>CM034150.1:195605276-196805276 GCA_019776745.2 Taxus chinensis
AACTTGGGTTCTCTCTTCCAGCTTGCAATTTTTTCATCCATAATTCTCTATATGCAACTATGGAAATGTCAGACATGCTTATTATAGTTTTCAGCAGATCTTACATAAAGATTATCAATGATCATTTGTAACTTAACCCTTGGATTGGTATTTTAGTTAATACATTTCTTGAGAAAGAATTTATCTTATTTAATGATTGTTTCCCTGCATCAGTGCCCAGTGCCCACCGAGCAGGAAGGTTGTTAAGTTGCATACTACACAACACTTTGTTTCTTCCCATCAGACTTCCTGGCCAAATATTTATTTTCTGAGAATACCAGGAGCGGATGCTTTCTTTTGCCATGCAAGTTGTCATAGGTTTTGTAAGTGCAGGGTGCATAGCATACATTGTAAAAGAAAGGCACAATAGCTAATAAGTATCGTACTCACAAAAATCACCCTTACTCCTGCATTATAAGAAGTTCATTTCGATGCAACTTACTTGCAATTTCATAAACAATCTTGGACTTATGCAACACTGGATATTCATGAAGTGAGTGCTTTGCATGATAAGAATCATTAGCACGGTTAACTAATCTTAGCAATGTGAAATTGTTAACATTTATGGCTAAAATTTGAGAATATAGCGATTAACAGTTTTAGATACCAACATACAAATTTTTTCCATGGCGTTCAAGTGCTAGGTTTAAATGTTGTCTGCAACAGTCTTTAATGAAGAACATTGGTAGTTTCATGACAAGTAAAATAGGCCCTATTTGACATGTAACATTATAGATAAAATCCAAAAAGAACAGAAGGTTGCCAGTGCATAGAAATGCTTGTCCAAAAGATGCAGTGCACAAAGCAGAGAGTTGTTTTCCTATTCGTATCTTTGGGCCAATTGGAATTATAATTCAGTAACATAAGAAGCAGAAGCAGCTAATCTAATTGTCAAATATGGACAGTAAATATAGGCAGTATTGCCTCTCAAGGTAACATGTCACAACTTCCTATAATGAATGATTCTTATAAGAATGATTCTTATACTTGCATTGAAGAGTGAGACGTATATAGAAAGGCCACAATGGCATAACAACAAAAAAATAATTTGCAAACCTGTTATATCTCTGAGCTGTGGTGTATATGAGGCGAGAGGGTGTTGCAAGCGCTAGCTAAATCAATCCGGTGGAGATGGTGCAGGATGAAAACTTAAAAATGCAGGCGTGTATTTATACACATAGATAGTTTAAGCAGCCTGTAAGAGAAGGACAACAACTAGAGGGAAACAAACACATTAAGGTAGCTACAATAGATCCACTATTGTTGCAACAACCACCAGTTATGAGAGGAACAATTTCAGAGTCATTGATTGGATATGCACATAGGAGGGCAATCTTGCAGATCACTCGTGACAAAGACCTTCATTCTTCCTTTGCCACCTCCCTGCAAAGGCATCACTACCTTTTGTGCCATAAAGGCGAGTATGATAGCAATGACCGACTCTATAAGAAATGCAATTACTGCTCTAAATATCGCACCAGTTGTATGTATTGCATGTTTGTTACCTGTTTCTTACATCAGCTATGCATTGTTACAAAATTCCATGTATATTTCATTTACAAGCTTTTACATTATCCAAATCTGTTTTCCCTCAGTTTCAGTATGTATCCCGTTCCTATTCTGCTGATGCATACACAGTGTGCAGTTTTCAACTGTATTTATTGCAAAGCGCGCAGTGGACTTAAGATTGCTACGATATAATTCATTTTTGAATTGGCGGATGTATTTATGCAGTGTGTTGCATACGTAGCATGGGAGACAGATGTGACTGTGAAGCAGGCGGCTGGGAGAGTCAGTGGAGTAGCTACAGCTGGCAGGATTACTGCCACTTTTCTTCAGAGAGGTTGAAACCTGTATAGGCTGCAGTGGTAGTCAGAGTAAAATGTTAGTCTTCTAAACACACGTAAAATGTTAGTCTTCTAAACACACACTAACAGTTCCCATTTACTACAAAATAAACACACGTGTGAGTTTTAGTTTAAAGGAAAACAAATTAACAATTCTCATTTATGTTATACGAAGTGTTTCTGTTTTTCAGGCAAATAAGACAACAAACTGGATAGCCAGAAAGGTTAAGCCAGAAAATGTTGCTGAAATTTGACCCTTTCCAGCAAAGCCTTCTTCAAAATAAACGCCTTCCGGCGAATTAAACCTTGCATTCCCATATTCTTTTATTTATATGTGAAAGCAACTTAAAATCCTCATACAAGAAACCACCTTTAACTTTTAAGAAATAATTGGTAAACATGTATATAAATAAATAATTACACTCAACTACGTGTAGCGCTAATATTGGAGCAGTAAGAAAATTGATAAAAATATGTTGCACTCAGCTACGTGTAGCACGAATATTGGCGCAATAACTTCTCTCATAATTTACTAGAAATAGCAATAGGGCGAATGAGTGCCCGCTGGGGTGACTGAATATCATCATGTACTATTATAGCAAACGGTTGAATTATTGTTGGGGATTCGAATGATTGTAGATAGACCAAAGGAGTGGCTACATTTGGCATTGTGACGTGAGATGAGCCCCCGGGACCATTCGATGAAACGTGGCTTTGCTTGCCCAATAAAAGATATCAATCACGCCCACAGATTTCCATTTCCATTTCCGGTTCCCATAATAATTATTTATTTAATTTTGTAACATTGTGGGCGTGGCTCGTCTTTTAACTCAAACCAGGTTGGGACACCCACCCTAAACGATGACAAGAACGTGTAAAACACATAATTAGAACTTGTATATATATATATATATATATATAATTTTATTTAATTTGTAATATAATAATTTATTTTTAAGTTTTAAAAAAAAAATGTAAGTGTAACCTTAAATTTTAAATGGAAAAAATATTTAATTAATGTGGATTTTTTTTGTAGTAAGGAACATTCAAACCCTATCAAAAGAGGAGTTTCAAAAACATGTGAGAATTCATCTAAGTATAATTGAAAGTGAATATTGTGATACACATTGAAGGTGAGTTCTTTAGAAAATGCTTGAAAGAGATAGATTTATGGAATTTGTTAATTGTTGTTCTTATTCAAAATGGTTGTGATGAAGAAGTCTTTTTCAGTATGTTGTCATGTGAAAGCATCCTCACTAGCAATATCCAAGCATGTGTCAATTTGGGAGTTTTGGAACAATTAATGAAAACACGTGGAAATGATACTTATATAGGAAATTTGCATTTGCTACATGCCCTTTTTTAAAAACTAACCAATTCAACATGGATATCAAGTGCGATAGTTAGGTTGATGCATGTGGGTTGTTTGAAAAAATACTTTAAGCAAATTAAATCCCATGGAAAGAGTGAGTATTTATGACTGCAAAATATGCACAAAATGGTGTTCTTTATTAGAATTTAATCATTTTTTAAAAATGCCTCAAATAAATGTAATCTTATGGAATGTTATAATTGCAGGATATGCACAAAAAGTTTATGTTCATATATGGCTCTGAAAACTTTTAAGTAAACTTGCAATTGTCAGGTATAAAGCAAGTTTCGGTTACAACCATTTCTAACATCATTATGAAGCTTGTGCAAAAATGGGAACTTTAGAATAACATAAAGACATCCATCAAAATGTAACTGAAAGTGGATTTTTTGTTTATATATTGTTATAATGTGGAAGTATGTATGTCAAACTCTTTAGTAAAACACTCTCACTAGCATTATCCACGCATATGTACCATTAAGGGTTTTGAAACAAGGAATGAAAACACATGAGCCGATAATTAGGTAGGGATATTTCATTTGATATATATGCCCATATTTTTGAAATAAGCATTTCAACATGTATGCCAAGTACCATAGTTTAGTTGAACTATTTAAAAAATTGCCTAAGAAATGTAATCTCATTAAATAATATGATTACATGGTATGTAAAAAAATAATGTTCTTGACTAACCTTTATGGCTTTTGAAAGAAATGCCCCAAATAAATGTAATAACATGCAATATTATAATCGCAAGATATACACAAAATGGTTTTTTGTCCAAGTTTTATAGACTACAATGATTTCGTGATATGCATAAAGAAATGTGGTCTCATAGACTACAACGATTTCGTGATATGCATAAAATGGATTTGTTGAAAAAGTATTTTGAAAACACAATTTAAGAAAATGTAACTTATAGGTACAAAGTCATAATCTACAACCTTTTGTAGAGCATCCTTCTAGCTTATTCTAAAATGGGAGCAATAAAATAACATAAAGACATCCATCAAAGCAAAATTTAAATTTTATTTTTGTCAGACGACATTGTTGTAATGTAAAAGTATCCACATTGCATGTTAACTCTTTTACAAAAAGCTTTAACGAGATGTGGGCTCTCAGAGTGTTGTAATTATCACCTATACACAAAATGGCGTTCTTGACTTGAGGCTTTAAAACTTCTCAAAGAAATATGATCTCATGGACTGCAATGTTCTCATGATATGTACAAAACGGGCTTATTGAAAACACCTGGAAAAATTATGAGAAAATTCAATTAGAACGGACAAAGTCAGCCTTTTCAACCTTCTTCCCAACTCATGCCAAATTGGGAGCTTTACAATGAGCCATGGCCATCCATCAAAGGACAATTAAAATCATTTTTTTTTATAAAGTTTCATAGTTGCAAGCTCCCTTATGGGACATGTATTCAACATGTGAAAGCATATAAATGTAACATGAAGTGTTTGAAATGCACTGTTGTGACTAAAGATCAAATTGTGGAATATGAAAAATCTGTTTCAACTCGCATCATCCAAAATTTTCTCATGTAAAACTCCATTTCTTTAACAATAAGTGCAAGTTGAATTATATAAAATCATTCATAATTTATATAAATTAGTGTAGATGATTTTTATGTGTGTTATTCATTTTGCACCAATACAATTATGTCTATCATCCTTTCACAAGCACCTGTGGATGTTGTCTGGTAATTATTTAATTCTTGAAGATTATGTCCTTTATGGGGTATAAGAGGGCTCATCTTAACTGAAACAAAGTTGGGACACCCTTAAAGATGAAAACAACTTGTTAAACATGTAATTAGCACTTGTACCCTCGGGAGGCACAATATATGTGCTAACATGTAATTCATGATATCTCTCTCTCTGACACACACACACACACACAGGATACTATATTTTTCATAAAAAAATACTATCAACATTATTTTAATATTACCTAATTAGTGATATAATAACTTATAATCTTTGTAAAAATAAATAAAAGTGAAAAAAAGTCTCTATATAATTTGACTAGCTTCCAATTATCATATATACAAGTAGATATTGTAGAATGGATTTACACACATTCATCTTAGATAAATGTTAAAACATTTTTTAATAGTGCACGATGTCCTAACTTTATATTACTTTTTCTTAATTATTACAATTAAAGAACAAAATATATGGTGTATAAAATAAATATACTAACTAATTATTATGTTTTGATTTTTTTGTTAGTAATAATGGCCCTAAAAATATGTATTTAGGATGAATTAAACTTTGAAAAATAGTAATCTCGTACTAAATTAATAAAAGTAACTTGCAAGAGATAATTTGAAGCTTTGATAGAATCCTTGGAGGTAAGCACTTTTCAGGAGTTCACGCAAGAAAGTAATTTATGTTAAGCTACAGGATTTCACAAGCAATTTACTTAGATTACATATTTTTGTGGGATTTTTTACTCGTGTGCTTTAAGTCAATAACCAAATGACTTCCATGAGTAGTCGCTAAGTTCTAATGACATTTTTTCCTCATGAATTTCTTTTTATTATAACAAGACAAGGGGACCCACTTTAGCAAACACCCACATTTTCGTGACAAACATGCTAGAAACGATTTTGACGATATAAAAAAAATCAGGTACAAAAATGTGAATACTTATTCATAAATGACTTATACTTAGAGATATTTGAGGAAAGCAAAATAAAATTTTTGGGGAGATATTAACTCAAATCACGAAGAGGAGGAAAAACCTTCTAAAAGATATCATTAAGCCAAAAAATCTTTAAGCAGTTGGAGTTTTCAGTGGTTCCATAAACCATTCAGTATCATAGACGTAATTAAAACCATTTCATTTCCTTCATTTCAAAGCATGAGTTTGGGTCCCTAACAAAATTGTAGAGGAAGTAGTGGAAGTACGTTTAATGTGCTAAAGAAAGAGAAGAAGGCTAAGGCACACTTTTGTGACATACTAGAAAGTTTCAAAGTAGAAAAAACGTACATTCCATGTGATTTTCTCCCACCTTGCCATAAAATGATGAAAAATAATAAAAATACAACCATATCGTTGACACGAAAGTGCCAAAAGGTGATGATAATGCACTTAATGAGTAAAGAAAAATAGAATAAGAAGGCACATAAAATGCATCCAGAGGGCTTGTAGGGAAGTGTCGTAGAGGCATTAAATGATATTTCCTTAACCCTAGGTTATATATTGAGATGTGGATAGGAAACATGTGGCTAACACAATCTCTTATAAGGTCATTCCATATTTATTTATGCTTTGTGGGTCAACCTTGGTGTTTTGCACCGTGTAATATGGTATATATAAGAGTTAGAGAGCAAGATATTATCATCATATTGAGTACTTAAGTCTTATTGTATGGTTTGGAGGTTGCCCCCTCAAAGTGGCTGAGTCATTATACTTGCATATTGTGACAAATTATCTATATTTTGGTGGTATATTACTATTGATATTCATATTTATCTAAGTAATTTCATTACAAGTGGTATCAAAGCGTCGATTTGGCCAGAATTGGGTCAAAAACCTGATTTTGAAGATTCGGCTATGATTAACTAAAAATGTATATATGAGGGTAGTTAATCTAAGCTACGAACATCTATAAATAAACTAAAAAAGTGCAGTAAAGAAGTATGTAAATGACCTAAGGAAACAATGTAAAAGAAAATGCTAACCCTAATGTGCAAGAGGGAAGAGGAAAGAACTTAGTTGAATGGAAGATGCTTGTGGGATAGTATCGAAGAGGTGATTGGAGAATCTAGAAGTAGGAACGACTATGCAGAAGTCTCGAAAAGGACTAATCTGGAGTATATAGTTGGACTGGAGCACCTGGAGAAGGACTGGGGCACCTACGAGCGCTCTGTTATGCCAAATGGTACCCTGGTTTGTGAAAAAGCTCTGGAACTGATCTTTGCAAGTTTGAAAAATAGTTTGAAACCCTCGTTGTCTGTCGCATCAAGTTCATTGTACTGCTTCAAATGTCGTTGATATTCTAAGATGCTGAAAAAACCTGCAAGAGACCAAAAGAAGTATCAAAACCTTAAAAAATAAAAATGTAATAGAATGGGCCAGACTAACCTCAGCTGCCACAACAATGGGCTTACTAACTTAGCGTTGCACTACATATTAGACCCAAATGTAGTTTTGGTGAGTGTGTGCATAATGTGCCCTAGGTGTTCTTGTGTCAGTCGCACTTTGTGAAGTAGCGAGTAATAAATAAATGTAGAAAATGTAATAACATGTGCACATGGAATAGAATAGAATCCCTCCCCCTATGAAGTTGGTGATGCAAATGTCCTAGCCTTGTGCCTTGTGATGGAGCTATGTGGATGCAAGTGATCTCCAATGAAATAGATGGATGCAATTCTAAATGGATGATATTAATGACTAGTGCTTGGTCCCTCATTATGGTCTCATAACTTTATATTTATATGGTTCTCTTGATCTAATTTTGGAATTAACCACGAAATGGCTGACCACCAAAAAGATAAGAAGCAGAAATGGCTAGAAAGAGCCCAAAAAGTGGTAGGAAAGTTCAAGAAGGATCGAGGCGCCCATGGTGGGATCAGGGTGCCCATGGATGCCCCAGTCGAGGCTAAAATAATGACAAATAACTAAAACATACTAGGCATATAGATGTAAAAGGTCGGGAATGATAAAATAAAATAAAAGAAGATGGTCAAAATACGAGGGTTAATCAATACTTTCTTCACTCAAGAACCTTTTAAATAGTAGTATGAAACCAAGATTTTGTGACTATATTTTGCCCCCACTTTATGTTGGTGAGCGAAAAGCTCGGTAACATAAAGTAGATAGAGATGCATACCTGATGTCCATGAAGATTGTAGTAGAAAACGTGCCAATGGAATAGACAAAGCATGGAATGATAAAAAAAGATGGAGGAGCATGGAAACTAAAGATGAAAATATGCAAGAAAGTGATGAGAGTGAACCTAGTGCAGAAACCCATGTGTAGTTGTTGATGTATGTGATGTACCTGCATGGTTAGTAAGGTGTGTGATGTCATGAAGCGTTATTGTTGTTGTTGCCCCCATTTGACTACTTGTTTCTCATATGATCGGACCTGCAAGGAGAAAACAATCAAGTAGTCAAATATATATGTATGTATGTGTAGAAATGCAATATAAAATACGCATGTAAAAATATGTAAATGTAAAGTACACAAACGAAAAAGTGTAAATGGAACATGTTCACCTGATCCTTGTCAAGAAAGAGAGTGTAAAAGGATATCCTGTACTACCAAGGTTTTTTGGGTGATCCGACATTATAGGCTGAAGAAGTGTAGGGAGGAATTCTGCTATATTCTCCAAGCTCTAACTGCTTCTCTGAATGTGTGCGAAGATATCTCTATAGGTCATAATTTTTTTGGTGATCCGACGCCACTGGCTGAAGTAGTGTAGGGAGGAACACCCACTGTAACCTCTGAGCATGTAACTGCTTCCCCATAATGCTAAGGACACCATGTCCTATAAAATACACTATGTATGGGGTTCGTAGACTGGTCTGAACCCAGTCATTGTATGTAACCCACAATGCCAAGGGCAGAAAGTGCATTGAACTGAATCGGTGTAAATATGTTGTGTTAGTATGTAAACCCCAAAAAATTCCCCCCTCTTTGGGGGCACATGCAATGTCCCTGATAAGAGAATACAACCCCAAAAGAGGACCAACCACATGAATTGTACTCTGGAAAGTGCTTGGTAGAAACCAAGGCATGCACAAACAAGAGGCTAGAAAAAAACCAGTGTTAGTACGAACAAACATACATATAGAAAATAGTGTATAAGCTACGTAAACAATGTAAAAGCTACCAAACAAAGAAGTAATCACACAAGAAGAAAAAGTAATCCACACAAAGCGGGTTATAAACATGGGACATCACTCACAATGTTGTAAGACACTCAAGGCCATCATGGCCATAAACAACAAACAATTGTGCACACCAAGCAAAGGGAAATGCTCACAGACAAGAGCAAACAATAACAGACAATGTAACAAACACGTATGGAAGTAAATATCCCTGCATAACAAATGTTGGCCTGAAACACTCATTAGCATGTTAGAAAGATAACTAGTATGTCAAGAGCGTGTGTAACCAAGTAATGTAAAATGCTAAGTACAAAATGAAACAATAACACCTGGAAGAGACGAATGTGGATGCCCCCAACGACCAGTGTAGGAAGGGTAGAAGGAGAGCATCCATGTTGCATGTAAGAAACCTGTATTTATGATCACAATTAGAAAAATATGTGAACGCACATGTGTGGATGATATAGATAAATGACATACAAGTAATCTAACTAGCATGTGTAATAAAATGACCATGAACAAACAAAAGTAAGCAAGAGTAAAAACAACCATAATATGAAGTATGTTGTGGATGGATGAAATGTAATGCAAAATGGAGTGATAGGAGCCACATGCCCCCTGAGTGAATGGAAATGTATGCAGTGAGGTTCATTTTGTTTGCCCCCTTAGCAGTCAAGAATTAACTGTAAACGAGAGTGCGTCGTTGGAAAATGGTCGAATAGTATGTATTGTGTTTAACATGCTGTCATGAATGTGTATGTGTAGTGGTGATGATATGCGAGATATAGAAGAGATGTGCATGAACCTTATAGCTGAAGTGTATATCATGACAAAATGCAAGTATGAGTGATGATGTAGCCTAAAGCGTATACCACAACAAGATAAAGAGATAGGTGACCATTTAGCCTAAAGCGCATGTAACTAGCCTAGTAATGCCACGTGATGAAAGGTGGAATGATAAATTGTTGAACTGACCAAAGATGGCCTGAGTATTGGGTGCATAAATGCATGGCGCTGGAAGAGCGCACAACGCTATGATAGGGATGAAGTGCCCAAGATTAGGACTTAGCCGTTTTGTGGATAAGGGCTATTTTTGGAGTTAGTGTGGTGAGCACACAAAGGCATGAAGACTTGCGGTCCACGCAATGGTATTTCGGGAACAAGCGACAGCTAAGCGCTATGCATAATTTAGGCTAATAATAGGATTTCTTCTCAGAGTTAACTATAAGAAGTTTATTGCTAGAGAACTTGCATGTTGTGCATCCTATTGTAAAGGTGCATGGCTAATACTAGCATGTAACCTATTTTGAGAAGTGCATGGGTGATGAAGGGCATGTCCCCACCCCTATATATATGTATTGATTTGCACAAGTTAGTGTGTGAAACTATGGTAGAGTTATGTTGCTAGTTTTGTTGAGCACATGACTTATGGAGATACTTATGTAATGTAAGAAGCTTTTGTGTTTTACAGTGTTTAATACAATGGTTTATATTGGTTGGATGATGGTGTTGGACATGACTGAATCTGGTTCTTACATGGTAAATCTTGTTATAGTCATTGTTTAGTTCGTCTTATATATATTCTAAGAACTAGATTTGATTTATGCTTGTGTGTTGTTTACTATTGGTAATGAATTTGGATACCTATATGCACCATTATGCTAACATTCTGTACAAGAAACTCTAAAGAGGGGCATGGTGCCTTTGCATGCTTTGGGTGAGTGCTTAGCTCAGGCTGAGTGATGTGCCAGCGCGCCTGGGTTATTCACAGTAATTTCTAGGTTGTATCATTGGTTCCGTTACCAGGACCTATTTTTTAGATGTTTTCAAGATGTTGCGTGATGAAGACGTATCGGTTGACCTTGACAAGTGTTGAGGCGTGAATAGTAGATTTGGAAGAAGAGTATGCTCAGAGGTTCAACACTGGATCTGAGTTTTACGCATGCACGTGGGTGGAACATAATATGTATGACTACTTATATGAGAGCTTCTTTGCTATCTTTCTAATAGATTTATACGAATGGTTGGTTGCTTACGCATCTAAAAAGAATTGGAGGTTTCACAGACTTGGCTAGATGCATAAAGAATTTTAGGCCCTCTATGATGTTGATTTGATTTGGACACGTGTTGTGGATACTTGTTTCCGTGGTGTTCTGAATAGCTATATTCTGGAGTACTCAATCTCCACCTATTCTTGCCAAGAGGTAGCTAAGTTTCAATTTTTATTTAATCCTTGGGGAACATATCTGCACAGAATTCCACTAGTGATCAAGATCTTGATGGTAACCTTGAATTTGGAAGAGAAGCCGATGACCAGCTAAACCCCACCACGTGAGAGGGTAAGAGCAGGTGTGGTAAAGGATGGTGGACCTAGCGGTAGAGAGGAAAAGAGATGAAAGGCGGCTTAAGTTCAATGAGGTGCATGAGAGGGGTTTAGAGAAACAGTGCGAGATTGCAGAACAAATGGCAAATGGCATTGAGGAGATAGATGGCTCATGAAGGATTTGGAGCTCACGTAGAGGACATGGAGCCAGAGCATCTGGAACTCCCCCATTTGGGAAAGCATGACATGGAACCCTTAACAACCTCTTATGAGAGCATGCTAACAGAGACAACTTGGGTCATGGGTGCGCATTTGAATCTACCTAACAACCTAACGCTTGTGCTTCGTTTTCCAGTTTCTAGTACAACCAGTGGTCAGCAAGCTAGTTTGGGTAGTAGAATAACAAGAGGTAGAGTTGACTTATCAACAAGTTCAGGAGTGAATCAAATAGCAAGTACATTTATGGCTGAGTAGACATCTTCCCTATTATTTGGAGGACTGGTTTGAGGAAACTTTTCAGGTACGTCATCGGCACAGAATACAAGTGCGCAGAACTTTGGACTCACATCGGGGAGTAGCAAAAATTCACAGACTGTAGGAGTTCATTTTAGCACCACTGTTGGGACATAGGGTAGTGCATTCTCTGGTTCAATTCATGTTAATGGTGGAAGATCAGGAGGAACAAGTGGCTGGGGATCTGGCAGATTTGGTGGATTTGGGGGCGGAGGTAACACAGAAGGTTCTGGATCTGCTAGGCATGGTCCTCACCAGCCCCATAATATTTACATGTAGATGTCACTTCATCTCGCAGAGTATAGGGGAATAGAAGATGATACTGAGCATGTGCATATGTATGAGATACTGTGACATGCGAAATGAATTACGACTTCTAAGCACAAGGCAAGTTAGTTTGTAATTACGTTTCAGGGACACACACATAGTTGGACAAAATGTTTGACCCTAATCAGACTTGTGTGGATTATACAACATTACAGGATGCTTTCATTAAGGAATTTTATATCCCTGATTTTGAGCATAAATGTATAAGCGTGCTCAAGGATATCAAACAGGGCACTACTAAGAGTGTTCGAGAATGTGATGCTCGTTTCAAAACAGTTTTGTCTAAACTTTCTTATGATATCCATGTAAAACAACATGCATAGTGGTTCGTTGGAGGCCTTATCACACCTTTTAGGAGGGTGCTCTCACATAAGACATATACAGACCCGCGTGAAGCACTCGAATCATCTTTGCATGTTGAGGCAGTCAGGAGTATAGAAACTGGGGTGATCCCATTCCTGGAAGCTCAGATTGCATCTATGGTAAAGCAGTTGGAGAAACTATCAGCCAATACAGCACATGAGACACGTAGTGGAATTTGATGCACAAATTCTGAAGTAGAGGGGCATACTAAGGATAGTTGTCCTCGCAGATCGGTGTGCTCCTTGTTACTGGAATGTGAGATATGTCATTTGGAACATGGTGTAAGCCGATGTCCATTGTTGCAACGCGTGATAAGAAAGAACGTGTCCTGCTACTGTAAAATTTTCTAGTCCGCGACTCATAATACTGAAGATTACAGGTTGATTGATTAGATCCATGATGTCATTGATATTGGTGTACGATAGACGGGAGTTTCGAATAACTCTAAGGATAGAGGTGAGAAACATGATCATGATCACACTAAAGGGTGCTATGATAAAAATGAAGGGTGCTTTGAGGGAGGCCATGGTAGAATTTGAGTATACCATGGTGGATTCAGAGGCCGAGGCCCTGGTGGTGGATGAAGTGAGTTCCCTCGTGGAGCATGTTATATGAGCGGATCCCCTGACCATTACAGGTGCGAATGTCCTTAGAACATTATTTGTTATTTTTGTTTAAAGAATCGTAACTATGAAGAGTTCCTGGCTTTATATGAACATCTGAGCAAGAATCAAAAACATGAGAATAAGGGTGTAGGGGTGGTTAGAATACAATGCATCGTGAAAAATTAATGGATGTCGAAGTTAGCACCGGATCCTAAGGTAGTACCTATGAAGATTACTACACGCACTGAGGTTGCGCATGCCAGATAAACGTTGCAATAAAAGCCTACCACCACTAAGGAGGAGGTTTTACATGCAAAATATCCAGACCCTACACATTAGAAGGAGGTTTATCAGGAAACCATGGAGGTGCTTAGAAATCTGCAGGGTGAAATACAATGTTTAAAGGAATAGTCACGGAAGTTAGAACAAAAGAAGGCAGTTGAGACTTTCCAGTTGGATATTGATGATCTGAAGGAAGTATGCAAGATGTTACATCAGGAGAACATTATTCCATTTCTAGGGAGTTGGTTGAAAGGGAACACTCTACGCACTAGTATTGAGAACATACGACAAATTTTGCATGTTAATCTCCCTCCCCATAAATTGGATTATGATAAGGAGATCACTCTGAATGTTGTTGTGGATGGATGGCTTTTGAGCAATATTTTGATTGACACAGGCGTAGAAGTGAATGTGCTTACCTTAGATGCATGGGTTCAGATGGGCAGACCTCCATTGCAGCCATCTTCCAATGTGTTGTATATGGAAAATTGGACTAAGGCCACGCCAATTAGAGTATTGAAGGATGCATCCATTACTATACAAGGGGCCAAGCTCACTGGGGACTTTGAGGTCTTAGCACTTCCAAAAGTGGACAACTTCCCAGCTCTACTTGGGTGCCCTTAGTGGTATAGAAACAATTTCGATCTATGGTTCAATAAGGGATATATCAATTTCGAGAACAAGGAAGAATGAGTTATTATCCCTTTGACAGACAGGAAATTTGCACCTTATGTTGAGCCCTTAAGTCAAGAATACCTGAACAGAATTTATGTACACACCATTCGAGATCCAGAAGTGTTTGAGCCATTTAAGGAAGGAATTCTCCAGTGGGATGATGCACAGTCCATTAGTGATACTACAAGTATTTCCTATGACAATTAGGCACATGGAACTTACGAGATGGTTGGGTGCGAGGTAAGAAGAACATCCACACTCATAATTAGGCCACATTGTGTTAGGAGGTTAGGCAACAACACGGTACGCCGGTACACTAGCGATGAAAACCCTAAGGTATTCCTGCAAGCCATGGAAGTACAGTGGAAGGATCAGGTGGACATAAGGAATATGTTAGTGTATACCCTACACAGAACAACAATGCGCTAGTGGATGGTTCATAGGGATAATATCATATAATGGAGAGAAGTGAGAATTTCTCTATCAGCCTGGTTTCTCAAGAGTAATGCACCTACTCAAATATGTGAATATCATTATAATAATTCTATTCAGCACCACATTCAATAGTGTGAAAGACTCTGGAAAGAGGGGCAGGAGGATTTACCACCTTCGTTGTGGGTGCATAAGTTATATTTCACCTTGTGAGGCTACGCACGCACATGGTATGCTTATGCGGAGTTGAATAGAGTGACTAGGAATTGGCAAGACTTGACTACAGGAATGATCCAGACTTTTGACTACTTCTCCACTAAACCCCCAGTGAATGAGGAGTTGCAGGGTATGAAGCGCTTGAATCTGGGAGATAGTGCAAAAGATGAATCACTCATTCAAGAGTTACTTTGTGAGTCAGACCTAGAACCACGCTTTAAAGAAATGGAAGAGACAAAGGTGGAATTTCTTGAGCGTGCCTGATTAGAGCAGGAGAAAGGAAAGATGGTCTATATGGTAGATGATGAGGAAGTGGAAAATTTTGACATAGATCATTCAGAGGGTACGCGCGAGGTCTTAGACAATGCGGATGAGAAGGCACGTGCCTACCATGAACCTATGAAGATGAAGAAAGTGAACATTAACATGGATGTTGAACCTAAGGAGGCCATAATTGGAGATTATTGGTTTGACTTTGAAGTGGCTAAAATAATTGAGTTACTATGCAATTTCCAGGACTTGTTTCATAGGGGGCTACCATGAGTTGAAGGGGTTACATGAATCTTTGGGTGAAATTAAAATTAAGTTAAAGGACGGTGTGCGCCATGTTAGAAAGAGACCTTATAGGAAGAACCCTAACCTGCGCTTAAAAGTTAAAGAAGAAATTGACAAGATGTTGGAATCTGGCATTATTGAGCCCATAGAGGAATCAGAGTGGGTTAGCCCTATGGAAATCAACATAAAGAAAGATGGAAGAATCAAGATTTGTGTGGACTATAGGGAGCTGAATGTTGCATGTGTGATTGATCCTTTCCCTACACCATTCACTAAGGAAATATTGGAAGACGTTGCAGGGCACAAAATTTACTCTTTTACAGATGGATTCTCTGGGTATCATCAACTAAGAATTGTGAAGGAGTATTAAGATAAGACAAATTTCACCATTGAATGGGGAAGTTTTACATACATAGTAATGCCCTTTGGATTGAAGAACGCGCCTACAGTATTTTCGCACATTGTGGTTCAAGCAATACAAGATTTTATTCACAAATTCTTACAGGTTTACTTGGATGATTGGACCATGTATGGGCTTATCAAGGATCATTGTGACAATTTGCAGTTAATGTTTGAGAGGTGCAGACAATTAAAAATCTCTTTAAATATCAAGAAGTGCATATTTGCTACACCTTTTGGAACTCGGCTAGGGCATTTCATCTGTAGGTGTTGGTCGTCAAATAGGACTTTACGAAGAGCAACAGTCAGGGGACAAGAAGTCCCTTCTCTTTAATGGGAGAGGTTCCCTTATTCAGAAACGAACCTATTTACAAATATACAAAACATGATTTTCTGGTTGAACTTGGATATTACGAAAGTGTTTTCTAATAAAGATCATCAATTACAAAAGGTCTGAGGAATGAGAGTACGAGAATGAGCAGAAAGGCAACATGCAGAATTATAGATAACAAAGTAATTCTTTATGTATGCGAAGTTATAGTGAATTGAAACAAGATCATTTGTATCATATAAATAAGATGGAATTCAGAGACACAAAATTATGTAAATAACATCTGCCAGAACACAAAGTTTCTTAACATAACACAGATAAATGATCTTCACAAAAATTAAATGCAAGCTTGGGGATAACAGAGATCAGATAGACAAAGAATGGAAAGCCCTTCTGTATTGATTTCTTTATGATCTATTTACACTTTCAGAAAATAAGCCAAGTTCTTCCTCTGATTTGTCTACTGTAGGCTTAGCAATCTCCAGGAATTGCTGACCTTAAGCATCAGACACTATTCTGGAGGTGGTTCTGGCTTTCTTGGCACGAGAAGGAGTGGTGCCCAACAAGGCTGCGACAGCATCAAAATTTGACCCTGAGCTTCGAGAGGAAGATTTCCTCTTCCTACTATCAACAAAAGGTTGCACCCACGCAAAAGAGGAAGAGGAATCATCAGGAGGGGCAAGAGGACCAAGAGACAAAGAGCTCATGACACTCAAGGTTTGCACAGCTGTTGGTCTCAAGTTGAGATGTGAGTAGGGCACTGGAGACAATTGCGGTAGAAGAATCAATAGCACTTGGAAGTTCAGTGCTCTGGACTTCCTTATCTTTATCTGTTGGATCTTCAGGAGCATTTGCAGGGGTTGGCATTTCGCTTTCTTCACTTTCACTGAGAACAATGATGTTCTCTGGTCCCATAGGCACTTCTACCTGCTTTCTTTGAGGGTCATTTTCAACAGGCTCCTTCTTAACCTCTTTGAGTTTCTTCTGGTACACTTGAGTGGATGAAGAAGGAGTGGAATTCAGCAGGTCCTTGTGTTGATGAGGCAGGAGGGGTTTGCATTGGTGTTTCTGACCTATGGGAACTGATGCCTCTCTCCTTGGTGTTGAAACATCCTTGGAAGAGGATTCTCCTGAGTGCCTTCTGAGCTCTCGGAACTTTCCTGTCAAACCAGACCTTAGTCCTGACTAAGACTGGAGCAAGGATCTCAGCCAGATCATCTTTCTCTTTCCTGTTCCAATCCAAGTCCTCCAAGGGGGTGTGCTTAATCACACTGTCATACTCATACGAGTATAGATCAGGATTGTCATCCTGGAGTCCTTCAGGAACTTGGTACAAGCCGAGTTCTTGAATCAATTGCAGGGAGAACCTGCCACAATGCCTTCTCCTGGCCTCAAAATCATCTGCACAGTCAGCCCAGTAGTCTTCTGTATCTGCCCTATGATGGTAGATTATCTTGATGTTCTGTTCAATGAACTTCTTCAAGTCGAAGCAGGTTCTTGGCTTGAAGAAATGAACAGTGATAGGGACCAGGGCTCTTTCTATGTTCTGTGCGTCCAGGGTTGTTTTACAAGTGTAATTTCCCAAAGAGATGGGAAAGTGCAAACCAAAAATATTCTTGTCTCTGTAGGTTCTGTGCAATTTGTCTAATTGCCTGCATACTTCTATTAAGGTGATCTTATCATTGCAGAACATGGGAAGCCGTCAGAGGGGTGCTCTCATAGCCAGCAAGCCTGATATAGGAGAATTTTCTGAATTGAATGAAATAGGCACCGTAGTGCGATATCAGGTTCATGGCTTCATCAGAAAACCTTCTAGCAGTATCACCTTCAAGCAGCCTGACCACGTACATGGTGAAAGCATCATTGACCCTTCTGAAATTCTGATTGCTGGTCTCCAGGGTGAACTGCGGGTAATAGGCATACACTGGATCATCTTTGTGTGCATCTATATAGGAGAAACCAAACCACTGCCTTGATGCTGCTAGGGTATACATCAGGTATGAAGTCATATAGAACTTCTTTGTTTGCTGAACATTGGATAGCTGCTCCGCCAAATTCATACTGATGATCTCTGCCCAGTTGATGTTTTGTGTTCCCTCGCACACCATGCTGATGAGCGGGCACATCCAGAAATGAAATTCATTGGTGGAGGGCAAACCCATAACCCGAGCCAGCAGGATTATGAAGTCTGACAATTCTTCATTGAAATCTGCTCGGAAGAGGGTTTTGGTTAGGCGAGAAGCACCTTTCTTAGGGTTCTTCAAGCCAAGACTTCGCCACTCGCGCCTTATATTTGTCACTGTCTTGATCGAATAGGGTCTGTGCTTGATCCCGGGAGACGACTATAGCATTGTCCAACTCCGGAATCCTCAGAGCAGCGCCAATGGCGGCAACGTCCAGCTTGGCAATGAGTTCCCCATGTACATTTGTCAATTCGCTCGAAGCGGGGTCGAAGTGAGCTCCGCATGAAAGCACAGTATCAGCACACTGTACTGAGATTGGGAAACCACCGGCAAAAGCCAAACCGCTATCATGAATTGTTTGTGCTATTGGTGTAGGGTTTGCATCTGCCATTCTTGCCCAAAAATCGCCGAAGTCGAGATGACGAGCTTCGCTGTCACCAATATTGCTAACAGTAGACTCAAGCGGAGAAATTTGCTCCTGTCCCTGAAACTTGATCTTCATATTGATAGTCTCGGAGCTGCAACCTAGGCTCGGGAAGGAATTTGCAAAGGGAGGGGATATTTGTGCAGGTTTTCAAATTGCAAGGGTTCGAGCAAAGATAGCATGGAAGCAATGCGAAAAATGCAAAGGGGAAATGCTCGTTATATAGTCGTTTGGAGAGAGGAATGAATTTAATGCGCATTGAATACACAACCACCAATTTGAATAGCATCATACTCGGAGTGAGCGGGAAAAACTAAGTGTGAATGACACTTGGTACGCTTGGGACATGTGAGACGCGAATGCGCGAAACACGCGGCTCGGCCGATTTGGGTGAAACAGGGAGAGGATGCACAAATGCTTTTTTGGAACGATTGGGACGGAAAGGCGCGAGTATGCGATCAGCCGAAAAGGTACAATGGGTCCGGGAGTTTGGGACATTCGGGACGAAAATGCGGAACGCGGTTGGGAATCCGAAAATGGAACAACTTGCACATTTTTCGATTTGACAAGGACTCTGGGACATTTGGGACAAGTTGAAAGTTCCGCGAAGTACGCGGTTCGGGTGTTTCGGCCGAAATTGGAACAGCTTGCCTAATTTTTGGGACATTTGGGACAAAAGGACGGGCCCTGAAATGTACGACAGACTTCGGGGAGTTTCGGCCGATCGGGGAACAGCTCGCACTTTTTAACTTGGGACAGTTGGGACAAAAAGTACGCGGTTCGGGTGACAGGCCGAAAAACACACAAAATGACCCAAAACACAGGTTTTCTCAACTTGGGACTTTTAAAACTTTCAGACACCCAGAGAATGGGACACTTAAACTCAAAATTTTGAAGAGTGCACTTTCTTTAAGACTTGGGACATTTTGAGTGGACAAAAAGTACTTCCGACAGGCCCGAAAATCACACAAAATGACCCAAGAACACAGATTTTTTCAATTTCACGACTTAGGCACTCCAGAGAAAAACACTTAAACTCAAAATTTTGAAATTTTTACTCTTATCATGAGCGGGGAATTAGTTGAGTGGACAAACAACTGCACATGGTTATCATATGTTATCAGATGGATTTCAGAATATATAATATTTATTAATGCTGGGTTATTTAGCTGCAAGCTGAAATTCATTGAATTGTCAAAATTGTGATTAAGGGGTTTATTTTAAATAAATGTTTTATTTTCCCTTAATTTGGATGAATAATAACATGGGTGTTACAGCTTTGACCTCTATTTTCGCTTTGGCCTTGGTTGTCACTCTTGCTTCCGCTCCATACTACTCTTGATCATTTTTTATGATTGACTGACTCTTGCAGCCGTTGTCTTCTATCTTGTTGTTCCTCCAATCACCAGTAGACCATTTGATTTCTTGCTCCACTCCCTTGTGTTGTCTTCTTCTATGACCTTTTTTTTAGGTTCTTGGCTTTAATTCTTTCTCATGTTGCCTGAGCTCGTGTTGTCTTCTTCTATCACCTTTTTTTAGGTTGAATGGCTTTAATTCTTTCTCATACGACGCCTTCTTCAAACCTTTCTTCTTCTCAACGATGCCTCTCTTTGTACCGTTGTAAAATCTTTTGTCATGCTTCATGGTTGCATTCAACACAAAGATCTTATAAGATAATGTAGTGCCTCATCGTTATTGGTTATTGTTGAGTTACTTCCACTTCTACTTGACTTTAGCTTGGCCCGAATTTGCAAAGGGGTGACACCATAAATGTTTTCTATAAAAGCTACATCACCAAGAGAATACCACTGCAGAATTATAAGCACATACCCAAAACATAGCATAACATGAGAGAATAAAAAACTTTATTGCATAATGTATTGTTTAGTATAGGGAGGATGTGTCACATCAGGCCCCTTACCCCAACAATCATCATCCTATTTATGAGACAAAAGACCCAATAGTTGTTGGTTAAATTACACTACAAGAACATAGACAGTTGGTCTTTCATGGTGGTATTGTAAGTGGAAACTATGTAGCCTGATTCACCATACATAACTAAAGAGTCATTTAAACACTACCTGAAGCTGATAATATAATAATGACAGACACAACGAAGTTTGCTAGCAATACAACCATTTTTTAAAATACACGGCTCTAAAGAATTGACAATAAAACATCCAAACATTACAAATCGAGCCTTTAGTGCCATGCATGGCTAACATTTAAATTGGAACATTAGTCCTTGCCATGACTTTTGATGGCTCTAGTGAGTGAGACACTCACATCTAACACTTTGCTTTTTTTTTTTTAACGAGGATTAGATTAACCAAAATCAGATTGTGGAAACAGAACTTTTCCCTATAACACTTCTAGTAGATGCTTTCGAATGGTATAGTCAATTAAAACATGGATCCATTCTTTGCCCAGTCAAAGATCCATGTTGGATCTTCAATATTGTGAAAACTAATGATCGGTTGGAGATAGTCCTTTCACACAAACTGATCACAAATGGTGAAAATTGTTGAGCTGTAGCATTTTTTCAAATCGATAGATATGAAAGACTTGCTCCAGCTATTGGAAGCTGTCATTAGTGGGGATCGAGAGTAAATGTTTTGTTTAGGGGAAGTGTCATTAAGTAAATAATGCATTTTTATGGGTCCTCTAATTAGTGTTTTAGGGGGAATGTTATAGTCATTAAAACCCTTATATTGAGCCCATAGTGTTCCCTTTAATTACAGAATACTTTGCCATTGATGTAAGCAAATAGGCACTTGAGTTTTTATTCACCTTGTTAGGGTTAGGTGTATAAATAGAGAGCTTTGCCATACCCATATCCATCCATTGAATCTTATTCGGTCTATTGTCTATTTTTGAATTTCCTTAGTGGAATCCATCCAATATCTTTGGTGTTCTTGTGTATGATCTATATGTCATATCATCTATCATGTATGTTCATATTTCTTATCTATCACTCATTGGATCTTGAACATTTAATTCTCATATTGATACCCTAGAGTAGTTGCACAGCCCACTAAAGGAAAAACTAATCGTGCATTGAACTAATGCGAACTCCATTCACCAAGGGCCCACTTGATCATACTTCAACAATTTTAATGCACTGCCAAATATCTGTTTCTACGCATGCTCGGTGCAAACTAAGGATTTGAGGCCACACTCAACTTTGCGATTTGTAGGAATGGAATTGAGCTTCATTAGCCACTGCAGTGCTTGATCCTTGAGAGTTCCTTGAAATCCCATTGGCATTTGTGCATTATCAAAAGTGTTCGTGTGCTTGTTGTATTTCTTGAACCCCTAGATGTGCAGCTTGCCAGTGGTTTTAGCATCATATTGTGGATATGATTGTAGTACCAAAGCAGGGAGCATCATTATTTGGTTCCCACAAGTCATAGCTGCAGACAAAGTGTTGGTAATATTGGCTGAAGCCCCGGTGTTTGGGGGATTTCGGCTGTAAAATGGGAATGACGAGGTAAGTGTAGAATATATAGGCGGATGGGGAGTTTGGGTAGTGCGGGGATTGAACTGTTCTTGTGTTAAGACCTTAGGATGAATCAAGAGAATTAGAAATACAGCTGTTCTTACGCTGTTGGGCTTGTTACACGCAAAATCTTAGGATGAACTAGAGACATGAAAGACTAGATCTAGGGCTACTAAGAGCACAGAAATTGGTTATAGTTGAATGGCATAATGTGTTGCTGTAATAGAATATCTAAAAATAACAATCTGGACAAGCTGCCAAATGTTAATCTGGGTAATGGTGTGGCTTATTTAAATAGGCCCAATTATTCAGGTATTTGATCTACCTTTTAAATTCTGAAACTGAAATAACATTTGTAGTGCAAAATAACATGGACTAGAAATCATATTTGAAAGGCAGAACAGGCAAACAAAATAATAACATCAAAGTAAATGGCAAAATAACACAGATCACACAATGTAGGCACATGCAAAATTGCAATTCTATTGCTTCAAAGTTCAGGATTCTTGCAGAAAGGTTAATGTACAAAAATGACTGAAGTAGGTATGTGAAAATGTACAAAAATGACTAAGAAATCCTAGGTCATTGGGACTTATGAAAGTATAACTATTTACAATAGAAAAGAACTAGGGTAAGAACATCCTAGGCAAGGGAATTACTTAACACAAAAATATAAAAGCTTAAAGAAAGAAACAAAATAAGAGATGGTATACCAAGCAAGACGAACACCCAATGAACCACAGAAATATGTACAATTGAACAAGTGAAATAGGATACCCCAATAAAGCAATGAAGCAATGAACAAAGGAAGATCATAACGTGTGACCAAGTATGGAAAATAAATTTGTCACATGCCTACACATGACTTAGGCTTGAATCAGCGACATCACCGCCAACCACTACGAAATCACCATTACAAGACCTAATAATTTACATCACAAACTTATGGCTAATGGGGACTGCCTATATAGTCTTAATAGGAAGCAATGTACTAAAGGTGTAGAGGACCTAATCAAAAAAATCGATTCTTGTATATAACAGGTGGTGGTATAGCTAGTTATGAAGTTTTTTAATAGTGAAAGAAGGTTTGAGGCATTGAATAAGTAGGTTAGGTTCTTAGCCGTTTTGTGGATAAGGGATATTTGGAGTTAGCGTGCTGAGTACACAAAGGCATGAAGACTTGTAGTCCACATAATGGTATTTTGGGAACAAGCAACAGCTGAGCACCATGCACAGTTTAAGCTAATAATAGGATTTCTACTCAAAGTTATCTATAGGAAGTCTATTGCTCGAGCACTTGCATGTTGTGCATCCTATTGTAAATGCGCATGAATACTATTAACATGTGACCTATTTCTAGAAGTGCATGGGAGGTGAAGGGGAAGTCCCCGCCCTTATATATATGTATTGATTTACACGGGTTAGTGTGTGAAACTATGGTAGAGTTATGGTGCTAGTTTTGTTGAGTGCATGACTCATAGAGATACTTATGTAATGTAAGAAGATTTTGTGTTTTACAATGTTTAATACAATGGTTCATATCAGTTGGATGATGGTGTTTAACATGACTGAATCTGGTTCTTGCATGGTAAATCTTGTTATAGTCATTATTTAGTTCAGGTAGATAAGTGGAAAAATACCAGGTGAGACCTAGTGTGAGGTATTATGATTGGTAATGAATTTGGATACCTATATGCACCATCATGCTAACTTTCTTGTACAAGAAACTCTAAAGAGAGAGTTGAGAAAAAAAGTGCACTTCGAGATGAAGCGGTTAGCTTAGGCTAGAGGGATGTACCACATCAAGATGAAAGAGAGTATATTCAAAGAAGGATATGAATAATGAAGAGATGATTGCGTGAGATAATGAGAGATGAAGAGGAAGAGTTACAATTGATTTGATAGAACCCTAAGGAAGTCGAGTGAAAACTAAGTTACTAAAGTTGGGTCATGAGGAAAGTGAGTGCAACATGTAGAAGAGTATGTATTGTGCGTGATGATAATAGAAGACCATATGATGAGTAGAATATGCAAATATGCGATGTGTATAATGCAAATGCAAGATGTATCGAATGTGTAAAGTGGCATGTAATATTTGTAGATGGACTAGAAATAGGAGTGATGTTAGGATGAAGTAATGTTAGAAGAAAATAGCGAAGAAAACTAGTATAAGATGTAAAATAAGATGTGAGAAGATATCTGCTGTAATATGGATGGCATCTAAAGGGGCTATATAGACCTCAACATTTTTATTCTAACATTGCTTTTGCATGTGTGAGTACAGGATGCAAGACAAAGTGCCAATCTATGTAAGACAATGAAAAATGCCTACTATGAATGAAAGACATATAAGATACAAAATATGCCAATAGATGTGGTGTGTAAGATCTATTGTGTAGTGTGTGGGGTTCATGTGTAATAAGCTCTCAATCAATGATAGTATGAATCGAAGTTACATAGAGTAAGTGTCATCGGGTAATGACAATGCATGATGAAATGATAGTTGATAATTCTTGCCAAGCATGAGAAGATTTATGTATGAAAAGGAAAAGATGATAGATGTGTAGATGTGGCAATGGGTGGGAGGAGATGTATTAGATTTTATGCCACCCAAGTGGACATGAATGAGCTAATGAAGATGATATCTTGAAGGAAGAATCAAGAGAAATAAAGGAAGGATGAATGTGATGATGAAAACGTATGACCATGCTCTAATAGTGGTGGTATGATAGATAAGTAGTGTGCTGGTGAATGAAGTCTATGTGCACACGAGGGATGAATATAGGAAGAAGGTCGTGGCATCACAAAATGCATTGGTGATGGAGATCTACGTGATTCGGAATGCGAAGGTGAAGAAGATCCGTGTGGAATAAACCTAGGTGGTGACCTATGTTGAGATGCATTAATTGTCAAAGGAATGAAAATATATTAATGTGTAGGGCTAGTGGAACAGTGCAATTGTGTAGATGATACACGATTAGGTGAACTAGGAGTAGATTATGCTTTAAGTAACATAGAGTGTGAGGTGTTAGAAGAAGCAGATGGTGCGCTAGCTACTATGCGAGAAGATGACGACCATGGAGAAAATGGAGGGACACCGGTGATTTAAATGACTTGATTGTTGTGAATAAATTTAAGTCACAAATGATTCATAGAGATGATAGATTGAGAGCGATGAATCCAATTGAGACTAAGAAGCATGTCGCACTTATCAACTGTGTTTCCAACGAGGAAAGACACAAGTAGAGTAAGAGGACCTACCATAACATGTAGCTTAACGACACCAAAGGGTTTTTTGAAAGGGTACTCAATTTGTTATGGAGGATAACTAATAGCCTTGAGAAGTGAGATAGAGCATGCACTAACAGGCCAGGAAGGAGCAACCTTAGTGTTGTTAATATAGGTTGAACCAATAGATGCATTAATGTGTAAATGATTAGATGTGAAATTTACATGAAAATCAACATTGGAGAAAGACATGATTGGTTGCGAAGCTTCAGTGTTGGCAACTAAGAAATCAAGAGCTCTTGACTAAGAGGAGGTGTTGCGTGATATGCATGATTAACAGAAGATTCAGATGTATTCTTGTCACATTGTTTAGATTCATTGTTAAAGAGCTTGAGTTTACCCTTGTTGTTGTTTGGTGGAGGGTTAGTAGATTCTAGAAACTCTAGTTTGTTGTCATCAATTAGGTCTTGAATGATTGTACAAAGTTTAAAACACATATTTGTAGAATTTCCTACACATCGATGATAATCATAGTGGAAATTATCATTATAGTTCCTACCTTTTGGTCATGATGGATCTAACTCAAGTGGTGGGGGAAGGGTAATAAGATTACTTTCAAAAAGTTACTTCAACATAAGATGTGGAGCCATTGGAAGGTTGTTAAACGTGCGCCGAGGTTACTGTGATTGAACCTCCTTAGTGGGAGTGACGGTGTTGATAGTGATTTTAGTGTTGGTTGGTTTAGTTGTATAGGCTTTGAATGGCATCTTGTTTGGAAAATGAGTGGAGGACAAAGCCTGCTCCTGATATTTTAGCTTGCCTATAGATAGGAGTTTGATTTCATGAAGATAAGGGTATGAGAAAGTTGATCAAACGAAGGAGAGGATTCAAATATTCTTGGAGAGGTGGTAAAATACTCTAGATGAACAAGTCCTGGAACTCAAAGTCCGCTAGCACATTTTTCATATAAGCTACATTATTCTTAGATGTAGTTAGGAAGGTGTTCATTTGATCCCTGTTTAAGTTGTGCTAGCTAAGTGTAAGAGATCTTAGAGCCGATATTGATGGAGAAATGTGTAAGGAAAGCATCGACAAGATGTGTGAATGAGGTTATTTAATTGTAAGTAAATTAAATAAATGTAGTAAAGAAATATGTAAATTACCCAAGCAAACTATGTAAAAGAAAATGCTAACCACAATGTGTAAGAGGTAAGAGGAAAAAACGCAGCTGAATGGAAGATGCTCATGGCACAATGTCATAGAGGTGATTGGAGAATCTAGAAACAAGAAAAAATGTGTAGAAGCCCCAAAAAAATACTGATCTAGAGTATTTAGCTAGACTGGAGTGCTTGCAGAGGGACTGGGGTGCTTACGGGTGCTCTGGTCTTCCAAATGGGCGCCTTGGTCTAGGCAAAAGCTCTAGAACTGATCTTTACAGGTTCGAAAGATAGTCCAAAACCCTGGTTGTCTGTCGCATCAAGCTTGTTGTACTGCTTTAGAAGTTGGTGATATTCCAAGATGATGAAAAAACCTGCAAGAGACCAAAAGAAGTATCAAAACCCTAAAAAAATAAAAATGCAAATGAATGGATCGGATTGGCCTCAACTGCCACAATAGTGGGCTTAATAACCAAATGTTGCACTACATTTCAGACCCAAATGTAGTTCTGGTGAGTGTGTGCATAATGTGCCTTATGTGCTCTTGTGCCAGTCGCACTTTGTGAACTAGCAAGCAATAACTAAATATAGAAAATGTAATAGCATGTGTGCATGGAATATAATAAATCCCCCCCTTTTAAGTGTGTGATTTAGATGTCCTAACATTGTGCTTTGTGATGGAGCTGTGTGGATGTAAGTGATCTCCTATGCAATAGATGGATGCAACTCTAGATGGATGATAATAATGACTAGTGTGTCCCTCATTATGGTGTCATAACTTTATATTTATAGGGTTCTCTTGATCTAATTTCCTAATTAACCCCAAAATGGCCGACCATCAAAAAGATAAGAATCAGATTCAACTAGAAAGAGCCCAAAAAGTGGCAGGAAATTTCAAGAAGGATCTAGGTGCCCATGGGTGCCCCAATACTAGCTTGGGTGCCCCATTCGAAGCTAAAATAATGGTAAATGACTGAAACAGATCGGGCATATGGATGTAAAAGGTGGGGAATGAGGAAATAAAATAAAATAAGATGGCCAAAAGATGATGGTTAATTAGTACTTTCTTCACTCAAGAACCTTCTAAATAGCAGTATGAAACCAAGATAAATAATATCTAAAGTGCATGGTTTTGTGACTACATGCTATATCTCGAAAAAAACAACAATTTTTTTTTTAATTTTTAAATTAAAGTGGAAAAATCGTTTAAGTAAGTTTCTCCCCAAATTTAAAAATATGTTGAATTATTTTTCACAAGTTATAGCCCTTTTAGGGGTTTTCATAAAATTACTCTGTATGTCTCTATTCTGGGAAATTCTCTAAGTTTCTTATATTTTCATAAAGATTTCCAAAAAAATTCCAAGGCTTGTTCTTGATGTTTCTCTCTATTTTGCCAATAACTACATGAAATCCAAACCCTAAAGTCCTAATCCTTGTATCCCAATACCCAGACGCTACATCATGACAAGTAGATCAACTAGAGGCTAAGGGAAGGGTCAAGCCACCCTAAAAATGGCTCCAAATAATAAAGCTATGGATTTGAAATCTTCAGCCTCTGGAGTATCAAAGGTATTTAACCAACTTCATGAAAGGGTTGATAATGTGGTAATGAGGACTTCTACCATGATCTTCAAGCACTAAAAGATAAACTAGAATATAACCTTTAAGCACTGGGAGGTAACTGATGCAGGAGCATCATCATGGTAGTTTTGAAGGACAATAAAGGTTGGATAAGCCTTTGAAATGCATTGAACATGTACTAAGGGTTGTCAATTTTTTCCCTCCATTGTGTGAATTCACATTTGTATGTGCATTGTAATAATGAAGGTGAAAATCATTGTAATAAGAGGTAAATTTTCAAGTTTGACAAGTAGGATAGGTTGAATAGGTGTGTATGAGTTGTCATGAGGTAGATAAGGTCATGAAGACCATAAAGATGTATAGGATGAATATCATCCACATTTTCTATGTTTAGAGGTAAGGTTGAGCTTTCCTAGGGTAGACTTAGTCAATCTAGGAGCTAGTTGAGCTTCTTAAGGAGTTAGAACAGGTAAACAACACACAATGGAGGAAGGATTGGAAAGAGAAAGCTTGTATAAATGAAATATGTATGATGATTGAAAGGAAGAATTTGCTTTTGTGGATTTAACATACTTTTAATGGATTGTGTTGAAGAAATCTAATAGGACAGTGGGTCTAAAACCCTCAATGGCATTTATATGTTAAATTTCTTTTAGCTGCTATTGTGGAAAGAGTATACAGGTGATGAGGATCATATTCATAATTTTTGCAGATCTTGAAAATGCTTGGTAAGATTTTTATTGTAAATTATAGGTTCTCGGGCTCAGATTAGGGCCTCCCAGATCTTTTGACTGTACTGATGGAATGGGCTAGAAATTTTAAAATATCTTTGTCTTGACACGAATTAGAGATCTTGAAAGTTTTTTGGTGATTGGACAATCACAGTTAGAGATATCATTGACTTTATTTTTGAGCAAACTTGAGCAAACACAATAGACTGTGATAGGACAACTTGAGTTCATTTTTGATAAAATTGAATAGATCATGGACAAGGATGATATGAAATGGGATCTCAGAAGCTTATGAAGGAGTGGAATGAGGTTTGAGAGGATTCTATGAAGAAATTTCTACTGCCTTGGAGTCAAGACTGACTGTACAGGGTTTAGGTTTGTACTAAGTCACTAGGAAATGTTACAAAGAAGGTTGAGTTGAGGGAAATGTGTTAATAGCTAGTGCATATAAGTTTGTAAACACTTTAAACATAGTAAATGATGCTTGTAGAGCATGGATCCAGAGCATGAAAACCCTCTAATAGCATTTTAGGCCTTGAATTGGGTAGCTAAGAGCCTTAAGAAGCTTAGGGGGAAGAGTCTACAGTCCAAATTAAAGACAATTGCTAGAAAATTGGTAAGGGAGTCTAAACCTTTAATATGATGCAATTAATATGTTTGAACATGTATGAATGGTCTCATGATTCTATTTGCACTATGATCCTATTATA
The DNA here is from genome assembly GCA_019776745.2 of Taxus chinensis. Lineage (NCBI taxonomy): Eukaryota > Viridiplantae > Streptophyta > Pinopsida > Cupressales > Taxaceae > Taxus > Taxus chinensis. The sequence continues at coordinate 195,634,921 of CM034150.1, forward strand.
GAGTAAAGTATGACCAATAAGTCTCAAGAGGCATGTGTGTCAAGAAACCTCAAGAGTGGATTTTTGAGTATGATATAGTCTTGCATGGGAAGATAGGAGGCTTGAACATTCATAATATGCATTGATTCATGATTAAAATTTTCCAAGATGATAACTAGTAATATTTATATCTAGTGACTATCACAGTCAAAGAGCATTATGGAGTCAATTCTGGACATAGTATAGTACAGGGCAATACTGACATGTGAATTGATGATCTTGTATTGTATGCATATGGGGTATATAGATCAAAGATGAAAATTTATAGTGAGAGCATGGCTAGATTTTGCAAAGTAAATATGGGATGGACTAATATGGAAACAGGTGAATGTTCTCATGAAGGTAAAAAGGAGATAATGAAGGAAAATGTAGACGTCTTGGAAGAAGTACAACAATGTCTAAATGTAGATCCAAAGTTTGATGATTATCATGAATAAATTGACGATTTCTTGTTGCATGATGAGTTAAAGGTGATAAAAACTTTGTATGCAAGTCAGCCCATGGGAGAAAAAGTGGTGGAAGCATGAAAGAGCTATAAAGAATAATCACACGTTGATGAAGATGAAAAGGTAAGGCATGAAATTTTGCAATTAGATTGTGTGGATACTAACATTGATGATGTAAGCCTCATTCAAGAAATGATGGATTTTTAACAGGAAGGAAATGAATTTGTTTATGAAAGTTTGGGACAATTACAGGGTAAAATGAATGCATTAGAACATGTTATTTATCATGGAGAGGTCAATGATTTTCATAGTGAAGAGAAGAGTAATGGGAATGAGGAAAATGAGTCTCAAGAAGGGAGAATTATGAAAGGAGAAGCAAATGCAACAATTATGAGGACAAATTTGGATGAGAAACTCATTGGCAAGCTTGAGAATGAGATAAGCCAAGCACAAAACAAAGATGAAATTACCAAATTGGAATTGGTCAATGAAAAAATAAAAGAAGAATAAGAAGAGCAACAACATGAAGAAGCTCCATGGCTGCAAAATTTTGTATCTAAGGTTGTTTTTAGTGTTGTGTATGTAGGTATAACAGTTGATAAGGTGGATGAAGCTCTTGATTACATGAGAGAGCCCTTGAAAACAAGAGAAAAGGTAGATCTTGAAGACCTTTTTTGAAGATGAAGCAGTAATAGGGAGTCTAATAAATGAGAAGCAAATAAGAAGAGACATAGGAGCAAGACGATGAGATATATAGAATATACCAAGAGGACATAAAAACTAGCATGGGCAAGGATAACATGGGATCCAGGTATAACTCAAGAAAGAATGAAGACTAGACAAGAGAGAGAAAGTTGCTCATTTGAAGAGCATGACAAGCTAAGACAATTAATGTCTTTTAATGGAATTAAAAAGATTATACCAACATTGAGATCATGAATTTTTTAATACATATGTAATAAAGATGGAAGAGTTATGAATAACAACAACTAGATTAAGGAGCGAGAAATGATGAAGACTCATGAGCAGGAGCTCATGGAAACTTTCAAGTTGGATAGCTTGATGTAGGAGCATCATCATAGTAGTTTTGAAGGACAATAAAGGTTGAATAAGCCTTTGTAAGGTGTTGAGCATGTACAAAGGGTTGTCAAAGTTTTCCCTCCATTGCATGAATTCATATTTGTATGTGCATTATAATAATGAAGGTGAGAATCATTGTAATAAGAGGTAAATTGTCAAGTTTGACAAGTAGGAGAGGTTGAATAGGTGTGTATGAGTTTTCATGAGGTAGATAAGGTCATGAAGACCATAAAAAGATATTTATAATGAGTTGTGAAGATGTATAGGATGAATTTCATCCACATTTTCTATGTTTAGAGGTATGGTTGAGATTTCCTAGGGTAGACTTAGTCAATCTAGGAGCTAGTTGAGCTTCTTAAGGAGTTAGAATAGGTAAACAACACACAATGGAGGAAGGATTTGAAAGAGAAAGCTTGTATAAATGAAATATGTATGATGATTAAAAGGAATAATTTGCTTTTATGGATTTAACATGCTTTTAGTGGACTGTGTTGAAGAAATCTACCAGGAAAATGAGTCTAAAGCCCTCAATGGGATTTATATGGTAAATATCTTTTGGCTGCTAATGTGGAAAGAGTATGCAGGTGATGAGGATCATATTCATAATTTTTGTAGATCTTGAAAATGCTTGGTAAGATTTTTATTGTAAATTATAGGTTCTCGGGCTCGGATTAGGGCCTCCCAGATCTTTTGACTATACTGATGGAATGGGATATAAATTTCAAAATATCTTTATCTTGACATGAATCAGAGATCTTGAAAGTTTTGTGGTGATTGGACAATCACAGTTAGAGATATAGTTGACAGTATTTTCGAGCAAATCTGAGTAAACATAGTAGACTATGACATGACAGTTTGAGGTCATTTTTGACAAATTTGAATAGATCATGGACAAGGATGATATAGAATGGGATCTTAGAACCCTATGAAGGAGTGGAATGAGGTTTGAGAGGATTTTATGAAGAAATTTCTACTACCTTGGAGTCAAGACTGACTGTACAGGGTTTAAGATTGTACTAAGTCACTAGAAAAGGTTACAAAGAAGGATGAGTTTTGGGAAATGTGCTAATAACTATTGCATATAAGTTTGGAAACACTTTAAACATAGTAAATGATGCTTGTAGAGAATGGATACAAATCATGGAAACCCTCCAATAGCATTTTAGGCCTTGAATTGGGCAGCTAAGAGCCTTAAGAAGCTTAAGGGCATAGTACTACAGTCCAAATTGAAGACCATTGCTAGAACATTGGTAAGGGAGTCTAAATCTTTAATATGATGTAATTAATATGTTTGACCAGGTATAAATGGTTGCATGATTCTATTTGTAGTATGATCCTATTGTAAAGTATGATATAGTCTTGCATGGGAAGATAGGAGGCTTGAACATTCATAATAGGCATTGATTCATGATTATAATTTGCCAAGATGATAACTAGTACTCTTTATATCTAGTGACTATCACACTCAAGGAGATTATGGAGTTAATTATGGACCTAGTATAGTATAGGGCAGTACTGACATGTGAATTGATGATCTTGTATTATATGCATATGGGGTATATAGCTCAAAGGTGGCAAGTTCCAGTGGGAGCTTCCAAACCATCTATATTGTATTATACTAACAAGAGGGTTTTCTTCAAACATGTATGGTGGCCTATACTTGCTAGTAGAAATATCCATTTGAATACCATGGGTAATAGGTGAAACCAACATTAGTGGAAGAACAAAGAGTGTCAACTTTTCAAGGTCGCATATCATGGAGTAGGGATATAGAACCTTGTTTGCCTAACAAGAAGTCATATCATTTTGGACTCACTATATTGAATGTTATAGGATAAGTCATTAATTATACAATCATTGAATGAGTCTTGCACATGCATATAAAAGGATCGAGGGCTCATAGAAGGATGAAGTTGAGTTGAGATACTTGGTACACCATTGAAGTAGTTGTCATTGATTACATGACTGTAATTTAGTCTTAAATATTACATGAAGGTTTGGACAAGTGCATGTACATAGGAAGGAATCAAAGATCACTTGCTAGTGGCTTGAGAGTTATCATTAGACCATGATATGCTCATCATGGTGGATCAACTAAGCTAAGAAGGCACATCAGTAACATTCAAGACATGAAGAGTGAAATACAACCAGGGTTGGAATCAATGAGAAAGGAGGTGATGAACACTCTTTCAAGCTTGAAGATGGGCATGAATTCCCTTTCAAGTCACATGGGTTCCTCAAGATATGTGCACCCAAATCCAAAATCACACAAACCAATGAGGATCCTCTGCACAACCTAGTGGATCTTCTAGCCAATGGCATAATACCATTCCAAAAATTGAAATGCACAAGTTCAATGGAAATGACCCGATCACTTAGATAAACCAAATGGAGATTTTTTTGATTTGCATCAAGTCCCAAGTGGGAAGAAGGTGGTAATGATGTCCTTGTATTTGGAATTAGAAAAATTCACTTGGTATTTTTGGTTGTGCACTCAAAATAGGAATAAGGCCCTTTATGTCACTCAATCAATGTTTATGGAGGAGTTGTAAATGCATTATAGTAGTAGTGTGGCTGAGAACTACTTTAGCCAATTGGAAAAGATATGACAAACATGATTATGTTCAATAGTTCTAGAGCTTTTTTTTATGTGTGGATATAATTTCATATGACAATCTAAAGGATTTGTTCTTAGGCGGTCTCAAGGATCAAATCCAACATTAAGTACAAATGTTTGATCCACTCTCTATTTTTGATTCTATTATCATGGAATGTAGGGTAGAGGAAAAATTCCTTACCATGTATTAGGAATAACTGTGCTAACATGAGAGTTCATGACACCTCAATACCATCATTCCCTCGACCTACCCGGTTGAATTCACAAAAAATTGAAGGAAAATGAGTCAAATATCTATGTTATAGTTGTGATAGTAAATTAAGTAAATAAAGTAAATGTGCTAAGAATAAATTATACTATATTGAGGGACCAAATAAGAAAGAGGATGGGGATGAAGAATTTGGTGAAGAGGAAGAGGTTTATGATATCGTGACCAAGGAATTTTAACCAACTATATCTTGTCCTGCAATTTCTAGAATTTTTACGCCACAAACCCTAAAGGTAGTTAGGTTCATGAAGAAACAAAGGGTGATGGTACTGATTGACTCTGGAAGTGCTTACAACTTCATCAACCATAAGTTGGATTTTCTCGTAGGTTGCTTTGTTTATCTAACCCTAAATTTTTAGGTCATGGTGGTATAGTTAGTTTATCAAGAAAATTCCATAAGATTAAGTTATCCATGGGATATTACCTACTAGATGGTCCCATGTATGCCATTTTAATAGGGGGTGCAAACCTAATTTTAGGACTCATCCAATGACTTACTACATTTGGAATCGTAGAGATGAACTTCTAGGAATTTTTCATGTGATTCCATTATGAAGGGATGAATTTTGAGTTGTGAGAGTAGGCATAATATCCATAATTGGTAAGTTATCATCAAATGCAGAAGGTTCTTAAGAAGGGTGATGATGGGTTTGTAGCACAACTATTTTAACTAGAAGATCAACCATCAAAAGGAACTATACCATTAGATCTACAAGAAATTATTAATAAGGACTTATTTATTTTTGGGGATATGCCTAAAGTGTTGCCTCACATAAGATATCATGATCATGTAATTCAACTAGTACCAGGAAGCCAACCACCCAAGATTCAACCTTATACGTACCCTTATTTGTAAAAAGTGACATTGAAAAGATGATGCAAGAGATGTTAGAAGAAAGTATTATTCACCACAATTAGTGTACTTACTCTTGTCCAGTGGTGATGGTAAGAAAGAAGGATGGGGTTTGGCACACGTGTCTAAACTACAGGGAGTGCAAAAATACATGGTGAACGTTAAATATCCTATTCCTGTCATTGAAGATTTGTTAGATGAATTACATGGTTCTATTTATTTCACAAAATTAGATCTTGATTGGGACACCATAAAATCACAATTCATGATGAATATATTCATAAAATAACATTTAGGACACATGAAGGCCACTATGAATTTCTAGTAATGCCTTTTGGCCTTACAAATGCACCATCTTCTTTCAAGAGTTTGATGAATTCAATATTTGAGTCATTTTTTGGAAGTTTGTCCTGGTATTCTTTGATGATATGATAATCTACAACAATACTTGGGAGGAACATTTACATCATGTCAATAAGGTATTGGACATTCTTGAACAACAACACCTTTATGCCAAGCCCTCCAAGTATGCTTTTGGGGCAAGAGAGGCAGAATAATCGGGTCATATTATGTCTCATGAAGGGTTAAAAGTGGATCCTCATAAGATCTAAACCATGATGGATTGGATGATTCCTAAAACCCTTAAAAACCTCAGGGGATTTTTAGAGATTATGGGTTATTATCTTAGATTTGTGAAGAGTTATTCTAGAATTGCAACACCACTCATAATGTTATTAAAGAAAGATTCTTTTCATTTGAATGATGAAGCAATTCATGCATTTGAATAATTGAAGAAGGTCATGTGTACCACTCTAGTGCTGGCTTCCCCATATTTATCCAAAACCTTCATTGTTGAATGTGATGCTTTAGGGTGTGGCATAGGTGCAGTGCTTATACAAGAGGGGTGCCCCATTGTATTTGAGAGTCGGCAACTCAAAGGTAAGAACCTATCAACCATGTTAATAATAAAATGGATCCCTTTATGAAGAATGTTCTTAAAGGTATTTAACAAAATTACCATGTCTAGAAATATCCCCTTCACTAATCCAAGATGCATTCTCAACTTCTCTAACTCTCCATTTTACCATATATTATTTATGCTCCTTTTTGCACATTATTTTCACTTTCATTTTATCAAAAAGATATTTAATTTCTTGGATTGTTTGCTCTAGTATTTGGTGTTTGTAATATACTTCTAAGAGGTATTCTTATTCACTCATTTTCCCTCAAAGTATGAGTACAATTATTATACATTACAGATAGGTGAAATGTTTATCCCCTTGAAAATTTCTATGCAAGCTCAACATTCTTTGTAAATTTAAGAATTTTCATGGTGTAATTTTCTTCCACTCATGTTTTTCAAACATTCCTCTTGGTAACCTTTCCTTGTGTAGGTATATAAGAATCACATTTCCAACCTCAAATTTTAATTATTTTCTTGTTAAGTTTTTGCAATATTTATACTATACGTTACTCTGCTCTAGCTATTTTTGCAGTTGCTCATGTACCTCCTTCACATAGTGCTTAAAGTATTCATATTCTATGTTTATTCCTTCTTCTCATGGCAAGTAACACAACTCCAAAAATCTAATTGGACTCACTCTATACACAATCTAGAAATGTGACTTTCCAGTGCTCATAATTACAAAAATGTTATAAGAAAAATTTACCTACAAGGATTGAATCCCATGTCCTTTCCTTATCTCCAACCAAATATCACAATAAATTGCCAAGGATCTTGTCGACAATTTTTTTTTCCATCTATATGCTAGTGATATGTAAAACTAAACTATAACCTTGTGTTCATTTTTGGTATGCACTTGCCCACAACAATTTAGTACATTACCAACATATAAAAGAAATATGCAGTAAGAATGGAAATGAAAACAAATTTATTGGATTAAAAGATCATAATCACATTATAGAATTTTGGGCCTCTTTAGGGGGGAATATCCTTTGAATAAGTTCAATACAATAATATTTAATAGATATCATCTCTTCTTACAAAAGTTCTATATTTAAACTATTATACTCCATCTAACTATTACTTTTCAATACATGTGGAATACTTAGTAATAAATACACACATATTATAAATCATATGCATTCAAATTTTTTATTACAATAATCAATATAGATAAAAGAATTAGGACGAAGTGGTCGTAATATGCTTCTCCCCTTAAAAAATCCTTTGTCCTCAAAGTTTGTGTAGGAGTATAATCTTTATTTGGTATATTAAATATCTCATTATTGTGTATTATTAATATCTTGTGAATTATCAATTAACATAATCTAGATAATGTGAGGTGACAAATAACCTTCATCTCTTTTTTCTTATAAGAGATATCCCTTATTATAATGAATATTGAAGCTATATTTCAAATGTAACTCCTTTTCCTCTTTGCACACACTTCCCTTCACTTCATGAGAAATAGTGACACTAGGCACACACTTGGAAGGTTGGCTAATGCAATGATTACATTTACTTTATTTATTCTAATTATTTTTCAGGGTTTTTACTTTAATTACAAAGCTCATGAACCATAGCTTGACAATTCTGTAGCAAGTAAGCCAATGTGTTTAGGAAAGTTGTGTGGAAAAGAAGAGGATGTATAGCAGCGGTAAAAAAGCAATGCTCGGAAAGGTAAATGCACTTCGCAATAAGTAGATCACAGAGCTTATTACAGCCGTACAAAATAAATAAATACTTTTATAAATGTCACAATGAGTAGATGAAAAAGAAATTGATTTAGATTAGATTTTAAGTGACACAAAGTTTACCATAAAATCCTCATGGAATGCACAACAAGACTTCTCAGACACAAAGTTCTCTAGAAATTCACCCTTCTTATTCAATTGCAGCAAAGTTATACAAAGAAAAATTGAGAGTCTCAACACAAAGTCTGATATCTTTAATTTTTTGCATAAAATTACTATAACTAGTTGCCAAAAAGTTCCATCCCTTTTGCTCATAGGCTTCTCTCTCTATTTATAAGCATCTAGAAAGAAGATACAAATATGATAAAGTAATTGTGCCTTCCACACGTGTTGGCTACAAAACCGCAAGAAGTTGAGCATTTTCCTCCTCGAATCTCTCTCTGCTTGGCATGCATGATGTTCAAATGTTCTGATTATGCTACCTATTTATAAGTAATTGACTTTTTCACTCAACTTGAAGTAATGGATTTTAACCGGATTACTTAAGTTTTACAATTAAACTCGATTACTTTATTACATTGTCCGGAAAAATAAGAAGAAGAAGAAGAAGAAGAAGAAGAAGAAGAAACAATTCCAACTAAAAACCCTCAGTTTGACTTTTCTCCCTTTTTATGCTGAAGAAGAAATCCGCCCATACAACATTAAGTTTGGTAGCACTGTTGTCCTGGAATTGTTCATTTTATGTCGAGAAGTTTTTTTTTATATCCATCTACCCTTTCCAAAATTAGAGTTTTCAATGGATTCCATGATGTAGAGGAGGTCGAGAGCTTTCCAGAAATTCCAAGATCTCAAAAAACGAAGCACTTGAGCAAAAGTTATGGCCAATCGGGTTTTCGACCCCCATTACTGCTTTCCTTTGTATTTTGGGTTTTAGCCACTGCTTTATTTATTATCTTCAATGAAGTAATGAGTTGTTGAAATTTCCTTATGGGTATTGCGGGATTTCCCAGCTAATACCCCACCAAAAATCAATTTTCATGATTCCATTAGGTGGTACTTTCCAGAAAGTGAAGATCTCAAAAAATAACGTCAAAAGTTGTGGAAAGTTTTCCTTTGTAATTTAGTGTATTGCGGATTTAACAACTGCTTTACTTCCATTGTAAAGTAACTTACATTTTCCAATGTACGCAATTTAGCAACTACTTTACTCCTTTCCAGTGTATTTTGGATTTAGCAATTGCTTTAATTACTTTCCAGTGTATTGTAAAGCAATTATGTAACTTCTTTACCTTTGCCAGTATTGTGGGATTTAGAACTACTTTAGTGCAGATTGTAGGATTTTTGCTTTAGGACTTTCTAGCGTTTGCAGGAACAATTGTTTTACTTCCAACGAAGTAAGTACTTAGCGTTTTAGAAGAACTTCAAGGCATTTTGGGCAAATGAAAAAATATTCCTCCCAACTATTTCCAAGCAATCTTTTGCAACTTCTCAAGGGAAAGCTTTTAGAATTCTAGAGCAAATCAATGCAAAAATATTTAAAATTTTGGGTATCCCATTAGATTTCTCAAGTGAAATCTTTGGGTAAACATGGATAACAGTAAATTAGGTTCCAAATTAATAAGTGGACATGACCCAAAATATTTTTGCCAAGATTTGGAAGTGAAATCTTTGGGGACACCAATTGAGATCCCTGTGGACATATTTATTTATGGTTTCAAGTCTTGTCCATTGGGCTACGGAGTTGAGTTTAATCTTGAAGAAATTGATCCTTTACTTTAAAAAAAAATTTACCTCCTGAATTTGTGATGAACTTAACACCGAACTGGAACTCCCTAATGACCGCTCGCTGGAAATTGATCTTTGGAGCTCTAAATAAAGCTCAAAAACTGCTCCAACTATCTGATTTGATCCTGAAGAGAACCGAGCATGGAAACAAAATCCTGCAAAAACTATATACAAACATGGAAAATCATATATGTCCCAAGCGGAAACATGCAGAGTGTGCGCAAGCATTTATTTTGTTGAAAACAAAACTACATACTCTACTTTAACCAAAGGCAAAGGAAGCTTAAACGAATCCCGTAACAGGTAGGGAGAAATAGCTGCCTTTCCTCACAAACTTAGGCCATGTAATTTATTTTTCATTGAACATGGTCCTTAACAAGAGCAAAAAATTGTTTAGAAGCTTGTTCCTCACCCTTCTTACCAAAGTATCAACAACAACAAATAAAATAAATATCTCCTTTAGTCGTTCATGCATTTGGATTTGAGAGGTACTGCGGTTGATCTTTGGTGTGTTGTAGTTCATCCTCATGCTCTGAAATAAGCATGACTGGTTGCAACTTCCTCTTGGCTCTAAACTATCCAGATATCTTATTGGGCAAGGCTTAATCCTCATGATCTACCCATTTTTTTGAAGCTCATCCTCATGAATGGGGGCATCCTACAGACTTTCCTTTCCATGAAAAAAGTTGCATGCAAGTTGATATGATCCTTGTTTTGCTTCCACAAACAACTCTGCGAAAGATTGCCTTTTCCAACATGAATTTTGATTTTCGCAATTGATTCAAGGCTCTCCTCATGCAGACTGATTTACTCTTCTTTGACTATTTCCTCCATGAATGATTTGTGGGAGTTTTCTGCAGCAAGAGGATCTTGGTATTGGGAAGATAGATGGTGAAAATGCATAAGTAGTGAATTCAGTGGCTTCTTCTTCTTTAAGGCAATCTTCCAGATCTGATAAGAAATCAACCTCATTTTCTGATTCATAGTCTAAGTAGACAATGTTAGAGTTACCAACAAGGTCTACAAAATCATGGTCTTCAGGTGGATCACAATCAGCAGTAGTTTGATCTTCTTCATTCACTCAAGCATTGTTCCTTGGGGAAGCTTCAATTGCTAGTATTTGAGGAGCAACAGTTTTGGTTCTAATTTTGATTATTGAAAATTCGTGTAGGTGCATTGCAGGAGAAACATTATTACTGCTTCTTTATCTACAACATATCATTTGTCAATCTTTGTAGCAGTAGATCAAAAGTACTAGCTGAAGTAGAACCTTCAACCTTAGGAGTTGAATGCTTGATTTTACCTGCCATGATAAGATCATCCTCTACTTCGATAGCAATGTTTTGAGCTACCAACAAGCTAGCAGGACGTTCCCTATGCAGCTGATAACCAACTTCAGGCAATAAAGCATTAATGAAAAATTCCTTTTTATTTTCATCACTAAGGGAAGCAACATGAGGAATATTATAAAGTATCCTTTGAAAATTAGCAATGAAATCCCTCATGTGTTCATGTGGTTCTTTTTTCATCTGGATGAGTTGTGCTAACAAAGCATGTGAATCTTCTGCGGGTTTGAATCTAGCTTCAAACCGTGTTCTCATAGTAGCCCAGTTGGTGATACATGCAGGTGGAAGGTGATAAAACCATTCCGCAACAGCGCCCTAAAGTGTCTCAACGAATAGTCTAACAAATACATCTTCATGAGGTACCCCTAGAATTCCACAAGATACAAAAAATGTAGCTATATGATCATCCGGGTGTTGTTTCCCGTCACCATTGAATTTTGGGAAATTCTTACACAATCCACGTGGCAATTCATGTAGCGGTTGAACCAATGCAAGAGGGCCAATAGCTGGACCCCAAGGAACCAGAGCCTATGGTTGTTGCAAATCCATGAATATTGTTTGCAGAGCATTACTCTTGAGTGTATGCCATTCTTGCCAACTAGACCTTGGAAAGAAACAATAGGACAAAGCAGATACAAAGTCGCCAATAATTTTTTTTTATATGGAGTTCAAATATTTTTTTTTTATAAAAGACTCACAAAATAGACAGAGATCATTGCTATTTGTTTCAAGTCCCCAACGGAGTCGCCAAAAACTGTTGGCTAGATTTTATGCACGCACAAACCTAGGCAATCATGGGATAAATCCGCTTCATTTAACGGTGATGCTCCCATGTAAAATATTTATTTATTCTAATTATTTTTCCGGGGGTTTTACTTTAATTACAAAGCTAATGAAGCATAGCTTGGCAATTTTGTAGCAAGTAAGCCGTTGTGTTTTGAGAAAGTTGTGTGGAAAAGAAGAGAATGTAAACAATATAATTATAGAAAAAGAAAGGATGCTACTTTGCAATAAGTAGATCGTAGAGCTTATTGCAGCCGAACAAAATAAATAAATACTTTGATAAATGTCATTTTTTTAGTAGATGAAAAAGAAATTAATTCAGATGTAGATTTTAAGTAACACAAAGTTTACCATAAAATCCTCGTGGAATGCACAACAAGACTTCTCAGACACAAAGTTCTCCAAAAATATGACTTCTTATTCAATTCTAGCCAAGTTATACAAAGAACTTTCAAGAGTCTCAACACAAAGTTTGAGATCTTTAAATTTTTGCATAAAATTACAATAACTGGTTGCCAAAAGTTCCATCCTTTTTCTTGTAGGCTTTTCTCTCTATTTATAGCATCGAGAAAGAAGATACAAATATGATAAATTAATTGCGCCTTCCGCATGTGCTGGCTACTAAACCGCAAGTAGTTGAGAATTTTCCTCCTCAAATATCTCATTGCTTGGCACACATGATATTCAAATGTTCAGATGTACCATATATTTGTAAGTAATTGACTTTTTCAAACAACTTGAAGTAATGACTTTTAACCAAATTACTTAAGTTTTACAATTAAGCTCGATTACTTTATTACATTATTGAAACATGAGAAAGAGAAGAAGGAGGAGGAGAAGAGAAATAAAGAAGCTATTCCAAATGTAGAACCTCGGTCTTTCTTTCCCTTTTTTTGTCGAAGAAGAAAACTTCCCATACTACATTTAATTCGATAGCACTGCTATCTGGAACTGTTCATTTAATGATGGGAGATTTTTTTCTATTTTTCTCCCATCTACTCCCACTAAAAAATGATTTTCATGATTCCATGGTTTAGAGGAGGTCGAGAGATTTCTGGAAAGCCCAAGATCTCGAAAAACAGAGAACTTGAGAAAAAGCTATGGCGAATAGGGTTTTTGAAGTGCCATTACTATGTTATCTTTATATTTTAGGTTTTAGCAACTACTTTACTTATTTTTGTTTAATGAAGTAATGAGTTGTTGAAATTCCCTTCTTATAGGGATTTCAACCCCCCATTACTGCCTTACTTCTTATTAATGTGCTGGAGATGTTTTTTCCATTTTTATCCCACTTACCCCAATCTAAAGATGATTTTCATGATTCCATGGTGTAGAGTAGGTTGAGATATTTCTGGAAAATCCAAGATCTTGAAAAATAGAACACCTGGTCAAAAGTTATGGCCAATCAGGTTTTCAAAGTAGCATCGTTGCTTTCCAGTGTATTGTGGGTTTTAACAACTGCTTTACTTCTTTCCAATGTATTGTGGGTTTTAACAATTGATTTACTGTTTCCCACTGTATTGTGGGATTTAACAACTTTTTTACTGTTTCCCAATGTATTACGGGATTTAACAACTGCTTTACTATTTCCTAATGTATTCTGGGATTTAGCAACTGCTTTATTGTTTCCCACTATATTGCGGGTTTTAACATGTTTCCCACTGTATTGCGGGAATTTGACCCCCAATTACTTACGTCCTTCTTTATGGGATTTCTCAATAGCTTAACTTCATTGCTTTTGACAAGTAGAGGGGCATCAAATTTGTGCAAAGAAGAAAACAATGCAAATTAGGTTTATGGGGAAGCTTTATTTCATTGCTTTTGACAAGTAAAGCAACAATAAAAATCCCGCTAACCCAGTATAGTGCAAATCGGGTTTTAGGGGAGGACTTCCTATAAACCAAGAAGTAAAGCATGTTTAAAATTCTAATTACTTAATAGGCTAAATATTTAGCTTTTGATCAATTTTGGGCAAATGGGTATTTCTCCAATGCTTCCAAGCAACCTCATGCCACCTTATGAAGAAATCTAGAGCCATCATACAATGCAAATGATCCAAGACAACAATCAAAACAACAAAGGCCTATTCAAGGGGACATAAGCAACATGAACACAAATTATCACAAGGCTAGAAGACTTAAAATTTTAAAGGGGTACCCCAAAATTTCTAAGTGAAATCTTTGGGACACCACTCTTATATGGTACAATTTATGCTTCCATTAATTTCATTGAATTTTATTTACTTATGATTCAATATTTTAGTACTTGATATTGAAATCATTTATCACATGGTATTAGAGTTATACTATTAAATGTTATTTGAATGTGTGCAACTTTTTACGTGGAGTAAGACGATTTATTGATTTACATAACACATTTTTTTTCAAGGGCTCTTACTCATGCAATTGTTTTTGATATTTTTATAACTATTTATTAGTTTTGTTATTTTTTTCTTGCAAGCTAATATTTTATTGGATTTATCTCATTATGAAATATTGTTAGAAGTCCCTATATATCAATTTACAAGATTTGTTCTCTTTTTTTTTTATGTTTATTTACAAAAACAAAAACAAATAAATGTTAATTCATGAGATCATTTTATTATTGTTTGAGAGCTTCTTGTATACACCTAATTTTTCACTTTTCATCTTTCATACATGTTACTAAAAATTTTATTTGTGCAGATAAGGGTCACTGATGCGTCTATTTGTAGAACAGGTGCCTTAAGGGGCATGCCAGGAATGGGGAATGGTTATTCACTTAACCATTATGGGTTAAGAGATGGTACACAAAGCGAGTATCACTATTTGGTCTTGGCCTTAGTTATCCTTGCACTAGGTATTCTTATCTTCTTAGGTCTCATGCACATCACATTCACAATTTCTTACTTACATCTCATCACTTGACACCTTGTTTTTCCATATTCATGATCTATGACACACTATTTTCACTTATCATGACACCTTACCTCTTTTCATCACTTATGGCCAATGCCATCAGATGCCATCGCTCATGGGCGATGGTGTTGGTGTTTCATTTCCTCATGGCCGACACCATCACCCACAAATGATGGCGTCCTATAGATACCATCACCTCATTTAACACTCATAAGAAGTAGAAAAAATGAAGCCAAATCATTCAAACTACCATTATCTATGCTCTGTTGTACCATATTTGTATTTGCTTGCCTAAATTTTGGTTCATCTTACATATTTCTTGGAGTGGATTGGATACTCTTCTTCATGGATGGTTTCTAACAATATTAGGTCACCTATAATGAGTCTAGGACAAGAACGATGTTCCCCTTATCCACCTAATAACGAATCTCTTTGTGTACTACTTCTTAGGAGAGATAGATGCATCAATGAACACCCTACAGGTACAAAGTGAGTGCTATAACCATTTCTCATCATTTTGCATAGATAAGTTCATTTCATTCTTCATTGTGTTGTGTTAGCCTAGTTTTGTACATGTTTGGATGCTAGTCTTACCCATATCAAATCCTTAGTTATCATCTCTTTCATTTCAATTTTACTTATTGTTGATATATACAAGTTCTCCACATCCAAATATTGATATCTCAGTAGTGTTCCTTCCTCTATCTTGATCGTGGCCAATGGAAACCCTAGGTTAACCTAGTGTAGGGATAACTACCCTATAGATATGCAACCCTACCTCATTGTAGCCCCTTTAAGTCTACCCCATGTATGTTGGTACATGTGTGTTTCCCACTCATTTCCTCAATACCCTTATCGAGTGGATGATTTAGGAGTGCAAGATATTGAGACACATATTTGGCCTACATACATTCTATAGTGAACCCGATGTGAATCCTACGTACCTTCTGATCGAGCACACCTTGTTAAAAGCATCCATCTCCAAATTTGATCTTATCTAAATACCCAAAGACCCACAAAATATTAAAAAACCCAGATGCACATACACCATCCCCCTTTGAAATCTCATCTGTCTCTATTTTCTCACATCTAAATGCCTTTGGAACCTATGTAAAACTGTCTACATGGCCAATCCTGTCTATCTTCTTAGATATGCTTCCATACGCCTTCCACCCCTGCCTACATTTTTTGTACAACCAATTGTATCTATAGCCTTAATTTTCGGACCTCCTCTCATCTAGATTATCACTCTACCATGGAGTGTCTAGGCTCGGGGTCCTTTGATTCTGTTGTGAAATTTTTCCTGAGACATATCATCATGACATTGAGTTTCCCTTTTGTATGGATTGTTACATCGTAGGAGCACCTAGAAAGAAGCATTTTACTTGCTGTAATGGCCCACCCAAGGATGACGGAGAAGAAATCTAAAATGATGATGCTTTTGACCATCCTCCCGAGATTTAGAAATTTCTATTTGAGTTTCGTCAATACAAGGGAGAATAAAAAGAAATTCTTAGAAAGCACCTTCTCAAATTTGTTTCTAAACAAATTGACCATATGGAAGAAAGGGGAAAAATGTTGAAATAGGTTCATCTAAAACTACCTCTAATTTTGACCCTACCAACCTCATTCTACAACTCATTGAAAAAATGAGCCAACAACAATATGCTATGATGGCTCAATTCTCCAAATGCAAGACAACATGGCTCAGTTAGTCAATCACCTTCCAACGGGCTCCTGGGGTACCAAACCCCCTCCTTTTCCAAATGGGCATAATGGGGTGCCCATTACTCAAAACCCTATGCAGAACAAAGTCTTGTGATAATTCAAACAAGATCCATTAACACCCTATATCTCTAGTATGGATTATAGACATTAAATCAAGAACTTTGGGTACATTACTAGGCCCTAATCACATACTAATATTCATATGCTTTTTACAGGAGAAAAGTACTAATTGACCATGATACTTGGCCACTTAGTTTCCTTTCCAGCCACCCTCTTGGCCTTACAGACCTCATTTACAAGTCTGAACCTTCATACTTCAACTTTTCTAGCTCTATAAATCAGCACCTAGCCAAGGCACCAATTCCCAGGAGCCCTCGTTCCCTCTGGGCACCCTAAAACCTATTTGTACTTTGCTCACTCCTTTTTGGGTCCTTTCTAGCTGTTGGGCATCCCTATGTCTTAGGGGTCGGCCTTTTAGTGATCAATTACGAAATTTGAACAAGAGAATCATACAAATATAAAGCTATGTGACCAAATTAAAGGACCAAGCTCTAAGCATCTATACTATCACGTTAGGTTGCATCTCACAAGCACTCAAGAGCATCTTTGCATTCATCTAGCACCATTATAAGGGACAAGGGCTGGTTTTGTACATCACACACATAGGAGGGAAGTTCTTTTTATTCCATGCACACATCTATTACATCTTCTTACATCTAGTTACTTTTCTTGATATAAAGTGTGACATAAACAAGAGCCACCTGAGGCATGATTCCACACACACACATAATACTGATTGGTTCTGAGATGTAGTAAAACACTCAGTCGTAAGATCACTTGTTTAAAAGCTGAGGACAATCCTACCCCTTGTTTTGCATCTTTCTTTTTTAGTATTTAATGTTATTTTGAGGGTTTTACAGGTGATATCTTTTTTGCAGGTTATTAACGACATCAGTGATCATCATGCGACCATCTAGAAAAAAAAAATGAGGGTTTTAGATCAACTAGGGACGCTAAAAAATTCATCTCCAGAGCTCCTGCGTAGAACCTAATGCCTAGGAAAGGATCCTAACATCTAGGCACCCCAGTACCAGTCTAGGCACCTTGGTCCTTGTTCCTCCTATAATCCTACACTTCTCTGGGATTGGTTTCAAGGTCCTATGCTTCCGTTCTCCCAATCTTCTACCTTCGCACACTGTCAGGATTATTGTGAAATCAGCTAAGTAACCTAAATTTCTATTACACTTAGGATTTTATTTCCTTTTCTTATTTGCTTGAGTCATTGTTTTACTTTACTGTCATATTTATTTGTTGTAGCATACATAATAATTTAACAAGGTAAATCTACACTCCTCTAGTTTATTTTTTGTAAAATCGTTTGGGGAACCCATCTCACTCAAATACGCTTGGATACTCATCTTTCTTCTATCATGGGTTGTAAAGTTCCTCAAATTCCTTAGTCTAATTTACTTAAAATGCATCCCAATTGTCAAGATGTTCTATAAAAAGCCTTAGAATCCATGTGTCTTTGTAAAGATATGCTGCCACACAAAATAAGTCCTATTATCCATCATCTATCTGATAACCCTAGCCTTCAGGAACCTCCATCCAATCAACACATATTGGATTCAATTCAAGCTTTGCATTCTTTATTTTACAAAAAAATTCAGGCTATCAAATCCACGATCACATCTCTAAAATATGAAATCCAACAAATCAAAGATGCTTCTTAGGCTCATGATAGTTCTTCTTCTCATTTTCATTATGTCTTCTACATGTGCTCATATCAGTGAGCCTCAAGTTATACCATTACCAAATCCTCTCACCTTTGATCATAATGTTAAGCAACATGATATTCTTATTGAGATCCTTAGTCATCAATTGATCGCTTTACCAACTACTCAAGGCTATCCTCCTTACTGACTGGAAAAAATCAAGGTCTTCCATATTGCAACTATCATCAAATCAATGGACATAATGACAATGGTTGCTGTGATTTACAACAAAGAATCAAGCATCTTGAGTGTCAAAGGTTTCTCTAGTTCACGGTACAACATTCTATTACATGACCATCTATAAATGCTACATCGAAACGAGATCCTAAATCTGCTCCTTCTACATCTAATGAGCATCATGCTATCACTTCTACAGTGCCTTCTTTGGCCAGTGAAGTTCTTCCCATTTAAACTATGCAACCTTCTCTTAAGGTCGGTCCAACTCCTCCTCCACTCAACTTATCTACAACATTACCAAGTTGAACTAAGCAATTGCCTTTAAAAATCAATCAATCTTCTCCTCTCAAGTCTTCTATGACATTCCCAAATAAACAACCACTCACTAAGTAAGATGAAAAATAGCTAGCTATCCTCTTTCAATTTCCACAACTCAAGGCCCCTCACAAATACTCACTTCAGTGTCCAATCATTTTTATCAAGGAAAATACTCTTTACATCCATCCCCTTAGCATCATCGATTAGATCTCCATCTCTTACACACTCACGAGGCATCGCACTTATTATCCCCTCCTAACATTAATAGGTGGCTATCATTTACTACTATTACTATCTTTGCTTCATATTTCATATCTTCGAGCAACCTTACACAACTTGATACAATACTTGTATCATCATTACCCTGGGACACACTCTTATGGTAGGTTCACGCTTGAATGTTGAGGGCATATTATACACATGAACCTCACACACAATACATTTCACATCTACGAAATCTTCTTCTTCCTACACATCATACATGTTGTGCACTTCCTACATCCTCTCCTTGCGTCTATTACACATCATACGCACTTTGCGCTTTCTACACCTGCTCATTCTACACACTTTATATATCTTGCGATGCACACTATATGTCTCTATATTGGACATCTTCCACCTACACACTTACATTCTACATCAATCTAGCATATTCTACACTCTACGCATCATGATCAAACCTTTACAATGCAGACTACCTGACGATGCACTCTAGTCTCATAGTTCATACTCGAATGTTGAGGGTCTAAATCTAAATTGAACCTCACCTTAATCACACCATATGACATCGTACACTTCAAATTCATGTTCAAATATTTCAATCACCCTAGACACGCCATCTTGCACTATCGTGATTAATCTTTCTAACAATCATTCTACATTTCAATGCTTGGTATTCATAATCACTCTAGCACACAATGTTATCTTACTCTACAATATAACTCCGTGCTTCATAATCAATACTTATATCATCTTCCTCACATTATTATACATCTTATTCACTCAATCTTACACATCACACAACATCATTCTATAATTTACACTATGCGATTCAACATTCAACTCTTTCTCGTATACAACACATCATTCGAACCATTTCCTGATGACTCACTCTTGCTATACGGTTCATTCTTGACTACTTAGGGGTCTTTTATAAATGAACCACAATTTCACTCATGCATACATCCACACTCGGGGTGAACGCCACCCCTATCACACTCACATTGCATTCCATTACATCTCATCCATCACATGTTGCATATCTTTGTTGTAAATAGTTCTTACTCGCTTATGCTTACATGTACACTTTATTACACATGCTAGATAAAATCTTATATGTCATTATCTTAATCATACACACATGTGCATTCACTTGATTTCTAGTTGTGATCGCCAGAATTTATGTAGATCATTACAAACAACAAGGATGCTTGGTGCAATCCCTCATACCAGTCTTGCAACGACTCCTGGGAGCAGCCACATTCATACACATTTCAGGTGTTATTATTTTTATTATTATACATAACACACTAATCTATTAGATTCTACATGATTTGACATACTCTATATCTTTATAACATGCTAACAGGTGCTTCATGTGCAACATTTTCCTTGCAGGACCTATTTGCCACCATGGTTATCTGATGTTTTCTTACCATTGTTTATGAGCTTTACCCTATGCTTGGTCTTGTGTGCACACTGTATGCTTTTGAACCATTGTGGAATCAATTGTATTAAAAAATTATGAGTGATGTCCCCTGTTTGAAACCTGCTTTTCACAGTCTACATTGTCTTCTTGCTTGGTAGCTTACATTATTTTCTATATACGTTCTTGTACTAACACTTATCTTATGGCCACCGTTTGCATGTGCCTTGGTTTCGACCAAGCACATTCCCTCCTACATATCAACATTACTTCAGCATGGGGTCCTCTTTTGGGCCACATCCTCCTAGCGATGTCAAATGCACCCCAAAAGACGCGGGCTGGGGGGCATATATTGGTGAAACAATCACCCCATTCAGTTGTTAGACTCACAGTTCAACAGTCTACACTCACAGTTCAGTAACATTACAACATAGAGTCAACATATTCTATAGACTTAGATAATGCTTAGAATTAGACTTGGGTCCTTACTTCAACACAAACACTAGTGCTTAGAATCAAAATTGGGTGTCTAGATGCTTCTATCCCTCCCTAGGCACCTGAGACCAGAGGGCACATACACAACAGTTTTTCAGTTCAGTACAAGTTTTTAGCATTGTCACAAAGGCTTTTCACAAGGTAGGCAATCCTTCAACACATGGCAATCACATTTGATCACACCGGACTTGTACACACCATATGTAATGGTGTTTTTACTTCAGGAAATAATCAAAGGTTGGAGAATAATACTAGACCTTTCTCCTTACACTACTTCTGTCGTGGCGTGAGTTCAACATGTTTGGCATGAGATCACCCGAAAAACTCTCTCTTCATTAACATCTTCAAGATCCTTTCTATCACTTTTTCTCATCACAATTCAGGTGCACATGTTCCTATTTCTACTATTTCCACATTTTTACACACTTTTTACATGCATTTTTACATATATACACACATATTTGACTACTTGTTTGTTCTTCTCTTTTCTAATTCCATACTTATGGGAAGTAGTAGTCAACATCAATACACAACCATCATGCTCTAAGCACATCGTCAAAAAAAGGTACAACATCACATCTACACGTGCATTGTCACCCTAGGATCATTAATCATCACTTTTCTTTTTACTTCCTCTTCTTTAGCATCCATGCTTCACAATTTTTATCACTCCATACTTTTCTTGTCTCAGCACGCTCTTCTACATCAATCTACATGGTTATCAGGAACACATCTCTATCTACTTTATTTTTACTCAGCTTTCGCTCACCAAAATAAAGCGGGGGAAAATGTAGACACTAAATCATGCACTTTGGGTACATTACTAGGTCTTAATCACATACTATTATTCATATGATTCTTACGGGAGAAATGTATTTAATTGATCATTATACTTGGCCTCTTAGTTTCCTTTCTAGCCTCCCTCTTAGCCTTACAGAACTCACTGCCTAGTATGGCCCTTCATACTTCACCTTTTCTTGCTCTAGACAATTAGTACCCAACCAAGACGCCAGCACACCTGGGTGCCATCATCCCCTCTGGGCGCCTTAGACATATTTTTACTTTGCTCACTCCTTTTTGGCTCTCAAGCCATTGGGCATACCTATCTCTTAGGGGTCGACCTTTTAGTGATCAATTATGAAATTTGAACAAGAGAAGCATATAAATATAAATTTATGTGACCAAATTAAAATACCAAGCTCTAAGAATCTATACTATCACCTAAGGTTGCATTTCAAAAGCACTCAAGAGCATCTTTGCATTCATCTAACGCCATTACAAGGGACAAGGGCTAGTTTATCTGCATCACACGCATAAGAGGTAAGTTCATTTTATGCCATGCACACATCTATTACATCTTCTTACATCTAGCTACTTTGTTCGCTATCAAGTGTGACATACACAAGAGCCATCGAGGGAACGATTCCACAAACATGCATATAACTAAATTGAGTCTGACATGTAGTGCATCTCTCAGTCATAAGATCACTTATTTGAAAAACTAAGGACAATTTGACCCCTCATTTTGCATCTTTATTTTTTACGATTTGATGTTATTTTGAGGGTTTTGCAGGTGATCTCTTTATTACAGGTTATTAGCGACATAATCGATCATAGTACGATCATCTAACGAAAAAAAGTGAGGGTTTCAGATCAACCAACGACCCTATGAAATTCATCCCAGAGATCCTATCTAGACCCTGGCGCCTAGGAAGGGATCCTAACGCCTAGGAACCCCAGTACCAGCACCCAGGTGCCCTGGCCCCTATTCCTCTTGCACTCCTGCACTTTTCTAGGTTTAGTTTTGAGGTTATGTACTACCATTCTTCCAGTCTTCTACCTTCACACACTGCCAAGATTATTTTGAAATCAGCTAAGTAACCTAACTTTCTATTGCACTTTGGGTTTTACTTCCTTTTATTATTTTCTTGAGTCATTACTGTACTTAATTGTCATATTTATTTGTTGTAGCATACATAATAATTTAACAAAGTAAATCTACACTCCTATAGTTTATTTTTTTTAAATCATGGATATTGGTGGTATTGCTCCATCTATCTCTTACGACTGGTCTACCGATCCCACCCTTCATATCAAGGCCTTTGGAAATCTTTACAAAGCATGGATTAGGAAAAAATCATATGTTTCCACCAAAATCTTAACAAAGACACTTAATGGAGATGCTTTAGATTGGTACCAGTGCTTTTCCCTCCTAATTCTATAGTTGAGCTAGAGTCCCTAGTGGAAACCCTAGTAAACAAATTCCAATATCAGGATCTATTTAAAAATAATATCAAAACTTTCATCAATTGTCAACAAGATGAAAATGAATTAGCACAATCCTTTATCAATCATTAGAAGAACCTATCCACACTACCAAAGCATAACGTGCCCAAGGATAACCTCTTTCAAATTTTCTTATAAGCCCTTAAACCTCACCTTCAATACAAGGTAAGGTATTTTTCTCCTATCTCCATAGAAAAGGCCTTTGAACAGGACAAAGGGTAAGACCTAGCTCATGAGGGAATTTGAGAAGGCTCCTTCTAAGGCACAAACTAACAAATAAGTCCAAATCCTTCAATTTTTTAAAAATAAGAATGTGAAAAAATGATGGAGTCTTATATACTCTTCCTCTTATCGCTTCTTCAAATAGATCTATTTTCAATATTGACCAACAACCTAGTAACAAAAAGAACCAACCTAACTTTCATCAACCGCTGAGTAAGGAAGAGCTAAAGCATCAGTTTCCTAATCCACTTACCACAATCCTAGATCCTTCTCGACTCATTCCTCGTTGACATGATGAGAGTAAGTTTTTTTGGTGGCACGATAATTGGGATCATTCACATGAGAATTGTCATACACTCTGAATGACTGCCATCAACTTCTTCTTATGAGCCAACTTTGATTATAATGCCATCACTCACGATAATTTGGACGAAGCAGTTAAGGTTCATGATGTGACTCAAAAGAAGGATCATCATGTAGCCATCAACTAGGCTAATGAAAATCTAAAAATATTCTCTCATCCTATACCCAATCATGGCGTCACTGAAAGTTTTAAGAAGCAAGTGAACACTATAATCAATGTAGTTGACATGGATTACCCTCCTGAAAACATGGTTGTAATTAATGATGTAAAATATGTTATAGCTTATATAGGATGAGAATATCATGTAAACATTCCAACCTTTGACTCATAGGGTCATATATCCTTCTGTACCTTAGAATCAATATCCTCAAAGAAAGAACCTGCAATCGACTCCCGTGGAAATTTTCCTATAGGGGCCGATTGTGTCCTGGATATGTATTTCTATCTACAGACCACCATCGACCCCTATGAAAATCAAACTTATAGGACCGATGGCATATGAATTAAGCAAGTATTCGTTTTAGAAATCTCTCTAACTTCCCCTATTCTTTTTGGCTCTTTTTTCTGTGGACTCTCATTACTCTCAGCCTACTACACAATCCAATATTGATGAGTGGAATCCTCTTAAAGCACTTGCCCAAATTCCTGGTCCAATTACCTTTTTGGAACTTATGTGTACGTAACTTCACCATCGTGAACATATCATGATCACATTATTTGACATGAACATCCCTTTTCTCCCTCTTTGGAGCAGAGTCCTACATTACATGGATTGGAAGAAATTATCCACCGGTAATGTGAGGATCTCTCCATTTATATTTTTCTAACCACATATGCTCATTTATGCATTTATATTCCCATCTCTTCTATGATCCTGGATGAGCTCCTTATTCATGCAAATGATCCGACACATTTCATTTTAGTTTAGATTGGTCATACTTCAGTTAAGCATGCTCTCATTGATGAGGAAATAGGAATGTGTGTGGCCTCATTAGATTTCATAAATGTTCTTGGTGATTCTATCAATAACCTAAAATCCATACGAACCACTTGCCAAGGATACGACCATTGACAGATGCTTTCGATGCGGTGTATCTAGTTACCCATTACCATTCCCCCTAGGAATTTCCACATCAAAGTTATGGTATTTAATTTTCCCTTATCTTATAACATTCTCATATGGAATCCTTCGACTCGTTGTATGTACACAATTGTTTCTTTCATATGTTAGTGTGTGAAGTTCGCTCACCAAGAAGTTACTTATAGAATTTGAGGGGACATTGTCCCTTGAAACTATGATACACTTTAGAAAAGGGGGACATACAATCTCCCCACGCTTGATGAACTAACACATATCCCCTTTGGGTAATATCATTATTTTAATTACCCTATAAATACCCTTCGCGGCAACATCGGTCATCCTGAGCTGGTCAGGAGCACACCTAACAAATATCTTATAAACCTATGACAATGAGACAAATGAATTCACTCTTAGAATCAATACCTCTAATCTTCCTAAACTCATCATATATCAGTTGTAGTTTCCTCCTTCCTTGCATCCTCTTAAGAAGGATCCTTTGATTCCCATAGTTATCTCACAAATATCATATCCCCCATAGAAGCATATGGTCTAACTCAAGACCATAGTTTATTTTTATGTGATGGATTCTTCTATATCATATTATGGCTATGGTTACACATTAGATGATCCCCATTTGGCTGGATACCCATATTCATGATCACAAAGTTGTGCGCTACCAAGAAACCCTACGCACCAAAATTATTCATGACGTAAACTCATCTTATTATATGAGGAACCCTCAAATATAGTCAAAAATTATCCCCTGCAAGTGCTTGATCCTCAGATTGCTCCATCGATCACACTATCACATACCAACATTGAATTAGCTGACTCATTTTTGTAACCAAAATGGATGATCAGGTTGTTGGTTTTGACTAGGAAGCTGATGATCTCATGGGTGACGATCTTATTTATTGTGCCTCAATGACTGGGTGAAACACTACTTCATCGTCACCATATGCACCCATTGCATTGATTCCCTATTTAGAAAATTTCACCAACTCTCTATAGCCTATAAGGCCTCTCTCATTACCTCTTTTCCTTATGACTCATTATTTTACGACTGATTCGTATTACACATGACACGAGGCTTTGGGGCATGATGTTTTTGACTGTATAGCCTATCGGTGACATATGAAGAAGCTTGAAGCCTGAGTTCAAACAATATTACCACAACCAAAAAGGATGCATAATTCTTCCGCTTTAACTCCTTTATTTTTCTTTCATCATGGGTATTACATGTACATCGATCCTGACTATCGAGGTTCTATGTAGCAAGCATCTCATTCCCAAAACTTCCATTTCAAAATTAGAAAGTGTGGAGCCGATTCCTCTCAAAACTGACCACCTTCCCTTCAACTAACTAGATCACAACTATAACTATGGACCACCACCTCGCTACGATCCTCATCCCACTATGGAAGTCTATTCGGTGTGATGTTATCACTCGATTGGAGGATAGAATCAATGATGCCTTATTTTCCACATGGACATGAAGTTCATTGGCAGGTTGCTATTACACGTCATGTTATCAAGGACCTCACGACCCATGCTTGGAAGCCACATCCTAAATCAAGTTGAACGTTATCATCACTGATATGCATTGTGATCATTTCGCCCCTCATGGCTAGCCATCTTTAATACTTTAGGATAACATCCTATGTATTCTTTCTTTGTCCTGATCCCATGCATTCATTTGGGCTTTTGGCACCCACTTAGGGTTTTACACAAGCATCCTTTTTCCCTTGCTTAATCTCTCGATCCCTCGTTGGGTTTATCACACAATCTCAAATATCTCATTACATCCATGCTTAGGTTTGTTCACTCCACTTGGATTCATCACCATTTTCACCTGTGACATGTCCCACTATTAGATGTCTTGGCCATTGTTCTGCTTCATTGGCTTTTTCACATCACTGTGAGTTGGGATATCTTATCTGATCCCCTTCTCGTCAGACTTTAACTATCAATTGCATTATCATTATTCCTAAGTACCATGGTATTATCAAATACATACATGCAAAAAGAAGGAAAACGATAAGTAAAACATCACATACAAATCAAAAAATATCCAAATGCCATCAAAAATCATCATATATATCAAATCAAGTTTTATACATCGAAAAAATCATACAATATGGCTCTAGCCCATCTATAATATGACTCAAGCACCCTCACCCCTTGTGGGGGTATCTCTGGATGTTTTTGGCTAATGGGTTTGCCATTGGCTATCCACTCTGGATGTGTGGGCTACAGACGTCACCCTAGATCGGGCTTCGGAGGCCTCTTAATATTGCCCTCACCAACTGAGGCCTCAAATGAAGTAACCCAAATCATAGCTCTTTGGGCATCTTGCTAGGTGAGATACCTGATTCCTGTACCAGGGATTCCTAATCTGTACAATAGACTCTACAACATCGCATCTATGACTGTCGATAACAACTTGTGCCATGTGCATCCCGATATCTCCTCAATGTCCTAGATGCCTCACCCACTAGAATGAAATGATCTCACTAAATCCTCGGTCTATGACGATGCTATCTGGATCCATTCCATCACTTTAGTATCTTGAGACATCTAAAACATGGATTCCAGGATCTCATGGTGGGAACTCTTGATCAGTGAGTGTCTACTTCTCCGCCATGTATGCTCTGTACAACCAAGAAATTGCAACATACATCACTAAAAATATCACATACATCTATCAACATAATCAGCTAAACTAACATACTATCACACATACATGGCTGTGCTAGGTTCTCTCTATGATAGTTTCATCGTCTCCTCATTTTCACCTAATACCTCCTGCCACCTCGTCATCACGATGAGGTCTGATATGCTATATATTGTGCTCACCTATCTCTGAGCACCAAGATCATATCTCCTTTGTGTTGTGCTCTGGATCTTTGTCTCATATGCACGATCCATTTGAACCCATGAATGACATTAAAAATACCTCCTCCTGGGTTGTCACATATTATTCTCATCTGAGACCATGGTGCTTTTTTTCTAAATCCCCCTCCTACAGTATCTGGGACCTGCTCTGATCCTATAGCCCTATATCCGCAAATCCTCTATTAGATCCCTCCTCCGAACCACTGATCGTTATAACCTATGGTGGGCCCTAAACATACCCACTGCGTCAATGTTGCCTCTGACTTGGTTTTCCCACTGCATGTATCCTACAGAGGTCGAAGTGCTAGTACCCTAAACCCTTTACTCTTATAGCCTCTCTAGCATAAAAAATGATGGTAGGGTAGACAATGGTGGTATCACCGATGGGCATCTGGTCTCTCAAACTATCTTGAGACTCTTCTCAATTAGTGGGTATCCACCCAATAAACATAATGACCCATAACCTTTATCATGGTATCCAAGAAATCTACCCTGGGCCAACTAGGCCACTGATCTACATTCCCTACATAGGGTTTCCATGTAACATCACCTAGACCCACTTGTGTTAATGGTAGATATGCCTGGAAGTTCTCTCAGTGTTTGTCCCATGTGCCCATTGAATTACTATCGAGGGAATCTTTCTGTTACTTCTTTTGGTGTCCTATATCGGCCTATACATAGGGAACTTCTCATCATATCCAATTTGCCATCAATAGTATCATGGGTCCCATGACCCTCTGATCTTTATTCCTCACTACGTATATATATCATATACTAGATTGTACCCATATGGTACTTGCACTAGATAAACAAGTACCCCATGATCCACCATGTCTCTGTACATACTCCAACCAAGAACAACGAGATGGCTCCATCTTGCCTTATGGCACACTATCCATGCCACCACAATCCCCATGACTACCTTATCGGATATTTGGAATCCCTGTTTTCTACACTGCGTTAATGTATTGAGTCAGATGCATGACATGCACTCGTCATATGTATTGTTCCATGTAGCCCATATGGCCAATGCTCTATCCCTATCGCAGCATCAGGTGTCATATCACAATAAATATGGGTGACACCAATCGGTAACCCCAAAATCCTATGATACATCCTCTAAGTCAAGGCTATCTCCATCATCTCTCATCTTATCCACCATCGAAAGGTGTTGGAGCGGGTCTCTCATGTGGCCACAAATATTTGTAATAAATCCATGTCCAATGGTATCATGCGCATCTGCATGATGCCACCAAATCCCTCAACCACGCAACTGGGTAAAATTCTTCTTGCTGATAACCCAACAATAACCACACTAAGCCATGCCAGACATCTACTGCTCCGCCATAGGTATATTCTATGCTCTACTTGCATCTACAAAATGGGTAACACGCAAACATTAGACCTCTGAAAAATCAATTTTTGAGTGAAAAATCAAAGAATGCAACCTATACTATCTTATTTCCTATGCCATCAGCCCCCTGACAAACACCATCAACCCATGGAAAATATCTACCTATGCCATCGGCCCTCTAGCTCCTTCTTTTCCCATCCTGATGTCATTGACCCTCATTTTCCAAAGGGTCCGATGGCATCTGGCCAAATCGTGGTTGCAAATTTCAAAATCTGAAAAATGAAAAAATAAAAATTGAATCCCTCCTAAACCCACTTGTATTTTGTCCTAACTTACCCGATGTGGAAATTTTGAATAAGTTTGATGCACTAATGACTTTGAAAAATCTAAATAACTAAATTTCACCTAATCTACTCAATGGAATTAAATACAATAACTTACATGTGGTCGAGCATTGCTGCATGCTCCATCTCATCGTCCTCCGTCGCCACCTTGTACTTGTTCCATATCATCAAAATACACCCAAATTTGGAATTCCAGAGCTTAGTTATCTCAATTCCAAAAAATATCAATAAGCAAATAAAAACAAAAATCAATATAAAACTCAAATTCATATTCAAAATCAGTCACGATCAACCACAATCTTCCAAGGACCATCATATTCACTCCAAAACTCCACAACATGCATCATTTGCTACATTATGACTGTAATCTCATGCCATTTGTTCCTCCCTATTACATGACTACTTTCGACGATATTTGATTTTGACCTATTTTTGACACCATACCACCATATGATCTCTATGACATCACAACATCTCAACATCTCAACATCATGATATCACGACATCCATCCCATGGGCCCCTAGCTAGGTGATTTATGGCTTATTTTACTGATGATCCTCTAGTGTTTGCTTTCAGTTTTGTTTCTCCAGGGTTCTTGCAACATTGATTGCACTCACAAGTGGTAGGAAGAACAACACTATTAGGTATGCATTAGTGGGTATATTTGATTTCAACTAGTCCTTTCAGCATTTCTTTCAGTACTCACTTTTAGTATTGGTGTTACGGACTATATTTTTCCATTGACCACCCCATGTTTTGCTATTGCGACACGTGGTGATCAACGACTGGGGCATATGTATATACCTAAATTTTCACTTTTCATCTTTCATACTGGTTACTAACAATTTTCTTTATGCAGATAAGGATCAG
The DNA here is from genome assembly GCA_019776745.2 of Taxus chinensis. Classification (NCBI taxonomy): domain Eukaryota; kingdom Viridiplantae; phylum Streptophyta; class Pinopsida; order Cupressales; family Taxaceae; genus Taxus; species Taxus chinensis. The sequence continues at coordinate 195,665,248 of CM034150.1, forward strand.
TGATGCATATATTTCTAGAGTGGGTTCTTAAAGGGATTAATCAGGAATGGGGAATGGTTATTCACGTAGGCATTATGGGTTAGAGATAGTACACAGAGAGAGTGTCGCAATTTGGTCTTGGCCTTAGTTTTCCTTACACTAGGTATCCTTGTCTTCCCAGGTATCATGCACATCACATTCAAAGTTTCTTATTTACATCTCATCACTTGGCACCTTTTTTTCCATATTCATGATCTATAACACACTATTTTCACTTTTCACAACACCTTACCTCTTTTCAACACCTATGGCCGACATCATCGCCCATGGGTAATGGTGTCGGTGTTGTATTTCCTCATGGACGACGCCATCACACGTGAGAAATGACGTCCTATATACACCCTCACCTCATTTAACACTCATAATAAGGAGAGAAAAGGAATCCAAATCATTCAAACTGACATTAACTCTACTCTTTTGTGCCATCTTTGCATCTGCTTGCCTAGATTTTGGTTCATCTTGCATCTTGCTTGGAATGGATTGGATACCCTTCTTCTTGGATGGTTATTTACATTATTAGGTCACCTATAATGAGTCTAGGATAAGAAAAATATTTCCCTTCTCCACATAATATTAAATCTCTCTCTCTCTCTCTCTCTCTCTCTGTGCTTCTTCTCAGGAGATATAGATTCATCAATGACCACCCTATAGGTACAAGGTGATTTCTCTAACCATTTCTTGTCATTTTGCATAGATAAGTTCATTTCCTTCTTCATTTTTCTATCATAGCTTAGTATTGTACATGTTTGGATGCTAGTTAACACAATACTCTTACCAATATCACCTCTTTAGTCATCATCACTTTCATTTCCATTTTATTTATTCTTGACCTATACCTCTCCACATTCAACTACTGACATCTCAGTAGGGTTCCTTCCTCTATCATGACCGTTGGCCCTTGAAACCCTAGGTTGACCTAGTGTAGGTTTTATTTCCATCTAGACATGCAACCCTAGTGCTCACTGTAGCCCCTTTAAGTCTACCGCCTTGTATGCTAGTACATGTGTGTTTCCAACTCATTGCCTCAATATCCATGTCGAATGGATGATTTAGGAGTGTAATATATTGAGAGACATCTTTGGTTTGCATACACTTCTTAGATATCTTATGGTTTGGTTATCTTCATTTGTTGTCTTCGTAAAAAAAGAAAGGAAGAAACAGTTTGTTTGGGCTCATTTTTACTTAAATTAATTTTACAAATAGTGCATGAAAACAGATCATAAATTTTTCCTGACATTCCAAATCGCTTACATTTTTAATGAGTCTTTCCTTCCTATGTTGGAAAATTGTTATTAAAATTTCATCCCAACCCATATTACTATTTAAGAGATAAATATAAATTATTAAATTGTTCTAGATGATTTATATTCATATTTTTTTGTAAATCTCATCTGGAAACCAACTCACAAATTTTAATTTAAATCTGGGTTTCTAAGATTTTTATTAGGTTTTTTACTTTTATATGTTGGGGAAAAATCTGTCAAATTTATAGCTTAACCCAAATTATGGTTTAAGATATCAAAAATATTAAAAATAATTTATATTTTTTATTCATGCTTTTATTGTAATGTTTTTTATTGGCTTGATTTCCTCTTAAAGGTTTTTTTTGCTCAATTTCCTCTTAAAGGTTTTTTTAGAACTATACATTTAAAAAACCTTTTTCCAACTATAGTTATTTTTCTGACATTATTTAATTAATGGTATTTAAAAAAAAAATTATTGCTGTGAATTTTAAATTGACATTAGTTTTAGCTTTCAAAAACATAAAGTGACAAAATTTGACTTGAGATAATTAAATTATTACTCTTAAAGGTCAACTTAAATGTCAAAATAAAATTATCAATGTTTTACATAAGTCTTTTGATATGAAGCTAACAGACATACATAATTTTTTTGACACACTAATTGTCAAGATTGAATATTTAGAAAAAGGCGTTTCTAATATTGATATTTATAACAATATTTCTTCTTCATCAAATTAAGAATGCTTATCTATGCAAAATCACATTTCTAACTCTGGTTTTAAAAATAATGAAATCAATGGGTTATAATGGAAAAAACAAATATCATTTGGTGGCCTGGCATAAGGTTAGACCCTACAAGAGAGTGGGGGGGGGGTTGGACATAAAAAAATATCAAAACTATGAATGTTGTACTTATCACCAAAATGGACTGGAGACTCTTAATAGAAGATCAACCTTGGATTGACATTATAAGAGATAAATATTTAACGTAGGCCAGTGCTTAAAGTTTCCTCAATGTTGAAAATCTTCCAAATGGCTCGATTTTTTGGAACAATCTCGTCAAAACTAGAGGGTTTTTAGAGAAGGGTTGTAAGTGGAAGCTTGGAAATGGTGAAGACATCCTTTTTTGGAAGGAAAATTGGGTTGATTTTTAGAATCTTGATATTTACAGTTCTTGGAATCAGCTTGAAGCCAGCCTCATTTACAAGTTTGCTCATAAGGTAAGTGATTACCTTAGTTGTGTTAATGGTAGATTCAAGTGGAAGAATATTTATCTTGGGGTGTCTGAGTTTGAGAACACCATTACCTCCCTCCAAAATGTTCTTAACAACACCTAGATCAATCAAATGAATTCCAAGGATGAGTTCATTTAGACTAATTATTTTAATGGCTCATATTCGGTCAAGACTGGTTATTAATTGATCTCAAGAGACATGCATAGTGATTTTGATTGGAGTAAGATTTGGCACAAGAAAATCATCCCAAAAATTAATCATTTTCTTTGGTTGGTGCTAAATAAAGGAGCTCTTACTATTGATGACCTAATCAAAAGAGGTTCCACTATACCTAACATATGTTGTCTCTCCAGGCAATACGCTGAAAATATTCTTCATCTTTTTCTACATTGCTCTTATGCTTCTAATTTGTGGGGACTCTTTTTTTCTAGATTTGGTATCTGCTGGACTTTTTCAGAAGATATTATACAGGCTTGGGAGAAATGAAAACCCCCCTTCAAGTATTGTATGCTTAGGAAATTATGGAATCTAGTCTTCCCTCATACTATTTGGGGAATATGGAAGGCTAGGAACTTTGTCATTTTTAGGAATTGTAAGAATCCCTGTAAAATATTACTCAAATAGCTCACTATTGAAGTTAGGGGAAAAGTCCTCAAATTCAAGCCTCCTAAAAAGTAGAACTTTCCAAAATATGAGGAGAAATTTCTTTCAGATTGGAATATTGTCATAGGAGATCTTCAGGACATAATTCCTTCCATTGATTGTTCTATAGTCCAGTGGATTCCCCCTCTAGTGAATTAGTTCAAATTGAATTTTTATGGTGCCTCTAAATGAAATCCAGGTGGTGGTGGTGGAATCATTGGAAATAACCATGGTCATCTTATTACTGCTTATGCAGGTCTTATGGGCATCCAATCCAATCACTATTCAAAGGCACTTGTTGCTCTTTGGGGCTTAAGAATTACTAAGCAATGTAACATCACTAATCTCATAATTGAAGGAGATTATTTAAATATTGTCAACCATCTCAATGACATATACCCTCCTAGTTGAATTATTAAATAGTTTATCATGGAGGCCACAAGTATTTGTAACATATTTTCTAATTACAAAATTTTCCACACCTATAGAGAAGGGAATAAAGTGGCCGACTCCTTTGCTAACAATGGGGGTTACTAGTAAACACCTAAATTATTGGCATGCCAACAAAAAAATCCCCCAAATTTCTAATGATATCATCATTAATGAAGAAAAATCCATCTACACTAAGGCATAGTACTTGTCATTAGGGCGAGGATGTGAAGTTATGGAGTCATGATAACTTCACACACTTATACCATGACTCATGCAAGCTTTTTAATCATGACACTTAGGGTTTAGCTTATCATTTTGGTTCTTGTGCTGCTGTGAAGCGTCTAAAGTGCAAACAGAGGAAGGATTGCCACCTGATAACGGGCTTAATTGTCTATTGATCCTCTATGGGAGGTGCCCCTTATAGATTTAAATCGGTCTGCGACCTGACTTGGAAGAAAAATGAATGACTTTGGAGCGCCCTGAGTTTTGATGGCTTCATAAACTTCATGTAGAGAATCAAAGGCCATGAAAAGTATATCTCAATCTCCTTTCCCAAGAACTGGAAGGAAAGGGTTGTGACATACAAATGTAAGGAATTCACAATCACCGAGAATCTTATTTCTTTTGTTACTAGCTTAGGCATGGAGGGTATCAAATTTAATAGAAATAAATTTCATAAAGGTGCAAAGGAAAATAAATTTATTGAGGTATTCGAGACCCTCATCTTTTTCAAAGTTGGTTTGGTTTGTTCTTCTATCCCTAAAACTGATGATGAGGTTTCCTGCATGGTTATTTGCTATGTTACTCTGGAGGGTCATTTCATAACCCTTGCCCTGCACCATTTTGTCCTCTTAAATCATTTTTCGTAGGAGCCCTAAAGTGAGCATTCCTTACTATATTCTACATTCCTTTGAAAAATATATTCAAGAGGTTCATTCTCACCATCACAACCTTCCTCTACACCAAGGAGTCATACTCCTGCTTCACCAACACTGCTACACCATCATGGCCAACATACCCACTCACTCTATCTCTCCTCCTGAACGCCCTGTGTAGTGCAAGGTGAAGACTAAGAATATCAGACCCCCTACCTCTTCTCCTCCATCAGCGAAGCATATCCTCTGTAGCAGTGACAAAGGAAGGAAATTTGCTATTACTAAGAGCCTCCTTTCCATTGGTCAATCTACTCATGACCCGGTTAACCCCTATGCGCTGAAGACGTAGATAATGATGCATGAAGAAAGGATCAGGGAACTAAGAAAGGACGTGGCTCAATTATTCAAAGAAATCACTAAGGGCAATAAGGCTTTTGAAAACAACCCTTCACTAGAGGATAACATTAAAGAAATTTCTAAGTAGGTTTATTTGGAGGAGTCTATTGAGCTCATTATTAACAAGAAAATCGATCATTTTTCCATGCACAAATCTTTCCTGGACTTCATTAAAATTCAAGTTAAACAGGTGTATAATCTCAACAACATTCACCCCGGGATATGAAAAGGTGGGAATGAGAAGAAATTTGCTACTTCCACCATCAATATGGACAACCCCTCACAAACCACTACCCTCAATATGTTTAATGCTATGAAGGAGGTTAAAAAATGCTTCAACAAGGTTCTCATGTGAAGGTGCTCTTGGTTTTTTCTCTGTGATATATTTTGTTGGTTTCTTGTGGTTACATGGCTACAATGTCACTAAAGTGTTGATGTTTTCTTGCTTCGTTATGGCAGACTGCTCCCTAATTTTGTACTACACTTCTTATTTTGGATTTCAAGCTTTTTTATCTGGGTTGTGGTACCCACTTGTAAAAAAACCATTGATGTAATTATGTCTATATGGTTTTTGAACCTTCTTTTGTTGGGGTATGGTCCCTCCCAAAAAACTATTTACCAATAATAATAAAAAAGAAGAAGGTGGTCTTAGTAAAGATAAAAATGAAATTGTTGAGCCTATTTCTTTTAAACCTACTTCTAAATTTAAAGGGATTGATTTTAATGAACCTGAAATTAATATGAAGTCTTATTTCTCTCCTCATTGTAGAAATTTTTACCTTGGATCTTCTAAATCTAAGAATATAAGATTTCTTTTGATACTATATTTGTTAAAATGTTAAAAATTGTGAACATCGTGGTAGAGATGGGTGTGATATTGCTAAATGCTATAAATTACATCCTTGTAAAACTTGTTATAGAATAAATAATGTCATTTTATTTTTGAAAAATAACTAAACCTACTAAACTAAAGGTTAAACAAATATGAATCACTAAAGTTTTTGTATATTTAAAGGACATTGGTGTTCCTTTTTTAAAAGGAGAATAACCTAAAGACATAAGCGATATTTTATGAAAGGAGAACACCATATTAGTCTAATTTCCTTGGTTAGTATATGCATTATTTTTTGCATTTTTGAGCTAACATTTATTATGTATTTATATATATATCTATGATATTTTATAAACTTCATGTTCCTTAATTATTTGGAACTTTTGATAAATGGCTAATATTATGTCTTCCTTGCTTTTGGACTTACTTATTTTATTGTATGTTGTCAAGGAAAAATGCTATTTTTTGGAGCCAATTTATTAAAGAAGATTTTTTTACATAATCTTGTATTACCTTCTATGTTTCATGGTGATTCATAAATATTTTGAAGGTATGATTTATATATAATATCTCTTTATTCAAACCATTTTTTTTAATTGTGCACTATCTATATTAGAATTAACACTTTATTTTGAAAGTTGTCTTTTTTACTCCTTATATCTTTTTGTAGATCTAATTTTATTATTTAAAAATGTATATATATCTTACTTTTATATAAAATAACATTTTTAGAAACTAAATATTGATGTGTGTTTTTTGTGTTTTACAAGTTAGGTGAAGTTTTTCTCACCATGTTCTTTTTGTTATTCATTATTTTAAAGAGGTCCGGCCTTCTCATCTGAAGAGCATTATTGGGAGATATTTGATGATTTCACCTTTAACTTTACAAGTTTTTAAAAAAATCAACACTCTTCTTTCTTTTTATCCAATAAAATTATTAAAATATTGTAACTATCAAGTCACCATCAAGGGGAATGTTGTGTAATGACACATCCCTTCTATCTTTAGGTTATTCTCCTTTTTTGTAACCCCCAAATAAATCTTAAAGGGGAGTTTTGGAGTTTAATATTTATTTGGGTATATTATGTATCCCAACATTGTGTATTATTAATATCATGTGAATTATTAATTCATATAGTCTAGATCATGTGAGGTGACATATAGCCTTTGCCTTATTTGTCTTATTAGATATATGCCTCATTATAAGGAATATTGAAGCTATATTTCAAATGTAACTCCTTTACCCACTCACTTATCTTCACTTCATGGGAAATAGTGACGCTAGGAAGACACTTGGAAGGTTGGCTAATGCAATGATTAGAGTTAATTTGTGACTCCTTATTCTTATTCACTCTATTTCAAGAGTGTTTGGATCTCTTCCTTAAGACTTCTTTACTTGTTCAATCTCTTGTTTCAGATAATTTCTTAAGACTTCTTTTAGTCTTTCTACATATTTTCTCTCTTGCCCTCTCTCCAAATTATTATTTTTTGTACAATAACTTCTATGCACATTTTGTTATCTTGTAAATGATTTCAGCTATATTTTAATAACATGTGGGGTTTTCTTTCAATGTACCAATTTTGCCACTTGAAAAATCTTGTCTCAACTCTATATGGTACATTTTATGCTTCCATTAATTTCATTGCATTTTATTTACTTACGATTTAATATTTTAGTAGTCCATCTTGAAATTATTTCTTACAGTTTAAGAAGAGAGAACCATTGTTATGACTAAAGTAGGGGCTCCCATGTTGCATCATCTAGTTGCATGCCATGCCATTGGACTATAATCTCACTGATGATGCAATTGAACATATGTCAAGATCACCTACGAATGATTCATTTATATTCTATGATAATATAGCCTTTAATGTCTAGCTCCGGAAGTGCCTTTTAGAATTGAATCTAATGGTTAATAATCTTATTAAGACAAGATACATGAAAAATAGGGTAGATTTTGGATAAAGAGGGAAGATATAATTTATATGTTAATGAAAAAATATTTTAGAGTATTTTGTAAGTACAATAAAAATTAGGAGCTAGTTTCTAATGGATCTATATCTTCAAGGATGATTTTTTTTATGGCTCCAGATGTAGAGAAATACCATATGCCTAATGTTGAAGATACGTTCAAAGCGATGCTAATCAACTTGTTGCTTCATGTGGTTTGTGCCTAATGGAGGTTATCCTTGAGAGTGAAAAGGATGTGTATACATTTGTGATGAATGCAAAATCAAATTCTTAGATCTTATAAGTACTTGATAGGTGTGCCTGTAGAGAGGGTGGTCTTTAACCATAAACAACTTCATAAGGTGTCATATGTATGGGTGTGTGATATGTAGAGTTGTACCACAATTTAGTGAGTGGTAGCCATTTGACCCAATGAGCTTGTTCATCTAAGGAGAAATAATGAAAATATGTCTCTAAGCATTTATTTACAATTTTGGTTTGGCCATTTATTTTTGTATGATAAACAAAGCTTATATTTAGTTTGGTGAAATGGTGATAAAATAGTTCCTACCAAAAATTACTGGTAAAGGTAGAATCTCTATCACACATAAGAGATTTTGGCATTCTATGGAGGTGATATATTTTCTCAAGGAAAACCTGGGTATTACAAAGGTGTTAAAAGGGTGGGAAAGGGAGAATAATTTAGCATACTTGGAGAGGTGATCCACCACCACTACAATAATTGATTTCCCCCTAACTTGATAAGTCTTTAAATTAAGTCCATAGGAATATTAGACCATACCTTGTTTAGAGTAGGTAGTGGTTGAATTAGGCCTTGAGTTGAAATTGATTCCCCTTTGTTGTGTTGACATGTTTCAAATTTAGGCACAAACTACTAGATGTCATGTTTGATTCCCTCCTAGAAAAAATTACAATAAACCCGTTCATATGTATTCAAAATCCTTGAGTGGCTAGTAGATGGGGAAGCATGGAGTTACTATAGTATTTTTAACCAAAGTGATGATTTAGGTACTAGGACAAGATGAACTTTGTGGCATTAACAACAACCATCCCAAGAGTATACAGGTGGAAAGAAGGGTTATTTAAAATTTCAATGATGAACTGCTAAGTGTAGGAATCCTGATACTTTTCATCCTCTATCTCTTTTAAATATTTGGGAATGGGAAATGATATGACACACAAATTTGGTTGTTCCTTATACTATAGAGATAGAGAATTAATGAAAAAAAATTTCTTACCCTTATTATAAGTTATCTCATAATCATATTCCATGAGTTTGGTGACCCATTTTTTTCTCTTCGGATGAGACTCATTTCTCCAAGAAGTACTAAAGGATGTGGTGGCCCGTCTTGATATAGAAGTGTCAGCCAATACAATATGGATACCATATACTAATTGCATGAATGAAAACCAACATGTCCTTCTCATAAGTGGAACAAGTAAGCTTTTCTGCAGTAAGGGCCTTACTAGTAAAATAAATGTGTCAACCATATTATATTAGGATTGATTTATTTCCATGTATGGATGCATCACCTCATTGAAAAAAGTTTTTAAAGTCAAGAAATGCTAGGAATGACATAGTGCATGACTTGTTTTAAAAGTTTTAAGGCCATGATCGTCACAATTGACTAATGAATTTAGGTGTCCTTTTTTAGCATGACAATTAAAGGGTTGTAATTTTTCCATAGTCCTTACAAACTTTGTAGTAGTATCCCATGAGACCCAAAAATCCAATGAGGTTCTTTAGTGTTTTTGGGGGAGGCCAATTTTTCAATGTGGAAAATTTTTAGGTTCCAATTTGACAACCTCTTATGAGATTAGATGCTTTTTTATACCTTTTTGAGATTACTTAGGTTTCTTATGCAATACACAACAATGAAATGGAATGTAATGTATGGAGACTAGGAGCTATTATGATAAATTAACTTCCAAAACTAATTATAAAAAATAAAAATAAAGTATTGGATCTTTCAATAAATGAATACAAGCTCAAAATACACAAGAGAGAGAGAGACTTAACTATAAATGGCAATACAAGAAAAACATGGGAAGACAAACTAGAGAAACTAGAAGTGTAGAGCTTCACAAAGCTCTACTGTTGAAATTGTGATATCAAAAACTCTTAGTACATGACCATATGGTTTGGTCAATATGTTTAATCCATTCATGCACTATACGTCTAAGAATCAACACATGATTCTAGACACACTCGACCTCCCGAGGTCGTGCCGAGACATCCAGGAATGTGCAAGGTTGCGGGAAATGCTGAAAGGGAGCTATAGGAGAACTAGGGACTAAGAGCAGGCAGTGTGAACTCCTATGAGATGAGCTAGCCAAGAGGGATTTAAAGGCTATGTATGGGTAGCATAATTTCCTTATGGTTCAATTGTCTGGTTTATTTTAAAATTTAAACTACGTTGAAATGTTCGTTTTAACCAGTTAAGAAAAGCAAATCTAACTTAATTAAAAGACAAATGTGCTTTAATCTCTTAACTAGCTAGATTCATTCTCAACTAATTAACCAAAACGAAATGAACAATTTAATCTACTTGCTTGAAAGGAAATTAACTAAACAAAACTAATATCTACCTTTTCACTAATTATTTAAAATAAAGCTAATCTATAAACACAAACAAATTGATTCTAATTGAATGAAAACTACTTCTACTCTAAAAGGAAATAAACTAAACAGTGAAAGAAATGGATGTGGCTATTCCTTTGTTGCAAATGAATTAATTTTGATCTATTTTAAATATAGTATTTATCCTAATTTGTAACTATGGATACAATTTATTCTAGTTCTACCTCAAAACCACATGAAGATTGAAAAGACTCTCAGAAGCAATTTCTCCCCCTAAGACTTCCCCGGTAAAACACTAAAAATTCTACATAATATTTTTGTGAAGAAACTCAATGAAATTCATAGAAACATAAGCTTCCTCAAACTCACTTCCCTTGCATATCCACAGGGATAAGTAGGGAGGAAGCTCTCAAGAGAAGCTTTTCTTGTATGCAGGGACAATCTAACTAAATTAACCAAAGAAAGCTACATGTGTTTTGATTATGAAGAAATGAAATATTATGTGCACAAGAACTTCCTTCAAATCCTTCCCAGAAAAATCCATAGGGATGAGTTAAGAAGAATTCCTTAATGGAAGTTACTTACATATAATGTAGCTTATGACAAATTCTACTTCTCTAAAACAAATGTCTAAATTGATTATGAATTGAAATATAAACTGAAACAAAGAAAGCTTCAAAAGAATTCAATTACACCCCCAACCTGGAAGTGTAGAAATGATACAATTTCTAGTGATGGCTATGCTTTTGTTGATCCCCTCTACTTCTTTTCTAATGGTGAATCCAAATGTGTCTAGGGAACTGTGCTGGAAGTGTGTAGAAGAAATGAAGGAGTGTCGGAGCTAGCTGGTTTGCACGCAGTCTAGTAACAATGCAAGTAAGAGAATAATAAGGAAAATGTATTGTGTTTGCTTATGTACTTTTTGGTAGTATTCCAGTAGCATAACAATGTAATTCTAAATCAAAATATTCCAACCAACGCTTCAGGAAAAAGCTTGGTTTTTATAGAAAATTGGCAAGGAAATGGTGCAACACACTTGACAACCAAGAAGTGCAAAATCACCATGAGAAGGGGCAATTAACTCAATAATAATAGTAAGTAAAGGAGAAGAAGTATATACACATCTAACAAGATTAATGGCAACTAATTTAGTCAAGAAATGTGTGATATATCAACTTGGGAAAAGGCAACAGGGGTTTAGAACATGCTGACAAAGTCTTGGGTAAATGCGCACGGAACCACCAGTCTACGCAGACCGGCGGTTGCGTAACTACCACTTAAGATAGACCGGTGGTTGCGTAACCGTTGCAGTGGTTACGTAACCGCTAGTCTACGTAGACCGGTGATTCCAAGTGCATTTACCCGAGACTTTGTTAGCATGTTCTGAACGCGTGTTACCTTTTCCCAAGTTGATATATCACACATTTCTTGACTAAATTAGCTTGTATATACTTCTTCCGTCGCAGTGGTTACAAAACCACCGAAGTGGTTCCGTAAATAAAGGCTAGAATGCTAGGAAAATGGGAAAAGATAGGAAAAAGATAAGTAAGGAAAAACAAGCTACAAGACATGTTGCAAATGAGAAAGTTGGACTTGGATACACCATTTTTTGGAAATGAAATTATCATCATTGGGGATTTGAACTGTCCAAAAATGTAGCACCTTGCAAATTTCGGGGCGTACACACACCTTTTATATGATATTATACCCCTCATAATGGTGCATTGTAACTTTTCGAGTTCTTTAGTGGTTTTAAGATGTGCTTCACTTTCAAACCCTAATTGTTGGAAAGTCTTGATATGATTGATAACTAACTGAATCACTCCAAAACCTTAACCATGAGTAGAATACCATACAAAAAGGTTAGTTTTTGGGTTGAATTACACCCCATGCATTACTTACATCAACACTAATTTAAAGAGGCCTCAAATCATATGTAGTTCTCCACCTTGCACGTAACATGTATGTGAATGCAACTAGTTGGAAAATTTAACCTCTTCAATCATTGCTTTATTGGATTGTGCTCTTGTTAAGATTTATAGAAATTGTTGTGCTTGGATTTAAAAGAAGATAGACTCTCTGATTTGGTTGAGTGATTCAGAACTGCAGTGGTGGTTGCCATAGTGGATGTGTGTCAACTTTGGGAATATGTAGGGAGCCTTGAGTAATTTTTGCATATGTTAGAAATGTGTCAACATAATTCCATATGATTTGCAGGTTAGTAAATGCGGCGAGTTTAACTTATTTATATAATTATTTAATGGTAAAATATTATGAAAATGCCAACCCAAGAGGATAAAAGGGCCCAACAAGTGATAATTTATTAGAAATAGAGTTGGAATATAAGCTAGGTTAATACCATTTAGATTGACCAAGACTGTACTATACATCATGACCTAACTATATGGTTTTGGACAGGGATGTAGAAAATGAACTATGAGAGTTGCATCTTGGAATATAGAGTTTTAGCATCAATATTGTGTGGTAATATGCAGATTCTATCGACACATGGGTATATGCAAATGAGTAAATTAGGAAATACAAGGCAACATGAGCTGAGTGGAGATAGGATATAGGTGTTTATCTTAGCCAAGTATGAAACTTGCAATAAATTGCGTTAAAATGGTAAATTACCAGATTTGAGTGTCTACAATGCCTAATGTAATCAATTTTTTTTGGGACAAGGAGAATTTGGAGTGTTTTGCAAATAAGTGGTTGGAAGTTTTTTTTTTTCGTTTTCTTAAAATGCAACAAATTATCTTCCCATGTGTGAATGTAAACCAAGACTCTATCAAAGAAGACTAAGATGAATTTACAGAGAAACATGGGAAAGATTTTATTCACTAAGATTTAGAAGGTGGAGGGAGCATTGGTGAGGTTGAAAGGCATGATGACAAATTTATAGTGACCATCATAAGTGTAGAAGGGTGTATTAGGGATATTTTCTTCTTTGATGTGGATATGGTGATATATGAACCTCAATAAAATATTGGAGAAAAAGTAGACACCATAGAATTCATCCAAGAGAACAACAATTAATAGGATGGGAAATTATTCCTTAATGTTGAGCTTATTTAATGCATGGAATTTGATAAAAAGTTTCCAAGTTCTATCTTTCTTATAACCTAGTAAGATAGAGAAGAATAAGGATTGATACTAGGGCGAATAACTCCATCCTATAAAGTTCCAATAATATTTTCAATATTAGTAATTATAAAGGAAAGGGTGCCGATATATATAAATTTTGAAAAAGACACTATGTTAAATAAGCTAAATTTCATGGTCATGTGGGCATTTTGAAGGTAACCCAATGGGGTTCCACAAAGATGTTGGCACGTTGTCCTAATAGGTGTTGTCATTGATGCAAAACCACATTAACGACAAATTGAACGTTGTAGGATAATGTCATGATGTTGTTTATGGTGTTAACATACTTGTACAAATGTATATCAGCTGCTACAATGGGATTCAGTGATGTGTGCTTGCTCTAGCAATCCTATACATGTGCCTAGGAGATGTTGCTTGGCAGGGTGAGCTTTTTGAATGCTTGGGAAGCATGTTGACATTTTTTCTAGCATGTTTTGAGGGTAGGTGAGTACTCACAACAGTGGTATAATGTAGGTACATGTGAATCATTTGGTTAGAGATGCTAATTGGGAGCAGGTATGGCAATAGTATGAGGTGTGACTATGTGGATTGGAGCCATTTGAGCTCATTGAAACATTTAAACATGTGTATAATGACATTTGAGGTATGTTTGAGTCATTTTTAGAGGTATTGCATTATTTCAGTTGGTCCTAGCTTCTACAGTAAGAATCCCTAAGGTGTAGCTATGCAGATGTGATTAGATGGAAAGTATGAGATGCATTTGGGATATCTAGTGAATTTTATCAGTTAGAGGATGTTTTCATGGTGATTCATGCCAAATTTAAGGTTAACATGCTGAAGATTTATGAAGATATGCAAGTTTTAGCAAAATCGGGTAAGAAACAATGTGTTTTTGTGATAAAAGTTGAAATTTACATGCTCGTTGTGAACAATTTTATTTGCATGGGATTTGTTCCTTTCAGGGAATATTATAAGGTTTCAAAAAAATAATGAGGTTGTTTGATTGTCACATTTTTATGAACGAATGTTAAGAAGGTAAAGAGGTCTAAAACCCTAGTTAAACCCTAGCTAGAAGCCGTGGATAAAAAGTGAAGTGTTGTGACCTAGTTTTGATTGCTAGTAAAAAATAGATGATTGGATGTTGTATACGATGCCTTGGGATTTCCAGAAATGTATGGTTGAGGTCATGGTGATGAGTGGGCCCCATATAAAAATAACAGTTTTTGAAGAAGAAGGTTTTAAGACTAGATGGTCTAAAGGAGTAGCATGAAAAATTGATTTTAATGATGTATGGGATCTGTTATTGATTTCCATGGAGGTATCAGAGAATGTTCATTCAGGTTTATGGTGATTTGAGGTCTAAACATGTTGACTGGTCAAAGGGTAGTTTTGGGATCTCAAATAGTAGGGTCTAGTAAATTGAGTATATCACGAGCTACAGGTGGATTCATGAGATGATTCAAGTTTTGTTGGAAATATAATTAAGATATATTTCCAGTTATATAAGTATTTTATCATGATGAGGTCATTTCACATGGTTTCCAGGGAATTATTTGAGCAAGAATATGTTTGGCAGTTCAAGACAACATGTGTTCTGATGAAATTTTGATGATACTTGAAGCATGAGATGGATTGGGTGATGCTTATTATCACCTGTAATGTGAAGATGAATACATTGGACATCCAATGAATCCATTTGGAGGTATTTAATGTATCTATAAATTATTTTATGATCTAACCTTTGGAAATAATGTTTTTGGAAGGTTCATTTTGTGAAAGAAAATATTGTTGTGGTTTGAATTGAAGGAAGTTTCATGACTTATAACTTGCTTATAAGTGTTCTAAAGGTTCTTCCCTTTATTTTGAGTGGTCACATGGAATGTTTTGGTTGAAGAGAAGTTATTTGGTGATCAGATGAAGTTTCCAGGGTGTTATAAACAACTATTTTGAGATTTGTAAAGGGAATTGGGCCCAGTAAAAGAAATAATTTGATTGGTTGATATTAATTGCAACCATGTATGAATGTTTTATAATATTTTAATCATATTTAAAGTGTTTTTTGTCATGACAAAGTATAAATTTTATGTAAGGGAATTTTTAAGAATGTGCCCATGGGGTTTTTAGCCTTTTTTAGCACTTGTAATGTGGGTTTTAGCTAGGCATACCTATTTGGGTCATATGTAGTTATTTTAATTCAAATTTATGAATTTTATAGAGTTTTATGGGTTTCAATTATCAAGAGGGACCGACCTCATTTTGTTTGGAAGGAAGAAAAACATATTTAAGTGCTTGATTGGTTCATTTTTGAACTAGTGCTCTTGGAGGGAAGGTGTGCGACCTAGAGAGAGATATTTTTCAGGTATGAGAGCATGTTTTTAAGGCTGAAGAAGAGGGTGAAAGGTTGAGGAATATCAGATACCATGAGAGAAATACGATAGATCAAAGAAAAGTGAAGAAAGAGAAAGAATATGAGAGATTGAAGACCTAATGTATGAGCTAGGATTTGCTAGCTGAATAAGTGGTATCAATTAGTTCTGGTAGAAAAAAAATCAAAGATTATATATCTTCAGGTGTCTAAGTTGGTGCTTTTTCATCCTAGGGGGTTTAGCCTCCTTGTGGAGTGGGTGCTTCACAAAATTAGGGCTTGGTGCTCCTTGTGTAGTTGGTGCTAAACTAAATTACTTTTATTTGTGTAATATAAGCAGAGTTTCAGTGGATTTTCTTATCCACGAGGGTTTCCAACTTAATTTTGGTGTCCTTTGTACTCTCTTTCCCTTGATTTTACTTATGGTTGTTTATATGCTTAAGTTAACACACATATGGTACATAGTTGAATGAATGGTTGGATATATGGTAACATATGATGAATGGAAAATGAAATAAAATATTTTTAGGAATGGTTCAGCCCCCCCCCATATTAGTCCCATGTGCTTCTAACAATTAGTATCAGAGCTAGTCCTTTTTGCAGAAGTTTGACAACTTGAAGGAGATCCTCTGAAGCACAAACAATGGGTAAGCATGCAGACCTTGTGGCTATATTGAGAAGAAGGAATGAAATATATAAGTCATGTATTGAGGGCTATCTAATTTAAGTCAATGATATGGAATCCAAGAATATTCAAGCCATTCTTGCTTTGAAATCTCAAGTTGAAAATTTGATAAAATCCCTATAGGAGAAGGAAGATGCTTGTTCTATCTATGAAGGAAAGTTTAAATCCCTTGAATCATATTTGGAGGATGCCTCTAATATATTGAAGATGTATGCTAGATTTGAAAAGATCTCTAAGGCTCTTGATAAGTGTTTATAAGGACAAAAATCCACAAATGACAAAATAGACCAAGGGTTTGAAGGAAAGAATGATGATGAAGCTGGTCCAAGTACTAAATCAGTTTAGAAGGTGACTAAGAATGATGATACAAGAAGGTATAACTCAATTAGAAAACATAATGCTATGAGGCACGACTCTTTATTCAATGGATATTGTTTAGTTTGCCATGATTTTGGTCATAAAGCTAGAGATTGTAAAAAGAGGCCTCCTAGGAGTGATATAGCTCTCTTAAAAGGTAAATGTTATTCATGTTGTGAGTATGGTCATAGAGACAAGGATTGTGGTTGGAACTTGAGTGTGTTTGAGCCTAGAAGGTAGAAGAATGTTGTTTGCTTAAATTGTCAACAATCAATTCATATTGCAAGATTGTGCCAAAACAAGAAGAAGTTCATTGTGAGGTCAGCTCCTATGGTCAAAAACAAAGTTTCTCAGGTCAAGAATGTTAACAAAACTGATTCTCAGCCCACCATGCAACATGTGAAGGTTGTCAAGGAAAGGCCCAATTCCATGAAGTTTGAAATCAAGGTCAACAAATCAGATTCATCTTAAAGGAGTTTGTTTGCACTTGTTCAAGAAGATCACATGTGTTTGAATGGTTTTCAAGTTCTTGTGTAAGACAAATTGAAGAAGCTTGGTCTTTGGGACAACACAAAAGTTGTAAGGTATGGAAAGTGACTCTTTCCCTATTTTCATGATTTTTTGTTCTTGTAGATGTCTGAGTTTTGTGTCATATGGTCTTGTGATGATTGTAATTTGATTTGTGTTAAGCCTTAATTCTGACTTTAAGTGAAAATATTTCATGATAAGTCACATGTTGTCTTGTAAAAAAGGTCATAGTGTTCTCTGTCATAAAAATGTGTCTCAAGTCTATCTTAAAGAATAAAAGTTTGAATCTGTCAAAAATCCAAGTGCTAAGATCAATGCATCATGATATCCTTGAGTCCATGTTCATTAGAAGTCTCTGTTATCATCAATCTAAGGTCAAAGTTCTAATGTCAAAAGATGAGCATACTCTTAGGGGGAGTTAAGTAGTTTCATGAGGTCTCTTTGAGGTTTGAGTTTCATAGTTTCCATGTTAAAGTTATATTTCTCTATAAGGTCTTGCATCTGTGTCTCAATTGTAAAAAGTGTTGCATAAGGTCTTGTATTGCTCATATTTGAATAACACATGTATTGGTCAGTCGATCATATATGAGTGTGGATGTAATATGATTCAAGGATCTTGACATGTCTTGTATTATAATTTCTCTGCACTTTGGTACTTGTCAAAAAATGTCCTAAAGTAACTCCATATTAATGAGAATAAGTCGATCATATATGTCAAATAAGTGATATGTATCTCAAAGTCTAGTCTCTTTTATTGTTGTGGAAAACATCTTCATCATGTGAGTCCAAGTTTTGAAAACTGTTAAGGAGTACTGAATCTCAGTCATGATGTTATCTCTCTCTTCGTTTGAGTTGTAATAATGTGTAAAGGGTCTATGTAGTCTTGTTCATGACCCTAAGTGAATGTCTTGTGTCGAGGATGTAGGTATGTCTTTTTCATCTAATCTCTCTTGAAAGAGACTGTCTTCTCGGTCTATATTGTGCATTCAAGATTGGTTATGTGGTCAAGTTTGAAATATTCTCAGAATTTCAATGTTATATTAGTAGTGTAAACTCTATGAGATCATGAAAATGAAGTCCATGAGTATGTGTTATCAGCTAATTTTGACTTTGCAAAATTATAATAAGAATGAAAAATTTGAAAATTTTGAAAAGTGTCACTTTGCGTGGTTCATTGACCTCGTTGCGACCGTGTCATTTTTGTGATCATTTCGGTCTTCGTTTCATCTTTTTCTGGCAAGAACTCTCCCCGCCAAGCTTTAAATCGTGTTAAAATACATTAAAATTAATTAATTAATATTTAATTAATTAATTGCTTCTTGTTTGATACAATTGATTTTTAAATAAAGAAGTATTTAATTAAATAAATATTAATTAAAAAAATTCATTCGACAAATTTTAATGCCGGGGAAGTAAGCTTACACTTCCAACTGTCGGGAAGCCAATCTGGCTTCCCGAGCCCGGGTTTCCCCTTTCCTGGCAATTTCCTTCATTTTTTCCCGCACGTGGGATTTTCTACACCAATTGCCAAATCCTGGATTGGCTAACGGGCAAGAAATTCTTGAACGGGGATTACCAACCCATTTTGCCATTTCCATTCGCTATTGTCCATTGTTTTCCCCATTTCCCCCTAGCACTTAAGCCACTACCCGGGAAGCAAGGAAATTGAATTAATCCTCGTAACTTCCTCCATCGAACCCATTGGAAAAAGTCATGTGAAGCTTTGCTTCTTATTTCTTCTTAAGGACATGATATTTTGGTTACATCCAACAACCTTCCACGCATTTGTCTGAAGTAAGAACAATCCAAAGAAATTTGTTTTCTTTACAAGTTTCCACACATTTGGTGGAACCACCCCAGCAAGAGGAGACCACTGCTCTCCTGCGTTTTTGTTCTTTTTTTCAGATCTGTTTTGCTTTTCGCCTCCTGGTCTCATGTGGACGTCTTTGCATACGTCTTCACGAAGCCCAAGGGTCGCTGTGTGTTTAGGCGCTTCCACTGATATATGTGTATATACATAACAAGGTTCTTGTTACCCTTTTTTTGGGTTTTTCTTCTGCGAGGACATGTTGTGTGGTTCAGGAAAAAGCAAGGGACAAGAAGTAACCGTGGATAGCTTTCCTGCAGCGAATGATATGGGAATGATCATTTTTTCGGATAATAGCCACACAAATCAGAGCTCTTATTGTCATCAATGTGTAACGGCCCTCAAAATTAGCATCACGTGACCAACTCATGAAAAAACACTCTCCCTATAAATACATCTGCAAATCCTCAGCAATAGCATTCACCGCACTTCCCCTCACAAATCGATCATTTTGCAAGCACAAGAATGGAAATGAGGAGCATGGAAATAATAGTGAAATCTGCGAGAAACTTGAAGAAACCAATTTTGTTGTGTAAAACCAAGGCCTACGCGGTGGTGTTCGTCCAGGGTGGAAGAAAACGCAACAGGAGGAGCGAGCACAGAACAAATGTGGATGTGACGGAGTTCCAGACCAATCTGGTTCCTTACCCTCGAATCCATTTCATGCTTTCATCTTGCGCCCTTGTGATCTCTACAGAGAAGGCTTATCATGAGCAGAGATTACAAACAACGCCTTCGATCCCTCTTCCATGATGGTGAAATGTGATCCCCGCCATGGCAAGTACATGGCTTGCTGCCTCATGTACAGGGGAGATGTTGTCCCCAAGGATGTAAATGCTGCTGTAGCTACCATTAAGATGAGAGGACCATTCAATTCGTGGATTTTTTCCCCACCGGGTTTAAGTGTGGCATCAATTATCAGCCACCCACTGTGGTTCCTGGCGGGGATCTTGCCAAGGTTCAGAGGGCTGTTTGCATGATTTCAAACTCTACCAGTGTTGCCGAGGTGTTCTCTCGCATTAATCATAAGTTTGATCTCATGTATGCCAAGCGTGCTTTCGTCCACTGGTATGTGGGTGAGGGTATGGAAGAGGGAGAATTTTCTGAGGCTCACGAGGATCTGGCTGCTCTGGAGAAGGACTATGAAGAGGTTGGAGCAGAATCTAATGAGGGCGATGAAGATGACGGCAAGGAGTATTGAGATTTCTACTGATAATTAGTGTTAGGGAAGAGCAGGCTGCGCCCAAATCTTTCTCCACGCACAGCTAAAAGTAATCACCACGCATTGGCCAAAAAAGGAGATGCCTTGGGGAGAGGAAAAGAGAAGCCACACCAGCAAAACCCAAACCCACTGAACTTTTTCCCCAAATAGTACTTATTCGAAGAAATTTGTCAATGGCGGCTCGACACGGAGCTTTCTTATTTTCAAGGAGTGCAATGTCTGCATTCAATTCATTTAGAAATTCTTCTGCCACATCACAAACAACCAGGCCTCCTCGTAGGACGATAAATCCATTTCAAAATGGTAGCGGAAGGATTAGCAAGCGAAGATGGGCTGAAACAATGATACATCTACACAATGCGGTCGCTTCTGTGAAACTTGTAACTCATCTCAGTGTTAGCTCCCGCGGTTGTCGCGCCCTCTCTCTAGTTGTATGTAGGTCTTCAGGGGTATTTTTACGCTTCTTTTCAGTTATCTACGCTTCATAGGAGTTGATGGCCAATATGAGAAGCACTTTGGAAGTTGACTATGTCGAGTTATGTGCAGGTCTTCAAAGTTATGTGAAGGCTTCTTTTCAATTCTTTGTATTGTTAGCGCTTATGGGCACATTAACACTATGATTGAATATGATAGAAATTTGATCAAGTTTTGGCAAGTGCTAGTTTACATGTCATGCTTCTTGCAATCATGTGTTCTTTAAAGTGAGCATCACTTGCTCAGTATCATATCACCATTTATTTTTTAAGCCATCATCTACATGATGAGTTTTCTGGCAAGAAGTTGAAAGTGGTGCATAACCACTTATCTTTCAAATCATGGGGTTGGCTTTGTAGCTGATGTTCGCCACATGAATGTGGCACTAACACAAGTTCGTAGTAATTTTTTATTGGTAATGATATCTACGGACATGTTATGGGCACGAACCTGGGTCATCGTCATGGCAACATTAGGTCTTTATTGATAATGGCATTTTCTCATCGTTTGGAAGGTACAATTGTGCTTATTATGGCAAAGCCAAAACATTCTTACTACAAGTGTTATATAATAAGGAAGAACCGTGAGAATTGTGGTAAAACCATTCTTTTCAAAAATGTTGGGTTAAGCTTGAATATAAAGTAGTTGAGCTAAAAAGCTAAAAACAATTCTGATTACACTACAATGAACTTAACGATTATTGACGAGAGTTAAGTGTAATCATGGTGGCAAGGTAAATCCCTATAGATGTTGGTTTAATTCTATGTATGAAGACCATACAATGATTCATACTTTTTGTGGAGGAGATAGATCACACTAATAATTACCCACGAGATGAAGGCAATAGGGTATTTTTCAATTCAGATTCCTGAATGATGTTCATGAGTAAAATAACCATTCCTCTGTCACATAAATGAGAAGTTTGCATTGTCATATTGATTGATAAAAATGTCTCTTGGAATAAATATTTGACTCGACAAGAACCTTCAATTGTGTGCATGTTGACACACTGCAACCGAGTTTGTTTCTGAGATTGTTGTGAAATATGAGAACTGCTTCCATCATTTCAAACAAGGAAAATGTTATTTTCGGTGATTATTGGCAATGTTAAGTGAACCAATAAAAGATAGGTTGTTTAGTGAGATGGAAGAGTCAGGTTATTCAATTTGTAGAAAGTTTTTGCAAAACTAGACAATGCTTTCGACTTCATCAAATCAAATGTATAGTGCAAATAACTAGTTATATTTATTCATGGGGTGTTTGTTAAAGTCATGTTTTGTAATACCATTGGAGGTGAATTGTAATTTTGGCTCTTGGACATCTTCTCAATGGTGAAAGACCAGAAGCTGGATTTTGAAAAACCAAGATGGCGTAACAACTACGGTCTCACGACAAATGAATAATTCACCATGGAAAGGTACTCGAAGCATGTGGAGAATTGTGAATGTGAATACAAATGAAGACAAATTTTCTCACACCAGGATATTGCTCAGACAGAGGGGTGGATGAATTACTCAAGTTTCAAGCTCAACGCTCTTGTCATTTGGAGGATTGTAGAGCACAGTCAATGAGTTCATTCCCATACGATCGGGATAGGTAGACTCTTGGCCCAATGGATAAGGCACTGATCCTAGGTGTCTTGATCTGAGTGGCGCATTGCTGACTAGGATGTCTGCGTGTGCGTACAAGTCATTTAAGTGGGTCCACATGTACCCATTTCTTTTATTTATGTATTTTTCCTTAAATGACTTTTTAACTTAAGTGGTTTCTATTTTTAGTCACTTTTAAAAAGTTAGTTGAAAAAGTCAAAGTCACTTAAGTGCCTTATTTAATGATCATGTAAAACCCTAACTACTTTGTAACCAACTTTTGGGTTATAAAAGGAAGTGAGGGGCTCATTTGTAAGGGGTGACTTTGAGAGAGGAGAAGAAAATACTTTTGTGCAAGCTTTGTTTCAGGAAGAAACTTTGTGTTCTTTTGTGAAAAATATTTTGGAGTTAATGGAATACGAACTTTGTGTCTCATTCATTGTCTCTTGTAACATTTGGTGTTCTTATGTTCATTAGATGTTAGGTGTTTGAATCTTGCATGCACATATTATCTTTGATCTTATTGTAAACATTATTAATCAGTTGTTCTAGTACACAGTGATCAAACTCTGATTATCTACTTGCTCATGTGTGTTCCTTTTCACACGTTCTTGTTTGGCTAACTCAAACTCCGTTTTATTTGTGTTGGTTATTCATCTTTCCTCTTCATGCAATATTAGGCTTTGTTTTTACCTAACTCTTGCATGTTCTTTCAATTCATTCCATTCCACTCCTTTCCTTCATTCTATTCCATTTCCCTCATTCACTTTTCTTTCCATTGATGTTCCAAAACACCCCCCACATACAATTTTGAATGTATAGATGTAAATATAGTTTTGGTTTTCAATAAAGGAAACATCACCTTCATTGAGGAGGGACTTCGTTCCCACACTATTGCATGTCATTTTCATGCATGCAAATCCATATGCTAACATTATGTGAAGACTTATATGAGTCAAGATTTATAACATCTCTTGAAATTTCTCTCTTGGTCTATTGAGTCCATGTTCTAATTTGTCCAAAGTAATGTATTGCAAATATCAAAACTCAAAATAACTCTGTGTCATGACAAAAGAATATGCATAATGTATTTTGATGCTTTGTATCAGTCAACAAAGCTCAATTTTAAAGTTATGATTGGTGTGAAATTTCTCACTAAAGGTATGTAGAAGCTCATGCAACACTCTACTATAGTCTTGTGTGTCTTCAAGGCTATGAAGGTACTTTAGGTGTGTATGTAAGTCCTTGAAAGTGTTAACAGTTGTTTAAGCTCAAGCATGTTCATCATCATCACCTTTCATGTCTAGCTTGAGTATGACAGAGCTCCAAGGTTGATGAATTAATTTTTAATCACCAAAATAATTCCTCCTAGTCCATGGCCCAGTCAGGGCAGTGAATCTGAGATCAAGAAGCTACAGGTGTCAGTATGCATTTAACGTGTTGTTCAAGTGGTATGCTACTTGGTATCAACAAGGTGTTGTCTTGGTATTTGGTGTCTTTTATGACCCATCAAGTAAGCCCTATGAATGAAGAGAGTAGGTGTCCTTGAAGGTAGGGACAAAATTGAATTCTTGTATAGTATGAAATCTCAAGGAAGAAAGTTACTATAGACTATGATAGTCTATGATATAGGTCAAAAAAATGTTTCTCAAGTATGTTGAAGCAAAAGAGACATTATTTTTTCTTCAAAGATCAGTGAAATTGTATAATCCAGTTCAGAATGTCTTATCCTACAAGTCTTCAAAGCAAGAGGAAGGTTTAGTGCTGTGAAACTCTAGCATTTGAGTCCTTTGGGTAAAATGCTTAATTATGCTAAGGCAAAAGTATAAGGTTGTAAACATATGAAATCCATGTATAAGTGAGATATTGATGGTATGAGAACTAAAAGCACAAGGATCCATGTTGGTTGATGAAAGATAGAATGAAGTACAAAGAACATAAAGTAAGCAGTCTGAGATGAGGCCTTCATGTGATCGCTATGTTAGGTACATAAGAAGCTACAAGAGGCAGGGTATATGGAGTTCTCCATGTCTGAGCATAAGGTTATATAAGACCGTGAAAATGTAACATCCATGGTACATGGTCTTAGAACAAAATTTGGAAGGTGGTGTTTGTCATATTTCCATGAAATGTTGAAAATGTAAGATAGAGGGGTTTATATATATTGTTGAAAGGTAATTAGTGTCTCCAAGCTATGCCATGAATTTGTGTCTAGCTACAATTTCAAAATAGGTATCTCATGGTGGATTAAGACATGTTGTCTAAAGAAACATCTCCAGCTGGTGTGCAGTATGATAATTGGATTCATGTCTCTATGAGAACCTACAGGATTGGTACTATTCTCATAAGGTAATTTATTAGTGGATTGTGTGTTAAGAAGATGATTTGAAGCAAGACATTCCTAAAACTAACATTGAACATGTAAGGTATCCATAGGGAGTTTACAGAAGCATCATTGCTAGTATTATTGGTAAAAAATGGAAGGTACAAGTATGCACATTATTTATTATATTGTTGATGAATTCTAAGACCTTGAGAAGATGATGAACCCTTGCTTTAAGTAGTTTTAAGTCATGATTTATTTGAAATGGTTATTAGAGTGATCCTTAAGTGATACTAGTTTGTCACATTCATAACCCATTCAAGAGGGAAGATTGCCACTATAGCTCAGACTTGCAGGTGATCTTAAAGGTGAAAGAAGGCATTTTTGAGATTTTCAGTTTAGGGGAAGGATAAGAGGAAGCCCCTAGATGAAAACAATTCATTTCTCAAGTCAATAAAGGTATGTATTGAGTTTCTACTTATTGTATTAATAAAATTTGTTGCTCAAGGAGTGATATCAGTTAAATATGACAGTGGAAGACTGAAAATGGTGTTTAGGACCTTGACAAAGTTGTAAATGTGATTCCAACGCATGGTAGCAAGACTAGTTACTCAAATTTTTTATCTTGAGCTAGTGTTTGAGGCATTTTGTCCAGGGGGAGTATTGTTGCATGAGTCTAAGCATGGTGGATATACAATTGCATGTTGAAATTTGCTATTTTTGCACTAAAAGGTTGTTCAAGGCTTTA
This sequence comes from Taxus chinensis, assembly GCA_019776745.2. Taxonomy (NCBI): domain Eukaryota; kingdom Viridiplantae; phylum Streptophyta; class Pinopsida; order Cupressales; family Taxaceae; genus Taxus; species Taxus chinensis. The sequence goes on from CM034150.1 coordinate 195,690,762, forward strand.
ACACCAAGGCACAGTATGAAGAGCATGCAAATGCCCTATATTGCATGATTTTAGACATAGAAATGATGGTTCATTATCAATATTGATGGGGTAATGATGATGTATGATATTTCATGTCATTGTTGGCATGTTAATGGTGTTGTTGCCTATGTTCCAAGATTGCTATACTACCATTAAGAGGCTAAAATAGGGTTCGAGAAGAAACGTTTCTTGTTTGCATGCCTAGAAGATGGAAAATGATGTTTTGGCTCCTAAAAAGGTGAAAAAATTATTTTTCATGATATACTGATGTTTTTTCAGATGTTGGTAGTGCTTGTCCCAGGGGGAGCTTGTTGCTTGCATGCCTAAAATAAAGGCAAAATTAAATTTTTGTGTAAAAAACAAGAAACTGGAGCTAATTGAGACCTTTGGTTGATGTTTCCAACCAAAACATGGAGCTATGAATATGAAGAAGGTGAATAATGTGAGTAACATGTACACATTTTTCATTAATGTAAAAAGGAGGAGAAGTTTAGGGTGTTTTCCATCAATGAGAAAGGGGGAGATTGTTGGCATAGTGTCCTAATAGGTGTTGTTATTAATGTAAAACAACATTACTGACAAAGTGAATGTTGTAGCATGATGTCGTGATGTTGTTTATGGTGCTAATTGTTTCACCATTTTCGTTATAGATTTGATGAAACAAATAAGGGTAGAAAGGCCAAGGAGGAATACTTGTTGCGATGGTTGGTTGGAGGTTATGCACGTGCTCTGACTTCTTGTTCCAATGCTAACCGTGAGAGCTTCCTTTTGGCTAGGAGGAACTACCTGAAATAAAAAACACGACCACGAAAGAGAGTTAAACAATATATGTCAGTGGGCTGCCTAGCATATGCTAGATCCAAGAAGTGTGGTACTTCCTCGATGCAAGTCAACCCAATATTTAATACAACTTAATGCAAGAAGTAATGTAAATAAATAATTTCCTACTGTAGTTTGTATGATTTAGGTATCTCATCCAAATACAATAAGAAAATATAACCTAACATGCTAGGTTATGATCAGATCTGTAAGTAGGGTAGGTAGTCAGAGTGCTGAAATAGGTTAGGGTTAGATTCTGGGTAGCTTGGGTTTCTTGGATGTAGGTTATTAGGTTTATGTTATTGGCAGGATTAAAAAATATAGAGACCAATGTCTATCAAGTATGATTGATGATGATTTAGAGATAACCGATGACGGTCATGGATAACAAGCGTCGACATAGGTGGGATGATAGAAACTCAATGAAACTTAGTTTTGGGGTTTTGTCTGAGATTAAACAGAGATGGTAAGGAGAATGGTTAGGTCTGTGGAGATGTAGGGATTACTCAGAGCTATCCAAGAATCAAGTATAGGTGATTAAATGATTTTGGGTGATGGAATGGTTGGATTCACAGGAAGGTAACAAGGGTGGGGTGAAAAATGAAAATAGATTATGATAAACAAAGATGAAGAAACTTTGTAATCTAATAAGTATTAAATGATGTAGGTTAGAGATACACTTAATGGTGTTTGAAGATTTGGTGGTTGGATGATGCTGATGCTGGATCTGTGGAATGGTGCTCAGTGCCACGGCCATGCTTCCCGGAATGCTACTATGAATGTAAATACCTTCAAATTAGTCTTTGTGTTGGCTATGGCTATCTGGAGGTGTAAAAGGGCTCTAGTTCTTGCTTGCATGTAGATATCCTTCGTTCCAAATCTTGAGAATGTGGCCAACCTCTCAAACAAGGTTACCAAAATGGATATATGGTAACCGACGATGGTTTAGGGTGACCGCCGATGGTTTAGGGTTGAGTGGCATCAGTTAAGGCAGGAAATCCTAGGTTTACTAAACATGAAAAATCTTGACAATCTTTTTGGCCAGCTCTATCTATTCTCAAGGACCAAAACGAGATTTTGCGGTTAGATAACCGAGAATGTGGTTAGAGGAAGAATAGGCATGTGATTTTAGGGTTGAACTAAGTCTTAGTTAATTAAGGTAGGTAGGACTAAGTCTTAGTTAGTTATGGTGAGTGGATATTGAGTCCTAGTAAAAGGGAAACATGTTAAGAATAGGTTTATGATGAGGTGGTGGGGTGTGGTGTCTAGTTGAGGTGGAAATTAGTTTAAATTAAGGTAATTAAATAATGAATATTGTGAGCATGGGTATTAATTTAATCGTGGGTGATTAAATTAATATACATGTCGGTAAAGGGGGGATGTGACCTAAATTTGGTGTCTACGTTTTTCCCTTTTTGTCGTGTAGCTTGTATTGATAAGCGATGCTGACAAAAATAGGAAGTGATTGCCCTATGTGTGGGTGAAGGTGATCCCCCTCAAACCAGGTACTTATGAGGTGTAATAGGGAATCAGCGAGTGGTTTGATAAATGTGTAGTTGGTGAAGATAGGTGGGGAAGGGTATGAATACTATGGGAAAGGGTGAAGGTCAACTCAGGGAATAGGTAATAGGACAGGGTAAAACTTGGGTCATGGGTAATGGTAATCAAATGCACACACACGTATAGATTGAAAAACGGTACTAGGTTGAAGAGCTTGCAAACTCTATATCATCCAAGGTCGATAAGTTTATACAAACAAGGGTATAGTGATTTAAGTATCTAAGGTATAATATATGGTCCGAAACACAACGTAGGTCAGGTGCCGGAAAGTTTAGGTATGTTTCGGTACACCAAAGGTTTGGTCGGGATACACAACATGACAATAGGTAAGGTATGGTTGTTAGGCTAAAACAACATAGGTAACAACATCGCAAGGTATATCAAGTAAATAAAGTCAATGGTCACACCAAGTAGGTCAGGTTCAAGTAAATAGGTCATGGCACAGGTAAGGCCAAGGTATAGGTAAAATAACAAATCCCAAGATGCAACGAAGGAAATGCAGGGGTAGTTTGGGCTCGTAGGTATGGTTCCATACGTGTCCAGAATGATAAAAGGTGTGTGAGCACTAATGGCTATAGGAAAAAGGAATCTTAACATTGGAAAATAGTTATAAGGGTTGACTGATGCCGGTTATAGGGTGGCCGACGTCAGTTGCCTAGGGCACAAATAAGGCCGGCATCGATCAGGTCGGGTTGGGTTTATAAAATAAAATAAAAAATCCGTATTTTATGGAATCATTGTTATGTTATGATGTTGGATAAAATGACAGAGCCATTTGACCTTGTACCACTTTTCTGAGATAGAAGGACAAGGCATTGTACCGGGATGAGCTGGAGATTAGGAGTTGGTGAGAGGAGCTAGTAGGTGGGTCCATGAGAGTGGTGTGATCGATTTGATTGGTTGGAGGTGAGGAGTGGATTTTGGCATAACAAAGGTGGGAGAGGGTTTGGGTGGGCCACTGGTGCAGCAGCCAGATGTACCACCACACCAACGGAATCGAGATGAGGTGAGATTCGATCCAAGTCTACTCTTGTTAGTTGAAATAATTTGTAGAAATTGGTTTGGGTAGAAATGGTTTTGGGTAGGAATTAAATTGACATATGGAAGTAAAATTAATGAAATGAGAAGGGTAGGAAGTCTAATGTGGGTGAAATATGGGTAGGGGGAAAGCTAGTGGTGGAGATTTGGGTAGGATAGGGTAGGTTTATAGGTTAGTATGGTCAAATTTTTGAAAAATGGGGGAGGGTTTTGTGGGTTTGGTCGGCGCGACAATGACCAATGTCAGTCAAGGGTAGCTGACGCTGGTTAGCCATAGCCGTCATCGGTCAAATAGCAAGTGACCGATGACAGTCATGATAGACTGATGCCGGTCATCAGTGACCGTTTTCGGTTGGTTGTTGGGGAAAAATATGTCGAGATAGGGTTATGGTGGGAGTTAAAGAGAAAGTGGGATAGTGAGGTATAAATGTAAGCATGTTGAGAATAGGTAGGGTAAAAGGTATATATGATACAAGTAAAAGGGCGGGAAAGTGGGATGGGGAAAGGGGTAGGTCCTTAGGGTTGCGTTGAAATAAATAATAATAATTTTGGGAATAGGTTAGTCAGGTAAGTGATATGTTAGATATGGTCGAGATTTAATAATGGTGTGGTTTTTTGGGTGCAGGATAGGGACTAGTTGTAGATAAGAGACATAGTACCACCTCTGTTATTAGTGGTATGAGGGAGCATGACAACAGAGGAGTGGCTTCATGTTAAAGATGTCAGCCTTATTGGGGTCAGATGATATAAGCACATAGTTTGGGATCTGAGATTGATGGTCACACTCATCGACAGATGGAATTCAATGACCAACACATTTCATCTTCCGACGGGTGAGATCATAGTTACCCTAAAGGATGTGTACAGGATCCTGCAGTTACCGATAGTGGGGATGTAGGTTTATTCTATTTCTTTAGAGGCATCAGAGGAGATGATGTTGATGGTGTTTGGAGAGGGGATGGCAAAGACGAGGTTCCATAGCATGAACCTGAGCTATGGAGATATGTACATGACCTATCCTGAGGAGATGAGGTTAGTGGTCCTAATCATGGAGGCAGTGTGTTGTTTTGCACTGCCAGATGCGGAGGCTGGGAGATTCCCACAGGCGATGATGGGGATTCTCCATGACATGATGGAGGATAGGAACCATTTTGATTGGGCACTAGCATACTTGGTGTAATTATACAGGGAGTTATGGGCCTAGGGGAAGTTGCAGAGGTTCAATTTGTGCTGCACCTTTCTTCTCCACTGTTTGGCTTATGAGCACATCATATGTGTGTGTCTAGTTGGTATGCCCCGACTGGATGCATTCGATGTGGGCTTGGTTCAAGTTGGGTACATGCATTGGGTGCCTATTGTTGGAGAGCGTAGGGATGCAAGGGCTACTCATGATGTGGCATATTATAGGCTGGTGTTGGGGGGATTATCTGGGGTTGACATCATTTGGAGGTTGTATAATGGCTTCCCCTCATACAGGTAGATGGAAACAGAGCTAGATGAGTTACAACTACTGAGGTGGATAGAGGTGCGTTGTGCTGATAAGCACGAGATTATACCTATTGATAGGGTCAGGTAGCGATTTGGGTTGCCCTAGGACGTGCCACCACCGTTCCCTCAGTACAACAGAGATGACGTTGAGAGGCCTATGCCTCTACCACAGCCGACAATGGTGACTGGGCAGAAGGAGCAGGCAGTGGACCGATGGATTGATGATGCTAGAGTTACAGATAGATATAGGCAGTGGTTGGCGGCCCAGCTATGAGCAACACCACCTAGGTTAGGGTAGCAAAACTTGGCTACCCTTACAATTCAGAGGGATACTTTGAAGGGGCAGGTTGCCACTTTATAGGCCCAAATCACAATATTACAGGGACAACTGACAGGTTCTGAGGCACAGGTGGCCACATTACAGGCACAGGTGGTGGCTTTATAGGCCTTGATTACCCTAGGGACAGGTACCCACACAGGGTGGAGATGTAGAAGGGGGACAGGTGGCTACCTTGCAGGTGCAGGTTGTAGGTTTGCAAGACAAGTTAGCCACCACACAAGAATAGAATGTGACCTTACAGGCACATGTCACAGCACAGACAACACTTCAGGCTCCGGGGTAGGGTCCCATGGTACAGGAATCAACGGGACAAGGTCCCATGGTACAAAGAGAGGGGGCAGGGTTCACAAGTACAGGGGCCGAGGCCACCAATAACAGGGTATGATTCACAAGTTTTTGTGAGACCCATGGCACCACGAAAGACAATGTCGATGGCCAGATTTAGGTATGCGCAAAATGAGGCCAGGTACTACTAAGATCATTTGACTTCTACCTAGATAGATGTCCCTTCTTATGCGGAGTACAGGGTACAACAAGCCTCGAGCGAGAGGATCGGATCTCTCAAACATAGTACAGAGAGTATAGGGGGGTAGCAAGCCCAGAGACAGGGTCAGCGAGAGGTAACTAGCTCACGGAGGCCAAAGAGGAGGAGACATTTGAGACCGTCTTGGACATTAGGTGGGGTGACGATTAGTCATCATATATCTTCAGGATATAAATTTTTGTATATTTTTTATTTATATTGGCCTACGTGCCGAAGATAATGAGGATGTACATGAGATTTTTTTATTCTTTTGATTATTATACCAGCCTGCATGCCGAAGATGTTGAGACTATATGATAGGCAAGTGTATTGATTATGCTTATGTGCACATATGTATGGACACACAAATTCAGATGATTTATATAGATGGTGATATTTATGGTATGATGTTATGTTTATGTTGTAAAATTTTCATTGTTATATGCATATGGGTGATAACCAGGTGGATTAAGCATGATTCAGGTTGATTTAGGCATGATGGAGTCAAGTCAATTTAGGTATGATGGAGTCAGGTCAGTTTAGGCATGATTGAGTTAGGTCAGTTTAGGCATGATGGAGTCAGGTCACTTAGGCATGTTTGAGTTAGGTCATTGGGGCATGGTGGAGTCTTGCTTTTAAGTTTGATTTAATGTCTAAGTGATTGGTAACATGGGAAATAAATGATGAGTTATATGTATGTTATGGTGTAGATTTTTAAAATCTTTGATATTATAAATGTGAAATGATTGATTGGATGTTTTTATGATGTGATAACATGGTAGATATGTATGTTTGTAATAATTTCCAAGTGTTTTAGAAAATGGAAACTAAGATAGAATATGAAACGGAAAATGGGGGAAAATAGGTTAGGGTAAAGAGTGGATGAGCTAACCTCTAAGGGCCTCATGCCCTAGGAGTGCTAACTACAAAGCCCCGATGAAAAGGGGCCTCAGGCCGATGTAGTTCTCCCATAAGCTAGGGAAGAATATGATGAGATAGAGGCATGCGTTGGTAGGTTTTAGGTATGATTGAGTGTAGGTCATAGGCATGGTTGACTCTTAGATGATAGGCATGGTTGAGTTGAGGTCATAGGCATGGTTGAGTCGTTTAAATGTAGGTGTCGATGGTCTGGTCCTGTATAGGGTGATCAATAAGTAATGAAGAAGGTGAATGGTAAGAGGTGGTAAAAGAGCCGCTTAATTGATAAGAACCCTGATGAGTCTACCATACCTAAGATGGGATTATGAACGTGAGACCCTAAAGGCGTTGCATAGTGGACTATTTTAAGGGTGAAGAAAGTGTAGGAGGCTTAGGATAGGCACAAGAAGTATGCGGATCAGCATAGGACAGATCGTAGTTTTGAGGTGGGAACGAAGGTGTTTCTTCATGTGAGGTCTCATAAGATTGCTATCCGTTATAGAAAAATATCCAATCTTGCTCCTAGATTTGTGGGTTCCTTTGAGATCTTGGAGTGTATCGGCCCCTTGGCCTATCGTCTAAAATTGCCACCCAGCTTGTCACACATCCACGATGTGTTTCATGTTTCTGTACTTAGGAGATACATTGTTGATCCTTCTCATGTATTAGATTGGACCTCATTGCAGGTGTAAGATCAAGGGAAGGTGATGGTGGAGCCCGTTTGTATTTTAGAGCACAGGAGCCTAGGCTTTCGAGGCAGAGAGATTGACCAGGTTCAAGTCCAGTGGGATAGATATGATGAGACTGTTGCTACATGGGATTATGCTACATTTCTACGAGTCTAGTTTCCACACCTATTTTAGTAACTTCCAGGAGGAAGTCGAGTCTAAGGGGAGGGGGATGTAGTTCCCACTTCCCTTTGACACTTATTACATTTTGATTTCGATTACAGTTGGTTATATACATGGATATTATTGTATCATTTTGACTTACCATGATGATTAGACGATAGAGATACTTTGATTATTGATGGATTTCGATTTATAGTATGATCGTGTGGATTTATTAGAGAGACATTTTATATTAAAGATGATGTGTTGTTGACATTTTTATATCTAATTCTAACATTCGACATGTTTTTGTCATATTGAGTAGGCTTTAATAGTGAACTAATCTTGTGATATTGTTGGTATTGATGAAATATAGAATTGAGATGTTGTTGGAATTTTAAAATGGTAACATTACTTTCCTAGATGATGATTTAATTTATGTATGGATGATGGTTGATTTATATTCATATATTTTACCTTGAATGTTTTGATGCAGCCACAAGGCCGAAGGAGGCATTTTGTGTTTTGCAGGCAATTATATCACACCAATCAAAGGGGGAGATTGGAGACCAACCACATCAGAATGTTGGATGGATTCGAATAGGGTCACCATGGCAACTTGTGTTATGTTGTGTGTATTTTATTTATTGTTAGGGGTCCCCATGGGGGGGAATTACCTCCAATTATGACTAAGGGGTTTGTGTGTTGTTCTTTTATTTTTATTGATTTAATTTTAGTATATGTGATTTTATGGTGATGTATTTCCCTTTTATCATTAATTAAATTATGTGTCTAGATTAGTAAATTAATCATGTTACTAAAATAATTATGGATGTGACAAAAATAAGTCATTTATTAGATTAGATGGCTCTTTGGTTTATGTGTTGTAAGTGAAGTGTATGTGATCTTGAGTGTTGTAGACTCTACCTCTTCTTGGAAATTCAGATCTGGCCTTAAGGGCCAATTTTGGAGGCTTGTGGGACAAGTTTTGACTTGGGTGATGTGGAGTGGAAAAGAAATGATGTGGCATCCTACATGGAGCCACATTATCTCTCTTATCCTCTTTTCTATTTATTGAAAATTTTGGGAAGTAAATGGGGTTACTTGCTTACCTTTATATCTTGGGATTTTTGGGAGTTCTTGCTTGTTGGAGAAGAAGGGATCTTGGAGTTTCTTGAGTTTGAAAGATTTTGGGATTTTCTTAAAAAGTAGAGCTTTACCATGGCAAGGTAGGATCTTGCACTCTTGTTTTCTTGTATGTTATGTGTTGTATGGATGTGTGTTCTTGTTTGAAGTGTTGGGTAGTAAATTAAGATTTGGAAATGGGGATGAAATATGTTGGGAGACATAAGAGCTTATTTGTGTGTTTAGGAGGGAGTGGGTTTTGGATGCCCCACCTTGTTCTATTTTGTTATTTTGTGTATTATGGGAGCCATAAGAGAGAGGGAGGCATAAGAGACATAGATTTGTTGTTGTGGGGAGGCATAAGAGATTTTTGGGATTGATTGTGTTATGAAGGATTTTAGAGGTGGGCATCCAAACCATTGCGAGGCACAAGGGCACCCCCATGTACCTATCTCTACTTAGCTTATTTTAAAGCCATTGTTTTGGGTAGTTGTTTTACAAAATGTGTGTTTTTATATGGTTATCTTCTTGTGTGTTTGTTGCTTGCAAGTAAGTGTGGAAGAATTGTAGAGTTTCCATGTGTTGGATCCATCCCTTATTACTTTGTGATGGGGGCGGTCGCTGACCCCACCCCCGTCCCCATATACTATGGGATGGGGGGTGCGGGTGGTCAGAGACCTCCCTCCCCACAATAAAAAAACTCATTCTGTTAAATCTCTGCCATGACATTTGAAACCTCCCCCAAACCCCCCCCCCCCCCCCCCCCACGGTTAAATCAACCTCTGCACAAATTTACTTTGGTGGACTGTATATTTCTTGAACCCGCAGCCGAGCCCTCTTAAAAATCGTATATATATATATGTATATGTATATGTATATGTATATGTATATGTATATGTATGAACACTGTATTTTATCTCATTATTTTGGGATTTTATTAAAATGAAATTTAATATATATATATATATATACACATGTATATATACACACATGTAAATTACATATATATGTTTACATGCATATATATATATATATATATATATATATATATATATATGTATATACATTTGTATACATATATATAATTAATATATTCTCCTACCTAAGTAAATACATAAATCAATGTTATCTATTCCTGTCTAAAATAGGGTAAATGCCTACATGCCCATTTGGGCAAATGCTACATTGATGAAATAAACAAGACTATATTATTACTTTGAAACCCTAAATGAGGGTGTAAACAAAGTAAGAAAATGAATGGAGCATGTATGTTTCTCTAAAAGCTTGAGATGGCCTATAATGGCTTCCTCCTTCTCCTCCGCCAATTTGCAAAACAAGAGAGAAATAATAAGTCAAAAGAAAAGAAAAGAAGATTTTCATAAGAAAACTTAGGGTTAGTGAAATCCTTGATCTTGTGGCCCCAAATGAATCCATCAAATGGAGGAGATTCATCCCTACAAAAAGTAGTTGGGAAGTGGTTGAGTAAAATTCAAATTTTAAATTTTAATACATGAGTTGATGTTTAGGGGGCCACTTGAGTTGTGTAGGGGTGGAATTAATTATCTAACCCTTGTGCTAAATTGAGGACTTCTTAATTGTTTTTAAACTTAATCACCTTGTGGGATTAAAATAAATTTAGTATTTAATTAAATAGACCCCTTTACACATGGGATTAATTTGGGCAAGTTTGGCTATGGTGTAAATTAAATTTTATCAAAATAAGATTTAGGGGAATCTAAACCAAGCCTTAGACTAACCTGGTTTATTCATAGGCATTGGGGGCATTATTATTTTATTATAATGGGGATTAAATAAGGAAATTTATATTATTAATTTAAAGTAACTTAAAAACATTAATGTGACAACTGTTAATTCGAAACTTTTTGCGGGCACATTTAAAAAAAATAAAATTATACCATAATTTTTCTAGCTTGCCCTAGGTTGTTCTTGGGTTTCGTGGGGGCAAATTTAGCGGGCGTTACACTTTGGCCACCTTAACCATGAAAAGATCATACAATTGCTTTCCTCAACCACATGTCATTCTTTATTACTCTCAAAAAACAAGTCCAAACGACTGCTTGATCTCAGAAGGAACCATGATTTCTGACATGGGTGGGTGAGGCGTTCTTAGTTTTTATTTGGAAGAAACTAGGAAACCCCAAAATTCTCATTGTAATTTTTACCAAATAGAAATTATGTTTTTGGTACCAAGTTGCAGGCACGCCTAGATTGAAGGGTGGAAGCCTATTTCCATACCAATGTGTCATTTGTAATATTTCATGTGTTTTATAATGAAATTTTCTTGTGAACCATACCTGGTCAAACTAATAGATACCTGCATGCTGTAAATGTTTCAAAAAAATGTATAATAGGATTTTTTTAGATAAGGTAATAAAGAAAAATTTGAAGGGATTTTGAAGGTAGAATAGGCTTTTTGATCCATACTATTTGTTGTTTCTTCTTTATGATAATCAACTTGTATTTTAATTACAGAAATAGATTTCATGTAAGTTATTTTGCACTACATTCACTCATCTTTTTCGATTTCATGAGTTGATTCTTCGTATGAATGCTTTACAACTTGATAGATGTAATATATCTTTTGAAAAAAATATGCAATTAATCCTACTACAAATTGGTCACTTGTATGAAAGCATTTACCAATGATTGGCACTATAATATAGAGAAGAAGTGTCTAGTTTACTAATATCTAAACGTTAGATCTCGATGCATTGGGGGGCAATATGATTTCACTGACATCCCATCATCTGATTGGCTTTGTTGAAGTTCTATTCATTATGCAAGACTTTCATTAAATAAATTCACATTCGTAAATGGTTCTCCTTTGGAGGGAGGACAATTATTTCTATGTCTAGCTTGCATATACTCAGTAAGGCTAATGTAATCTTAATGATAGTTAGGTACATAAAAATAAAGATTGTTTGATAGCCTCAATTTTCAATTCTTCACTCCTTCCCCTTCAGCATTTCCATTGTACACTCTATGCACGATTGCTAGTTTACATCTATTCAATTACTTTCTGATGTTTTTATGAAAACCTCTTCTTTCATAATTGTCAGCAATCCTATAACATTCTCAATAATTTCACCTATTATATTTAATATTTTTTGTCTATTTTTAATTAAATACATAAATTTCTGCATGATTTGCCATGTCATGACCTAATTAATTTAATCAGTATCTTTGAGACTAAAATTTGAAATATAAACCCACTTTCCACATTTACAGAGTACACATTAATGGCCACATAAAAATATGTAACAAACACAATAACATAAATGTGCTATGCATATAGACCCGAATTAGTTTTTCATTTTTACATACCATCTTCTTTTCTTTAAGTCCATCCCTTTTTAAGAGTTAATAGCTGGGTTCTTTCACATTTTAGAGGATAAAAAATAAATAAAATTTAAAATTAAATATATTTTCAAAGGATTACAAAGTATTTAAAATCACAATTAAATTCTACCGTACATCACATATCTTTTTGAATTAAAAAATATATCTTGACAAACATTTCACACATTTTAATTTAAAAACAAAAATTGTCAATGCACTGCTTTTTGTTTAAAAAAAAACTATCTGGTCACATTTTCTTCGGAACAAATATTTTGTTTAAGTGCCAAAAAAAAAAAAGAACAAAATTATATGCTATAAAAAATACTTTTGCGTCTAATAAAATAGCCATGAAAAGGATTTTTTAATTCTAAATTCGAACAGTAATTTAACTTCTTCTTTGTTGGCGAGGAAGAGGTTGCCCAGCAAGAAAATATCTTAACAGGGTGAAGGACCTAAGTGGTTGATGTAGAGGAACCTCATGACCGGCCTCTCTCACAGTGGCAAATGTAAAATTCCCCTTGTAAATCACACTGTATCCTCCTACCTGCATCATCAACATACATTAGAAAAGTTATTAAATCATTATAAAGTTTGCTGAAAAATTATTGCATTAAAGATACTTGCCTCACTGTTAGGCATACCATCTTGAGACCAACTGTACCATGGTGTCTCAATTGTAAGATTGAGAGATTTGATGGCCAATCTCGTGGAAATCACTGGAACTACCGAATCAGTGTCTCCACTAAGCAAACAAACAAACATTTTCTTTTAATGGTTTTTATTTTTAAATTGAGTTGGTTATATCAAATTAAATGTATAACATTCCAATAGGTATAGAGATAGAATAAGAACACAAATAAAATGTTTTATGCCGAGCAGGTCTTAGAAATTAGAAGTAATTAAAAAAAATTGTGTCTTACCAAATATCCCATTTTATATTTTAGTGAGAATTTACGTTACCAATATCCCATTTAATATTATTTTAGTAGATCCAAACTTACACACAATAAAAATTCTAACCATAATTGACCAACACTCAAACAAAACTGTTAGAAATTTCTTTTATGTTCATACCTGAATATTAGAATTCTTAATCCCGCTGAGATGAGTTGGCGATAAATTGGCAAAACTGTGCTGGCATAGTTCCTCCAGACTTGAAAAAGAAAATGACTGGTAAACCAAAGACTATGAATTAATAAATAATATATTTTCGAATACAAATATCATTGATAACATGGAGGAGGAATGAATCATACTTGCATGGATTCCAGATATACGGTATCTTTCTTACGTGAAATGCTTTCTGAACATCCAGTCTATTCATATATTTCAATACGTAATTATCGATGCAGGGATCATATTGATATGCGTTTCCTTGCTAAAATTTTATCACACAGAAAAAAAAAATATGGTGATGTTGTAACAATCTTGATAAATAACTCACAACTCTAATAAGTTGATAATGAGAATCTGTACAAAAACTTACCCTGGACAGAGATTTTGTGGATGAAGCTTTTGGACATGTTGAATCATAGATGGCATATGTATCAATATTTCCCATTTCTGCGTACATCTTATTTTGCAAACTGACGCACTGTTCATTGTTGAGATGTATAAATGAAATATTGCTACAGTGCCGCATTAACTGCTCATAGGTTTCATCAGATATCAATGCATGTGACCACGCGTACACATATTCTCCTATGTCATCTGAAACAATAGACATGTCACTGTTCCCTACCTGGACATACCGAAAATTTTAGAGCATATGGACATTTTAATGAGCATCATAATTTTATAGGTTGACAACTTAGCGATGATTAAGGAAAGTTGATTTATCTTCCAATCTGAATTGACTACAGCACAGCTTAACTCACCATAACTCCCTTGAAATTCATAAATGATGCCTGAGACTTCTTCTTATGTTCCAAAATTGTAGCAGCCAGCTCTGGGACGTAACTACCTGCACTCAATGCTTATCAGTGGATAAGACCGCCATTAAAGGCAGCTTTCCAGTCTAAATTGAACGAACTTCTAAATTTAGGTGATACAGGAATTTGAAGATTTGGCCACCAAATTCGAAAAACCCAATTAAAAAATTAAAGGGATTAGATTAGTGAAAGTTGTATCTTTGGAAGATGTCACAATAAAATTGACCTTGGTAATACTGAAATAATGACAGATTGTTTGCTGATTAGGTTTATCATGAAAGTTGTAATTTTAAATGGTGTCACAATAAAATAATTTTATTAATACCAAAATAATGATTAATTATTTAGGGGAGGTTCTGTTTCCTTCTTTCAACAAACTAATGATTAATTGATTAGGGAATGAATATGCTTCACTTTATAACGAGGAAATAAATTTTTTGAATATTCAATTTTATGACAATTTTTTATATAATTGATTGAAAACTCACATATATATACACACACACATACACAAAATTTGTCCTAATTTTCAATTTAAAAATATTCCATTACAAAAAATATACCTATTAAGTCATGTTACCTGCATAGCTTTCGCCTGCTATATAAAAATCTCGGAATCTATATTGTGCAAACCTCTTAAACCAATTCACTAGGAATGCATAGTTGTCTTCGGCTACAACAAAACAAGACCACATTCAAAATAATATAGATACTTGGGAGTAAAATAAAAAATATGTATATTGTCCCACATATAGATATACATACACATATAAAAAATATATTTACCTGTTTGTATATCGCCACTTTGATTATAATCAGTTTGAGTTTTAGAGTAGGAAAACCCCACCCCAGCTGGAGACTCCAAGAATAACACATTTGCCTCTACAATAAAGAATGTTAGTAGAAAATTAAATAAAAATTACTGACACTTTATATCTTAAATTCTTTTTAAAATGGACGGTTTATAAGCACCATTGTTCCATGGATAGGGATTGGCATAGAGTGTTTCTCCATCAGAATTAACCCGAAAAGGTCCTAGTTCTACCATTGCTCCAGATCCTATCGATGAACATCCAGGCCCTGTTTTGTTTTCCATAAATATAGCCATCCATTATTAAATAATTTTCAGTGAGAACATGTATATATACAATGAGACAACATTAGTATGCAGTATGTAATTCATATAACAATCGAATCTAGGGTGAAAACATCAAAAGGTGCCTTGCTTTAGTGACAAGCTACTATACCTCTGAGTGTTACCGTAAGGTTGTTAACTAGAAACTATACTAAACATTTCTACATTATCCAAAGGTAGGTATAACTGCTAAGGTAATATGGACAATACTTGTAATTGCAAGTTAAGTACCTTTAAGTGTTATTGTAAAGTCACTAACTAGATACTATGTTTTTGTATGTTTTTCTAAAGCAAGTATTAGGATTAGGGTAACACAAACATTTAGTTATTTTAATATACTTCTAAAGGTGTTTTAACAAAGTCAATAGTCAGTTATTTTAATATATTTCTATGTATTAGCGTACAACCTATAGGTGCGAATGGAAGTTGTTACCATACCTCTCATCTTTAAAGCGGTTGAGATGTTATTGCAAGAGTGATAACTAACTACCATACATGATGATTGTGAAATGGTAAAGCTACCTCTAGGTGGTGTTGTTACTATAAATTGCTATTACGGATTGAATTTGGCAATAAAATTTAGGTGACAGTAAATTTAAAAAAAAAAACCTTTAAAAAATAACAAAATAAATTTATTTATACATTTTTTAATAAAAAAATATTTAAAAATATTTTCTATTTATTTAACTATTTTAATATATATGTAATCACATTAATACAATATTATATATAATATTATTTTAAAACTAACACATCATGAAATTATTTCAAAAATTTATTTTGCTGCTATAATCATAAAAAAAATTGTAAACAGCCACCACATTTAATGCTTAAATACTATTGTAAGGCTATAACAGACTATTATTGTAAAGCCAATAAGCAATATTTTACTTCACGTATCTACGTGCACTTTAAGGCCTACAAGCAATATAATAAAAAAATAAAAATAGAACAACAAAAAATCCTTATAATCTCTGTTTCTGTTTACCTCCATTAAGCCAGAGAAGCAGAGGTTTACTGGAGCAGTTATGAGTGGCCTCGGCGAAATAGTAAAAGAGAGATCTCTGAGTGGAGGCATTGACAGTGATGTAGCCTGAGTACTGTGAAAATTTGGAGCCATCCGGCTGTCCAGGGAGGCCTTCAATTATCCTATCAGCTTTTCTCTCTTTCAGCACATCTTTCGGCTCTGTCAAATAGTCTGAATCATATCTGAAGGGGAAAGGTTCCTTAGACCACTGTATACTACGAAAAGCATTGGATCTTGCCACTCTGCGGATCGAACGCAGCGCATCGTGCTGAGTTAATAGTTGATTGGAAGGAAGGAGGAGTGATAAGAAAACCAGGGCGGCGACAAGCATTTTTGCTGAGATAGATGTATTTACACTTCTACGTGTGAGGTAGATGTATTTTACAATTTACCGCCCGTGTCTTTACTTTGGATCGGAATATCGCGACTGGTTCGGGAGAAAAACTTTAATGTTCATCCATATCAAATTTCCTGAGGATGTGTATGCTGTTGCGCCATTTTTGGAAAATCTTTTGCATTATCACGCGGATTACCGTTGGAGTACAGGTCGGTTCAAATCCTTTTCGGAATCTGCTTATGGAAGAATCCACGTGTTTGAAAAATAGTCAATGTGTTACATTCTTATAGAGTAGATTGTATTGAATTTTTCTTGATTGCATAACAGAATTTTAATAATGCATGTGTTGAAGCTTTTGGACATGTTGATAATGCATTAATCTTTTCCATTTCAGCGCTCATCACAGTTTGCAAACTGAAGCACTGTGCATTGTTGGGGTGTATAAATGAAATATGGTTACAGTGCCGCATTAATTCCTCATAGGTTTCATCAGATATCAATGCATCGGACCAGGAGTACATATATTCTCCTAGATCTTCTGAAACAATAGACATGTCACTGTTCCCTACCTGTATATAGTGAAAATGTTAGACCATCTGGACATTTTAATGGGCATCATAATTTCATAGGTTGACAACTTAGTAGAATCATCGAACTACATACAAAATTTGAGCGATGTTGAAGGCGAGTTAATCTATCTTCCGACCTGAATTGATTACAGCACAGCTTAACTCACCATAACTCTCTTCAGATTCATAAATGACGCCTGAGACTTCTTCTTACGATCCAAAATTGTAGCAGCCAACTCTGGGACGTAACGTAACTACCTATACTAAATGTTTATCAATGGATAAGACTGCCATTGAATGCAGCTTTCCCGTGTAAATTGAACAGACTTTTAACCATCAAATTAGGTGAAGAAATTTTAAGATTTGACCATCAAACTAGAAAACATTATCTAGGAAAATTTTATCTTTGGATGATGTCACAATAAAACTGACCTTATTAATAGTAAGGTAATGATTGATTCGTTAGGAAATTCTTGACGAAATGTCTGACGCTTGCCCTAATTCTAGGCCGATCAAAGCTCGTAGCGATGTCGCTGATGAAAGCTTTTGCAAAAAATGTCAATAGTGCCCAGCTCTTCTTACCATAGTTTCTTTGCTGATTCATTACTTCTATGGATGATGGACATGGACTTTAGCATTATTTGATGTCTATATGTTTTTATTATGGTTTGTTTGACGACATATGTGTGATTTGGGCACATAACGCCATGCTAGTATTGTGGTTATTTCTTAGCTCTTGGATGTTATGAGTTTGGATATCAGCGTATTATGTTACAAGGACTTCATTTCACATGTGATGGATTTACTTATGGTTTTGTCATATACTTGGCTATCATTTGAATTGTAATGGCTAATTGGATGTCGTCCTGTATTACTTAGATTGTAGTGCCCATCGTCAGTCGTCTACTATTCATCTTTTGTTATGGAAATCCAAAGGACGTAATAATCTATCCCTCTTTACAGCGTCGGGCCAGTGTAGTGTCCTTTGTTCTTTTTCATATATGAGCTCGATTTCAAACCAAATTTTAGACCTCGTCAACCTCCATGGCTTCAAATACAAATCCTTCAATTTCTGGATTGCAATAATAACAATAATATTGCGGATTAATACAAATGATAGTTAAAATTTAAAATGATAAATGAAACGAAAATGGATGAATGAATAAAATAAATAAGAATGATGGTTTGGAAATAATAAGGAGATTGATAGTTATAGAAGTCAAAAGTTAAAATAAAATTTAGATCAAATTAAATAATTAAACGAGTTTATAAAAACATAGTTTCTAATATTTTCAAAATTTAAAAAGTTAATTCTGACGTGAGAAAAGGTCTAAGCAGGTCAGATTTTGTTTGGTGGAGTTGGTGAAATTTGATGGCGTGGGGTGGAGTGTGGAAGGGTGAAGGCATGGGCCTTCCTGACAGGGCACGTGGGCTTTATAAATGGCCTTCAGACATGTCACTTCCCTTGAATGTTAATACAAACGCTTTACCTAAGATCCAACGGCGTTGACCATGGATAAACCCAAGTTTACTTTGTAAATTTACCAGTAATATGGATAGTTGCAGCGTGTGAAGATTTGGAGCATTGTTTTACTACCAATCGTAAGCAATGGCTCTATACCCTCATAATCAAATAAAGGGAACGTGACATGGAACTGTGCTAAAGAGATCTCTCACTGTTAGCCGTCCTAAAATCATTTCCATTATGAGTTAAATCAGACCTGCGCGCAGATATAAGTCTGTAACTCTAATATCTCCTCACCTTACTGTATACAATTGATTGATCTGGATTGGTATATGTATATGAAGCTGGTTTAATTTTCTATGAGGGGAAACATGACTTCTTCCTACCGCTATTCTGTTTGATTGTATGCAAAAGAAAATAAGATGGTTCGGAGGCGTGCAAGGTCTGGATGTATAGACTATGCTGCTTCTGCTTTCTATACGTCTCTGTTGTGTGCCATGTAACCAATGTTACACCATTCTACCACTTTTCTTTTCTTGCTCCCGATCCTTTATTTTCGAGTAGTCGTTGTATTAATTAAGAATTTGAAAGTTCTTTTCATGCTATCCCACGTCTCTACAAAAAATTCTCTCTTGGTCTGGACCACGCGGGCAGCAATGACTGCAGGATGCGTTGAAAATGGGTTCGTTGAAAAAGCTTTATAACTTTCAAGCAGATGCAAAATGTGGGAGCATACACATGGCATGTGAACTGTTTGACAGAATACCCCAAAGAAATATGTTTCATGGAATGTCAGGGTTTTAAGATATACACAAAATGGGTTTTTCTATGCTTGTGGCCATGATTTAGATCTCAGATGGATGCATTTGTATTGATTGCAAACTGGTTCAAAACGACCTGGCCAAGCCAATGTCTAGCTTTTCGTGCCTCTAAATCTGTTAAGCTCTGTTGCATATAAATTAGTGACTCATCCATTCAACTCTCGTGAGTTGTACGCTAGATTCATGCGCTCAAATCTATTACCCGGTGCTGGCATTGGAGATTTCATGAGATTGGATGACTATTCTTATAAAAACATAAATTTCAATCATTCCTCATTGAAGAGAGCTCTTGCTAAAGTGAAGTGTGAGTGGTTATGAGTACTCATGGCCTCCATATCTTGCCCCAAATGGCCACTTCATTTAAAGTTTGTTTGTTTGTTTTGTAATGGTTGCTTCCGGGGATTTAGTGCCAGGGATGTTGAGTTGTCCATGTTGCTCATTATATAACATGCAAAACACTTTGACCTTGAATGCATAGGATGTGCTTACTTTGGTGTCTCTAAGGAGTGTAGAGTGGTCGTTCCTTAACCTTTGGTTATTGGTGAGTTATGTGGCTTGGGCATGGTTGTTGATGTGGCAAGTTATGCGGCCTCATCAAACGTGGTGACCTAAAGTTTTGCGTGAAATAAGTATGGACTTTCCTTGCTCTCCTGCTCTAAATTCCTCTTTCATTATTTCTTGCATTTTGAAATTAATTTTTAATTATTAGGAAATGTAACTCCAAACAATGATAAAAACCTCACTTCATTTAGAACTGTGAAACGAAAAAAATGACCCCAAAAGTCATGCGCATGTAGTGTCACTCCAGGTAATGTACCACAAAATTGAAACTCTTTGCATGACCTTAGTAACGTGGAACACCATAGGGAACCTTAACCAAGTTATTTGAAATTATTTAACGCACTTGCAAGTCATATTCCTAAACCCTCTTAGCTTATCAGTCACTTATAGTGACATGGTTGTTTTAATAAAACACGATCGGTTTCAGCTTACGGTTGTCACTTAGCTTGAGCGAAATTGAAAACCACTACCTCCTACCTCTAGACTGCCAACAAGATAATCATAACCCACCTTCAGTTCAATGAAAACACCTTCGGAAACTAATTTTGCAAGTGGGTTTTGGGGCCCACTGGTCGCTGTGCGACAAGAGCTGCTGACACAATTATGATAACTGGCGCCGAAGTTGCCCTTATAACTTGAGCTCTACTCGTCGTAATCAACTTCCGTTGGACACAATGAAATATCTATATATGGGAGACTAAGTAAGAATCATCAAAATTCGTCATCAAACTTAAACCGAGTGTTTTCAAGACCCAATTTGTAGGCACTTTTGATGTTTTGGTCAATTTCCTCAACCTTAGCTAGAATCCCCTTTTGAGTCTCGTTTGACTTCTAGCCACGCATGTGACCTCGTAATACCATTACAATGCTATGTAGAATTTTATTCAATCTTTTATCTTGTATAAATGAATTTTGAAATGTATGGTGATTTTCTCTCTCCACCCTCTTCTCTCTCTAGAAATGACTATGATACTTGATTGATTTGAAAACGTAAATGAATTGGGAAATGTGAATTGGTTTGAAATGAAATGATAATGGACATGAAATGCAAATGGTTATGATATTGTGAATGGAAAATAAAATGTCTCTTGAATTTTTCTCTCATCCTTACTCTCTCTCTCTCTAGTACCAAAATATTAAGTGCAACTGAATGTGAAAGCGTGAATGCATGAGAAATGAACTCTGTCATTCTCTCTCTCTCTCTCTCTCTTCTCTCTCTCTCTCTCTCTCTCTCTCCTCTCTCTCTCTCTCTCTCTCTTCTATTTAATTGAAAATGTTAAAAATGATGAATGTTTGGATTTATGCTTGACTATAGGGGATATCCATACTCAGTCCTAGGACTTATGCAACGTTGGTTGTAGGTACTCCGAACAAGAGGAATTTTCTGGGTGTGATATGTTGTAATTAACGAGTTGTAATTATAAAGTTGTATTCATCTTGAAATACATGTATTACCATAGAATAATGATATGTATTGTTTTTCGAAGAATTGTTCTTGGTATATTTTGAAAAGGGAATACCAATGTGACTATATTTTATAGTGTCGAATTAGATGTGAAGTTGTACTCAATGTTGTACCTATGTTATAAAGATATTAAACTAATCTTTTGTTATGTTAATTATTTGTGTATTTTCTTAGCACTCACAATGCTAGGTAGAATCTTCTCTCATCAAATTAACAAAATTAAAAGAACAATTTATAGTACCTATTTTCCTTCCTCCACCCCCGTTTGAGTCTTTTCACAAGGTATAAAACATTGATCGTGTTAGTAAAATACTCTGATCTCATTAATCGTCTTCATGCTTCACACCTAAGATGTCTTATTAAGGTCTATTTCCTTGATATTTTATGAGGTGGTGCATATATGTTGTGAAACCTATCATATTGGGATGAGTGAGGTGATCATGTCTAGGTGTTATAGGTCTGACCATATCATGAATAAGTTAACCCCCTTGTGCGTAATTTCCCTTGGTACCCTAGTGGGTGGCCAAAGCCTTGCAAGATAGTTGGTGGTCAGTACCTACAATTGATTCTTGTGAGATCTAAATTATGTGAGTGGAGACTACGTTTCGAATTATTTACGTATTTACCCAACAATTGAAATAGGTCCTTAGGAGGCTTTTGTAATGCACAAGATTATTTGGGATATCTCTCTTGCAATATACACTTAATACTTTCATGTCTAAGAGCAATGAAATGAGTTGTCTTGTGCGAGGTTAGTACTCCTTGTAGTCTTAAATCCCTGTAAGTGTTACGTAAGTGTTATAGGAATTACATTTGTTCCAAAATGATGTTAATATAGGACCGAAGTAACTGCGTAAATATAGTTAGTGAAAGGGTAAATAAGATTAAACTAAGCAATGACCACTATAAAAAATGGTATGACATTGAATGATGTCAAAACCAACTAAAATGTCAATGTGATCATAAAATGAATGTAATGAAGTAGAGCTCCACGACTAATACAACAACCTAATAAATAAAAAAAACCAAATATGATGCATGATCACATGCTTTGTTGGCATAAATGTGGATTAAACAACGATGCTAATGAAATAATAAAATGTAGCCTTGAGAATGGGATAACTTCAGTTATAACCAAGGTCTTGCGAGTTAAGGAAATTGCACTCTAGTTGGACTTTTAAAATTTAGTAGAACCCTTGGCATATATAGGAATATATTAAACCTATGATCACTCATGGAAGTAGAATTTATGGTCGAAACATGTAATTAACCCATTGTTATAAGGAGTAAATCCTTAAGATGATGAAACAAAAGTAGTTTAAATTGTGAAATTTTTCACTTAAATTAAAAGAAAAATCTCTATAATGGGAACACAAATGTAATGTACCCTTCAATGCGCAATATGATTGTGAAAATATGAATTCCTAATTGGAGCAATGGATTGTGAATCAAGAATGATACAACTTAATTAGTTAACCTACATAGTTGGTTGTAATAACTTGAAGATTAAAAGAGTGTATTGTTAGCATTAAACAATTCTATGAAATGAACTTGGGATAGGTTTTCTATTGATCTAGTAACCTTCCTTTTTCTTCTATGAATTTTCCTCCTTGTAACTGATCTAGCATTTTTCCAAACCAAGTAAACACGACTCTCTCAAACAAATCCTTAAGTCAAATATTAAAGATGCATGTGTGTATATATGTTCCTAATCACAATCATGCTATATAAAGTTATTTCCACAAGAGAAATGAGCAAATTCTAAAGGAACCACTATAGGTGAAATGTTAAACAAAAACATGCAGCCTAGTTGTAAAGGAATGAAGGGTCCCATGTTATGTGTTCTTCAAAAAATTATAGTCAACTAATAAAAATAGGATTGTAATAAATATTTCACCATGAACAATGATGTGTTGTGGGAAGTGCATGTGAGTAAGTGTATATTGTAGTGGGTCATTGTTGTACTTTGTCATTTTTGGAAATGTGGCTTTGATGTGCATCCTGTGTTTCATGTTATATATGTGGGTCCATGGTTACGCTAATTGTCTCATGTGTTATACATTATCCTAAGTGATCCTATGTGATGTTATGTATCAAGCAATGTAAGACAAAAAAAAATATCCTGTTATTATGTGTGTTGTATTTGTGTGTGTAAAATGTGGGCATTACATATGGTATCAGAGTGAGGTTCATGCTCTCAAACCTCTGGGATAGATTGGAGTTGTGATGATCTTGCATGGTGGTGGTGGAGATGGGAAGAGTAATGTGATATATGTTGTGATGTGAACAATGTTGTAATTGTGATATTATGAACGCACATGTTGTGCATGTCACTTAGTGTGTATTTTTTATCATGTTCAATGTGTTTGTGATGAGAGTATTCACTCTCCTTTTCATGGATTCAATGAGGATTTCACATGTGATGTAGCCAGCCTAGTTGTGTGTGAAAATAATGTTATTCTCAGAATTGTGGGGTGTTGGAGTGTTTTGGTTATTCTATGTGATATGTAGGTGTGTTGATGGGTTGTATAAGAAAATTGATGTATAGTGAATTGGATTGTATCATAATTTCACCAACATGTTGTGATGAATCATGTGTGTCACCATGTTGTGTTTGCAATTGATTATATGTTGTGATGTTAGTCATTGTGTTTATCATATGTATAATTCATGTAATATGTGATGGTTCATGTCAGGATTTAGGGGCATATGGTGATCGTATGACCCCTATTGTTCAGTACTACACACTTGGGTGCATTATGTGGAAACATGATGTATTGTAACCCGTGAAAGTAATGATTGTGTTATACCCTGTATATATACCATGTGTAAGATGATATGGTTAATGTGCATGAATCATCATTGTGTTAGTAATGTAGTTATGTGTTATGTTGTGAACCTTACACTAACCAACCCTAAGGGAAGAAATTGGTAAAAAGTGTATGTTGGAGAGAGGAAATGAGTACCATTGACCATTCACTCAAGCCAAGTACAGTATCAGGAGGTGGAGTCTTACATAGACTGAAAATCCACCTTATGTTTTTTTGGTATGTATGGAATACGATTTCCTAATGGGCACCATATATATTGTGTTTTACGGATACCTTACGCTCAGTAGATGATGACTTGTACTATTTTCTCTCTCCCTATATGGTTTTCGTATATATGACCTATGTGTACCTTAGCATTGGTGTATCATTGACCATTCACTCGAGCCGAGTACGAGATAGGGAGTGGAGTCTTATATAGATTAAAAACTCACTTCTATTTTTTTGGTATGCATGACCACCATGTATATTGTGTTTCACGAACACCTTAGGCTCAGTGAATGGTAACCTATACACCCCCCTCTCATACTATGTTGAGACTATGTTGAGCCTTGTGGGAGTATGGAGGGATGATTCAGGACAGAGATGATGACTATTATATTATTTGACATGTTATTTTATGAGATGAGGGTCGATGTCTGAGTGTCATAAACTCAATGAGTACCCCTTTGGTGGCTCGTATAAGGCCACATAGTGATTGTAATGTGTTATTTCTCTATATGTATTTTATTCATAAATTTATCATTATCTCTTTTCTTGTCAGAACCAACATTTTTCTTGATTGATGTGTTCTTATATTTTGGGAATTTTATTTGGTTGTTGCACTAACATGTGGATTTTTACACTAACTATGGCTAATTAGCCATTTGTTTTTCTTAGTTTTAAATTTTCTTTTTGAATGTTTAAAATTTTTATATCCTACCCAAGGCTTGGGATTTTTTCCACTTGGCATTTGAAATGGAATGTTATGTTAGTTCTAATGTTGTTAATGTGTTAGAATAGGGTCATGGGATTCACCATGGAGTGGTTTGGACCTATGGACCCACTTCATTGTATAAGGGGTACACCCCAAGGGGGTCATAACATTCGTGTAGTTTTTGAACTACAGGTTACTACACCACTTGGGTGGAAGTGACAGGATTCTATGTGCCCAGGGCTATATAGGGTGACTTGACCCTTGGTGGAGCTAAATGGAGAAAGGAGATGGGGATCTATGGTTGAGTGACCTGATATTCTTTATGGGGTTCTATGGTTGAGTGACCCGATATTCTTTATGGGGCTTCTATGGTTGAGTGACTAAGAGGTATATACGGTTGGTTTGTGGTATTGGGAGAAATATGGAGTTTATTTCTCTATGGGAGCTCTATATGGATTCGTTTTGTGGATTTGGGAGGTATATGAGTTGTTTTGTGATCTTTGGGAGGGTATATGGAAGTTGTTTTGTGATGCTTTTTGGAGGTATATGGAGTTGTTTTGTGATGCTTTGGGAGATATATGGAGTTGTTTTATGATGCTTTTGTTTTGAGTTGATGATGTTTTGTGGAGTTGGTGTTATGAGTTATGTGTACTCTCATGTGAGTCTTGTTATGTTTTGTGTTATGATTGAGGTTTGACATGCTTACTATGTACCTCATTGGAGTATGTACAATTGGATCCTCTGACTTGACACTGTGTCGGTACAGTTATGATATTTGATTTACATGTATACCGAGTTGTATATGTATCAACTGATGATTTTGTTTGTCAGTCACATGTGTGTGTTAGATTTATACCTATGACATAATTGTTGGAAATTATTGGTTATGTGGACTACTTGGTTGTCTTTCCATGGTGAATTAGAGGTCTTGTGATGTGATACAGTCGTGAAAGTATGTAGCAAGATGTCTTATGTGGTCGTTTGTGTTGTGTTCATGCCTTTTGTGTGACATCTTGAGGCCAATTACTTATTGGGGAACCCACGAACATAAGATAATTGAAATTCTAAACAATGAATATTAAGAGCTTGAGATTAAGAAATATGTAAAGGAAAAAGATAAATTAAATAATAAATTAAAAGATAACCAACTACCAATATTCACAGAACATTAAAATTTAAGATATTGACAAAATTAGTTTTCTTCCTTATGATCGCATTGTACCGACTAAGTTGTTTTCCTATTAGTGACATGTGTCATTATTGACATTTCTTTTCCTACATGTGTACCTCTTCAACCTTCAGTGTTGTTTCACATAGATGATGATGCTCTTATAAGGGAAGCGGAGATGTAGTGCCCCTTATGGTTTAAACCTTGAGAACAAATTTGTCAAGGTAAATCTGAGAGAAGCGTACATATTGAATGCACTAATATTCAGAATGTTGGACTGTGTAGAATAGAGTCATGCACTTTTTTGAAGAGCTTAGATGCTCTTAACCATAATTCATGGACCCAAGTCGACCTCCATGGCTAGAGTTAGTGAGTTTTTAGAAATTTCACGAGTGAAAACATTGCAACAATAATATTCAAATTATCTTGTGTTAAAGTCGTTGCAAAATGGGTAACCATTAAGATGAAAATTGGCACTTAGAGTATGAACCTGTCTCTAGATAGGTAATATACAAATTAGTTAAGTGAAGTTCAGATGTTTATGAAGAAGACTGATGTTAAGGAATTTAAACTGTAGTTCCTTCAAACAGTACCATTTTGGTTAAATTAGGAAAGATTAATATTGAGGCTTAGAGAAAACTTTCAAGGTGCAGTTTCTAGATGTATGTTTTAATCATGCAAGAAGCATTTGATTCTGGCATGAGACAAGGTTTAACATCATAACTTCACTACACTTTTGATGGAAGTACGTGAGAAATTTGCAATGGCATTGAGTGGAGTTGTTGTGGGCGTATAAGACTATGGATAAATAGAGATTTCTTCTATTCCAGCATAGGCATCCTAAATTCTGTCTCTTTCCAGTGAGATGGTCTATTAAAAATACTCCTATGTACCTTGGATCTAAGAGGTGTTGTACACATCCCAAAATCCAATTCTTAGGTGTTGTAATAGGGTTTACTTTCAAATAATAGTGGGATTTGTCTACATCTATATGTGCAGATTGTAGCCAATTTGCCCAACTACCTTGCAAAAACATGGAAACTCCTACCCTGGAATGTATTTGAAAAATATGGAGGTGTATGCACCAAAAATGAAGACTTTTTGAAACGATACGTAAAATAGAATGTGGTTTCAACATAATGCAATCATGGCAGAATAAATGCACAATCTGTATTTGTTGTAATGATCTTCTCCTCAAGCCAAGCCAAAATGTAGTTGAGAGGAGTAAAGCCAAAGGTTCCTATGTAGTGGTTAGGAGAAGATCCATCATCATGAGGCCACAATGTGACTAGCCACTTCCAGTAGCTTACTCTCATATGAGAGGTAGGTTATTTTGAGTACTGGATTGAAGGTGATTAATGAGCTTCCATACGATATTTACATTGCTTAGAGAAATTGTTATCTCTAAGTGTAAAGGTAGAGTAGTTTTATCAATGAAACCATCAAAGTTTAACAGGATTACTCAAGATTCCAACAAGCATGGCTATGAACCTTTGTTATTTCAGTCAAATGCATGCATTTAGGTGATGCATTCAACGTTTGTTATGCTCATGCATTGTTCACATTTGGAGATTTGAAGGGCTTCGACATTGGCAACAATGACTGTGGGATGTGTTGAAAATGGGTTTGCTGAAAAAGCTTAATAACTTTCAAGAAGATGAAAAATGTGGGAGCGTACACATGGCACGTGGACTGTTTGACATAATTCCCCAAAGAAATATGTTTCATGGAATGTCAAGGTTGCAGGATATACACAAAATGGGTTTTTCTATGCTTGTGGCCATGATTTAGATCTTGTGAAGGATGGATTTGTATTGATTGTTATACAATATCAAACTAGTTCAAAATGACATGACCAAGCCAATGTCTAGATTTTCGTGCCCTTGAATATTTTATGCTCTGCTGCTTATAAATTAATGACTTAGCCATTTGTAAGACTTTGAAAGTGAATATGTAATGTAAGCTCATAGCGTAAGCTAGATTCAGGTGCTTTACTCTATTACCCAGTGCTTCCATTGGAGATTTCTTGAGATTGGATGACTATTATTATAAACACATAAATTTCAATCATCCCTCATTAAACAGAGCTCTTTCTAAAGTGAAGCATGACTGTTTATGAGTACTCGTGGCCTCTATATCTTTCCCTAAATGACCGATTCATTTAAAACGCATTGGCTTGTTTTGTAATGGTTGCTTTAGGGGATTTAGTGACAGGGATGATGAGTTGTCCATGTTGGTCATTATAACATGCAAGAGACTTTGACCTTGAATACATACAATGTGCTTACTTTGGTGTCTCTTAGAAGTGTGGAGTGGTCAGTCATTGACCTCCAGTTATTGGTGAGTTATGTGGCTTGGGCATGGTTATTGATGTGGCGATTTATGCGGCCTCATCGAATGTGGTGACCACAAGTTTTGCATGAAGTAGGTATGGACTTTCCCTGCTCTCCTGCTCTAAATTCTACTTTCATTTTTATTACATTTTAAAATTAAATGTTAATTATTAGGAAATGTAAATCCAAACAAAGATAAAACCTCACTTCTTTTGGAACTGTTAAACAAACAAACAATGGCCCTCGAAAGTCATGCGCATGGGGCACCACACCCTAATGTACTGCAAAATCAAAACTATTTTCATAACCCTAGTAACATGGAACACCATATGGAACCTTAACCAATTTGTTTCAAATTATTTAACGCTCTTGAAATTCGTATTCCTAAACCCTCTTAGCTTATTAGTCACTTATGATGACATGGTCATTTTAATAAAACACGATCGGTTTCAGCTTATAGTTGTCATTTAGCTTGAGCGAAATTGAAAACCACTAACTCCAACCTCTAGACTACCAACAAGATAATCATAACCCACCTTCAATTCAATGAAAACACCTTCAGAAACTAATGTTGCAAGTGGGTTTTGGAGCCCATTTGTCTGTGTGTAACAAGAGATGTTGACACAATTATGATAACTAGCCCCGAAGTTTCCCTTGTAACTTGAGCTCTGCTCATTGTAATCAACTTCCGTCAAGCATGAAAAAATATTTATATATGGGAGAGTAAGTAGGAATAGTCGAACTTCGTGATAAAACTTAAACCGAGTGTTTTCAAGACCTAGTTTGTAGGCACTTTTGATGTTTTGGTCTAGTTTCCTCAACGTTAACTAGAATTCCCTTTTGAGTCTCGTTTGACTTCTAGCCATGCGTGTGGCCTCGTAATACCATTACACTGCTATGTAGAATTTTATTCAATCTTTTATTTGTATAAATGAATTTTGAAATGTATGGTGATTTTGTCTCTCCACCCTCTTCTCTCTCTAGAAATAGCTATGATACTTGATCGATTTGAAAATGTAAATGAACTGGGAAATGTGAATTGGTTTGAAATAAAGTGATAATGGACATGAAATGCAAATGGTTATGACATTGTGAATGGAAAATAAAATGTCTCTTAACTTTCTCTCTCATCCTTACTCTCTCTCTCTAGTATCAAAATATTAAGTGCAACTGAATGTGAAAGTGTGAATCCATGAGAAATGAACTTTGTCCTCTCTCTCTCTCTCTCTCTTCTATTTAATTGAAATTGTTAAAAATGATGAATGTGTGGATTTATGCTTGAGTATAGGGGATATCCATACTCAGTCTTAGGATTGATGCAACGTTGGTTGCAGGCACTCTGAACAATAGGAATTTTCTGGATGTGATATGTTGTAATTAATGAGTTGTCACTGTAAAGTTGTATTCATCTTTCAATACATGTACTACCATAGAATAATGATATGTATTGTTGTTCGAAGAATTGTTCTTTGTATATTTTGAAAGGGAATACCAATGTGGCTATATTTTATAGTGTCGAATTGGTTGTGAAGTTGTACTCAAGGTTGTACCTATGTTATAAAGATGTTAAACTAATCTTTTTCTAGGTTAATTATTGGTTTATTTCCTTAACACCCAAATGTTGGGTAGAATCTCATCTCATCAAAACTAACGAAATTAAAAGAACGAGTTGTAATTTCTATTGTACTTCCTCCCCCCATTTGAATCCTTTTCCAGGGTATAAAACAATGATCATGTTAATGAAATTCTCTGATCTCATTAATCGTCTTTATGATTCACACCTAAGATGTCTTATTAAGGTCTATTTCCTTGTTATTTTATGAGGTGGTGCATATATGTTGTGAAACCTATCATATTGGGATGAGCGAGGTGATCATGTCTAGGTGTGTTAGGTCTGACCATATCATGAATAATTTTAACCCATTTGTGCGTAATATTCCTTGGTAACCTAGTGGGTGGCCAAAGCCTTATAAGATAATTGGTGGTCATACCTACAATTGATTTCTTGTGAGATCTAAATTATGTGAATGGATACTACGTGTCGAATTATTTACGTATTTACCCAACAATTGAAATAGGTCCTTAGGAGGATTTTGAAATGCACAAGATTGTTTGGGATATGTCTCTTTCAATATACACCTATACTTTCATGTCCAAGCGCATTAAAATGAGTTGTCTTGTGCGAGGTTGTACTCCTTGTAGTCTTAAATCCTTGTTTGTTACGTAAGTGTTATAGGAATTACATTTGTTCCAAAATGATGCTAGTAAAGGACTAAAGTGACCACATAAATGTAGTTAGTGAAAGGTTAAATAAGATTAACTAGGGAATGACCGCTACAAAAATGGTATGACATTGAATGATGTCAAAACCAACTAAACTGTCAAATGTGATCATAAAATGAATGTAATAAAGTAGAGCTCCACGACCAATACACTAACCTAATAAATAAAACAAACCAAATATGATGCATGATCACCTAATTTGTTTTCATAAATGTGGATTAAACAATGATGCTAATGAAATAATAAAATGTAGCCTTGAGAATGGGATAACTTCAGTTATAACCAAGGTCTCACGAGTTAAGGAAATTGCACTCTAGTTGGACTTGTAAAAGTTAGTAGAACCCTTGGCATATATAGGAATATATTAAACCTAGGATCACTCATGAAGTAGAATTTATGGTCGAAACATGTAATTAACCCATTGTTATTAGGAGTAAATCCTTAAGATGATGAAACATAAGTAGTTTGAAATTTGAAATTCGTCACTTAAATTCAAAGAAAAATCTCTATAATGGGAACACAAATGTAATGTACCCTTCCATGCGCAATATGATTGTGAAAATATGAATTCCTATTTGGAGCAATGGTTTGTGAATCAAGAATGATATAACTTAATTAGTTAACCTATGTAGTTGGTTGTAATAACTGGAAGATGAAAAGAGTGTATTGTTAGTATTAAATAATTCTATGAAATGAACTCGGGATAGGTTTTCTATTGATCTAGTAACCTTCCTTTTTCTTGCTATGAATTTTCTCCTTGTAACTGATCTAGTATTTTTCCAAACCAAGTAAACATGCCCCTTTTAAACAAATCCTTAAGTCAAATATTAGAAGATGCATTTGTGTATATACGTTCCTAATCATAATCATGCTATATAAAGTTATTTCCATAAGAGAAACGAGCTAATTCTAAAGGAACCACTATAGGTGAAATGTTAAACAAAAACATGCAACCTAGTTGTAAAGGAACGAAGGGTCCCATGTTATGTGTTCTTGAGACAATTATAGTCAACTAATAAAAAATAGGATTGTAATAAGTATTTCACCATGAACAATGATGTGTTGTGGGAAGTGCCTGTGAGTAAGTGTATATTGTAGTGGGTCATTGTCGTACTTTTCATTTTTGGAAATTTGGCCTTTGATGTGCATCATGTGTTTCATGTTATATATGTGGGTCCATGGTTACGCAAACGTCTCATGTGTTATACATTATCCTAAGTGATCCTATATGATGTTATGTATCAAGCAATGTAAGCCACAAAAAAATATTATCCTGTTATTATGTGTGTTGTATTTGTGTTTGTAAAACGTTGGCATTACATAGATGGTTGATATATTTTTGAGTTAGTATGGATGTAAATGATTAGCATTAGCCATTTCATACTGACATTATTTTTGTGTAGTTAACGTAATTTATTCGTGCATGATTTATTGAGATTATTTATTTGTTATATTTTATTGGGCATGTATGTTTAATGTTTGCTTTGAGTGTGCAAATGACAGGGCATGGGAGAATGTGGGTTTGAGGGATACACTTAGGGTTTGCACAAGCGGATGACGTGGGTTTGATTGTGTGAAGCCTTAATTATGTTTTCATGTCGTAATTGGGCTCCATGGGTGATCTCTACTTGTAAATTTTATTTTGTAATTTATTTAGTTTTGTTTGAGCTAGTTTAGGGACCTAGTGGTCCCTACATGTTCTAATTATGTTTAAAGTTAATTAAGTTGGTTGTTTGAGGTATGGAACCACCTAAGTGCCTCTTGGTGGGCCCCACCACCTCAACTCTTGTGCTATTTAGCCCAAACTCGGATTTGGTCTAAAAGTAGCAATTTTGGTGATCACTTTTCATTTTGACGGCTTCCCTACTATGGAAAAGGACCCCTTGGACCCTACCTATGGGTAGGGGGGTCTCTTTTCAAGGCCAAATGGGATTTTCCCTCCCATTTGACCCCTCACACATAAATTTCTTGTAAGAGAGTTGGTTTTTGTGTTTATTAAAATTTGGAGAGATTTTGGTTTTAATCACAGTTTGGGAAATTTGGATTTTACTTCCAAAATGAGAGTTGTTTTATTCTTGATTATGTTTTTGGAATATTTGTGTGGGGAGATTAGAAGGGTGATACATGTCACCCTCTCATTTGTGGAGATTGTTTATTAGTTTCTTTTAATATTCCCTCATGGAGAGGGGTTGGGACTCTTTTGGTCATTCTTGCATTTGGGTGTTGAAGATTTTGGGTGTGCTTGTGGAGCTTGGAGCTTTGGATTGTAGGATTTCTTAGAGATTTTGGAGGGCTTGTTTGAGGTAGACATCCTTTTTCTTCTACCATATTTTTTCTTATGGAAAATATCTTGTGTTTATTAAATGAAAATGGTGTTTTGTTGTGTTATTGTTGTATGATGGGTTGTGGGTGTACTGTGGAACTTTGTTATTGGTTTTTTTCTCCATCCATCATATTTTTTGATGGATTTTGGAGTGTTAGGGAAGATGGAGGAATACCCTTCTCACTACATGGCTTTATGGGCAAGCCATGATGGTTTTCTTTATTCCTCACCTCATATGGTTTGATGTGGGGAAATATTTTCATATTGTTTGAACTTCTTTCCGCATCCTTGGCAAGGAAATCATCATGGTTTGAAAAGCCTTCCTCGGAGGAGACTTGGTGCATGGTTTGGAGAGATAAGGAGGAATATTTTGTTTGGAGAGATAAGGGAGGTATTTGGAGATTTATATTGTGTTTCCTATGGTTGGATTCACCACTTGGTTTCATACTGGATTTTTACCACTCTTCCCCATTTTGGGGGAAAGCATGGAGCTTCGCCCTTATGTGTTGTTTGATTTTGGTTTTGTGTATTTGATAATTGTGTTTGCATGTATGTTTTTCCCTTCCCTATTCACTTGTGCAAAACTGAGGCATGTATTCTCTCTCTCCCATGGGCTTGGAGGGAGGCTAACATGTCCTCCATGTATTGGAGATAGCATGTAGTGATGCTAATATGTTGGGAGATAATCGGGCCCTATCTTCTTGTGATTTGAAGACCCTCTTGGAGTGGAAAACATGTAGATTTTCAACTTGAAGATTGATGAAGAATACATGGAGTCCTTTTCATGTTGTTTCCCCAATTTTGGGAAGGTTTGTCTATTTGGATTCTACTTGGTTCTTTTAAAATATGCTGAAATTTTTTCTTGTAGTCTCTCATTTCACGATGCATGTGTATCTTGAATAAACAAGTGTTGTTTCAAATGTTGTGTTCTTCATTCCTTAGTAAGTAGCTTGAAGGTGGTATGTAATGGGTTAAGTCTTATTACTCTTCATGAGAAAAAATATTGTTACATTGGAATCTTGTCTCTCTCACATTGTAATGAACTCCTACTCTAGTTTTGTAATCATTTTTTAAAACTTATTTCAATGAAGGTTGGTAGTATGTAATCAAGTTTTATATCACTCGTTCTTGTCATAGAGCATGTTGTATTCCTACTCTCTCATGTTGTAAAAGTCTCCCTATTATTAATTTTGAGAACATGGTGTAAACAATGTCAAATGACATATTTAGCTATGTTTGGATCCTTATATTGAGATGAAATTTTGTTGTTTCATATTGAAATAATCTTCTACTCTTTTGTTGTAGGAACATAGTTGTATTATATGTTGATTTCTTCATGTTAAAGAAGCTATATTCTTCCTTTAGGTGTGTTTATAAACAATTCAAAATGAAAGTTATGTGTAAGCTTGTATTTTATCTTGTAATGAAAAGAATATATGCCAAAATCAATTGATGTTAAGTTCAACAAACTTGTTACTTTGTTTACAATTGTTTACTTGTGGTATTAAGTGAAAAGAGATCTTCTTTATCAATTCATGGTGATCCTCAAATAATAATTTCACTTACCTAAGTTATGGGAATAAAGAGGACTATTTTGTTGTGAAAATTGTTAGTTATGCTGGTAGGAAACGAACTCCATTTACTATATAGATTGTAGTCTTGTTATTCACAAAGTAGGAATGCATTCTACATTGTAGAGGGAATGCATATTGTAGTTGGAAATTTGAAATGTATGTGCCATCTATATCTTGTTTGGGTGAAAGAGGTCTTGTAATACTTGAAGTTTTTGAATATGCATATTTCTTATTATTTAGAAAGTAATTATATTAAAATAATAATAATAAGGATCAAGCTCATTAAAGGCCTATTGAATCAATAGTTTAAGTTGTTAATGAAATTTCTCTTATATCATAAACATAAACAAAAAAGAAAACTTTTAGGAATCCTTGTAAACTTATCATTTCATGATTTTATCATTCCAAGTTTTTATGTGAGAAGCCCTTGAACCGGAAAGTTAATTTGTAATTCTATATTCAAATACCCATATAAACATATGGGGATACATGGATATTTATTATTCAGATTCCCCTCAGTCTCCTAAGTCTCATCTAATCCAATTTCTTCTAAGGAATAAACAATCACCTAAATGACGTTTTCCTCTAAGGATTTGTGTCACCAAAAATTCTCCCCTTCATTCCTCTAATTCGACTCCTGAGTCGTGGTCCTCCCTTTCTTCGCAGGACCCCCTTTATAAGTCATCCTCAATGGCGTCTTCTTCCTTTGAAGATCCATGTGCGACTCCAAGTTCCTCCAATCAAACTTCTAATTCAACTCTTGAGTCATGGTCATCCATTTCTTCATAAGACCCCCTTTATCAATCACCTCAACAAAATCTTCCTCCATTTAAGATATTTTCGACTCAAAATTCCTCTAATCAATAATCCAAGTTAACCCCTATGTCGCAATCCACTAACTAGCTACGCTATCCTCTTTATCTACCTGCACTATTTCATCTTCTAGGAAAACCTATACCAACCTATTCCAAATCCACATCTTCTTCCACTCGTGAGACATCCAAATACAAATATACTTTGTCTCTTGAGTCATCTTATTCTATCAATCAAAATACAATCCCTCTTTGGCCCTTGAGCCCTTTCAATTATATCTTACCATATCCTTATCAATCTTCTAAAGACTGGTGTTTGCGTCCACGTCGAAAAATTAACAAGAAATAATGTGCTAATATATATTTTCAAAGCACTATCTAATACCTTTGTGGGAGAAATAATGTCAAACCTTCCCCTCATCTACATCATCAAACATCTTCTAAATCTTCCACACTTGTTGGACCTCTTTCTTCCAATCAACCTACTATCATCGACCAACAAAAACCCATATCGATCGATTTATTTCAGAATGAAGAAGCAATCAAAAAATTCATGGGGTTGCACATTGACATTCCTCTAAAGGAACATGAGCAAGGATTCTATTTTGACCTCGATGAATTCGAGTATTTTGGGGAAGAAACCGATTCCTTTTGTCAGAAAATGGAGGAAGATCCCAAGATCATCAAACTTGATCCTCCTCTTATTCTTACATCTTCACATTCCCCATTACATGGAGAAACGCCTGGGTATGTCATTGATCCTTTGCCTATCTTATCATCACCCCATCATTCTTTACATATCACAATTCCTCAATCACAATTTTTCCTCAGGTCACCTCCTGATAGCCCATTTTCTTCTATACTTGGGCCACATCCTAGCAACACTTCATCTTCTATCTATGGATCACCTCCTGGTAGACCATTTTCTTTTATCTTGGGGCCACATCTTAGTAGCCCTTCATCTTGTATTTGTGGCTCACCTCATGGTAGCCAATCCTCTTCAATTTTTGGGCCATATATGTTTTCCCATATTATCATCCTTCTATCAACAATGGTGGTAAGAACACCATCATTTGTAACATTCTTATCATCAATCCCAAACATCCACTTTCTTCTCCCACTTATTTGGATCATCAAAATCACACATTCTCTTATAGGAAACACCAATAGTTTCTTCGTTAAGCCAAGATCAAAATACCAAAGAGATCTAAAGCTCCCATTAAATCCAACACCCATAAATCTAAAAATCAAACGTGATTTAAGAATGCACCCCAACGTACCCATAAAGTATGGAAAAAAGTGTAAAAATATATGGATAAAGAACTCAATCTCCCACATACAAAATCCATGTTTCAAGATAAGGCACAATCACTTATTGAATATGATCTCACCACATTCATCGAGATTGGAGATAATATCACTCTTAATAAGTGACAACTCTTAGTCTCTTTCATCAAATAAATTACAAACATTGTTGTTGGATCCTATCACATGGAGTGACATTGTTGGTCCCAACTTCCCAATCATTCATCTTCATCATCTTCTCCCTTCACGGTTTTCCCTTCGCAAAACCGTCAAAATCTTTTTTTAAAAATCAAAAAAATTAGAAATACAAAACAATGAGAAAACATTAAAACATTACAGAAAAATAAAAGGTAAAAAGATCAAACATTGTAATCAGGTATTGCATACACATGGATGTTCTTTCTTCATTTTCTTTCTATTCCTCTACAAGTCACCCACCATTTTCATCCCTTCGGTGATCCTTTGGTTTATTCTATTTGTTATCATTGTACGACATTTATCTCTATTGTATTTATTTGACCTTGTTCTTTCATCACCTTGGTAAATTAAAGAACGAATGACCTTTTAGAGATCCTATCACTATCATGCATTTAAAAAACTTGTTGCGAAGACCTTTTGGATGTATTTGTTGACACTAACCAATGTCGTCATCATAATCACTTCCACATCCTTTTATCAAGCCATCTATTGTTTTTAACCCCTTATCAAAACAAATTGAGAGAGCTGAAATATTTTTCAGAAAGCAAAATATCAATCAAAAAAATCAAAAACAAAACAAATATAACTCTCTCTTGGGGTATTTCCAATATCTCTACCGAGGCTATGGATGCCTGATTGGTAGTAGAGAAATGTTGTGCTTAGAATCAAATACATCTCTGTCATGGCTATGGAAGCCTAGTTGGAAGCGGAGTAATGTACGGCTCTCCTTCCACCCTCCATTCACAAATCACCTATCAAAATAAATCATTCCTACACATTGGCTAGTTTCTTCACTTATTGCCTCTTTAAATATTCCCTTCAAGAAGTAATTAATTTCCATGTGCACACACTGGATCTCTATGAGAAAACAGGACTAGTATGTTACCATGTGTTGTTAGGAAAGTTTTCAAACTCTTAATTTCTTTAGTCCTTATTTTGACTCATGATTTGTGCCTTTGGCTAATCACCTTTTCATTGCCAAGGATTCTAGCTACATTTTCCATATCCTTTCATAGCATTCACATTGTTCTTCTATTTTGTTAAGAACATCCATGTGTATAATATTGCCTTTTTACAATGTTTATAGGAACCTTTGTCCCCTTTTAATAAAACAATCTTCTACTTCTTTTCTATCATATGGTTTTTTGGCCATCTTGCACTGGGGGCATGTTTTCTCCTTCTTGGCACTTCATTGGTTTGTGTTCATCATCATGTTAAACATATCTATCTTGGCCTTGATCTAACCTATCTTCTTCTTGTATATATGTGAAGATTTTTCCTTTGTACATTATCATCTAATGTTGGGGACATCTTCACATCTTCACTTTCTTGCACATACGCGTGGTATTTTTTCCCTTGTACATTCTCGCCTCTCGCTGGGGGCATCCTTATATCTTCATTTTCCTGTACATAGCTTCGGAAAACTTTCAAAATACCCTAAAAATTTAGAAAATATCAAAAATCCAAAAAAATTGGTAAATTTCAAAAAATCCAAAAAAAATTGTAAAAATTAAAAAAAATCAAAAATTTGTAACTATCATGTACACCACTGAAGCCTGTATCAAATGCATCATCCTCAAACATCAAAAATTGTCCTACAAAACATCTTTCTTTGATTCTCGCATGTTCTTGTGCATGACTCGTGGATCATTTAGATCTACCCTCCATCAACAAAAGATGGTTTGCTTTCTATATGTGTCTTCCCTTGCACAAACACTTTGCTTGGAGCAGTTTCATATTGCACGATTGCTTTTTCATGGGACTTCTCTCCTTTGTTTATTCGCCTCGCATGTATCCTTGCTTTAAGTGTCATTCATAACCCTTTTCATTAATTTGCGCATGCCAAAATTGAAGTTTGATGATAAAAACATTTGTGCAATCGTCTTTAACATTTTTTATTTAAGTATGTGTGTTTGTACATTTTTCCTTGTTAGGTTAGCTTGTGTACTTTCTCGTATTGCATTACGTTATGTATGTTACATTGAGTTAGTGTTTTAGCAATTAACAAATATTTGTGTTATATCTTTTCATGCTATTATACGCTTTTGTTGTATGTGTATATTTTAATAAGGGTCGATGATATAGATCATATGAGCAACATGATGAAATAAAGTTGTTTTTACATCAGCTGGATGAAATCTATTTCCATTATCTTCATCTTCATTGTTCTTCCCTCTCATTTTCTTCTCTCACACTTTTTCTTCAATACCACCTGGGGCAATAGGGATCACCTTTTATCCCCCCTCCCTCTCACATTTCTTCTATTTGTTTCCTTCATCTTTTTCATTTGTCGATCGACCTCTTCCATTACCCCATCGACAATCGAGAGGGCATCCTTCAGTCTACTAATTTTTCTTTTATCCCTTCAAAATTTAATTGTTTGTAATTGTCTACTATCTTTGAAATGGTGTTGCTTACGCCACCCTAAAGTGCGGCAAATGTAGACACCTAAAATATGCTTATGTAGTTTTAATACTACAATTGCACTAATTACTCCCTTTCCTGTCATTTCTGTAATAATTAATGCTTTTTCACTAATTAGCTGACATTCCCCTTATTATTCATTAATTAACAACCTTTCGTTAATTAATTAACCCTTCCCCCATTCTGGATGTCAATTAACGACCTTTCATTAGTTATAATCCACTTCTAAGTGATTAATTAAATATTATTACTTAATTACGCATTCCATTTTAACCAATAAATCATCATTTATTGGATCAAATTCCTGTCTTACATCCCCCAAATCATACTAATTTTCCTTTGATTAGATTTTATAATCTTACATCTACATATTAATTAATCACATTCGATTAATTAAACCCCTCTCAACTCCCATAAAGTGCACATCCTTTATTAAACATGCATATCCTTTGCATTTCTTCTTTGGGATTTATCCCACATCCATCAAATTGCTATCCTTTCCCAAACTAGAAAGCTATATAAAGAACCATCCTACTTCCCTTGCTTCTTACACCTCATTTTCACTAGTGAAAACTATCTGCATTTTTATTTGATCCATTCTCCATTGTTGGAAATAGCTTCCCCATCTTGCATCTGTTCTCTCAAATTGAGGAGCATGGGAGGATCCAAAGATGGCCTTGTAGCCATTTCTTGGTGAGCTCTCATCCTTAATTATTGAGTAAAACAACACCAATTTGATTGTTAGATGATTTAATTAGTTTCATTCTTTAGGTAGCAATCACAAAGAGTAGGAATGGCTTAGCATCTAGTGGTTTTATCATGTTTATGCATTGAAGAATTTATTTTCCCTTAAGCTTTTATCATGATGTTAATGGTAGATTAATTTTATTTTGAAGCTACTTGGTGTTAGTTTCATTTAGATTAGCTTAATTAGTTTAGCATGCATACATTTGGCATTAATTAACTAATAATGTTTAATTAATCACTTAGAAGTGGATTATAACTAACGGAAGGTCGTAATTAACTAATAATTACTCACGTATAACTTTCCTTCAGTCTACTAATTTTTCTTCTATCCCTTCAAAATTTACATGTCTGTAATTTTCTACTATCTTTAAAGTGGAGTTGTAGGCACCAAGAATTCGATCAAGCAATTTTAATACTTAAATTGCACTGACTATCCTCTTTCCTGTCATTTGGACAATTGACGACACTTCGCTAATTAACCATGATCTTCACTCTCTTTTGATCAATTGGCAACACTTCATCAATAAACCACCATTTTCCCTCTATTACCGTTAATCAATTACATTTCACTAATTAATTAGCCTTCTTATCGCTCAGGATGTCGATTAACAACCTTTCATTAATTAATGTCTGCTTCTACTTGGGTTAATTAATTATGGTCGCTACTCTAAATCAATAAATCACCATTTATTGGATAAAATTCCCCTTTTACATCCCCCGAATTAGGCTAATTTTCCTCTAAATTCCCCTAAATAGGCTTTACAGCTTATAACTACCTATTAATTAATCAGCTTTGATTAATTAGACCCCTCTTAACTCTCACAAAATGTACATCCCTTATTAAACATGCATTTCCTCTTTGGGGTTTATCCCACATCCATCAAATTGTTGGCCTTGCCTAAACAGCGAAGCTATATAAGGAACCCTCCTCCTTCCCTTTCTTTTTACACCTCATTTGCACTAGTGAAAAATATAGGAATTTTGATCTTGACCATTCTCCATTGTTGGAAATATTTTCTCCATCTTACATCTATTCTCGCAAATTGAAGAGCATAGGAAGATCCAAAAATGGCCTTGTAGCCATTTCTTGGTGAGATCTCATCTTCAATTCTTAAGGAAACAACACCAATTTGATTGTTAGGTGATTAGGTTCATTCATTAGGTAGCAATCTCAAACAATAGGAATGGCTTGTCATTTATTGGATTTATCATGTTTATGCATTGTAGAAGTTGTTTTCCTGTAAGCTCGTATCTTGATGGTTCTATAGTATATTTATCTTAGCTTTTAGACTACTACATATTAGTCTATTTCAACTAGCTTTGCAAGTTTATTATGTTCACAAAACTCACCAACTATTTCCAAGCTTAGTGTGAAAATCCTACTCATATTCCACATATTCTTCATGCTTTGATTATTTCCAAACGCTCTCATGATGCTACTTCGACACCTCTTTGCAAGTCTTACTCGGCTGCTATGACCTCCACCCAACCGCTTCATATTCCCACCTATGTTCCCAATACCACCGCTCTTATCATGCAACATAATTCTTCTAATGCACAACCTTGCAACTCCTCTAATAATCTTGATCTCACTTATTTATATCATGGTTTGCAAGACCAAGTGTGTCAACTGCAATTGGCTACATCTTGTGTGTCTCGATTTTTGGATTCTAATTTACTACTCTCTACTCCTTTTTCACCCGTTATATCCACCTATACACTGCCTCTTAATTTCAACACTCCCAAGTCACCTATTTTCAAAGGCCATGGCGACCCTCAGGAACATCTTTGAGATTTTTATGTACCATGCCTAGATTTTGCAGATGATTACACTTTATTAGCAAAGCTCTTTCCTCGCACCCTATAAGATTATGTGATGTATTAGTTCTATTATCTACATTTCCACTTGGTAACATCTTTCACGCATCTAGACGATGATTTCTTAGATCGTTTCTCTATCAACGTCGGCTCTAAGATATCATCTGCTCAACTCATGAAGCTTAAGAAAGTATCTAATAAACATCTACTGGATTATGTCTTACGATATAAGTATAACTTAGCTAAGATTTCTAATGTGCTTGCAAACTCCAAACTTCAAGATCTATTTATACAAAGTCTACTTCTGCCTCTTGAGGAGAGTGTTCTCTTTGAGACATCTTGATCATTTAATCAACTATGTCATACTCTTAAGCTTCACAAAAATAAGCTTTTATCCATATGCAAGCTTAAGTATCAGGAGCAAGCTTCATCTTCTACACACTTTCAAAATAAATTAACTTTCAAGCCATA
Organism: Taxus chinensis; assembly: GCA_019776745.2. Classification (NCBI taxonomy): domain Eukaryota; kingdom Viridiplantae; phylum Streptophyta; class Pinopsida; order Cupressales; family Taxaceae; genus Taxus; species Taxus chinensis. The sequence continues at coordinate 195,733,295 of CM034150.1, forward strand.
AACAAAACCTTCTGAAGTAAAAATCATTATCAACGTTGTATCTAACACTAAAGAGCTTCAATCATAGCCACCTAAGCGTACATATACAAAATTAAATGTCACTTCAAAATTCTACTACTGCAACTAGTCGAAAGTAATCAGATTACGCTTCCTCCTCTACTAAAATTATTCCCATCTCGTCCTAAAAGTCATAATTATGATGAAAATCTCATATGTGCGTAGGACATTTTACCAATCATTGTTTCAAGTTTTGTAATCTCATTCAAGATTTGATCGATAAAAATTCCATTGAGCTTCCATAGCCTACATCTTCTGCACCTGTCAACGAAAATCATAAGCTCAAAATATTCAATAATCCTCTTACTAAACATGAAAAAAATTTGGTTAACTCCTTGGAAAATCATACATATCGCGTAGTGCCTCCTCCTACATCAAAGGCTCTTGATTTCCTAATTTCTCATATTAAGACATCTCCTTCACTCATCGCTTTCTCTAATTATTATTATCATGCTACATTTTCTTCTAATCGTTTACACATTAATGCTTCTATTGGGTCCATTCCTATCAATAACACTTGGGTTGATCCATCATGGTGCATCAGCGCATGTTCTATTGAATTTTTTGCCACTAGCGACTATCCAACCTCACAAATTTCATATCCAATCTCTAATTCATATATTTTTATCAAGCTTCAAGTTACTTTTGGTCCTCTCACCATGCTTTTACCCTTTCTTGTGGCACCAGAAATCAAAGGGTGTGACATGCTCTTAGGTCTCAACTGGATTCACAGATCTTGCTCGATTATATCCATGATTCACTTACGTCTAATATTCATTCAAAACAACCAAGTCATATCTATCAATGGTGTGCCGCCATCTACACCATGGTCACACGCTCTTATTAACTTTGAAAGTGCATTAGCTAGAGCATCTACGTCCTCGTGGCCTATAGAACCTAAAGAAAAATCCTCTCCTAGGTCACCTGTATGCACACAACCTACATGGTCTCACTAATCTACTAGTTCATCACATCAATCTAGGTCCATCACTATGATAGCTCCTTCATTTAGGCATACTTCACCACCACATTTCATTCCACATAGGTTTCCATCACTTTCGTGCTCTGCTTCACATAAGTGTCCATCACCTCTGCACTCTCCTTCACATAGGTATGCATCACCTCTACTTTCTATTTCATGCATTCACCCATTGCCTCCACAATATACTTATCGGTCACATGTGCATAGGCTTCATTCACCTACACAGTGTCTATCCCGTATACCACCACTCTTAGAGCATGGTCACACTCCTTCATCTTCACCAGCATCAGATGGATGCCTTTCATATTTTAATTTCATCGTATAACACACTCATCATCACACACTTTGGGAGAACCATGCTTATTTCTCTCCCCAGGATTGACACACGTCTTATTTTCTCATCACATAACATCTAGATCTTTACATACAATGTGCACATCTTGATACACTCTTTTATCTTCATTACTCGATGATGCACTCTTGTTCTCTAGTCCATTCTTGACTGCTGAGGGGGCATGTATAAATGAACCTCATGCATACTCATTTTCAATCACTCAAGGGGCACGTTACTCCTATCACACTCACTCTGCATTCCATTACATCTCTTGGTCGCATTTAGTCTTACTTACATCTAGTTCTTACATGTACACTTTATTACACATGTTAGATAGATATCTTATATGTCATTATCTTTTTCCATATACACATGTGTGTTCACTTGCTTTCTAGTTGTGATCGTATATTCTACAGATCAACACACACAACACAGATGCTTAGCACGATACCTCTTACCAATCCCACAACGGCTCCTAGGGGCATCCACTTTCATACATTATAGGTGTTATCGTTTCATTTTTTCTTCATAGCACATTACTATACTGAATTATACACTCCTTGACATACTTTTTATCTTTATAACATGCTAACGGGTGCTTCCTATGTAGCATTTCTATTACAGGTCTATTTGTTTCCATTATTTTCTGTTATATTGTTTGCTCTTGTCTGTCACTACTTGTTGGTGTATGCCATTATTTGTAGGATTTTCCCTATGTATTTCTTATTCTCTAATTTCTTGCGGTCAATGTCTCCTTGATTGTCTTGCGACATTGTGAGTGATGTCCCATGTTTGAAACCCACTTTTTGCGGTCTAATTTGTCTTCTTGCGTGTTTACATTGTCTTCTTACATCTTATCTTACACTTTATCTTCTTATTTCTACATGCATGTTTGATGTAGCCTAGAATTCACTGCAAATAACCCAAGGCATATTGGCACATCACTTAGCCAGAACTGAGCGCTCACCCATAACGCGCAAAGGTACCAGGTCCCTCTTCAGAGTTATTTTTCCATAATGTTAGCATGATTACATATGTATATATCTAGATTTATAATAGATAGTAAATAATCCACAATGCATAAACTAGATATAGATCTAAATCATATGAAAAATTGAATAAACAATGATTATAATGAAATTTACCATGCAAGAACCATATTTAGTCACATCTAATACCAATATATAGCCAATATGATCCATTATATTAAATATTGTAAAACATAGAAGCTTCAAACATCAAGACACAATCTCCATATTCATGCGCGCTAGCAAATCCATAGCATAACTCTACAATAATCAAGACTCTCTAAGCTGTGAAAATCAATACATATATAGGGATAGGGACTTTCCCTTCACCACCCATGCACCTTCGAAAAATAGGCTACATGCTAATAATAGCCATGCACCTTTACAACAGGATACAAAAGCATGCAAGTGTTAATAATAGATATTCTATTAGTTAACTCATAGAATAGATCCTATTATTAGACGAATAATTTGCATGGCGCTCGAACTGATGCAACCCCCAAAATAGCCTTGCGTGCACTGTAATTTTCCACATCATCGCGTGCTCAACACTTTATCTCCAAAAATAGCCCATATCCGTGAAAGTGGCTAAGTCTTGTGTATGTTTGTCCTAGGCACACGTTGTTCTACTCGAGTTATGTGTCCTTCTACGCGCCATGTGTCTGCGCGCCCAATCCTCATGCACTTTTATACTTGAACTATATTTTATCTACTCAACATTACCCCACACTAAATGCATTGCCAGCCGCAGCAATGGGTAATCTTAAATTATCTATCCAAAGTAAAGAACAATGAATGAAATAATGAATATTTTTTCAAATAAAAGAATGAGATGTCATTTAGCGCTCTTCTCTTCAACAGGCAATATTAATTTTGGATATTCATTCTTAACTTCTACCTCCAATTCCTACCAACTGCTTAAGGCCTCACCTATTTTTTCTGGGATATCTGTGACTATGGAATCTTGAGTCATATTCTGTTTTTCATTCTGCGAGATTCTACGAATATTTTCCATACTAGAAATCATGCCCTCCATATAGTCCATCTTCCTGACAATCTTCGTATACGGGCATGTCATTCGTTGTCTGTTTGTTTTTATTTTTATTCAACAAAATTTCCAACTCCTCCTTATTATCAGTTGTCCTATGGTTGTAATTTCTGATTTTGCTTTGACAGACATGGGAATCCCAATCACGACCCATGAACACTTCCTCTAGGTATTGCATTTTTTAGAAATGATTTTCAGGAGCGTCCTCTGTCTCAATTTTGACCTCCTTTTGTTTCTTCTCCCTTATGGCATCTCTCGATGCTCTCTTGGGTGCCATTTCAATCAAAAAGATGTGTTCTCTTACCTCCCTCAAGCTCTGCAACTCGGTTCCTTGTGCCCTAGCTCGAATTCAAACCCTAGCCGTTAATCTCCTTTCCTGCACACCTTCACCTTGCTCAAACACTTCAACAAATGGAGCATAATAGTTCCTCATGCACATATCTGACCAACCCAACTAGTTCGCATTTCTTCACTCTTCACAATCGTCTTAGCTAGCTCACTCGCAAACAAATTGCTTGATAATTCGTAATTGTTGAGTGTGGAGCTTAACTGCTTCACAAAAATCTTACTTTTACATGTTGTTGGTTTTGATAGTGACCGGCATCGATTAGGAAGTAATCGACATTGGTCAGACTATAACTGATGTTGTTCAAGGAGTGACTGGCATCACTCAAGGAGTGACTGGCATCACTCAAGAAGTGACTAGCATCGATCACTTGTGCAATGGTGCTTTGTTGTTGGGTCGAGAATTAGAATAAATATTTTGTTTTAAAGATGATTTCTTGATTGTAAAATCATAGTTAGTTGCCCATAATAGATATATATGCATGTATGCATTGTATGAGGGCATGATAGAAGAAAATAGCAATTTTTTGCATGTTAGTTTTCTTGGTGAGCAAGAAAGAGTAGCCGAGTGAGGGAAAAGCATTGAACATCCTGTGAGGTGTTGGAAGACGATAAATCTTCATTGTATTTCCTCTGTAAAGCACTGAATAATAATATTTGATGTTTCTCGGTGGACGTAGCCCACACTGGGTGAACCATGTTAAATATGGTGCTATATTTATCTTGTTTATTTTATCTTCCGGTTTATTTCCGCATTCATTGCTTATATGCTTTATCTTATTATAGATTTGTGCAACACTGTTACATGGTTTAACCCCAAAGACTGGTATCAGAGATTTGTTTAGAGGTTTTGTGAGTTGATAGGATTTACTCATAGATGGTTTTCTGATTGAGTGAGAGCATAGCAATGGCAGAAGATAGTAAATACCGAGTGGAGAAAATTGACGGTCGTGATTATCAACTATGGAAGATGCAGGTGGAGGATTATTTGTATCAAAAGGATCTATACTTACCATTAGATGAGCATGCACAGCCGATCACGATGACTGATGAATAATGGAAGGTTCTTGACAGAAAGGCTCTGGGATCTATAAGATTGAGCCTGGAAGCATTGGTGGCTTCGAATTTTATAGATGCAAAAACCATGGTAGAGTTGATGAAATCTTTATCAAATTTGTAAGAAACTCCTAGTGATTCGAATAAGGTTTATTTGATGAAAAAATTGTTTGATTCTAAGATGCAAGAATGTGGATCTGTATCTAATCATTTTAATGATTTTTGGTCTATTGTAAATCAATTTAAATTAGTAGAAATTCCATTTGATGATGAAGTGAAATAAATTTTAATCTTATGCTCTTTTCCAAATAGCTGGGATAACTTGGTAATGGTTGTTAGTAATACAATGTTTGCTTCTAAAGGTTTGAAATTTGATGATGTGGTTAGTGTAATCCTTAATGATGAAATACATAAGAAAATATCAAGAGAAGCATCATCTGGAAACACTTTAAATGTAGAAAGCAGGGGAAGATCTAAGGAGAGATCATCAAAGAGAAAGAAGAATGGGAGATAAAAGTCAAGAAATGGCAGATCTAGATCCAGGTATAGAGATTTACTTTGCTAGAATTGTGGAAAGAGAGGACACGTAAAGGAGTGTTGGTCCAAGGAAAACAAAGATAATATATCAGACAAAGGTAAATAAAAAGGTAAAGAGGCAAACATTGTAAGTGAGGTAAAGCAAGATGCACTTATTCTCTCTTTGGATAGTAAATTAGAATCTTGGGTTTTAGATTTTGGAGCTTCTTTCCATGCTACCCTAAATAAGGGTTATTTCAAAAATTATGTTCAGGGTGATTTTGGAAAAGTTTATTTAGGAGATGATGAGCCATGCATTATTACTAGTAAAGGTGATGTTCATCTAAAATTATAGAATGGAAATCCATGGGTGTTGAAATATGTGAGGCATGTGCCAAGCCAAAAGAGAAATCTAATATCTACATGGCAACTAGGTGAATCTAGATGTGTGGTTACATTCACAATCAATTCTTAGAAGGTTACCAAGGGATATCTTGTTGTGGAAAGAGGTAAGAAGGTAGGAACTTTATATTTGTCTACCAGTGTTACTGATTCCTTTTCTGTGCTATCTTCTAGAGATTCAGATGCAACCATGTGGCATAATTGGATAGGCCATATAAGTGAAAAAGGAATGCATATCTTAAAGGCTAAGGGTAAGTTATCATATTTGAAACAATTAGATCTTGAATTTTGTGAGCATTGCATATTTGGAAAGTAGAAGAGAGTGATATTTCTCAAGGTTGGGTCAATAAATAAGGAGCAGAAATTGGAGCTTGTACACTCATATGTGTGGGGACCAGCTCAAATAGATTTTATTGGAGGATCCCAATATTATGTGACTTTCATTGATGATGCCACAAGGAAGGTATGGATTTATTGTATTAAGCATAAAATTTATGTTTTTGAGACTTTTAAATGGTGGAAAGCCCTTGTGAAAATTGAAAAAACTTAAAATTAAAGTGTCTTAGATATGACAATGGTGGTGAGTACTGCAGCAAGGTTTTTAATTATTATTGTTCAGTGAATGGAATAGAAAGAGAAAGAACAGTTCTTAGAACTCCATGGGAGAATGGAGTTGCAGAAAGAATGAACAGAATAATCATGCAACATGTTAGAAGCAGGAGGATACATGTCGGTTTGCCTTTCAAGTTTTGGGCAGGAGCAATGGATACAACAGTGTACTTGATCAACCATGGGCCTTCAAAAGCAATGGATGGTGGAATACCAGAAGAAGCTTGGTCTGAAAAAGAGGTAGATTTTTCTTTTCTTAGAGTTTTTGGCTCAAAAGCTTTTGTGCATGTTGATAGGGAAAATAGGAAGAAGTTGGATGCTAAATCTAAGAGATGTACTTTCATTGGTTATGGCTCTGGTGATTTCGGATATCAATTTTTGGATTCAAAAGATTCTAAGATTATTAGGAGTCGCGATGTTGATTGGAATGAAAAAATGTACAGTGATCAGGTTTTGGTGCTTAAACATGAACAAGTTGATGATATTTTGAAGGAAAATCAACTTTCAGATCTGAAACAGGCATCCATAGACACCGAGGTCAGTTCTATAGAAACTGATATTGGTCAAGCTGACTGGCATCGATAGATAGGATTAGGTTTAGAACAGATAGCTACTGGAACTGGCATTGGTACTTCTCAAACCGATGTTGGTGAGGAAACCGCAGTCGGTCAACAGACAGAGAAACCACGGTCAGTATCAAGTGACCGATGTCGGTCACTGACAGAGATTGACATGAACGTACCCAGATCTAAGTGAGAAGGTCACAAAGAGTAAGTAGACCTCCAGAGAGATTTTCACCTTCTTTTTCTTATTTATTATTGACCGGTAGTGGTGAACCATAAATCTTTAAAGAAGCAATGCAGGTAGATACCCATGTGTAGTGGGAGCATGACATGGATGAGGAGATGAACTCCTTAGAACAAAATCAGACATGGGCGTCAAGTTGCCAGCAGGTAAGAAAACACTACAGAACAAATGGGTTTACAGAATCAAAGAAGAAGAGGGTGGACTAAAAAGGTACAAGACAAGGCTTGTGGTAAAGGGATTTACACATAAAGCAGGTATTGGCGTTGATGAGATTTCTACTCCTGTAGTTAAGATGACTTCTATTCATACTATTCTAAGTTTGGTTGCAATAGAAGATTTGCATTTAGAATAGCTTGATGTTAAGATGACTTTTCTTCATGGTGATTGGAGGAAGAGATTTATATGCAACAACCACTTGGTTATGAAGTCAAGGGTAAGGAGAAACTTGTGTGCAAATTGGAAAAGAGCCTATATGGGATCAAGCAAGCTCCAAGGCAATGGTATTTGAGATTTGACAGTTTTATGCACGAGCATGGTTATATGAGATGTGAATCTGACCATTGTGTTTATTTTAAGAAGCTTGAAAATGGGAGCTATGTGAATTTGTTACTGCATGTGGTCGATATGTTGATTGTAGGATCTAGTATGTAAGACATCGGTAAACTTAAAGAAAGGTTAGCTCACACATTTTTAATGAAGGATTTGGGATCTATAAAGAAAATCCTTGGCATGCAAATTCACCGAGATAGGAAAAACAAGAAGTTGTATTTGTCTCAGGAGGCTTATATCAATAAGGTATTGGAAAGGTTTAACATGCAAAATTCAAAACGTATTAGTACACCTATGGCTGGACACCTTCAAATTGAGCAAAGATCAATGTCCTTCATCACATGAAGAGGTTGAGTACATGGCATGTGTTCCCTATGCTTCAGCAATAGGAAGTCTTATGTATGTCATAGTTTGTACTAAACCAGACATTGCACAGACAGCGGGATTTTTATTGAACTGGGACAGACGGGTCTTGAACCTGTAACTTTTGTCTTAATAAGGTGGTACTCTAACCAATAAAACTATAATTCCACTAGGTACAATTAACCTATTACTCTATAACGAGATATATGAACTAGGATAAAGGGCGTAACAACTGACATCCTTGAGATACTGTTCATCTTTGATAGCTAACCCAAAACACCTCCACTATCGATCTATTTCGTGCATTGTTGTAAAAAATACCCTCACACCATTGATATTCTACTATTTCAAATTTATGGACCCTTCATCGAGTAAAAGAGAACACATATCTACATAATTAAAAGCAACACAATTATGTAAATACTTAAATATATGCCATTTTAGACTTGTATAAGTCATAACCATGTGCTTCCAAATATAAGAGAATTACATAAAGAGTAAGCCTATGCCATTTTATATAAAATGAAAACATGTTCACATGACTAGAGAATATTTTTATTACGCTAAAGGCATTTTTCCAGTTGGGCTAAGGTGAGGGGCTTCTAACACAAGACAATAGTGTCAATGGCGAAGATGAAGCGACAGAGGACATCGAGTACAGAGCGACGTGAGCCACAAAATGAAGGGAGGATGGCGCACATATCGAGAAACCCTAATAGATGGGTGTTTCATTAAACTTGATGGTTTCAAATTTTTGATCATTCCAATATTCTTTGGAAAGAGGTCCAGGTGAGGTGAGTTATAAGCACTTTGACACAACAAGCACTTACAAATTTGAGCATGCACTAGAAGAAGTTTTGAATATAAATTTTCAAAATGGGTTTTTCAACAAAGAAGATGTTTTTGTCACCAGCAAACTATGGTGTTTTGAACATGACGACCTTATTGCTTCAATCAAAAATAGTTTGAAGTATTATTTCCTTACTACAATATGCAATAAATAAATAATACACAGTAACATAGGATTTACGTGGAAAACTCGGAAGGTGAAAAAACCGTGGTAAGAGAGATTTTCCATTATGTGAGAAACATTAATACAGTCCAATAAAATCTCCCTCCTCACTTCTCTCCACCAATCCACACGAGGTGAATCCACAATATGACCCAAGGTCATATTTATTTGACCTCATGGGTCACGAACCTTATTAAGTGACGGGGTGTGATTAAATAACACCCTGATTTAATAGATTGATTAATTAATAATCAATTAAACATAAACAAACATAGCTTATATTAAATAATAAATAATATAAATATTCTCGATTATTTAATTATAAACTAAGGTTTATATGCACTTAATATTACGTTCTAACACTCCCCCTTAATATTAAGTGGGGAACATATGCCAACATTACATGTTTATACAACATGATTTACAAATCCATAAACCATAGTGAATTTTAGGCTAGCATATCACATTTGAAGGATTTATACACCTTCATCATGAGCTCAAATTACCTTTTGGTACAGAATGATTTGGAATCCATAAATCAGTAGTGAATGATTTAGGCTAAGCATGATTTTGAGACTACATCTCACAATTTCTCACATAAAAATCTCAACCAACATCTCTAGGAGTCTTTTATAACACAAGGAATTCCTTTGTAAATAGATGCAACATACTCGACTGTACACCATAAAATTAGAGTGACAAGTTTACAAAGATAATAAGGATATTTTTGACAATGCTTTACAATTGGAGCATAAGTATAAAGTAGAATGAGATAGCAATCAGGAGGCCATTAGGAGGTGAGTTTCCATGCACACTCCCCCTTAATGGAAACTATAAAAGGCCAAACATTATACAAAACATGCAGAAATTTTACATACACACAATGGTTTCGTAAACATATTTGCAACTTGATCTTCGTTCGAACAGTACTAGAGATCTATATCACCGCAGAGAACCTTCTCTCAGATAAAGTGCATATGAATATCTATATGATTTGTTCTCTAATGTTGAAATGGATTCTTAAGTAAAAAGGCAATGAAACTCTATCTATCACATAGAAGAGGAGTACTTCCTTTAGACTTCCATGTGTATCTCTTCCAACAACTTCTTTAGCCACATGGCTTCTTTCACTGCTTCCATCACACTTTTATACTCTGCCTCAGTTAGAAGAAATGGAGACTGTTGGTTGCTTTTTATTATTCCAAGTAATGACACCTGTACCAAAAAACTTGAACACATATTTAGTATATTTTATATCTAACACAACATCAACATGGTTAGAGTCACAATATCCATATAGACATCATAATAAGCATATAAATCTTTATTGATTTCACTTTTAACCATCTATAAAACTTACATTGATAGGTTAAACACAAGTTGTATAACAACTTAAATAATAATATGCTTACTAACTAACCATGTTATATTACCAATATGTTGAGTAATTTCAACATATTAATCTTGTAAAATATATATTAGATGACAATCAGTATTGGATGTCTCCAATACAAACACAAAGGCGTCCCCAAGTGTCATTCGATATGCATATAATAATATTTTAGTAATCACATAATAACTTAGAATTTTAGAAATGTTTTATCAACAACATATATATCTTCATTATCTATTCTAATCCTTTAAAAATGTGATAAGACTGGTAGATAACATATCTAAAAATATAACCAAATCATGCAAGAATAATCACAGCATACACTGAATCATCTAGGAAAAGATCCTCTAATTGTGGACACATTCCATGGATTTATGTGGAGTTTGCTTCAAAAAATGATTGAGGAAGGGTTTTTGGTGATAACTTACCATGTAAGCACCCTTCACACATTTCATAGGTGGAAAATTTAAGCCGAGACATGTCATACATGATCCTAAAAAATGATCTCAGTTTTTTTTATGCCAAAATTGAACAACACTTATATTTTTGAATAAACAACTAGGAAGCTGAAGCAAAACCTTTAAACACATATAAGCCATTTTTGTATGTTTTTCAGCTATAAGTGCATCTAGTTAATTCTTAATAAACCATCATAAACTACACTATAGTTATTCTGAGTTAACTTTGAATAAAATAAAACTATTTTTCAATTCAATACCCGTACACAAATAAAACATTTACTTTTCATTAGAAACGATAGATGTAGTTTATAGAGTTACTACATTAGATATATGATTATTCTCTTCATTCTCGTTTTGATTTTGATATGGTTTATTCCATTTTTTATTTTTGAAATTTGTTTTTGTTTTTTACTCTGCAGTCTTCTTTCTTATGATCAAATTTACCACATTTATAACATTTACCATCAAAACTTACTCTTAAGTTTCCAAGTTTCTTATCTTTACTAGGTGGTTTAAAGTTTGGTTTTTGATTCTTGTTAAATCTAGAAGGATTTTTAGATTTATGAGTGAGAAGTGCCTGAGTGAAATTCTCTTTAGAATCAAAATTAGTCATAACCTACTCTTCCTGGATTAGAAGAGCACTTAGAGTTTGCAAATCAAGGATGTCCTTCTTAGTTTGATATTTAGAATTCAATATTGAAATGAAACTTCTAAATCTTTCATGTATATTCAATTGAATAATAAAGTACAAGAATTTATCAAGAATTAAATGATAGTTACATCCATCTAACTGAGACTTAATATATTTTAATTTTGCTAAGAAATATTATTACCTTTTCATCTCCCTTCATGGGAGTCGTCATCAGTTCTAGAATCAATTTAATAATTTTTGATAATTACATACCTTCATGCATTGATTCTAGTTGCGTCCAAGCCTCACTCAGACTTTCCTAATTCCCAATATGAAGGAGGAAATCATCTTCTATGCTCCGCAAAATAATAGACATTGCTTCCTGCACCTTCTATTGATATGCACCAACATTGTCTGTTGTCGTTTGTCTTCCAATCGGATCCTTCTCTATACCATTCACGACGTCTAAAGCTTACGTGCCATAAATGCCACCTTCATTTTTATCTTCCAGATGATGCAATTACTTCCATGTTCAACATCTGTGATTTTTCAATCGTAAAATGATTAGATGTGATTTTCACTTAAACAATTTTAACAAATGATAACAACGAGTATTAATAGTAATAGTAGTTTACAATTCCCCCTGTCATTGTTCAAAGGTATGCTAGTCATATTTCGATGGAATCAAGTCGAAAATAGCCCTGTCAAACAAAATATTCTATACACAACATATTAGTTTGACTATAATGTAAATTCGTTGAAATATAAGTGATTTTTTTTAGTTTTGTCAAAAACACAATATACTTAACTTGTCGTAAAACATGTATTACTTCTTATTTTAAATCATAAAAAAACTCTAATACCAAAGAAAACTTTTTAACAATTTTTGTTTCACTATTAGGAATAAATAAAATAAATTTAAATATCATCATATATATCTATATATATATATATATTACAGCATGTTAAAAAAATTTGGAGCATAGCTCCATTGAAGGGTTAGTCCCCACACTTGGCTGCGTCTCCATGCTCCTAGAAGGCTGTGAATCTGGCTCGATCCTGGAACTAGATGGTGGTGCTGGTGGCTCCTTTGCTGCATGTTGGAGATCACCTCCAAAAATTTCATCCAATCCAATATCTCCTCAGAGTCCTGCTAGTGTTTCTCCCTCCATAGCCTCCCTCTTAAAAGAAGCAATCTCGTCCGCTGTGAATGCAGGGTTTTCCTCTTCTTGCCTAAGTCCACTCATTGTATGGATCGATCTCATCCAAATCAATCAAGCTCCTCTGATGTGGCCTTAACTTTTTTTGTGCGAAGCCGAAGATTGTATTGCACAAAAACCAAGGCGTTGAGCCTTTTTTGAGTCAATTTGTTGGGCTTCTTCGTGTGATTATCATCGAACAAAAAAAACTCTTAAAATAGCAAAAAAAACAAAACCTATGCATTTGTTGATATGTGAAGTCAACATTTGAATAAGCAAGTTCCGACCAAGCTGGCAGGTGAGACGATTAGTCCTAGCATGGGAGAATACTCGTCGAGTTTTGACAAGTATTTACCGAGTTTTGGAATAGCTATTCAGTATTTTAATTACTAATCTGTCTATAGGCGATCAAAGCTCATGATTCTTTCAGAAGATTGCAAGAAGTTGCTTGGTCCAAAAAGGTGCAAAAATGGATTTTATGAAAATAAGAAAATATTGCCATCAATTCGTAGAACTCGAGAAAATATGCACTTCTAGAACGACACCTGAAACGGAGCCACAAAATGAAAGTTATGGCACATGCAAGTTTTTGTTGCTACATCTTCTCGGACCCTTTCCAAAAATGGCAAATTTTTTTCTATCCTTTTGTTTTCTTCATAAAAAATCCAAAAAAGGAAAGAAATGTTGTCTTTGGCGAGTTTTCCACTATGCTTGGCGAGTTTTCCAACTATAATCGGTGAGTTTTGGCGAGTTATTCCAACTATACTACTCGGCGAGTCTTTAATGGCGAGTTAATGAAGTCAGCGGTTTACTCATTTTTCTTGTTTTTTGGCGAGTTTTTCAAAACTCGGCGAGGTTTTGGCAAGTTTTCCAACTATGGTTCAAACCATGCCAGTCGTATTTCGATGGATTCACGTCGAAAATAGACTTGTCAAATAAGTACTCTAGATATACAATACATTAGTTTGATGGTAATGCTCATTCGTTGAAATGTAAGTGATTTTTTTTTTTAGTTTGACATGAAAACAACGACTTAGCCGTCGTGTTGTATAAAAAAGGTATATTTACATATTTTCGATTTATCGAAAAAAGAATCTAATTTAAAAGCTACCTTTTGACAAATATAAGATAATAAATTTATTTAATTTAATTAAAAAGAAAAAACAATATAGAATGCATCTATAAAAATAATTTGGAGCATAGCTCCTATGAAAGGTTTATAGAGAGGCCGAGTTGGATCCAAGCTTGGCGAGCTATGGACCGAGCTGGGTCCTGAGCTCATATTTATATAAACCAAAATGCTATGTAATCGCACAACTCGGCGAGTCAACATTGTCAAATGCACATATTGCACAACCGAGGCGAGTGTAAGGCCGAGCTACTCTCAAACATAACCGAGCTTATATCATTTCACTTGCCACACAACTGAGTCATGCCATATTGCTGCGGCGAGCTAAGTACCCATTATGGCGAGCCACAGCCGAGCCACATGGGCTCTTCAACAAAAAACCGGTGGTGTGACCGAATTCATAACCACCTTCCCCCGCATTACGTCTTTTAAAGCCTCTCAATGCCACCATCCCCACCGATGTGAGACTAAAGTTTTTATACAAAAAAAAAGAGTTGAGGCCAACTCGGCAGTAAAGGCATGCGGTATAAATGTAGGGTTGGTCTGCCCGCAGGGGTACAAGGGAGGCCACTTGGCGGATGGTGGTTGGAGCGGCAAGTGGGGCGTGTAGAGGTTGCCAAGTGGCGCGAGGAAGCGAGGGTTTCCATAAAAGGGGGCCACATAGGGTAGTTTATAGTTAGGTTTAAACTATAGGTTTTAATATAGTTTATATTCTATAGTTTATAACTTTTAAACTATAGTATATAGTTTAGAATTAAACATTAGTATTTATACTTTATACTATAGTTTTTAGAAATTCGAATGCAACCCTTAGTAATAAGGGGCCTTTTTAGACAAAGGAAAAAAATTGTTTTTTGAATAACAAAGGTGAACAAACAATTTAGAGTTTTACCACACCTGGGGACATGGAATTAATCTGGGCCAATTGGAAAATTTGAATTCCTACTTTCATGGAGTTGTCTCCCTGTAGGTCTTGAATTTAACCTTGATTTTTACCCCCATATTTATTTCTACATGCACATTTTAAAAACTATAGAGAAATGATAAAATATTTCAATCAAAACACATCCTTACCTTTGTTTGCAGGTCCCTGGTAACGTTTTCACGCCCGAGATTTCACGCGACTGTAATTCCCTTTACCTGTGTGCAAAAATCATGTAATCTATGTCCGGAAGGGGTATTTATTTAAAAAAATTCTAACCACCTAACTACCCAACCACCCAACCAACACACTAGATTGGTTAAATAAAATTATGATTTAATTATTTCCCTTCTCACTCTAGTACCATGTTTGGATGAGGAAATTAATTAACCAATTAAAATAAAACATTGTAAAGCACATTTAATGTCAAACATTATAAACCATGCAATAACATAGGATTTATGTGGAAAATGCTGAAGGGAAAAAACAACGGTAAAAAGATATTTTCCATCACGTGAGAAACAAATTAGAGTCCAGTGAATCTCCTTCCCTCACTTCTCTCTCGATTAAATCCACACGAGGTGAATTCACAATATGAACCAAGGACATATTTATTTGACCCCACCGGTCACGAACCTTATTAAGTGACGGGGTGTGATAAAATAGCATCCTGATTTAATATATTGATTAATTAAAAATCAATTAAACATTTAGGTTCTAACACTTAATTCTTGAACTATTTGTAATAATCAAGAATTTGCAGTTGGAGTATGTGAATATGTACCTTATCCACTAGCCCATCAAGCTCATAATAGGGGCTCCATTTTATTGGCCGAAAGAAAATAACTTTTTGTCATTAGATATAAAGTTTACATGGCAGGGAATGGAGCAATGTATGGAGATGGGGTTTACCAAAGCCATTGGACTCAGTAAATTTTCCTCTAAAAAAATTCAAGACATACTCAGTTATGCAAAAATTCCTTCTGTTATCGATCAAGTAATGAGTCATGCTCAACTATCGAATATGAGTGAAGTTTAGGCACATCATAATCAAACAAAAATGTTGTAATTTTTTTTAACTTGCTAAAGCCATAGGTGAAGATGCATCCATTATGGCAACAAAACAAGCTGAGAGAGTTTTGTAGTGATCATAATATTTACGTGAGTGCATGATCTCCTCTGGGAGCTCCAAATACTCCCTAGGGTTCAAATTTGTTGATGGATATTGCACACTTGAGAATCAACACATGATTCTTAAACACATGCGACCGCCTGAGGTCGTGTCGGGACAGTTGACATGTGTAAGATTGCGGGAATCTTGATGACAACTATAGGAGAATCACGGACTAAGACCAGGTAGTGTGAGTTCCTAGTAGTTGAATTGGCCAAAGGGGAATTAGAGGCCATGTACAGATAGCGTAAGTTCCCTATGGTTTAATTGTCTAGTTGAATTTGAAAGTTAAACTATGTTCAAATGTTCATTTTAACCAATTAAGAAAAGTAAATCTAACTCGATTAAAAGACAAATGTGCTTTAATCCCTTAACTAGCTAGATTCATTCCCGATTAATTAAATAAAACGAAATGAAATACCATTCATTCTATTTGTTTGAACAAGAAATGAATTAAAAGAAAACTAATTAAACAGCTAACATCTTTTTGTATTTTTTCAGAATTTAGATAAAACAAATAAATAAAGTATTCTACAGACACATGAAACTAATTAAAATAAAATAATAATACTTCTAATAAAATAAACTAAAAAAATAGAGAATAGCTGGATGTGGTTATTCCTCTGTTGCAGGGTTGTCTGACAATTATATTCTAAAAGAATGTATTTGAAACTTATTAATATAAATAAACATCTTCTGGCAAAGCTTCTGCCTGAAGTTTTCTGGAAAGGGAAGAGCTTCTGAGAAGCAATTTCCTCTTTTTCATATGAACTTTCCCCAATAAAAGTAAATCTAATCTAATTAAAATAAATAAAAATGGGAAAGGATTTCTTCACTTCTTCCTCCAACTCATTTCTCGAGAAGATCCATAGGATAAGTCGTGAAGAAGTTATCAAGGGAAGATGTATGCAAGAAATGTTTT
The DNA here is from genome assembly GCA_019776745.2 of Taxus chinensis. Taxonomy (NCBI): domain Eukaryota; kingdom Viridiplantae; phylum Streptophyta; class Pinopsida; order Cupressales; family Taxaceae; genus Taxus; species Taxus chinensis. The sequence goes on from CM034150.1 coordinate 195,750,231, forward strand.
GAAAGAAGTACTAGCAATAAAATAAATACATTCAGAAAGTGATCAAATATTTCACTTCTATAATTCTAGCAACTTAAAACAATGCATTCTTTATATTCTAACAAATATAATTTAATTAAAGCTTCAAATAATTTAAGTACAGCCCCAACTTGGTTACTATTGTACTGTGGTAGCTTCCCAAATGTGAGATGCGCTTATTGTCTCCTCAACTTTGTATCCTCTTCCAAAGATGAATTTCAATTGATCTAAGAATGCACAGATGCTGGCTGGTAGCAAAGAAAATAAAATATTGGCTATGGCTAGTTTGGTACAAGAAATGACTGAAAGTAAATAGCAAGAAAGAACAAAGAAAAGAGTTGGTTGTCTGTGTGGTTTCTCTCAAAATTTCAGCAACATAACTTCACCTCAAGAATATGAAAAATCCAACCCATCATACGGGTAAAAGTTTGGCTTTTTATAAAATATGTGAAAGAAGAAGTCAAATACATGTGTTGATGAAGAAGTGAAAAATAAGAAAAAGGAGAGGTATTCAACATTCTAAACATAGCCAAAGAGGAAGATAAAATCAACACAATTCCAATGAGTCCAAAAATAGGAAAAACGGTTGAGAAACGAGTGAGAAAATATCTCCCGAAATCCAAACATGCGTCGAAAAATGTGTGTTTTAAGTCTCTTATTTAAGTGACAGGACTGACAATGAACATAGAGGGGTGGTTACACAACTGATGTTGATAATTATGTAACCGCCAGTTACACAACCTCTGGGGCGGTTGTGCAACCACAACTTAGGACAAAGAAAAATCTAAAAAACAGTCTTACAAAAAACTAAAAGTTTGCAGACAAAACAGAAGGGTTGATTTGAGTCAGAGGAGGGATGCAAAGAATAAGGGGAAGGATCTAAACCTCATTTTTACCTTAGAAGAAGTTTTTATCATCATTAGAGATTTTACCATTCCAACACTATAGCACCGTGTAATTTTGGGTGTATACAGATACCCCCCTTATCCATGAAATTTTCCAAAAGCATGGAAAGACTAAAGCTCAGGTAGTTTCTCATTTTTGTATATATTTTTCCTACATCTTTCTCTTTTTCCTTTTCTTTCAAGGATTCTTTTTTCTTTTTCAAAGATTCTTTTTTGTTCTTCAAAGATTCTTTTTACTGCTTTTTTTCTTAGCATCATATCCCTTTGTATTTTCGTCCTCTTCTTCTTCCTCTTGAGGACCTCGACTCATCAATTTACTGCCAAACTACAAAGTAATTAGTGGGGTAGGGTTTCTACCATAACACATGAGTACAAAGTGACCAACGAAAAGCATTTGAAAATAAGAAGAAGATGAGAAGAAAAGTTGCATTTGACACTCACAATAGAAATGTATGCCTTGGCATGTAATCGTTGTGCAACCCAAAGTCTTGTAAGATGACTCGTACCTATGGATTTCTTTACTATATGAACTACATTCCATCTAATTTGTTGGCCCATAACACAAACAAGGGAACATGAAACAAAATAAAGGTGATCATGTACCGCTTTCTAAAAATCATGAACCTGGTGAAGTGCCAAGGGAAGTAGGTGATGGTGTCCATTTTGTAGTTTAGAGTGAGCTCATTGTGTCTAAGAGCATTATAATATAGGTTCTTCGTGAATCTAGGACCGCCTAAACCTGAGTAGAGCTTGAGAGGATGCCTATGCTTGATTACATCTTGACAAGAAGACTTCACCAAGGCACACTACAAGAAGAGGATGCTTCTTTTGCAAGTGTATCATATGTCTTGAGACATCTATCTATTGAAATATTTCTCTCTTTCAGCCATCTTGACATTTGTTTCTATATATGTGTACACCGCTTACTTATATGTTTTCATTGCTTTATTTTTTCTTATTTAACTATGTTGTATTTACACTTTTTTTTTTTTTACTTTTCTCAATGATTTCATTACTCTGAAAGGCATTGTCTACGTAAAAAGCCTGACCTTTCTCTGACATGAACATGGAAAATCAATGACTATGATTATAAGGTGTACATGATGTCAATCAAATAAATCCCCACCGTAAACTTGAGCAATCAAATTTTAATTCCTTTGTTCTTACAGTCAACCTTTCTGTACAATCAAACCTTGTCGTTTATAACCGCCAAACAATGGTCAATAAACATAATAACATTATAATAAAATTTAATGCATTGTGAATTTCTAATCTATTTATAAGATTGACTTAGATCAATGTAGGAGTTTTTTTCTATTTTGGATTGAAGGATAAACATTTGAGTCTTGCAATCCTTTGATTTCTCCATTGTTATGAAAGTTTGTTATTATGATTATTGTGCACTTTCACAACTTTTTCCCTCATGCCCAGCCCATATTACACCTCTTGAGTTGCAAGGTGGTTATGCTCTTTCACAACTTTGTCTTTTCTTGCCAAAATCCCTTTCATTTGGATCAATCACCCTCAGACCTCTACAACATCAATCCAAGCAATGGTTATTTTCAATCAAAATATTTTCATTCCCATTTCAATTTATCTATGTTATTGCATTTTACTCCCACAAAACATATTTTTTCATTCTTTGAAAAAGGAAAACCCTGATCATTCCTGGCCTACATATCTTAATTTGTAACAATGCTTGGTAAGCAATATGTTCTATTAACCTTGTTTTAATTTTTTTTAGTTTTGTTTTGCCAAGGTGATATGCCATCTAAAGCTTGTCAAATGAGCCCAATTTCACCCAAATTTTAGATTTGCATTGTATGTATCAAATCTACTAAGTAAATATTGATACATATAAAATATTTTTTCCATGATGTTTAAAATGATGAATCAAGCGGCCATTTTCCTACAGTATAGCTATGTTTACTCTTTTTTATGTAGTGCCAAGATAATTTACTTGTAGAATAAAAAAATGTTATCAATTTTTAGTATACAGGATCATTGCATATTTGTATTAATTCTATACATAAAGCATAAAGATTGAGAATGAGATATTTGTAAATTTATTGTATATTGAGCATATGGAATCATGACTATGAATATATTTTGTATCAACTTTTATTTTGGTTAACCATATATTTAAATCTCATTAACATACATGTTTTCTCAGTGATGGTTATATTACTTGAAATATATGTAAAGAATGCACATACTTGACGTTATCGTTATGTTAAAATTAAAAGATTTTAGTAAGTTTCAAGTTATAAACACTAAATCACGTACTTTGGGTAATTATCTAGTCTTGGTTGCATACTACTATTCATATGATTCCTAAGTAAGAAAAGTACTAATTAACCCATGTCTTTAGCCACCTTTCGTTGCTTTATGTTGCTACTTTCAGTCTTACACCCTTACTTGCCTAGTCTTCCTTTTTACACTTCGGCATTTATCATCCTAGGCACCAGCACCCATCCAGGACGTAAGCGCCAAGCGCCCTTGTCCCCTCTGGGTGCCCCTGACCCCTTTGTACTTTACTCACACTTTTTGGGTCATTTCTAGTCATTTAAACATCTTATCTTTTTGGTAGTTGGCCTTTTTGGGGTTAATGAAATTGAAGCAAAGGAATTATTTAAATAAAAAGTTATGTGATCATAATAAAGGACCAAGCACTAAGCATTAACTATCACCACCTAAGGTTACATCCATCAAACATCTAATAACATCAAAGCATCCATTCTAACATCCATCATAAGGGACAAGGGCTGATTTTCAACATACACTTCATAGGAGGGAGGTTCATTCTATTCCATGCACACATTTATTACATTTCTTTACATCTAGCTTACTTACTCACTATCAAGTGTGACATGCACAACAACCACCTAGAGCACGATTTCCACAAACACACACACAGAGAACTACATTGGGTTTGAGATGTAGTGTAGTGTTCAGTCATAAGTTCACCATTATGACAACTGAGGACAATCCAACCCCTCATTCTGCATCTTTATTGTTTGGGATTTGATGTTTATTTGAGGGTTTTGTAGGTTCATATTTCATTGTAGGTTTCCAATGACTTCGACAATCATTGTGTGACAAAAAGAGAATATTTGTGATACTCTTCCGACCCAAAAAAATTTAGATCCTGAGGACTTGCTAGGATACTAGTGCCAATAATCGAGACAATAGTGGCGACGGGCGTTCCTAACCCTCCGTATGCACCTGTATCTAGCCTCATCCGACAGTCACACACTTTTCTGAGCATGATTACGACAGTCTGTACTTCTACTTTACCGGTTTTCGAGCTCGACAAACTCTCAAAAACATTACAAATCAATGAAGGCTTTCTACCCTCTCTTTGAACTTAGGGTTTACATATTTTGGCTTAGCTAACTTGGGTTAATTTATGTTCTTAATTGTTTATTCATTTACTACTGCAATAAAATTTAGATTAAGCATATAAATTCATATTTTAGCTTAATCATTTTGGTGAACCCAAATGTTTCACGCTTAGGATCCTCATTTTCCCTCTATCATGGGTCATAAAATTCCTCAAATTTCTTTGTCTGATTTACTTAAGATGCATCCCAATTGCCAAGTTATTCTGTAAAAAACTTTAAACACCATGTATCTTCCTAAAGATACGTCGGCACATGAGATAATTCCTATTTTCAATCATCTATCTAACGACCCTATCCTTCATGGTACTCCATCTAATCAATCTATGTTGGTGTCAATTCAAGCTTTGCATTCTTTATTTTATGACAAAATTTAGGCTATGGAATCCACAATCACATCTCTTTAATCTGAAATCCAATAGCTAAAGACACTTCTTAGGTTAATGATAGTTATTCCTCTCATGTTCATCTTATGTCTTTTACATGTGTTCATATCAGTGAGCCTCACATCATACCATTACCAGAGTGTCTCACCTTTGATCAAAATGCTAAGCAATAATATTCTTCCACAACTCATTACTCATCAATTAATCAACTTACCATCTACTCATTGTTATCCTCCTTAGCAACTGGTAAAACATCAAGGTCTCTCATATTGTAATTATGATTGAATCAATGACCATAACGACAATGACTGTTATGCTTTACAACAAAGAATAATAAAATTGAGCATTAATGTTTTATCTCATTCACTGCACAATGTCATGGTACATCATCCTCTCTAATTGTTACATCTCAATGGGTTCCTAAATCTGATTCATCTATGTCTAATGAGCATCATGCCATCACCATTAATGGTTGTTCTATGGAAAGTCAAACACCACCTCTTAAAATCAATATAACATCGCCTCCTCTCAAGTCATATGCGGAATCACCAAGTCAAACTACGCAAATGCCTCTCAAAATCAATCCACCTTCTTCTCGTATCAAGTCTTATGTAGTGTCATCAATACCACCAAAGCTACCACCATTCAGGAATCCTCCCCTTCCTACTCCACTTCCGTTTACGATTCATTTTTTTAAAACAACTACTCCTTCCAATGGTCAGGACACATTTTAACCTCTACCATCACTACATGGTCCTACTGTTGCTTCGTCCTACCATTATGTTGGGCCTCACTCTTATCATGACATAAACAAATCTATCCCATAATGGCGAGGTATCTCTCATGTCGATGCATAAATCTACATCATTGGCACACTAGAGGGACATCACACTTATTCTCCCCCCTTTAGCACTATTAATTGTTTCTAGCATGTCCTATCATACTTAACGCTTTGTGCTTCATGATTAATCTTTCTTAGCACTTTCAAACCCTTTGATACATGCATTGTATATTCATTACCCGATGAAGCACTCTCATGCTACGATTCACACTTGACTGTTGAGTGCATCCTATACAGATGAACCTCACATGCTACACAATACACATCATCCTATTTCTAACTCATAGTCATAACTTTACAATCAACACACTTGCGAGACACTCTTCCTACTGCGCACTTTCAATATAACATACTACTTACTCAACACACTCGCAATACATTCTTCTAAATCCTATTCATCAATACAGAATCAACACAATATCAACACTTACTCTTCACGCATGTTCAACACAACCTACTACACACACCCAATATATCTATAACATATTACACACTCAACACTTTTATGACATATATTTCTTACATCACACAACACATCTCTTTTGCACGTAATTAACACCACATACTACACACTCAGGGCTTATATGACATACATCTTTTACATCACATGACACATATTGCTTGTGAATAATCAACACAACCATCTTACACAATCTACATATTCACAACACACTACCTATTCGACACTGTCACATAAGACACAACACGTAGCATTATACACTCAATGTGTTTACAATCAATCTCTTTCGCCGACAATCAAATAGCACAACACGTCTTTCACAAAACCAACACAATACACTACCCTATGACGCATTCTAGTTACATGGTCCATACTCAACTATTGACGGTATGGATATAAAATGGACATCATCACACTCACACAATTAATCAACTCACTCATTTGCTCACACATTTACACTCTATACTTTGTGCCTTAACGATCACATCTTTTTAGTACACACATTCAAACCATTTCCCGATAATGCACTCTCATTTACGGTTGATTCTTGACTGATGAGGGGGTTTCTACCTAGCACATTCCCTTCCCCATGCAGGGCACAATTCAACACAATGGTCGGTCCTCTTTTGGGCCACATACTATTTCAACGATGTCACATACACCCCAAACAAGGGGGGCATCATTTCGGTGAATTAGTCACCCCATACAACATTTTACACAACACAACATAATACCAATATAACATAGTTGTTAGTTTCAGACATGGATCATAACCAAACTTGGGTCCTTAGCATAGGGATGCATTTCCTGGATGCCTAAAACTAGGGGCAGTTACACAGTGATTGGTAGTTCAACACAGTCTACAAAACTCCACACAATGGCTTTTACATTGCATACAATCCTTAACACTTGTGTCTGTACACACCATCTGCAGTGGTGTTCCACATTATGGGAAGTAGTTAAAGGTTGGAGGATAATACCAGAATTTTCTCCCTACACTTCTTCCATGATGTGGCATGAGATCACCCCAAAAACTCACGACTGACACAACTAGCATGAGATCACCCAAAAAACATAGTCTTCTACAACATCTTCACGATCCTTTCTACACTCTTTCCTTATAAAAAATCAGGTGCACGTGTTCCTTTTTCACATCTTCATCATTTTTACACACTTCTTTACATATTTCTTACACATATACATGTGTATTTGACTACTTGTTCGTTTTCTCTCTTATAGGTCTGTTTGTATGGGAAGTAGTAGGCAACATCATTTTACAACATCAACAACAACATCGACATCGACAACATGTACATTGTGATATCTACACATGTGTTTCTGCTCTAGGTTTATTTTCATCATCACTTTTTACACTTTTTCCTCCTTAGCATCGACGCTTCATATTTTTATCACTCCACACTTTGTCTAGTCCCTCGGCACACTTTTGTCATCTATCTAAATGGTTATCAGGTACGCATCCCTATCTACTTTATGTTACCGAGATTTCTACTCACCAACATAAAGTGGGGGTAAATGTAGACACTAAATCATGCACTTTGGGTAATTATCTAGTCTTGGTTGTATACTACTATTCATATGATTCCTAAGTAAGAAAAATACTAATTAAACCATGTCTTTGGCCACCTTTCATTGCTTTCTGCTGCTATTTTTAATCTTTCACCCTTACTTGCTCGGCATGCCTTTTTACACTTCAGCATTTATCATCCTGGACACTAGCACCCAGCCAGGACGCCAACACCAAGCGCCCTCATCTCCTCTAGGCGCCCCTAACCCCTTTGTACTTTACTCACACTTTTTGGGTCATTTCTAGCCATTTGAGCATCTTATCTTTTTTATAGTTAACATTTTCAGGGTTAATTATGAAATTCAAGCAAAGGAATCATATAAATATAAAGTTATGTGATCATAATAAAGGACCAAACACTAAGCATTAGCTAACAACACCTAAGGTTGCATCCATCAAACATCTAAGAGCATCAAAGCATTCATTATGGCATCCATCACAAGGGATAAGGGATGGTTTTTTGCATACACTTCATAGGAGGGAAGTTCATTCTATTCCATACACACATCTATTACATTTCTTTACATCTAGCTTACTTGCTAGCTATCAAGTGTGACACACATAAGAGCCACCTAGGGTACGATTTCCGTGCACACACACAAAACTACACTAGGTATGAGATGTAATGTAACACTCAATCATAAGTTCACCATTGTGATAACTGAGGATAGTCTGACCCTTCATTTCGTGTCTTTCTTTTTTGGGATTTGATGTTTATTTAAGGGTTGTATAGGTTCATATTTCATAGCAGATTTTCAGTGACTTTGGCAATCTTTGTGTGACCTCATATCAACCAAAAGTGAATATTTGTGATACTCTTTTGACCCAGAAACATTCATATCCTAAGGACCTTTCAAGACACTAGTGCCTAGAAATTGGGACAGTAGCGGCAGCGGTCGCTCCTTACCCTCCATAGGCGCTCGTGTCCAGCCTCATTCGACAGTCGCACAATTTTTTGAATATGATTACGATAGTTTTTATTTCCATTTTACCAGTTTTCTAGCTCGACATAGCCTCGACAACATTGTGAATTAGCTAAGGATATCTACCCTCTATTTGTACTTAGGGTTTTACATATTTTGGCTCAACTTGCTTGGGTGAATTTATGTACTTAATTGTTTATTCATTTACTGCTGGAATAATATTTAGATTAAGCATATAAATTCACATGTTAGATTAATCACAAGTAATTTCCCCCAAATTTGAAATGTAATATAGACAAAATTCCTAATCAAAACATCAAAGCATAATAATAATAAAAAATCCTTGGAATGATGCACATGAAATGTTTGACAAAACGTCGTCTCATGGAATGCTTCATTATTTTTTATTTTCTAGTGCCAAACAAGATATTGTTTACTATTGGATACCTTTAAATATACTCTTGTCAGAGAAGCTCGGTTTGAGGAATACAAACTATTTGTAACATCCCTCTCTTCATTCAAAATCTTATCCTATCGTGATCGCTATTGTCACTATCATTATGGATGGCATCATCATTATTACTATCAAATTGGAGAAAATCCTTGGGAGTAGTAAGGCGGCTCAGGGGTTTTGCGGAAACTCTCATTATTTGAACCATTGGAGTTCCGCTTCAATTTATACACCATTGTCATATTTTAGAGGTAGAGTTATGTATGTTGATGTCAGACTATTGCTTTCGAACAAAATGATGTCTTTCCTATGAGAAATATGTGCGATTGGATTTTTATTTTTTGACTGGATTTTTTTCTTGTTTTGGTTTGAATGTGGATAAATTTTGGGGTGGTCTTTTTCCTGTGAATGTGATAAGTGCAACGATCGTATAATATGCATTTAGGAAAAGAGAGGAGGATTTTGCAAGCACGAAGGTGATCATAGCAAAATGGGGTTAACATAGTACAATAGCATTTACAACTAAAAATATGGGAGGCTCCAAATTTTTTAAATAAACTCCTCCCACAAGACATTTACTTTTTAAAAATTCCAAACATTTCATCTTTCATGAAAATTTCTAATACATCAATTTTGTCAATATTTTGAGTGTTACGCTCTCCTGTGTAATGAGCATTTTTTTATATTTCATTCCAAATGTCTTTTCATGCCTTAGAAATGGGTTAGACAACAAATGATCTATTGAGACTTGCACCATTGATATTAAGTGCCATGATAATAAACTAAATTGTAATCTTCTAGTTGATTGACTGAATTATAATCTTCAAACTAAAGCATTCCCTATTTATAATATTGGAGGAGATAAAGCATTGAAGGAAGACCCAAGAGCACATTTTTTCTCTTTTAAAAATGCGTCAAACATTAATTATGTTTATAATCATTTCTAGACATGATTTTAGTGGTTGTGTCTAACATGTGTTGGGGAAATGCACGGTCGAGTAGGATAAATAGATCAACAAAGTTTTATGTTGGTGGTCATTCACGGAAAACGTTGTTAAAACCATTGATGATGGAAACCATAATTTCTACCTTTAACACTAAATTAAAAAACTAATTAAACATGTGCGTGAAATTGACAATAGAAGGTGTTGGTGCTCAATTTGATCTAGCCCCGTTTGCTCTAGAAATTTCCGAATCTACCTGGTTTGTCGTATTTTCTATCTCCCCGAATGGATGCGTACAAGTTTTATCTTTACTAGGGTGTTATTGTAAATCCTTCTCTATGGTCGTGGATTGTTGTCGAGCCATGAATTATTTGCAAATTCTTTTTCCTTGAAGAAAGATTCAATTCTGGGTGCAAATGGTGAAGTTCCCCTGCATTTTACTGTTTGACGGGCGTGTTTTCCCTGTCAAATTATATCTCAGCATCTTCAACTACGTGGTCTCTTTTGATTGGATGAGGCACGTCGGGTCTATTTTATAACTTGTAACTTTTTGCTATGTTTGCAAAAAAGATCAATTTGGCCCCGCGGCCCCGTTGAGTTCTGATTGGCCAGTCAAATTTATAAAGGCGGAGCGAATTTCTCTTTTTTGCCCCGAAGGTGTATACGTGTTCATTTTTAATTGGTTGCGGCCGACGGGTCTTTTTGGTGAAATTTGCCACTTTGGTCACATTTGTAAAAAATACCAAATTGGCCCTGCGGCCCCGATAGTCTCTGATTGGCTATTCAACAAATATGAAGTGGCAGGGAAAAAGTCTTACTTTGACCCCGAAGATGGACACGTGGTAGTTTTTCAAGTTACAAGCGGGGAAGCGGTGACAGGTCGGTAAAACATTTTGAAGTTTTTTGGCTCAGCATTGAAAAGTCAAAGTGGGGAGACGGGTCGTCAGAGGTTTTTTGAAGATTTTTGCCTTTGTGTGAAAAGGAGCAAAGTATAAAAATAAAGTGTGACTCCGCTAGGGCCCACATCAAAAGACAAAAGCGGGAAGCGGGTCGGAGGAGGAAAATTGGAAATTTTTTTTTTTGTTAAAAAGGGTAAAATTGCATAAATGAGTTTTGACTCCATCAAAGGCAAAGTATTAAGCCACGTGGGGTCACATCAAAAGATAAAAGTGGGAAGCGGGTCGCCGGAGGAAAATTGTATTTCAAAGAGCCATGACTCCATCAAAGGAGGGGTGGGGCAAAATGTGAAAATTGTGCATTTTCTCCAAAAGTCATAAAATGCAAAAGGAAACCCCAGGCCCACTTCGAATCAGATTCTTCCACGTGGACGACTCTAATTCAAGGTTGTGAAAGGGTAGAATCAACAGTTATGGTGCGATGCATCTGGTTTTGCCGCCATTTTTGCTCCAAGACTTCTGGAGATGAAAATACGCATTCTTTTGGTGAATCATTTTTTGATTCCTTGTCGTTTTATTAGCAAAGTGTAATTGAAGTGATTTGGAGCTTAATTTGTGAATCCAAGGAAGTGTAAAGGTTGATATTTTGAAAGTTGGAATTTACTCGGGCACTTGCAAAAATGAATTACCAGAGAATCTGGATGCAGAGAAAATTGCAGAGGAAAGAATGAGGAGAAGGAAGTTATAGGCGCAAAGGATGAAAAATGTGTTGCCAGAGGAGATGACTGGATGCCCCAGTTAAAACAATGATGGAAATATCTGAAATGATTCACCTTTTGAACACCTGGCAACTTTTTGTTGTAAACCTGTTAAACATCACTTTCTGGAAATCATGATCAAATATGTAACAAACAAAGGTTCCTCGAATATTCTTTTCTTGGGGGGAAAGCTTGGATGTAAATTGAGTGTTATAAAAGCATGCTTTAGTCATGCAAATGGTTGGGGGTTGAATTCTTACGAGAAAATTTGAGAAATCCCATCTTCCTGAGAGACCATCTGAGAAACCTGTTAATCTCTTATGTTTTAGATTTGATCATGTCAAGTTGGTTGCAAGTGTACAACCATTGACAAGCTCTGAGATTGTTCAAGAAACCTTCCCCTGCTGATGAATCTAATCAACTTCGAATTAATCTGTGTTAATCTTGGGAAAATTTGTGTCTGCTTTATTTCAGAATGTCTACAAATAGTATTTCTTGTTCCTATTGCAATCTTGTGTTAAAATCCCTCCGAATCACACAGGATCTCATCCCTGTGATAGTTTAGTGGCATTTGCAATTTCATTATGAGAAGAGCCTTCATCCTGTAATGAGATAAACAATTTAAAATCACTTTACTGTCATTTTGTTGATAAAGATTGTCTGTAAGCCTTTGAGTGTATCTTAGGCGTGAGGAACCAGGGGTCTTTAATGTTTAATTGAGTCTTTAGCTCGAGCCTTCATGTTAAATTCTTGGAGATTGTGTGAAACCATGTAAATCTGGGCCTCCATTGATGCACACCTTCTGGTTGAAGGAATATTTTAGCTATTCTGAAGCATTCTGTCATTTAGTTTTCCAATTGTTGTGAAGGTTCTCAAAGATCTGGCAAAATCAAGTTTATCCTGCTTAATCTCCCACCAAAAATTATTCAAAAACAATGAATCCTACCTGAACTACCCCTTGTTTTCCCTGTATGTCCACAAATGAATAAATTCTACTGCCAAAATATGCAGAAGCAATCAGGATTCCATAATGTCTTTAGTAACGTTAACCTTGTTTAGAAAATATCACCATTCTTTAGAAGTGATAACTCATGAGAGTTAAATTGTGGTGCATTGATCATATTTTCTCAAGGTTTCCTTTCAAATTTGTGCAAAGAAGGATATCTTCATTCTCCTTCACCAACAGAGGTTACAAAATGGGTCCTCTCACCCTGGTTGAAAGGCACAACCTAAAGTAGTGAGGATAGATCAAATCCTTTTGAAGGTGCTATCCATTTCTCCAACATCTGAGTGACAAAGAGCCAGCTGAATCACCTCCCCGGCTACAAAATGACATACATGATGATTTATCTGTCTCTAGGCTTCTTGTTAAATATGTGATGCTGCTCAGCTTGCAAAGGAGAATCAATTTGGATACCAACACCATTTTGGTGCAATTACCGAGGACTTATTAACATTGCTAGGGATTATTTGAACTCTGGGACTTATTTGTGCGGCAACAACACTAGATTAGCATCGTTGCCAGGGATTATTTGAACACCATGACCTATTTGTGTGGCAACAACACCAGATTGGCACCGTTGTCGGGGACTTATTAGCGTTGCCGGGGATTATTTGAACTCTGGGACCTATTTGTGCGATAACAACACCAGATTGGCGCCATTGCCGGGGATATTCAAAGGCATTCTTATATTCAGCCCTGGTAATGTTTCTTACATGATCTAAGTGTAAATACATTATTTAAACATCATCCTTTGTTGAGATTTGTAAGATTTGCGAAGTTACAAGTTCTGTGTGCAATATTTCTAGTTTCTGTTGGTTTTTGCACTAAGTTTACATCATCAATGTTAAATATGGGTAAAGGAAGGTCAGATCTGTGAAGCTTTGCATGAATTTAGTGTTGACAGACATTTGACAGATCAATTTTAGTGCATTTGCACAACTAAGGTGAAAATCCTTAGTGGCGACTCCGTGTTGAATTAATTTTTGATAAATGCCAGTGTCTTAACCTCTGTCAATTGAAATTTATCACTAATCTTTGCAAAGCTGGAAGGAAGAAGATCTTTCTTCATTAAAGACCCTACTAGAAGGTTGTTTCCAGAATTGGGAAAGACAAATTCATGAAGGAAGAAGAATCTGGAAAGTTATTGGAGATCAGAAATCAAGAAAAGAGTTATCAATTGTGGAAACTGATCAGCCTGTCATTGAAGATTGCCATACTTCCTCAAGTGCTTCTGAATCAGGTAGTCTTTTTGTAGATCAGAATTCTCCATCTGGAGAGGGGCCTTCATTTGTATTTGAAAATTTTGTGTCTCATTTTGTCCCTGTGTTTTCCAAAGCTGATAGGATCTTCCAAGAAACAGAGTTTTTAGAGAACATTCATTCTGAGAATTGCATTCCTGTGCCCCACAGACCCCTCACTCCTCATCATTTTGTTTCTCCTGTAAGATCACCTCCTCAAAACAATATGGCCCAGCCCCCACCCAGACCTCCATTTGTTGTGAACACTTTTGGTCCTATAGATTTTAGAGGTATGGCTGGATATCCAAATGTAGTGCCACAAGATGTTAGAAATAGACTGCCTAAATTTCAAGGAAATAATGCTATTACTGGTGATCAACATTTAAAACTTTTTGTCAATATGATGGAAGACTTTGAGATTGAATTTGAGGATGTGTATATAAAATTGTTTATTCATACTCTTGAGGAGGATGCACGTGACTGGTATAAATCTTTACCAGACAACTCAATAGACTCATGGACAGAAATGAAAAATGCTTTTAGATTGCAATATGGGGATAAAATAAATCCTAGGTTTCTTTTGTCTGAATTTGAAAATATTAAAAAGAATCCTAATGAATCTATTCATGACTTCAATACTCGGTTCAATAAGACCCTTAATAGGCTACCTGTAATCCTGAGGCCAAGTGATGTTTCTTGTTTAATAAAATACTCTGATGCTTTTGATAAGAAGGTTGCCTATTATTTAAGGGACAAAAACCCAGGAACTTTGAGGCAGGCCTTCACCATGGCTTTGCAGATTGAAAACAATATCAAAGCAGTTGGTAAGCCTCCTAAGAGGGAAGGTATCAAGCTGATCAATCCAGAGAAGCCTCAGTCAAGTAAGTCTGTGGATCTAGAAGAGGTTGTAAAAACTTTGGCCAGAGCTGTTAAGGAAATATCCTATAAACTGGCCAGAGTAGAGAAGGGGATTGGACAAGGTTCCCAAGGTCAGCACAAGCCACAAGGTCAAGAAAGATTTGCAAATCATCCCAGAGGTGATCATAGATCAGATGACAGGGGTAAAGGGCCCGTGGGATCAGGAAATAGACAGCCCCAACCCTGGGAAAATAGATTGGTGCCTGATCCTTTAGCTGCCAGAGTTGCTACTGTTGAAGAAGCTCATGAAATTGAGTGGTGTGATAGTTGTTTCTTGCCCCATTCCCCATGTGATGTTGAAAAGGGAGTTGAGGAAGAAGCTGATGATGATGAGACAGATGATGATGCATGCATGATGGATTGCTCTACAAGTTCACAACAGGGAGCAACCTCAACTGAACTGATGAGTGCCAGAACTATGTTAAAGATTTTTGGGATTGCATTCACCGGGTATTACCTCTTCCTCCCACTCATACTTTTGAAATTGATATGGTACAAGCTTTTGAGTTTCCTAATAATGATTTTGAGTACTTAAGGGCATTAATGATTAAGAAGTATGATGGAGGAATTCCTTCAGAAGAGGATAGACAGTTGTTAATGAATGCAGTAGTTGGCCACGAAAAAGAATATAATACCAGGAGCAAAGTTGTCAAAGGGGCAGGGCCTCAGGCCAAACCAAAAATTCCAGTGCTTACCAGTATCCCTAAGGAAACCCCTAATAAAGATGCATCTGGAAAAGGCTTTGTCACCCCAAATAAAACTTGTGTTCCTCCCCATGCTCAGACTGTGAAAAATCCCATGCCATCAGATGAAACTTGTAAACCTTCCTCCTAATAATGCCTTACCCAAATATGTTCCTTGTGACATAGCCCAAATATTGAGTCAGATCAAGATTATTGTTCCCATTTTTGAATTGCTTAGAATCCCTGAGCATAAGAAGAGAGCATTTCAGTATTTGGGGCTTAAGACAAGGTCACCCAGGGTAAAAATGTAAAAAATTAGAGGTTCCTCCTGCCATTGCAGAATTAGAAAAACCACAAGCATTGGAGGAATTGGGTGAACCACCTGAGGTTTATTTGGGAACTTCTCTGGTTGAGTTTCAGCTGAATGTGGATCCATTTTTTACTACTCTGATTATTAAGGATAAATTGTTCAATAATTGCATGTTTGATTCAAGAGCCTCATGTAATGTAATGCCTCTTGAGGTCATGAATGAGTTGAATCTCAAAGTAACAAACTTATGGGAAATGTACTGCCATGGATTCAAGAGAGGTGCCAGTAGTTGGATGTGTCAAGGGTTTAGTTGTGCAATTGGCAGCGTATCCAGGCAAGTACTTAACTTTGAATGTGGTAATTGTGGATTGTCCTGCTAAATGGGGAATGTTATTATCTAGAAAGTGGGCAGCTAGTGTGGGTGGAAGTGTGCAAATGGACATGTCTTATGCCACCATACCAATTGAGGGCAGCCTTGTGAAGTTACCTGGTGAAAAGAAAATGTTATATCTCATTGAGGACCCCAACAATGCTTCTTATGAAGTATTGCACACAGACACTGATGTTGATAACTCTGTGAGCTATGTTGTTTTCAAGGAGTATGAAATTGATCAATGCAGATATCCTGAGCAGATTGATTTTCCTGGGACTTTGATGTTTGATGCAGCCTCGAGAGATGTTGAAAAACTTGACATAGGCACAAAGGATAAGCCTGAAAAAATGTGGTCAGATAGCAACTTGGATGGAAAAGAGAAACAATCATATGACCAGTTGTTAAAGACGTATCAGAAATGCTTAGCATGGTCATATCCAGGATCGAAGGCACTTGAAAACTTTCCTTGATTGTTTTCTCTGAATCAGGGTGCACACCATTATATAGTGTACAGTCTTTTGGTTTTGTTCTACTTTCGTGTTTTTCTATTTCGGTTTTCCTGGTCCCTGGTGACCAGTTTTTGTTGGTTTCTCAGTTTGTCTTGGGGGATTTGGTTATTTTTTTGCTCTACAAGCTTGTTCTTTGACTCCGTTTCCCAATGGATTTTTGGCACATGGTCTATTGTTCTTGTGGCACTCGCAGGGAGTGCCCATCCCCGAGTCAGAGCTGATGTTGGTGCTCAATTTGATCTCGCCCCATTTGCTCTAGAAATTTCCCAATCTACCTAGTTCATCGTATTTTCTATCTCCCCGAATGGATGCGTACAAGTTTTATCTTTACCAGGGTGTTATTGTAAATCCTTCTCTATGGTCGTGGATTGTTGTCGAGCCATGAATTATTTGCAAATTCTTTGTCCTTGAAGAAAGATTCAATTTTGGGCACAAATGGTGAAGTTCCCCTGCATCTTACGGTTTGACGGGCATGTTTTCCCCGTCAAATTATATCTCAGCATCTTCAGCTACGTGGTCTCTTTTGATTGGATGAGGCATGTCGGGTCTATTTTATAACTTGTAACTTTTTGTTATGTTTGCAAAAAGATCAATTTGGCCCGCGGCCCCGTTGAGTTCTGATTGGCTGGTCAAATTTATAAAGGCAGAGTGAATTTCTCTTTTTTGCCCCGAAGGTGTATACGTGTTCATTTTTAATTGGTTGCGGCCCGACGGGTCTTTTTGGTGAAATTTTCCACTTTGGTCACATTTGTAAAAAATACCAAATTAGCCCCACGGCCCCGATAGTCTCTGATTGGCTATTTAGAAAATATGAAGCGGCAGGGAAAAAGTCTTACTTTGACCCCGAAGATGGACACGTGGCAGTTTTTCAAGTTACAAGCCAGATGGCGGGTCCGTGGAAATTTTTGAAGTTTTTTGGCTCAGCATTGAAAAGTCAAAGCGGGGAGACGGGTCGCCAGAGGTTTTTTGAAGATTTTTGCCTTTTTGTGAAAAGGAGCAAAGTATAAAAATGAAGTGTGACTCCACTGGGGCCCACATCAAAAGATAAAAGTGGGAAGCGGGTCGACGAAGGAAAATTGGAAATTTTGCCTTTTTGTTAAAAAGGGTAAAATTGCATAAATGAGCCGCGACTCCATCAAAGGCCCAGATTAAGCCACGTGTCGAGCCTGTATTTCAAAGGTGGAGGGGTGGGGCAAAATGTGAAAATTGCACATTTTCTCCAAAAGTCATAAAATGCAAAAGGCAACCCCAGGCCCGCTTCGAATCAGATTTTTCCATGTGGATGACTCTAATTTAAAGTTGTGAAAGGGCATA
Source organism: Taxus chinensis (assembly GCA_019776745.2). Taxonomy (NCBI): domain Eukaryota; kingdom Viridiplantae; phylum Streptophyta; class Pinopsida; order Cupressales; family Taxaceae; genus Taxus; species Taxus chinensis. The sequence continues at coordinate 195,768,147 of CM034150.1, forward strand.
ATCAATAGTTATGGCATGATGCATCTAGTTTTGCCACCATTAACGTTCCACGACTTCAGGGGATGTAAATATGCATTTTTTTTCATGGTGAATCTGAATGAAATTTCTTGTCATTTCTATCAGCAAAGTGCAATTGAAAGTGTTGTGGAGCTTAATTTGTGAATTTGAGGAAGTGCAAGAGTTGATATTTTGAAATAGAGTTACTCGGGCACCTGCAGAAAATGAATTGCCAGATCTAGCAGAGCAAATTGCAGAGGAAAGAATGAGGAGAAGGAAGTTATAGGCACAAATGATGAAAAATGTGTTGCTAGAGGAGATGATTAGATGCCCCAGTTAAAACAATGATGGAAATATCTGAAATGATTCACCTTTTGAACACCTGGAAACTTTTTGTTGTAAATATGTTAAACATCACTTTCTGGAAATCATGATCAACTATGTAACAAAAAAAGGTTCCTCGAATATTCTTTTTTTGGGGGGGAAGCTTTGGATGTAAATTGAGTGTTATAAAGGGCATGCTTTAGTCATGCAAATGGTCGGGGGTTGAATTCTTACGAGAAAATTTGAGAAATCCCATCTTCCTGAGAGACCATCTGAGAAACTTGTTAATCTCTTATGTTTTAGATTTGATCATGTCAAGTTGGTTGCAAGTGTACAACCATTGACAAGCTCTGAGATTGTTCAAGAAACCTTCCCCTGCTGATGAATCTAATCAACTTTGAATTAATCTGTGTTAATCTTGGGCAAATTTGTGTCTGCTTTATTTTAGAATGTCTACAAATAGTATTTCTTGTTCCTATTGCAATCTTGTGTTAAAATCCCTCCGAATCACACAGGATCTCATCCTTGTGATAGTTTAGTGGCATTTGAAATTTCATTATGAGAAGAGCCTTCATCCTGTAATGAGATAAACAATTTAAAATCACTTTACTGTCATTTTGTTGATAAAGATTGTCTGTAAGCCTTTGAGTGTATCTTAGGTGTGAGGAACCAGGGGTCTTTAATGTTTAATTGAGTCTTTAGCTCGAGCCTTCGTGTTAAATTCTTGGAGATTGTGTGAAACCATGCAAATCTGGGCCTCCATTGATGCACACCTTCTGGTTGAAGGAATATTTTAGCTATTCTGAAGCATTCTGTCATTTAGTTTTCCAATTGTTGTGAAGGTTCTCAAAGATCTAGAAAAATCAAGTTTATCCTGCTTAATCTCCCACCAAAAATTATTCAAAAACAATGAATCCTACCTGAACTACCCCTGTTTTCCCTGTATGTCCACAAATGAATAAATTCTACTGCCAAAATATGCAGAAGCAATCAAGATTCCATAATGTCTTTAGTAACCTTAACCTTGTTTAGAAAATATCACCATTCTTTAGAAGTGACAACTCGTGAGAGTTAAATTGTGGTGCATTGATCATATTTTCTCAAGGTTTCCTTTCAAATTTGTGCAAAAAAGGATATCTTCATTCTCCTTCACCAACAGAGGTTACAAAATGGGTCCTCTCACCCTGGTTGAAAGGCACAACCTAAAGTAGTGAGGATAGATCAAATCCTTTTGAAGGTGCTATCCATTTCTCCAACATCTGAGTGACAAAGAGCCATCTGAATCACCTCCTTGGCTACAAAATGACATACATGATGATTTATCTGTCTCTAGGCTTCTTGTTAAATATAAATTGCAATGATAAATAAACTAAATTATAATTTTTAAACCGATCAATTGAATGAGAAAACCATAGTTTCTACCTTAATCGCTACATAAAAAACCAACTAAAAAATGTGCATGAAATTGACGATAGAAGGAACCCTTAAGCTATAGTTTCTATATCTAACACATGTAGTGTTTGGAAGTCAAACATATGTAAGTTCCCTATCTACAAGCGATGATGATGGAAAATTTTCAATGTGACCAACCAACCCACCTCTCCATGCAATACACCAATGACTTCAACTCAAATTATGATTAGTGTTTTCATATATTTGGCAAACAAGTTGTCAAAGTAATCATGATAAGAGTAATATTAGGTCACATGTTCAAACCTTGGTGATATAATTTCTAGTTGTGGTTAATTCGATGCAAGAGTAGTCACCATGAAAACTTTTCCTAATATAAATACATATGACAATACTTCATTTTTTTGGTGTTAAGAATCTATAGTGTTAAGGATAAAGTCTTGGCTACAAATACACAAGGAAAAATGTTACAAATGATACCCGTCATTACCTAGGAGAGCATGGAGAATGGCATTAGATATTGGTCTATAAAGATGACACAAAACCACATGATCGACCCTTTGTTTTGTGGTTATCTAACTCAAGAACTACTATGAATTGACTTGGGATGATGAGTCCACTCCACGTGTCCCTATCTCTAAAATGTATCAAAACACAAACAATATAATTCAACTTAAATTGAAATTTGTTCTAACTACCCTCAAATTACAAGGGATGCCATGGTTGGCAGTTACTTGTTCCACCCCCCTTTTCTCTAATTTAAATGATTGCCAAAAAAGTGCGTGGTTTGTATGTTCCTGGTTATAATAAAGCAATGTTTCACAAATGTTCCCTCCAACATTTTTCCCATCCTTGAACTTATCCTCCCTTAAAATCCTTCTTTGTTTACCCTCGTCATCGTATAGTGTTTTTCTCCCCCATTTTCACTTCTTCGACCCATCCCCTTTGGTTTTCACAACGCATCATTTTTTTGTATTTGATTTATGGTTTCTATCTTTTGATGAATAAACCTCGCCTGACAACTTTTTTTGGCCGATAAAAGTGCATGGAAATTACCTACTTATTACTATTTAACGGAGTGAGAGTCATACAATCATAGCCATTAAAAATTATATATTGAACAATTGTCTTGCTTTTACAAATATGTATTGCTTCACATATTTTATCCTTCATAAATTCACACACATCCACACAAAAAAAAAAGTAAACATAAAGATTTTTATAAACAAGGTATTTTTAATCTAATATGGAGCTTACAAATATTTTTTGGCCTTAATTATCAAGGACTGAAGACAATCCATTCTGTCAAATTCTCTCCAGGAATGATCCTGACTCCTGTTGTTGTATCATTGATGGTAGAAGATTTTTATGAGCGCCTTCGCTATAAATGTTGTTGATAAAAACCCTTTTTGTTACTTGCTAGCTATATATAATAAAAATTAACTTGCTACGAACGATTTCACCCATGTTATAGGTGTCATACATGTACATATTTAATTCCAACCTTTTCTATAACTTTCCATTCATGTCTTTGTCTTATCTAACAAATTGAAGCCCACCCATTTTTGATCCTTGACATCGATGGTCATAGATGGATGACACCACCGTGAATATCGTTGGCTGGATATGCCACCAAAAATTCCAGAAAATGTCGATCGTGGAAGTTTGAATTCTAACCAAATCCATTACCTATACAATTGTATTATGGAGGAGGCTCATGACCACCCAATACCATGTTTTTACATTCACCTGTCAACTGGGGACAAGAATCGTAATTATTCATAGATGGTTGTTTGCGCATTTCATGGTTTCCTACATTTACTCTACCTTACAATTGAAAAGGGGGAAACCAAGGAGCAAGCATTGTGGTTGGGTTTTGAAAGAGTAACCTTTAGAATTTTCCACATGTTCTATTTTGAATCTTTAATCACAACTTGCATTCACATGAATGATGCAAGCGACAGGAAGATAATAATATCAAACACATATAACAAATATTATTTTGGTAAGAACTATTCTAGCCATGGAATAGGTGTCAAACATGTAGGTATTTAATTACCACCATATTTCTAACTGTTCATTTATGCCTTGTCTTATCTATCAAATTGAACACCATCCAATCGCAATCTTTGACTCTAATGCTTGTTGATAAATGACATCAATAAGACTATTGATTTTTTCCCATTCTCTTCAATTGCATTTTAGATACTTTCCTTTATTCAATTACCATAAATAGTTACTCCTCCCTAACATAACCACACAAAACACCACCACCCATCGTACTAATTTTAACTTCTATTCCACTCTCTCTTCCTCCATATAACTGAAAAATCAAATACCTTAACCAACACAACTACGCTTCTTCTTTTCCTCCCCCTTTCCACAAATCTTTCTTCCACCACATCCCTTTCAGCGTTCACATTGCATTGCTTGTGTGCGATTGCTAGTTATATAACACAAATAAACATAAACTAAAGTTTTTTTAATTCTTCAATTAACATAAAAAACATGTATACACTTTTATCCCAATTTGATTTTCAGTATTAATTTTTAAACTTGAAAACCTAGGTTGTTTATCACATGTTTTATTAGGAGTTAACATTTGACCATTGAACCTATCCTAATTTGATGGTGAATATTATTAATTTTTGAATTTAGAAATTATATATATTTTTATCATTTACATCTGTTTTGAATATGTCATGAGTCAATAATTTCAAAACACTTATCTTGATTTTCTGGGTATATATTATATTTATTGCAACAATTTTTTACTTTAAGTACCAATAAAATTGGCATTGATGATTTTCAACATTATATTGGATCAAAACAATTGTTCACTAACATGCAGTTTAGAACTTTGAACAAAATATCACATTTTTTCCACTGACATTACCAAAAAAATGAAAGCACGAGTCCTTATCTATTGAATATTTATTTAATTATTGTTGTTCTTGTTTTATTCTTACTATTACCACTAAACATTTTTTATTAATACAACTCATACATTTATGATATAATTATTTTAAATTAATTTGAAGTTTTTTACTTTACAACAGTTCAATACTAATTATTGTAAAGCAATTCAACAATTCAATTTTAAAGGAGAGACTAGTAACATTGTGATTCTTGTTTTATTCACTTATCATCATATATGTTGTATATATGTGATGTAAAATGAATAAGAGAGTACTCAATTAATGTTTTTAAATATAGTTAGCAATTACGTACATGATGATGTCACATGTTTTGCGAATGTAAAAGTGGGAAATAAGGTAACGGTCCCATGCGGGGGGCAAACACAATGGAAATTTGCAGTTAGGTAGTCTCGTGCATATTTAATTTTACAGCTACTGCATAAAACAAAATCTCACCCTTAAAATGTAGAGCAACAACCGCATAAAATAGTCTATTTTAGGGATGGGAATTGTTGGGGGGCCAAAAATTTGCACACCTGTATTCCACTTTTTTTTGGCCAGCGACCAACAAAATATTGTGTGAGTATATTTTCCCTCCATTCCAAATCTGCTTCCTCCACAAAACTGTTCCGACAACAACAAATATTATTGTAGAAAATATAATTTAATATTCTTCACAATCTCTGTAGAAAATATTAGAGCTACATGGGACCGCAAGGCTGCTAATTTTTTCCTAAAAATTCTCTGCAACTCCTGTTAAAAATCCATGGCCTTGCCCCCTTCATGGGACCGCGACCTAAGACCTCACAATTTAATACCTATCATAAATATAACAATTTTTTAATACTCAAGCAATCCATAATATATAAACAAAGTCCATATATTTATATAATTGAAAAGCGCAATTTTATATTATAAATAAGAGATAAACAACGTTGGTCGTACAAAACACAGATAGAAAAAGTCACACCCCAGAATGCCAACCACATCGAGCCAGCTAGGCCTCGAGAAGGAGGCCAATTACATCAAAAACACAATAAATAGATTTTTAGATGAACCATGTAAGAATATTTACAATCCGAATAACTTTTTAGATTAAAGAGATAAGAGTATTTACAATTAACATATAAATAGATTCTAAGATTAACCATATAAGAGTGTTTACAATCACCATGTAAATAGAATAGATTTAGATTAATGGTGAATATTTTTAGATGACAAACGTGTAAATTGAAAATTTAAAACATACAAACGCTAACCACACAAAAATAATACTAGGTACCTAGGTGATGATTGCTTTTAAGCATAAAGTTATAGTAAGTAATCGGGTAAAAGTGAATGCAAAAATGATTCATAAAGAACAGAAAAGCTCACGATTTCGTGCACTTAAAACTTCCACCCTTTAACTCGAGCAGTCCAGATAACCACATAATATCGCGAATTTTTTTTAACAGAGCAATGCAGTTTGTGGCTTGGACGGGATGAGAGGATTTCAACCACATTCTAAGGATACAGACAACCAACAAACTTAATACCAAGTTTAGAAAGGAAACTGTTAATGGCGATGGCACTGCCAATATCAATGCCTGTTTCTTCGAAATGCAGCATCATTCACAGTAAGGGGGCGATGATTCCTCGGCCTCAATTGCATTCCACATCTGCATTTTCTTTTACTTTACCATATCTTCGGCGACCGTCACTTCCTAGCTTGTTTTCTCTTCGTAGGCAAAGGTAAACCCGTTTTCTTTCAAAAATGCTAAACGCTTCTCTGCTCTGAATACAAATAATTCGAATTGAGGTTTTCTAGGGTTTCTTCTATACATTTTTTGTTTGTTTTTTCTTTAAAGTTTAATTCTCTTCCAATTCACATTTTGTGCTTTTCTATTTTTGGTAAATTCTCTGTGTAGGAGATGAGATATTATGAAGCCATTTACCATTTTGCTTGAGTTTCAAAGTAAATTGCCAGTAGGTTCAGCCAACGCACGGCCTGTTTATTTTATGGTATGTTTATCTCTCCTTGGGATTTGCATACGGACCCTGAAAGCCTCAATGCTTTTACTACTTAAGCTCATCTCATTCGATCTTGTCCAAGTCACATTACTTCGCCTCTTTTGCATTGTAGCTCAAAGCCTTTTGTAGTTCATATGATTTTTTAAGGTCGAATCCCTTAGGGTATCGAAATACAGGTTATGTTTTAGGTCTCGTCTAAGCTAGCACACCAATTTGGTGTATAAGACTCAGCATGTGGGTGGGAATTAGGGACTTTTTTACTTTACCTCGTACATTATCTCAAATGTGTATCTCCTTAGGTTTTGACCTTGTAACAATACTCGAGACTAATCGGGTTATATGGGTTGATGGATGCTGTTTATTTCCGCAGTTTTGCTAGTAGTGACATTTCAAATGTAGCTGGCAGGTTATCGAGAAACGATAAGTATAATGTTCCCTTTGAAAGCTGTGAGTGTGGAATTTCATAAAAGTGTGGATTTCTCCGTACAGGACTCTGCTGGTAGATGTCTGTGTTAAGGCGACTAAGGTTTTGCCGACTTAGGCTGAGGGGAAATATCCTATCAGGGATGTGTTAAATGTATTAATCAATTTTATGGATAGTCAAAAGCCCTAGTGAAACCGTTCCACTGCTGTAAAAGTGACAATATATATAATATGTCTGCTCCAACGTCTTGGAATGTTCCTTGAATCAAACACGAACTTCGTTTAGTATGAAAAACTAACTATCCTCATATGGTCATTTGGTTACATATGGTTTCAATACAACTATTTGTTTGGTTTGCTATCAAATTGGTGATTGACGTTCAAAGAGATACAATACACTCTATTGTGGACTACTTGTGCCACAGTGACCGTGTTTTATCAGAAAAAGGGACTCAGAAACATGAGAAAGTGGAGTTTGTGTCCTACTTTGGCTGGAAACTTGGTTATATTTCTATCCTGAATTGTAGGAAATGAAATTAAAACTTTGTGCAACGAAACATTGAAATTTCAAATTTACGTACAATGTTGAGATAAATTACAATTTTCCCAGTACAGGTATTCTATTACTATATATTGATTCAAATCTGAAAGTGTCAATGGTAACTTCAGATTTGAAAGTGTCAAATGGTAACTTCAATAATGAGAATGTGAAGAGCATACAACAACTATCAAAACCTAAGTAGCCGAAACGGCACCCCTAGACCCCCTGGAGCGGGTACGGCACGTATCGGGAGCGGGAGCGGCTTGGGAGCAGCCAGGCAGGTCCGGATACGGCTGGATACTTCTGCAGCCGTACCCAGCCGTTTCCTGGCCCAAAACTGTATTTTTTTTCTTTTTTCTTTTTTAATTCTGGTTTAAATTTAATATATCATTGCAGCAGAAATTACAGTTTTCACAGCACCATTATTCTACAGAAGGTATAGTTTAAATTTAATATATCATTACAGCAGAAATTACAGTTTTCACAGCACCATTATTCGACCGAAGGTATATTTTAAATTTAATATATCATTACAGCAGAAATTACAGTTTTCGCAGCACCATTATTCTACATAAGGTACCAAGTACAAGCCATCATAAACATGGATAAAAATAGCATGTATGAGATAAATCATAAATGTAATAAACACCTCAACTAGATATGATAGGGACAATTGAAATTATGAATGTATGAGTAGTTTGTTGTGGCTCTTTAGCTTGTTTTGTTTTTCATATGCATAACATGTGGTTAATTCTTATTTAGAAGGCTGAAATTTATATATACTTTTTAATTTTTATATAGTTTTTGTACTGCCGTATCCTACGCCGTATCCGGGGTCAATTTTTTTTTTGCCGTTTCCGCATATCGGATACTCCGCTCCCGCTCCCGTATCCAAAACGTTTCGGCAACTTAGATCAAAACTAAAATGACGTCTACCAGCTGTATGACCACTCTCACTATATTGAAAGTACCACCATCATCATTTGTAGACCCATTTGTTGAACCATAACATAGAGTCCATTCATACTAGCCTTCTCAGTGTCATTAGTGATTTATCTTAACTCCTCCACAGCCACATCCACATCTCAGTTGATCGCAGGTCTCTCCAAATAAGCCAGTGTCTTCCATTGCTAAAGTAGCAAATTACTTTGCTCACAAACAGACTTTTATACCTTCTTTACAGCTAGCCTTTTCTTCGTCAGTAAGTGAATAATGTGATCACACATTAAAATTCAAAAACTGATTTGGGGCTAAAAGATTCATTGATTATGATATCTGATGCGTGCATAAATGTTACCTAGTTTACCACTTTAAAACATGTTTCAAGGCTTGATACAGAGGCAGAAAAATCATTCCTAATGTCATTCTTAGGATTTTCAAGTGTTTTTAGGTGTAGAGGGTTGAAGGTAATTAGAGGTCCACGCTTGGATGGAACTCCAGCTTATACCATCCTAACAGTAGAATATGTGCCTTATTTATATCTTTGCCAAAACATGGAAATCCCGTGCTTCGCTTGATTATCTCCCGCTAACTTGATTTATCCCTTTCATATTCTTCTCTTATTTTCATTTCCATTTATAAACACCATTCATATAAGTTCAGTTTGTTCTGAGGGATTAAGTAAGTTGCTATGCTTAAGACTAACCCATTCTCCTCGGAAGATCATCAGCTCCAGGTGAAGGTGTAACGTTCCTCTTAGGAAAACGATGTTACAAATAGAACACAGAAACAGGAAAATAGATAATTTCTTCACCTCAATCTGAAGTATGAGCTGCGAATCTAAAGTCTGAAGTTCACGGTCTTGATACTGGATAAGCACACTTGTATCAAATACATTAATCTGTCATAAAACCTGTATAGATCCAAATTTTCAGTTGTGAACAGTAGTAGTAACATGCTAGAAACACATCACAAGGAAAAAAATATTATCTGGCTAGTAAACAAAAAATGAAGATCTCCACTAATTCTCCTCACAAGAAGCTAAGTAGAAGACTTGACCTGACAGCATAGGACTCCAACCTCCAGCTGCTAGCGGATAAGATGGCCATTTAACTGTTAACACAACTACAACTTTATTACTGAAAGCTTTATCAAGACCCAATAGTGCCGACAGCATTATTCTATTCCAACTCATAACTTACTTAATGCTATCAACTTTATTTGATCCGAAGGAAAGCTGGCTGCATTATTTGATTCCAACCTCTATAACTGATAAAAAGCTAACATCTTTATCTGATGGGAGAGCTGGACACTCGCAGCTTTTTTTTTGATTCCAGTCTCCATAATTCGTTTGAGGCCATCGACTTTACCTGTTGGGAATACTGGACAACCTACAGGTTTTATAAAGAATCGATTTTATTACATTACTTCCCTTCCCAAATAGTCTTCTTGAAGTTTAGGCAAGTGGAGGATGCAGGGGTGTCTCTTCAGGCTCTTAAAAGCTTCATTTATAGGCAGTTGTTTCCATTTTACGAGGTATTCCTTGATGATTCTGGTGCAGAGTTTCTTACCCTTTCATCTATGTTAGATTATAGTTCAAAGACAATTGAGCCATCTTCATCTAACTGCAGTACATCTCAAGTAGTATCAATCAGATTTCCCATTTATTTCTTCTATCCGGAGACATGAAAAACCTTGTGGATCTTGGTTCTAATGGGCAATTCTAACTTATATGCAACCATAATAGTGTGGTTTCAGTTTGTGTTGTCCTCTAATCAAGAGTGTATTCTTTTTATGCTTTGCAGGATTGCAACTGGACAAAAAAACATGTCATTTATTGAAAATCCTCTTGCTGCGGCATGATATTTTGTTGTCTATGGATGCTTGTAGATGTTTTTTTAATTCAGTTATAACCTGCTCGTGATTTTCTTAGGCGGACTTTATTGAGGGTACTCGGCATTCTTGTTTTATCCAAGTAATCATCCTTGGGGCCTCAAAGCTTGAAATAAATACATTTCCTTGGATACATGAAATGTGCTGTTATATCAAACTCAGCTAAGCGAAGCTATCTTACCCATTGAATATGATACCCTGAAGTGTAGGCTTGAAGATAAGCTTCCAATTTTTTTCTCACAATCTGTATGTGCCCAATAGTGTGAATGTGGATGATAGCTAGTACTATGTGCTAGGACAGTCCCAACGTTTTTAAATAGCTACATTTGAAAATTTCCGTGTGAATTTGGTAGTTTGATCACTTATTATGACTATGCAACTCATAGACACGCTTTGCAAAAATCTCAATCACATGACTTTCTTTATAGTTTGCCTCTACAGCCATGAAATGAACGAACTTTGTTAACTTATCAATTACTACAAAGATACAATTGTTACCTTATGACTTATGTAAACCTATGTAGAGGTTGTTCCAAGCTTGGATTTAGAATTGCCATCCTTATTCATTGGCATACGTCACTTTGAGAGACATATGCCCTCCCATCATTCTTCAAGCCTTGCCAAAAGATATGTTCTCTTGCCTTTTTGTATATCTTTAGGAATCCAACATGTCTTGAAGAAGCAGCACTATGACATTCACGATTCTTTCAATAGTTGTCAAAGGAAGTCGGATTTATAACTTATCACGATCATTATAAAACAACATCCCATTCTTGAAAGTATAGTTAGGAGGTAATGACTCTCCCTTGACCAACCTGGTTAGTTCCTTATCTTTAACATACCCAACCTAAATATCTGGATATAAGCTACCAGTAGCTACTGAAATTCCTTGCATTTCAGCCTTCGGCAGCCTAGATAGCACATCAACAACCTTGTTAGTGTTTTAGTTATAAGGTTAGCTTCTTTGCAATGCAGTTATGTATGAAGTTCTTCTGGAGTCAACTGTGTAACAGCATAATTCTTGGAGAAGTTATATATCTGAATTTTAGAAACTCTTTTTCACCGAGTAGATGTTTAACTTTTTGCCGCCATAAGTTCTTCAAGTAGTCATGATTTGTTCCCACTATAAACTTAGGACCAAGTAAGTATTGCCTGAATCTTGCCAATGCGTGCCTGATGATCAACACTTTTGATCATATATTGTCATAATCTTTTCTTTATCTGTCATATTCCTTCTGTCATATGCTTTTGGTCTTCCTTCTTGCATGAGGACAGATCCCACCCCAACACCAAATGCATCAAAGTCTAGTAGAAAGGGTTTAGAAAAAACAGGAAGGGCTAAAATTGGGCAAGTGGTCATTACCATTTTGTGGTCAATAAATGCTTTAACCACATTTGTTGTCCAATTAGATCTCTTAAGTTTCAATAAGACAGTTAAGGGTGCTACAATTTTAGAGCAACCCTTTACATACCTGCGATTTTAGTTGCATAAACCAAGAAAACCCCATATCTGAGTTATATTTTGTGGAGTAGGCCAATCTAAGATGAATTTTATATTACCAGGGTCCTCTTTGATACCTCCATCGTGGCTAACATGTCCTGTATGTTCTAGCTCTGTAGCAAAAAAAGTGCATCTGAACAGCTTGGCTTGCAACTTATGATCTCTAAGTCTCTGTAAGGTTATCTCTAAATGCCACAAACAAGTATCCAAATCTGAACCATATATCAAAATATCATGATGGAGTACCAATACAAACTTATAAAGGACATATTTAGTCATATATGGCAGCCGGCTATATGGCCAAAGGTGAGTTTCTTTGTTTGGTTGGTGTTAAGGAAGAGAGTTTTAACTGGGGATAGACTTATGAAACGTGGACCATAGAGATTTTTAACTGGGGATAGACGTATGAAATGTGGATTTCATGGTCCCTTAAGATGCGCCTTATGCCTGGAAGATGAGGAGTCTCTTTTCCATCTGTTCTTCCAATGTCCTTGGGCTGTCTCCTTATGTCAGTTTTTTTCTAAATTGTTTAACCTTCCTTGGATCAGCATCCAGTCCTTCGAGCAGCTGGTTAGAGAATGGCAACGTCAAATACCTAAAGGTCAAAATTTACTTCTGGCTCTATGGTCTAGTGTAACCCTTCTTCTTTGGAACATCTGGAAGGAACGTAATAGCCAAATCTTCCAACAGGAAAACAGAGACGTAACTTATGTTTGGGATAAAATCAAAATCAATGTATCATAATTTATCAAACATAAGATATCTCTACCTCCGGAATGGGAGCATGTGTGTAAACAACTCTCTTTGCAACCCAGAAATTCATCAATGCCTGCATTTCAGCATAAAAAGAAAATTCAGCGGAATGATCAATGGACAGCTCCCCTAATAGAGTATGGAAAATTAAACATGGATGGAGCCTCAAGGGGCAATCCAGGTCAAGCTGCTATGGGAGGCATTGGCAGATCCTCTGATAGATCAGTAACCTTTTTCTGCGCTGGAAAATTAGGGCATGCAACTAATAATATATTGGAGATTAAGGCTGTGTACAAAGGAGTGCAGGAGGCTCTAAAAATTGGATGGCAGAAACTCCATATCGAATTGAATGCCAAGGTGATCATGAGCCTGCTATCTAACCCTGAAGGTGGTCATAGTAAAAATTGGAGAATTGATAGAGAAGTGTATAAAAATTAACAGGATGCGGCACCAGTTTCAAGATGTGAAAATCAGTCATATTCCTAGAGAGGAATAAAGTAGTGGATTGGCTGGCCAATTGGGCGCTTGATAACCATAACATTCTTTGTCATGGGTTGACTCCTTGAGGGTGGTCAACCAAGATCCAAGCAGATATGAGAAATATTCCCGATTCTGATTTATTCTAATAATGCTAATAAGGTACCTTTTGTTTATGATGCCCAGGCTTGGAATAATAGTCTACAAGCTTGGCATAGTAGAAGTTGTACTCTTTGATTTCTCTCTAATATAAATGGGTTTTCGTTTTTTTTTTAAAGATTTAAAAACTCAATTCATTGTTCCCCGAATGTTGCTGGAGCATTAGTTAAGTCAAAAGGCATAATTAGAAACTCATAATACCCCATGTGTGCTCTAAAGACTGTTCTGTGGGCATCGTCAGGTCTTACCCATATTTGACGGCAACAAGATTTTAAGCCAATTTTTGTGAATAACTTTGTCCCATGTGGCTCACCCATTAAATGGTCCATGTGAGGGATTGCATATTCATTTTTAATTGTTTGTTTATTTAACTGCCTATAGACATCACACATTCCACAGGAACCCTTTAACCATGACAACAGGGGCAGATAATGGATGTTTGCTATCGTGATATGTCTCATGTGGAGTAGCTCAATTATAATATTTTCTCTTATATTTCAGGTATCGTGGATGACAACAAGAAATAATAATAATAGGAGTACTTTGCATCAACTCGATGACATGGTCCATGATCTGGATAAGTTTGGGAATCTGGTGGACAACACACTAATTGTAGGAACTTAATGCGTTACAAATGGAATTGATTAATTCCAAAAGTTGAAGCATAATGATAACTGCAGAATTGTAGCTAAATGAACTATGAATAAATGGAAATACAAATAAAGACAAAAGAGAACAAATTTTGAATAAAAGAATTTACTCATTCATAGATTAGAGGTCTGTTGGTTATCTCTAAGAAGAGATGTAAGCTATTTCTATAATGTTATTACAAAGGAAGGTAGCGATCTACGAGAAGAGATGTGAAGTCACTACTCTCAGCTTTCTACTATGCTTTGCATATTACAAAAATGTAGCAATCTTTGTGAAGAGATGCTAAGTTACAACACTTTGATTTTTACATTTGGCTGACGATTCCATTCTATCTATTTTTAGTAGGAAATGAACAACCCGAAACAGAAAATGAAGTGTTTTTCCTTGGAATGTAAAAAGCCATGTGACAAGTGTCCCCCCAAAATATGAGGGAATTTGTTTGGGCATTAAACTCATAAAAATACAAAATTTCGGTTTTCAAATTTTTAAACATTTTCTAAATTTTTGTATTTTGCAATTTCAGAACCTTTCAATGTGTTTATTTTTTGGCATAAAATGTATGTTAAAGCAACCATTTTTCTTTGGTGTAGAGCATAACCCAAGCTTTCTGGCACATTAAACAGTTTGAATTCCTATCAACGGTGGAAGAGTCGCAACTTTGGAAAGGTGACCTGCTAGTTTGTAAATAATTTGCCTAAAGATTGTCCAAACTGTCACTCGGATCAGTCATCCCTCCTTGGGGAGCAATGGGGACCCCATTCCACTAAGTGTTAATTTTTGACAAACATAAGAACTCATTAGTGCAAAAGCGATTCTGTTCCACCTGAGTAGGGATGATCCATTCAAAAATCATTCTTATTGATTATGAAAACCTTTGAGTAGGGATGTTGGCAAACAAACATGTAGAACTGTTGTGGTTACACTTCTTGCATAATTTACAAGGATGAAGATTCCAACATTGGATAGATTCATGACCTCTTCTAGCACAATAATTGCAAATAATAAGACAAAACAAATACCTTACATGTGCATGAGTAGAATGTTTGCAATGATGTTGAACAGGTTGTTCTGCTTCTATTATATATGCAAATATGTCTGCTTTAATGAAAGTGGAACTCATGTTGGGTTGAGAAGATTCTCTAGTATACCAAAGACCGAACTTTGTGGGGTCTCATTTCAGCTTCAAGAGGTTTTTGATTCCTTAACCATCTTTGTTAAGACCTTGACCAGTGTATCCCATTTTCTTTAACAATTTAAAATCAATTTCTTTGGCCTGCTTTTCAAAACTGCCAAATAAATATGGTGAATGATCATATTGTGAGGATTTTGAATAGCATAACCTGTTTTCCTCTGTGTCTGACGCTGCATCCATGACATGTTGTTTCTACTCTTTCAAACACTTAGAATTCATACTGTGGTATGGCCATATCCGGTTCGATATTCATTAAAAACTGCTTATTTTTCAGTCAAATCTTGTTGAAGCTCATGTATATCTTGTTTGTACAATTCCTCTATTCGGTGTAGACTGTGCATGACAAGGTCCCGTTGAATTTCATCAAAAACCACTTTTTCATCCAGTTTGTTGAAGATTGTGCATAGCTTGGTTGTACCTATTCTCTGCTTGGTGTAGTCCTTCCGCAATAGGGTTTCAGAATTAGGAAAGATGCTTCTGCATCTCTACTGTCCTCTCCATGATGAGGTTGAGGTTGGTTTGTTATCGTTGGTTCACATTCCTTAACCATTGATTTTCTTCAAAGAGTGCTTTCTACTCATTCTAAGGTGTTGAAAATGATCCGATGTTGGATTTGGTCCTCTTGCTGCCTTTTCCCGCTTCCCTTTCCCATGACTATTGCAAAATTCCTGCAAGACTATGTAATTTCTGCTATGTTAACACTGATCCGGAGTAGACTGGATTCCTGTGGGCAACACATGGAATTGTAGGAACTTAATGTGTTATAATTGGGAGCAACTAATTGCAAAAGTTGTAGCATAAAGATAATTACAGAAATGAATCACGAATAAACAAAAGTAAAAGTATATGCAAAGAGAGCAAATTTTGAATAAATAATTTATTAATTCATTAATGTGAGAGGCATCATGTACAACTATCTCCGAGAAGAGATGCAAGTTATTTCTCCCATGTTATTACAAAGAAAGGCAACAATCTCTGAGAAGAGATGTGAAGCATCCAGTCTCAACTCTTTGCTATGCTCTGCAGATTACAAAAAGGTAGCAATCGCCGCAAAGAGATGTGAAACTACAACACTTATTTTACATTCTGATGACAATTCTTTTATAACAATTTTCAGTAGGAAATGAATAGCCTTACAAATAAAAGATGAAGTGATTGGCCTTGGAATGTGAAAAACTATGTGACAAGTGTTCTCTCAAGAAGTTGAGGGGATTTGTCATGGCATGAAACTCATATACAAATTTTTGTTTTTCCAAATTTTGTAGATTTTTCTACATTGAAATTTTGCATTTTTGGATACCTTTGGAGATTTTTTTTGGGGTTAAACCTTTTTGGTCAAAAATAAAATGCATGTGAAAACAATCATTTTGGTTGGTTAGAGCATAACCCAAGCTTTCCAATTCATTAAACTGTTTTGAATTCTAATCGACAGAGAAAGAGTTCCGCATCCAGCAAGGCGATCTACTAGCTTGTTGGTAATATGTCAAAAAATTGGCCCAAACAACCACTTGGGTCCGTCCATCTCGTGATCTAGTGTAAGTCATTGTGGTAATTCATTGAATATGCATTTGCAATTCTGCAATAGCTCCTCCCCACGACTTGCTTCTCTTTTAGCAATATCAATGGACATAGGAGTTATATCTTGTAAGATTTTTGGATGAAAAAAAAATGCATTTGCTTCCTTTTGACATGTCTTTCCATCCTATGAATTGAAAGGGGTCTTTGTGGGTATTTTCTCAATGCCTTTAAATGTGACTTTTTTCCTATTATGCATGAAGGACATTAGCACAACCTTTAGGTTCATGGTAATATTTCCTAAAGGAGATAAACATTATGCTCCTAGCATTGATTGGCCACATCAATAGGCATGACAAAAAAAATCAAGGCACAAAACTTGACCATCAATAACAATATGTTGAGAAGCACATTTTCGTACACTTTGTTCAAATATCCCATTTGCATCTCAAATAGCTGTGCTGGAGTTACTTTCAGTCCCAATGACTTTGCAACGGCTGCATTTATGAAATTATGTGAACGGTTAGAATCAATGAGTGCTACTAACCTTCTTTTTGTTGAACGCAAGGAATTTCAATAACTGATTTTGATGCAGACTCATGGTCGTTGCACAAGAAAATTGTACTGCACTTTCTTCTAATGAAGGATAGGCTCAGCTTGTTCATCTGTTTGCTTGCATATGGTTTCAGCAGTAGTGTTTTCATCTGGTATTGTAACCACTTCTTCAGTTTCTTCCACAACTACTAATGAATGCAATTGTGGTGGCTTTTAGCACAAATGCCCTTACCTCACTTTCCTACACATTTTAAACAAAATCCATTACAAATCTTTCTTTGATACTCATTAGATGTGAGCATTAACTTAGGTTCAAAAGCAGTATGGTTTTGAAAAGGAGTTTTGCAATCTTACTGGCTTACATTGGAGATTGAAAATTAGTAATGACACTCTCTTGAAGTTGTGGTGACTATTTTTTGCTGTTGTAGTGATTCTAGGGTCCCTTCCATCAACATTCCCCTTGTATTCTTCAGTAAAAGCTTCAGCCACCTCCATGACTTCCTTGTGAGTTTGAGTCTCCAGTGCTCTCACCATCAGTTTTACACAAATGTGTAATCCGCCAGTGAAAATAACAATCAACTGAATATTATCAACTCCTCTTATCTCATTCATGCCTTTTTGGAATCTGAAATATATTTGGCAAGTGGACCTCCCATATGTCTCCCTTTTATCAATTCAAGTAAATTATCACTTCGAATTTTCCCAGTTGTGGTGATTATTTTTTGCTGTTGTAGTGACTATTTTTTGCTGTTGTAGTGATTCTAGGGTCCCTTCCATCAACATTGCCCTTGTATTCTTCAGTAAAAGCTTCAGCCACCTCCATGACTTTTTTGTGAGTTTGAGTCTCCAGTGCTCTCACCATCAGTTTTACACAAATGTGTAATCCGCCAGTGAAAATAACAATCAACTGAATATTATCAACTCCTCTTATCTCATTCATGCCTTTTTGGAATCTGAAATATATTCGGCAATTGGACCTCCCATATGTCTCCCTTTTATCAATTCAAGTAAATTATCACTTCGAATTTTCCCATCAGACCTTTCAGAATACAGGAATGATCTGATTCCAAGTGTGCATGGTAGGTACAATTTCTTCTTCCATATTCAATTCTAATTGACAACACCATTCACAAGCCTCATGTTCTAAAACAAATAGCAAAATAATTTTTTTCTTGCTGTGAATTTGAAAATAGTGGTTATACCTTCTTACCATATGGCAGGCAGGTAATTTTGAATCTTCTCTACCTGAGAATTTAGGCACCTCCACCTTTGCGTTCCATGAGTGTTGATGTAGATCTCTTCTGGTTCTCTCCATTCACCCTTCTCTTGGCCTGTTGAATCCTATTGTTTTAAGGCTCATATGATCTTGAAATGACATACGGTGCTTCAAAAGTTCAGAGCTAGCATCATATGCCCTGATTAACTCTTCCATCGGATCATTATGTTAGGAATTGATCCAAAGAAAAACGTGAGATTAATGGAAATACATTTCAAGGAATGGAAGGTAATAAAGAAATATTCGAAATACACTTGAATGAAGTTGGAAGGTGAAAGGCCACCCTTGATTTTTGATTTCTCCCTTGGTTTATTAAGGGTTGTAAACTAATGTGTTGTATACATGTGATACCCAGAAATGCCACCTAGGGCACCGTACCTGATGGACGTACCAGAAACTTGTATGGGTACTGAAATGCAGATGAAACGTGCCTGAAATGCCGCACAGTCCAGGGTATGGCAGAGCCGTTTCTGTACCGTTTCAGCTGTACTTCCTTCAACTGCCAAAAAATAAAAAAATACACTCAAAAGCAAAAAAACCAAACCCTAATCTACCTAACCCAACTTCTTAAAGACACTATCCAAAAGCATCTTTGCTCCATTTCAAAACACAATTTCAGATTTCCAGTTTTTGCAAATTTAGGAGCTTGAGTATTATCTTTTCAAAATACATTCATTTCATTTCAAAATAGTTTAATTGTTTTGTTTTTTATGTACTAAAAATGAGCACTATGCATTTTAAAAAATGAGTACCATGCATTTCTTATAAATATTTATATTTTTTTAATAATATATTTTGCGGACGCTTCTGTGCCGTGTTGTACCCAATATTTTTTTTGAAAATTGGCGGGTCCGTGTTTCAGACCTGTACCCATATCCATTTCCTGGCAACCTAGTTATATACCTTTGTAAATGAATGGAAAATAACAAACTGGTTTACCACATAAATCTTTGTGGTCATTCGTGTTCGCGTGTCTATCTTTATATCTTGAAAATCAACACGTGGTATGAGCAGTGTTTTAAAAACCGGTCAAACCGGAACCGGAACCGGCCGGTTTGACCGGTTTAACATTTTAAAGCACGAACCGTTTAGTAAACCGGATCGGTTGACTGGTTTTAGCCCAAACCGGTCAAACCGGTCCGGTTTCATGCTGAACCGGCCGAATCATGTAAAGATAGCATTTCTTTCCTTTTTTGGATTTTTGGTGAAAAAAACACAAGGACAGAATAAAATTTGCCATTTTTGGAAAGGGTCCGGGAAGATGTAGCAGCAAAAACTTGCATGTGCCATAACTTTCATTCTGTGGCTCCGTTTCGGGTGTCGTTTTCTTTAAAAGTGCATATTTTCTCGAGCTCTATGCATTGATGGCAATATTTTTCTTATTTTCATAAAATCCATTTTTGCACCTTTTTGGACCAAGCAACTTCTTGCAATCTTTTGAAAGAATCATGAGCTTTGATCGCTTGTAGACAGATTAGTAATTAAAAATACTGGATAGCTTTCCAAAACTCAGCGAATAATCACCAAAACTCGGCAAGTATTCTCCCATGCTCGAACTAATCGTCCCACCTGCCAGCCTGGTCGCAACCTGCTTATTCAAATGTTGACTTCACATATCAAGTTATCAACAGATGCGTAGTTTTTTTTTTGCTATTTTAAGAGTTTTTTTTGTGTTTACACTCCAATTTGCGCATCCTCACACACAAGACTGAAGGCTATCGTAAAGGTCCCAACAAAAAGAAAGCATTAATAGCAATGAAAGAAAACACTGCAAATACACGGTTTTGGCTGCAAATTTATGTTTTTTTAAAGAAATTTGAGTATTTTTTAAGTTGCCGAGTATTCCCGAGTATTGGCCGAATATTGCCGAATTTTTTTGGGGGGTCTGCCGAGTATTTGTCGAGTGCGAGTATTCCAACTATGCTCTAGATCACATAGCAAACTACTGCACAATATAGTGTCGCTCCACTATGAATAAGCTGGAAATAAAGGTTTAGAATTTTTCAGCAACATATTGTCCTCCCTTCAAACCCTATCTGAAATATGCAAATCAGTGCCTTCAACACGGCTAGAAAACAGTTCATAGAGTTTGAACCGAGTTTTCCGGTTCTTCTGGTCCAATGCTAGAGAGGGTTTTCGATCGTCTAAAGCCAACTTCAAAGGGTTTTCGTTCTTTGGAGTTTCTATGGAAAACATACAAGCTTACATCATGCAAATCTGTGAGGATTTATCAGTATGCAAGAATTTGAGACTGCCTTCCCTTGGAAGTCAGACTTGAGTTCTCCATAACAATTCTTGAGCCTTTTAGCCACCTGTGTAAGCCACCAATCATAATTTCTTTTCCCTCATTTAGTATTCTGGTCTAATTGTACATGAGTAGGCCCGAGAGAAATCCTGACATCTTGTCGCATGTTTCGAGCTAGGGGGAAAATGCAGCCTACATGAACAGTCAGAGACTATTCCTTTTTAGGCATTTATTTAGTCGTTAATAAAATAATATGGAAGTTGCTGTATAGATAGAAGCTTTCTCTTTTATGGAGCACTTTAGGAGCATTAATTCATTAAGACTAAGTGTAATGCCCTTTTGAATTGGATCCCTTAGCCGTTGGGAAACAAAATTGTGAGTAAGAGGTCTGTCGATTTGTTAGCTTTATAGACTGACACGGTGGTGCAGTTTCATAAGAATCGTGAGAAAAATCAGAAGTTGTCTATTGGGGTTTGAGTCCAACCCTTTTTTTATGTTTGACGCCCCAGAAGGGACAGCTTCTAGAACTATGATATCTACAATCCACAAAAAGATCATAATAGCCGAATCAGTGGCTTCACAGATTGTATTAAGATTTATTATTCTAATTTTATGACTCGTCATGAAGATTTGGACAAAGTGATATCATTAGAGTACATGTAATATTTTTCCTATGCATTTGTCTAGGATCACAACTGATTCTTTAGCTTCATGTAACCTCATATACATCCATAATACCATGGTTTCAACATTAGGAGCCCTATTTAGAATTCGAGAACTCCGTTTGTATTCTTGAGTGATATGATGGACGAGTGAGCAGAATTGACTCACACTTGTAAAAAACCGAATATCTAATATATAGACTATAATGTTGAAATATATCGCAGTGTGCGAGGATTCTAGCTCAACGGATGTTCACTACTGTAATCTGCATAGAATCGAGAAATCACAAGGATTTGGAAGATACAAATGAATGAGATTCCAGATTGCTTGACACATGAACTGCAATCAATGAATATGATTCAACTAGTGTATGTCGACTGCTTCAGGGTTGAGTACCCGAAAAAGCTAACAAAGTTTTTAGGTGTGCATCATAGGATAGAGTTTGAATGTGCATACTCCTCCTAGAGATAGTTTGAAGACAACACTTCCAGCGTATTTTCAGGAATGGGAGTTACAATCCCGGAATAGCTAATCAAATGATCAGACCAACCTAATGTACAGGTCCCAGATGATCACACTAATTTGAATAATGATGATGTTCTAGAAACTGGAGCTATAACATGATGACACCTATGATATGACACATGCCACTTCAAGTATGGCATATGACACCTAAGCAATGCTTGAGTACATGAGAGTAGGGATACTCCATGTGTGTAGGCGAATGTTCCAAGCTGTGATTTAAACAGTTTTACAATGAAAATACTTGTCCTACATTTGTAGATTGTGGCAAAATATACTTGGAGATTTTGAACATACACAAAATGTATCAGGTGGTGATATGTGCACATTTGATCTATCAATACACTCAGAAAAAAGTACCCTTGAGAAATATCAGTTAGCACCATACAGTATTCCTTAACAAACCACTCTTAGAGTTGTCCCAGTAATGATGAGATCCGGAAACCTGCTATATCTTTACTAGGTCAATAGACATTTATCCATAATCCATGATTGTAACTGAGACAACAACTTGCAGCCTGATTGAGTGATAATAGCTGCTCATAATAATAGTGCCAGGGAGGCAGTAATCCCTTAACCTCAGCATGATTTTACACATTTGGACGACCCATGTAACATCTAGAGACCATCGGGAGAATGCTACTTCATTAGATGACCATCATGATTGACCAAGGGTTATGCGCACTCAACAAATTGGCTATTCCATAGCCTCATCTACATTTTTATTCCATGGCCTTAGGTGTATAACAATCCACTTCATCTTCCTTTCCTGTTCATGCTACATGAGTGATGATTGCAAAAATTGGGCTCTCAACAAAGCGTGGCAAGCTATTTCACAAATAGAGCTATGTCCAAAAACAGATTTATGGAACCGTGATGGATTATACATTGATATCCCAACTTGACAACTTGCAGTTACTGGTCCTATTTCAATCTTACAATATGTTTTGATTTTCTTAGGTTTAGGACCATAAACTTGTAAAATTATACAGCTTTGAGTTGAATTAAGCTGATTTGAGGTTCAAGATTTCAGCATTTTAATTGTGATGGTTACATAGAGGACTGTCAATCCCCAATTTTGCCTCTGATTTGGAATTTGGGGGCAACTCTTGAAGAAACTTCAACAAACCTATTTGATCGTCTATGACTTATGGTGTTGATGTATTGGATCCATATTTTATGGTTACATACTATCTCAATATTTGGCATAGGATTTGGTGTCCACTTTCACCTGTCAAAACAGTATAGAAACAGTAGGCTTCTTGAGTTACCCAATGGATTTATGCCAGCTGGACAAAGTATAGGCATCACTTCCCAATGGTGCTTTAGGATGTGCTTACTGTTTACAAGAGATTCAGGTTGGGATTGAAACATGTTATGTTCTGTAATTGATAATAATCTTAGGGGGATCAAACAACAACAGGTGGAAGTTAAGCCTTAGTAAACAGAGATCAACTTCCAGCTGGAATAATTTTTTTGCAAGATACTTCTACTGGGGTTGTGGTACCTTATGAATGTTCTCCAATAATGGGTGAATTCCAATAGATACTGAGTTCTATAGAGATTTTCAACTACTATGCACTCTTTGCTTTCCTGACAGTAAACTTCACATAGGATTTTTTCACTGTTTTGCAAGGTATCAGCTTTATTTGATGAATTTGGATGGAAGAATTTTGACAAGTTTTTCCTATTCACTCCTTGGAGAAGAGTAGCCAAACTGAATCATTAGAACATTCAAGACAAATTATTTAACTTATATTTGCATGAATCTAGGTATCGAGTTCTGCGTTGGCAGTCTTCTGGCAGACTCGGATGGAAGGAAAATCCAAGCATCAATTTGTCAGGGTCAATAGATCCTTGCATTGAGAAGAGTCCGTAATTATTATGCTGGCAGCATGTGTCAAGAAAACTTCAGAAACAAAGAAGTTTGGATGCCATAAAGTTCAGATCTGCACCTTGGAAGAAACTTGTCAAAGTTCCCGCTCTCGGCTATGTGGTCTATTTCATCAAGGGCTACCAAAAGTGATGCATCATGTAAGAAAAGAGTCAACTTTTGTAGAAAACAACTAAATTTGGTACATATTGTATGCTCTTATTCATATTACTTTTGAGATTACATTTGCAAATTAAAAAATGGGTACACTTGCCTTCACCGGACATACATGTCATTATTAATCATCAATAATTTTTTCAGTGACTTTGGCAATCGAAACCGCATATTGTATTTTAATGGGGATATAATTCTGGACTAAAACTAGGATACAGATGGTGTTCATCGGAATGTAAAAATCAGAAAAGGAGTGTTGAAGCAGATTAAAGATAATGAATATGGAGTATTGCTAATCAAATTGTACCTTGCTGTTGCCTTCAATAAAGCTTCATGTAGGACCCTGTGAGATATGTGATTCTGATTACTGCAACCAAGATACAATTGGTGTTCTCCAATTCTACAGGGGTTTTGATAGCGGATTAGAGATTTCATGAACATGTAGTTTATTGTCCATCTAGATTTTCAATTTTGTCCACATCAATACATATCCTAGCACTGTAATGGTAGTTATCTTTAATGGGTTAGCTGTGTAGTAATGCTGCCCATACCTCCCCCCCGCCCCGCCTTCCCCACCCTGTTACATGGGAGGCCCAATTTTGGTAACCCATTCGTATCTAGATATAGGAGATCTAGTTAGTGATGACACATTGGGGAAGCCAGGAAACTAACCCTATTTGATACCCCATCTGTATTGTCTTAGCTCCATCTGGTATGATCGGGGGAAACCCTCTAGCATCGGACAAATAGTCTCCTAATATTGTGCAGGTTCAAAATCTTGAAGCTATCTTGCTAGACCAGTGGACTAGAGTACTAGACTATAGGCCTTTGGTTATGGTTTATGTTATAGGCTGGGCTTTGGATGTCTGAAGATAGAAAAACAAGCAGGAAATCCGTTAGCAGTAGTTTGCATACTAGTAGTCTAGATGCATGGTTATGGCAACTACTCAAAGGAGTGTGAAGTCGGTTAGACTCGGAGAGAAATGTCCTTAGAGACTTGCTGTATAGTCATGCTTAAAAAATACTCTTTTTACTTTAAAAAACATAAATTTTATTGCAAAATGCATAGATACAAAATAGGTATCAAATTGAGTCTATAAAATGTTGGAGAAGTGATTTTCTATTAGATTTGAATAGGAAAATACAATACAAAATCGCATCATCATATGAATACAACAACTCGTTGATAAGTGAATATGAATTTATGATGATTGTCATTGAAAAACATCATCATAAATTTCATATCTATGCAAGTTACAATATACAATAATGTTACATTTTCCTCTTCCTCATTCTAGAGAAATATTGGGGAGAGCGTATATTGCCTCTGATACTAGTCCCCACACTCGGCTGCGTCTCCACGCTCCTCCTAGAAGGCTGCGAATCTGGCTCGATCCTGGAACTAGATGGTGGTGCTGGTGGCTTCCTCTGCTGCATGTTGGAGATCACCTCCAAAGATGTCATCCAGTCCAATATCTCCTCGGAGTCCTGCTAGTGCTTCTCCCTCCATAGCCTCCCTCTCAAAAGAAGCAATCTCGTCCGCTGTGAACGCAGGGTTTTCCTCTTCTTGCCCAGTCCACTCACTATATGGATCTATCTCATCCAAATCAATGAGCTCCTTTGATGTGGCCTCAACTTTTTTTGTGCGAAGCCGGAGATTGTATTGCACAAAAACCAAGTCGTTGAGCCTTTTTTGAGTCAACTTGTTGCGCTTCTTCGTGTGAATGGCCTCAAACAAACTCCAGTTGCGTTCACATCCAAAAGCGCTACAAGGTTGAGATAAAATTCTGAGGGCTAGCTTTTGAAGGTGCGGGGTATTTTCTCCCCCATCCTCCCCCCAAGAACCTACAAACAAGATAATCAAAAGTTTATAAGTAATTAATAAAATCAATTTTTTAACTTGTAACACATATAAGTAATTTAGTAAACATTCTAATAACTTTTATTACCTAGTGACTGTGTGGTTCTCCCTCAGATAGCTAACATTGAAGAAAAGAGCCTCCCCCTAACATGCTTGTAATTTTGCAGCTCTAAAATAATGAGGTCCCTCGTCTCAACCTCTGCTATCATCCTCTCAATACATGTTGAAAGACCCTCCATAACCTCCCCATTCACATCTGTGAAGCCATCGAAGAAGAAAAACTTGGGGTTGAGGTAGTACCCCTTTGCATGATTAGGTTGGTGGAGTTGATTGTTCTACCTCCGATCAATTATCTCCCAAACGGGACCATATCTGACAATATCTCCCCTATAATAGTTTTGGATGGCCTCTTTAGCTCTATCCATGACCTCATAAATGTACCCCACAGGGTTTTACTCCTCATTAACCAAGCGCAAAACCCTCACCAACGACTTTGATAGCTACACACAAATTAAAATTTAAAGTTACAAACTTACAAATAAAGTAAATAAGTAAATAACAATATATTTATAATTTAACAAATTAAAATAAATAAATCAATTTGAAATATAAATCTAAGTTTGACCTTGATGATCTCTATAATTTGCAAAGACATCATCAAAAACTATCTTTGCAGTCCTCTCTCCATCAACTTTATTTGAATATTGTGAGTTTAGCCATGCTCGACTCACAAATATTTGTTTCGTTGATGACAATAAACTAGAAATGCTTTGCAACACCAAGAAGTTAGTTGCAAACCTTGTGACACCGGCTCACACAAGCTCTTTCCCCTTCGCATGTTCTCTCATCAAGTTGAGAACCCAATAGTGATTATATATGTACTTCGTTATGTTTTTTGCATCTTCGATAACCGACCTCACCCAATCAATTTTGTGTATGTCCTCCAAAAGAAGGTCAAGGCAATGAGACGCACAATGAGTCCAAAAGAGTGATGGATGCCTCTCGTGTAGTAGTCTCCCAGCCGCCACATAAGCTGTTGCATTTTCTGTGACAACTTGCATAATGTTCTGGATACCAACCTCCAATATGACCTTCTCCAACATAAAATTCAAATTCTCTGCATTTTTAACTATGTTAGAGGCATCAATTGACTTCAAAAACACCATCTCACCATTTGAAGCCGCTAAAAAATTAATGAGGGTGTGGTTCCTCCCATCCGTCCACCCATTTGAAAGAATGGTGCATCAGTATTTCTGCTATTGCTTCTTTTGATCTTCTAGGATTGTCGTTGCATTTGCAATTGCACCCTTGAGCAATTTCCCACTCAAGTCTTTTAGAGAGGGTGCCTTGTACCCTTTCTCTGCAACTGTCAATGCTGTCACCAAGTATTCTCAACACGGGCTCTTCGCCACATTGAAGGGAAGGTTGTTGTAGTACCAGAAATTTGCACATATTTTATTTGCTTCCCCGTGCACATCCTTGTTCCAATTTGTACCTTGCAAGGAAGATTGCACCTAGGTATGTTCCTTGGTATAAAAAAACTATGTATCTCTTTGCTCGAACTCGATGAAGCAAATGTGCGTCTCCTGTTTCGTATTCGTGGACTGCGAGTAGAGCTCCACAATCGTCGTTGCATCGTCCTCTGAATCCTCTTTCCATTCTAGCCCCAGGTGTAACGACTTCCACTATGGCTGCATTCATCCTTGCCCTCTCTAGTTTCTTCTCCTCCAACTCTAGCTCTTTCATCTCTCGTTTTGCCTCTTCTGTCACATCGGGGCATACCATAACGTCCTGACAAATAATACATGCAAGATGATACTTCAAGCGATTGATGCCTCTAGAAAACGTTTTGTGCACATAAATTGCAAACATGGTTCCTTGAACTGCTCCACGTACACCATACTTCCAAGCAATGGTGTGGGCGTTTGCGGGAACTGTTCCTATTAGTGATGTTAGATGCCGAACTTGATGCTGAGCCTGATGCCATTACTAAGCTCTAATTTGCAACACAATATACATTTAAAAAATTAAAAAAACGTAAACTTAATTAAAAATTAAAAAGTGGTTTTATAACCCTATTTAACCGTAATTTCAAATTTAAAATTGTAAATCATACGAACAAGAATACATTCTAAAAAAGAAATTAAAATAACATTTACAAAAGTACAACAATACATTTCGACAATTTCATTCGTTAATGACGATGTCACGAATCCATGATAACAAACATGAATAAATTAATAACTATTAAAAATTTAAAATCATTCGCAATTAAATTGAATGCATTTAAAGTTACAAATTATATTTGGATACAATATGAATATTCTAAATTTAAATAATATAGAATGAATTTGCGAAAATAATTAAAAAAACATACCTCCAGCTCTAAATTGACTATTGAAAATTTAAAATCATTCGCAATTACAAAACATATTCGGATACAATATGAATATATAAAGTTCAAATAATATAGAACAAATTTGCGATAAGAATAAAATAAAAAAAACTTACCTTTGGCTCCAAATGACTATTAAAAATTAAAAATCATTCGCAATCAAATTGAATGCATTTAAAATTACAAAACATACTCGGATACAATATGAATATATAAAATTTAAATAATATAGAACGAATTTGCGAAAAGAATTAAAAAAAAACTTACCTACAAATGAAATTCTTCAAATTTTCTCTTCGAATTTGCTATAAAATCCCTTCAACTCATGCAATGCATGCTCAATGGCTGTGTGATAAAAAATGAAGGGGTGTGTTGCTTTAAAAAGAGAAATTGCATTGTATTTTCAGCGATTTTTTTGTATTTTGCATTTGATCAGCATCTGTCAAGTTTTATGCATGGACTCACCGAATATTGGCGAATATTTGCCGAATATTCTCGGCGAATATTCACCAATATTTGCCGAGTCCTACCTGCCAGTTATATTGATGAATATTCGATTTTCAATGGTTCTGGCGAGTACTCGCTGGCGTTTGCTAACTATCCGAGTTATACCTATATTATATCCTAGTAGCTGCTGCCAACATATGTCGCATTATTATGACTATATTAAAAGAATGACGTGTTATATGATTTTTCATTAGTTTGCATGGTGCAATATGTGTATGACTTTATTGTTGCTGTATGTTTTATAATTTGAAATACTGATAATATTGCTTTTGTTCTTGATGTTACAACAAAGATGATGAGTGTGGCATATTAAATTTGTTTGCCCCCAGAAATAGCTGGTTAAAATATATTCTTTGGTGAATTGTAAACTTGAGAGTTTTCGATACTATCTTTTATAATTTTCCATTGTTTATGAACAGATCGTTTCTATGCCAGAAATGTGTTTCAAAACATTTTGCTCCCATGGTTACTCGGATGCTTTTGGTTATTTGCAAGACATTATTTATTTTGTATTTCATTATTTTGGCTTATTTCGTAATATTGAAAGTTCATAATTACACTGCCATATCATATACCATTCCAGCAATCTTGGTGGATTTTTGCTTATTTTCTCATTATTTGTTTTTTATGCTGTGACATTTTGGCATGGTAGGAAAACTGGAGTTAATATAGAGTTGCGACTTCAGATTTGCAGCTCGAAATGCTTATGCTCTTTGGGAGCGAATGGATCTGGAGTTTTTAAAATTCGAAATGATTGTGTCATTGTTGACAGATGAAATTTTCTTGATTATTCAATGCTGTTGTGAATGCAAGCATATACTTGAGATGTATTTTTTCTTTTGTTAAATTGTTTGTCTTCATAGGGATTACCGTTCTAGTCGAAATGCATTGTTTGATGGAATCGAAGAAGGTGGACTTAGGGCATCTTCCTTGTATGCAACTCATGAAATTGCCGAGCAAGACAATGAACATGCTATGGATGGACTTGAAGACAGAGTAAGCATTTACTCAAGCGGGTATGGTAGCCTTTTCCTACTTCTATCTGCAATATATTTAGATTTTGACACATAGCAAGATGTAGGTCCTTTTCTAGTAAGTGTGTAGGCAATTGGGCATGTAAAATTAGGTGATGTTCATAGTCCGGAATATTTAAATCTTACACTGTGATTTGAATGGAGATTGATGCCTGTGAATATGTTTATTTTCATCAATAGCTCAGGACATGACTAAAGACTTCTTCAATCATTTCTAGTGATCTATAGGCAATTTGAGCTATTAAGATGAAGTAACTGTATGGATTTTAACATCACTAGATTAAATACCTTATTAAGATCTTAAAATACTGACATGATTCAACTAAATCTTGTTAGTATTCTTGGTTGAGTGCAACATTATACTCCATGCCTAAGTACTTGACTGCTCGATTTCTGTTGAATATATTAATGTTAGTTTTACTTCTAAAACTTGTGGTAAAAAGAAAAGGAAAGGAAAGGAAAGGTGTTGATGCCTGGGACTTTGTGCATCTAACTGTGCTCAGTCTGCAGGGTGGCTTGCATCATATGATACCACTCCGCGCTCTTGACTTTTCATGGACTATGGGTGCACATGCACACAGGCTATTGAAAGCACAGAAGTATATGGACTGCAATTGAGTGAAGTTGTTATCTGTGTTTGAAGGCCTTAAGAATGGTTTTTGTAGAAATCATAATATGTAGTCCATTTTGACATGTCCCTGGTCCAGTAAGTAACACCTGCAAGTTCCTAGACTAAACTTTATAGATATGCTTTTTATATGTTTTATATTCAAAGTTCACGAGTGACTTAGAGTCCAAGGATGACTTTTTGTGGTCAAAGAGTAAGGTTATGATTAGTGCCTGACAAATACTGCAGGCAAAATGTTTGATGAATAAAATGATAAGAAAAAATCCAAAGATTTTAAAAAAGGAAATGGTTTTTAGCAACCTATGTACAAATTACTAAATTTCCAAAAATAAATAAATTTAAATCTAGTTTTAGAGTCATTTTTCTCTCTTTATAGTAATTAGCAAAGAATAGAAACGTGTAAACTCCAAAGTTATAACTTATGCTCATCTGGACTGGAAGTTGCAGCCTTTGCGTCTTGATCACCTCGTAAAACTTTATATTCTACTGCTGTATGTTCCAACTAAAATTCTTAGTTAGAGATTTGGCTCTCATTTGTTTCATGATCAAATTTGAGTTTTTGCCCCATCCAGCCTTATTGCACACCGCTTTCAGTTTTTGATAAGTCAGTTGTTCCAAAGAGTTGCGACGGGTGCGGATATAGTATCGGATAAGACCACAACAATTTTCTTGGCCCCCTAATTATTGAATATGGCTAGATACAGGGAATCATAAAGGTACAGATCACTAAGTACATGCCATAGTATATCAAAAGATGAAGATAACTTCTATTTTATTCTAGGAAATAGTAGTTTTTAAAGAGGTGCCCGAGAAGAAATATAGGATCATTCTGGTCCATAAGTCAAACATGTTTAACATATATTTATCAACATAAATATGTCTAGATTGACATTCACAAGTTGCAATTTCTGGGAAGTGTCATCACTAGTCTCCTGAAATTGGAATTACAACATCAAGTTTTCTAGAGGGTCGGGATTCTTGGATTGGAGTACAACTGATAAAAAATTGTCAAAAAGCCAAATGAAGGCGTGATCAGAATCTTGAACCTTCATTGTTGTGTTGAATCCATGACAATGGACTTGGGATGTAGTCAATGTATTAATGAAATTACAAAAATCCTAGTTCACATACTATTATTTCGGAAGAGATATTGTTGTGCAGACCAAAGAAAATCTTGACTTGGAAAACTCAAGCATAGACTTGGAGAAATCCTTTCGGCAATAGTTATGGCAACTTAAACAATATCAAATTTCTTTAAAAAACATAAAGTTTATGCAAAATCAATAGCTACAAAATGTTCAATGAGGCTGATGAGCTGGGTGAAGTGTTTCCCAACACTACCTATTGAGGATTTGAATACAATTGGAGCAATACGAAATTGCATCTATCATTGCTGAAAACTTCTCCTTATAAGGTTATTTCATACAACAAATCTTAGTTTTCTTTGAAAAATTATGCATTTTAAATTGCATTCTATAGAGTTAGGAGACCTACAATAATTGTGCTACTCGTTTCCTGAGAATCCCATTCTAGAGCTATCAGCGTTATGCCTTTCATAAGATAATAATCAATTCAGTTAAACCCGTCTGTTTTGTTCTCATAAATTCCGTGATACCTATGCAAAAAGTTGTACTGTATTTTTACCACGTTATTCCCTTGCTGGGGTGTGTGATACTTCATTTCCCCTTTGGAGGGACCCTCACCATTGATTCTTGGATGATATACAAAATTCATAGTTGTAGTCTTGCGCCTATAGCTTCCTGAGCTTCCCTTTTGGAGTCTCTTTGCGTCTATGGACTGACCTTTCCCTGTACCCTTCGCATTGGGTGCCTTGTTGTTCGTCTTTGTGACATAGTTACCATGCTTGATAAGTTCGGTTTGTGAGGGCTTAAAAAGTTGAAAAAATCGATTTTTAGAAAAGTTCGGTTCGGTTTGGAATATACATACATACATACATACATACAGATATATATATATGTATGTATGTATGTATGTGTATGTACCTATATATATCTATATGTATGTATGTGTATATATATAGACACACACACATATTTAAATATAAAAGACATACAAAGTTTAAATAGCTTTTACATATGACGTCTCCCAAAAATCTTGAAATCTTGAAATGCTGAAATCTGGCTAAAATGAAATCTGATAAGCTCTCCAAAACCTATAATCTACATTGTAGCTCCTAGTTGTCTGAAACCATTCTCAAACATCTTGGAAGTATATACATAAATGATAAAATATATCTCAAATTAAAAATAAATAAATGTCCATATCTAAATTTAAACTTATACTTGAATGTTTATTTTGTGTATTTATTGGTTGTTTAAGGATTGATATGTAGACTAAAGAAGACATGTTATGTTTGGTTGATCCAAAAAGTCTGGTCCGAACCTAACACTGCCTTGGTTCAACTGAACATGGTAACTATGCTTTGTGATGATGTAAATGTAAGTTGGATGCCTCATAAGTTGAGATCGAAGCCCGATGCAATGCATCATTTGAGGGGAGTTGTTCCAACCAAGGATTCTCCTAATTGACTAAAGATATACTAGGCTATTTGTGAATGCTGGCATTTCTCCTTCCTCTAGAAGACCTCTTGTTTCCTTACTTTTAAGAACACATGTCAATTAACTGGTGGTTTCAATGGGTTAAGTGGCGGTGTCTCATAAGACGAGAAACAAGAAGAAAAACGGTTGCAAATGGTGTCTCTTCCTCATCTGAGTCTAACTTCCCATTTGACCTTCTCATGGTGTTAGCGTGCATAAATACTAACTAGAGGGGTTATTGTATGGCATTTCATGGTTTCTTAGCAGTTCTTCTTGATGGAGTGTCTTAGGGGTTGGAGTGTGATAGGAAGTGTGAGTGAGCAAGTCGTAGAGCATGTATGGGTGTTTGGACTTGTTAATGTGAAGAGTTTCTATGAAGGCCTTGCGAAGATTGTATACTTGATGTAGTTGCGGTTAGGTGGTCTAGTTAAGAACTGCCTTAGACCACAACATTATGAAACAACATGACTCTTCGCTGCTCACAGCGTTTGCAGACGAAAGCATTTCAATTTTAATTTCCGACACTTTATGGATCATTAACAAGAAACAATAACATGAGACTGATTGCCCATGATACCGTCTTTACAACACTGGAAACAACAACAATGTTGATCTGAATAGATTGAACTATGACAACTCTTAACCACTCAACTAAACCACTGCAAATCCAGAGCATCACACAACTGACTTACTACTATCCTAGAATAGAACATTGTAGTACTATCTTCTGAACATATGCCAAACTCTTGACTCTCCTAGCTATCCTAGTTTCCCTCTTCTCAGCCCCACTTTCAAGTGGGTTCTTGTAGATCTAAGCACCACCTATCTACAATATTACCTCGAGGCTACAAACTACCCATATGACATTTACTAAAGCCTTCCAAAATTAAATGTGCCACACTACACTATGCAAGAAAAGGCCCAATGTTCCATAACAGATTTGCAATCCATAGCACAACTCAATGCATACAAGGTTGCTCAGCAATTACAATTATGAGTTTGTGAATCTTCATTGGTTCCTCATTGAAGAATGTTGTATTTGAAACTCCGAAGATCTCTCACATTGTGTTCTTGTGCACAAGTCTGTGCTTTAGCCTTCCAACGAATCCTTACGTGTTTGCTCAACTAGATTCATATGGCCTTGTGGTTTCAAAGGTAGGTGCACACCATTAAGACGAAGTTCTATTGGTAACACAAAACCCTTGAAGATGAAGTATGTGATTCCACGTACTAAAGGAGTATTTTTTGTGCTCAAGTTTAGGTGTGACGTGAAGTAATTGTTTTAAGTTTCCTGGTCATGTGCCAAGTAATTCAACCTCATGCTAAGCGTCTAAAGTATTGTGCCATCCATATGAAGTTGTATGGATATCGTGAAGCTGCCATGATGCATTTTGACCCTCCATTTCCTGTGCATGACCATTTTTGTTGACAAATAGTGTCCTATGTCGTCCAATTGGAGTACTTGCTTGCACCATCTTTTGAAAATTTTTATGGACTTTAAAAAGATACACAACAAATCACAAACACTATGAAAACATGAAAATCCTACTCTAAGTGTTTATTTTTTGGTTGATGCAAGATGGCTTGTGAATCTGGATGCTCCTACATCATACACCTTGGGTAAGAAAAATGTTGCATGAGCTCCTGCTAATGCGAGTTTTGTGAATGGTAAACCTTTCCTTGCTGCTTCAGTCATATTGATTCATGTTGCATCTTGAATATCTTGGCCCTTCCATTTGACCGAATATTTTTGTAGTTCTTGTTGCACATTGTCTTGATCCTTGTATTAATTATCCACGTTGCTGCTTTGCACACTTCTTTGGCATTTGTCTAACAATCAACTGTATTTAAATCTATGCTTTCTTCACTACTCTATCCTTCAAAGTAAGTAATTCAATTTCATATGCCTTGGATGCAAATTTCAACACTAAGCATGGTTTTATCTTCCTTAACTTTAGCTTATGATATGAACCTTTTGGAAATCTCCCTTTCCTTAAATGTGCTAAGACCATATCTCCAACTTTTCTTCTCTTTATATCTGCACGCTATTTGTTCTATGTGTTATTCTTTTCCAACTGTTTGCGCACTTGTCGGCGTGCTTCAGACATTTATTCTACAACATCTCCAGCTTCTGCATTTGCTGTACTTCTATTCACTGAATTGTTATATGCAAACTTTGCTTGCAATAACACTAAATCCCACGTCCCCAACTTTTGTCCAACCAAACATTTTAGAAGATTACCCGAACTTTTATTTATGACCTTTATATGCTGAACTGAATTGTAATCTTGTGTCCAACTTCTTCCATAATGTCTTCCAGAAATGCCCATCAAACTTTACATCCTTGTCTGAAACCATGCTATGTTGTAAACCATGTAGCCTTACAGTCTCTCTGAAAAATAAGCTAGCAATGTGTTGCATCACTTATCTTCTTACATGCTATTAAGTGTGTCATCTTGGGAAATTTATCCATTCTAACAAAAATGGATTTTAAACCCTTTTGTGTCCTAGGTAAACCTAAAACAAAATCCATACTTACGTCTTCTCATGGCTTCTCTGGTATAAGAAATGGTTGATACAACACTAAGTTTTGAATTCTATCTTTAGCCAATTGACAAACTCTACACTTTTGCACATTTGATCTCATCTTAGGCCAAAAGTAATTCTCCACAATTGCGCGCAAGTCTTGTCATACCCAAAATGATGTGCTAAACCTCCACCATGCTTTTCTTTGACCAAATTTTGTTGCATTGAATATCTCTCTATAGGGGAGCACATTGGCATTGGCCATACTCTAGACTCTACTCTATAGGGCTATCTATGGGCATTGGCTGCATCATATCTCTCTCTACTCAGATAGAATAGAGGGCGGTGCCAAACCCCAGATATAGATAGAGGGAGGTGCTGGACTCAGAGATCAAATAGAGGGGGTGCCGATCTAGAGTTACTCTTCATTGACATTGGCCATCTCTATAGTGTGGGGCTCCCCCCCATATCTATAGAGAGGGGAGCGGCCATATCCCATATCTATCTATGTAGATGGACGAGCATTGGCCATATCTATCTATATGGCATTGGCCGGACCAAACTCGAGATAGAGATAGGGCATATAGAATAGAGATACAAACTAAGACATGTATTACAGTCTATTGGATTGGAATCTTATCTAGTCTAGAGGGTTCGGTCTCGAGGGGAGGGTTCTTGAAATGCATAACTGATTATCCTTAAACAATTAGCCCTCCTAGATGAAATAATCTAACCAAGGTATTTTATCTACACTCACTGTGTCTACTAGTTGGTGCATGCTACGTCGATCCAAACTTCTCATTCGGTGCATGCCATGCTTCCTTGAAATCCTTCTCTGTTGAACACTATTCCATATAATCAAATCCGATGATCTCAACTCTCAACTCAATTAATCAAAAAAATTCTCTTACTCATGGCATCAATCACCATATTTGACTTGCCTCTTGTGTGTTTCAACGAAAAACAATAACCGTGTACAAACTCCACCCACGTCATGTGCCTCGGATTCAATTTACCGTGATTGTTGATAAACTATAGTGCTTGGTGTTCTGTATACAAAACAAATTCTCTAGGTAATATATATTGTCTCCACTTTTTGAGTGCTTGCACAATTGCATGGAACTGCTGAGCATACACTAAATATATGCATTTTGCATCATTCAATTTCTCACTCAAGTATGTTATCGGTTTTTCTTCTTGACTCTATGTTGTGCTAATTGCTATTCCACCTACATCGCAATCCACCTGAAAAACCTTTGTCAAATTTGGCAACGCTAACACTGGCTGCTTAGTCACTTTCCTCAACTTTTGAAAATTCTCTTCTGTTTTGGCTGTCCAAACAAAATCCTTTTGATTTTTACTCATGAGCTTTATGATAGACGCACAAATACCACTGAAATTTCAAATGAACTTCCTACAACAATTTCTCATCTGACGACCGCCGCAACACTTTCCACAAGTGCATTAAATGATCCTCCTTTGTTCTATTGAATATCAAAATGTGATCAAGGTAATCTATGACAAACTTACCCAAAAATCACTGCAGGACTTCGTTCACGAGTCACATGAAATTACTTAGTGCATTGCTCAATCCGAATGACATAACCGACCACTCATATAATCCTTCTTGTGCTTTGAACGTAGTCTCCATTTGTCTCCTTCCTTGATGCAGATCTAGTGATATCCACTCTTCAAATCTACCTTTGTGAAATTTTGTGATCCACTGAGATAATCATTTATGTCATCCATCCATGGCAACATGAATGTATAGTGGTTGTGATCTTGTTTATTGTTCTATTGTGCACATTACCCATTCTCCATTTTTCTTTGGACCTAGCAATGTTGGTACTACTCACGGGATTAATGATTCTTTATTCAACCCTTTGTCTTACAGCTGTTGGAGTTGCTTTTGTGTTTCAACTTTCTGTTGTGGCGTTAACTTGTATGTCGTTTTGTTTGTCAAACTTGAACCTTGGATCAAGTCCATGCAATGAATTTTACCCCTCCGAGGTGGTAATTCATCTGGAAAATCTTCTAAAACAATTTATATGAACTCAATCAAGAAGTCCTTCACCTCTTATGGAAGTGTCTTTTCCTCTCCCATCATTGTGCACACAACTTGTGCAAGCTTAGTAATGAACAAAAAACAAGCCCTCTCCCTATCTGCTTCTCTTAGGAATTGCTTTCCCGAAATCATCAAGGTCTGTGGACTCTTATCCTCTTCTTCACTTATTTTCTTCAAAGGAGTCAAAGTGTGCTTTTCTCCTTCATCAATGTGTAGGTGTTTGTGTGACCATCGTGATGCGCCTTCTTGTCATATTGCCAATGTCTACCAAGCAAACACATGAAAAACATCTATATGAATTATATCACACATTACCTCATCTTTGTATTCACTAATCTGGAAACTTATGAGACATTGCTTATTCACCAAGATCTGAGGTATTTTCATCAACCATGGTACTTTGTAGGGATTTAGATGTGTAATCCTCTTCAATCCCAATTTATCTGCCATTTCTTCCGCAATCAAGTTGTTGGTATTGCCACTATCTACAATCAACTTGAAGACTTTTCCTCTAGACTTGCACGAGATTCTGAACAAGTTCTTCTGCTGTGTGAGACCTTTTTGTTCCTTTGCTAGTTTCAACAAAATTATCTTCATCATAAGGGATTCTTCAGTTTTTGGTTCTGCAACCGTCTTATCATTAGCTTGCGTACATGCACCTTGATATCATTCCTTCTATCGCTATCGTGTGCATGTGGGCACTCGAGTACTCTAAGCCCATACTCTTCACACTTGAAACTTGTGCCTATAAATCCACATCCATGACCTCGACTGTAGGATCATGTACTTCAGTTAGAGTTTTCTCTGCCTCTCTATGCACCATCATTGTGTTGAGATGTTCTCGCCTTACCTTCTTGCACAAAATTTCCTCTACTGTCACCTTGTCCATGACCATGCACAAAATTTCCTCACCCTCGTGCTGCTCCTTATTGTTTAGGGGACAACTTTTCCTCTGCCTTCAATGTGCTTTGACAGGGTTCTTCAATGGAATGCACTTGGATCATACCGAACTCATCCTGGATGGGTATGCACAACCTGTTCACATAACTCGAGATCTTCTCTGCATCATCCTCAACATGACCCCCTTTGATAGTGAGTGTGTAGAATTCCCCGATGTAATCTTTGACACTTAACTCCTATTGTAGGTTCTGCAACTTCTTGAACAAAATTAATTGGTAATATGCAAACATGACCTTCAGATTTATAACCATTATATCCCAATTTATTATCTTGTCCTTGCCTCTATGCACCCTCTCGGTCTGAACATGCTCCCACCATAGAGATGCGCAACCTTTCAAGTCAATGATCTCTTTAGGATTTACACTTCTATAATAACTTGAAACATCCAACTTGGGCCTACGTCCCATTCTCGTGATCGCACACAAGAATCTATCTTCTTGTTCATCAATATGTTGTTCTGCAATTCAATCTTCATTTGCTTCCATGGTGATTTCATCATTGCTTACGTATTCATCTATTGTAGTACCTCGGGATTGGGCAACTTCCACAGTCTCCAAGCGGGCTTGCATTCCTCTCATCAATTCTGCAAATTCTGCAACTCTTGGAGCTTTGGGTGCTCTTGCAGCGAAACTTCCTCTATGTGCCCTTTCTTTATGATCAACCGGTACCAAATGATGGTACTCTTCTACACCTTGTACTCAACTTGTTTTTGCTAGAAAACGTCTTCAACTACTTTCTACCCACACTTGCAATTGTGGAATGCAAATGATCCGTGTTTATTCACAAGGGAAAAATTCAACCTTGTGCTCTGAAACCAATGACGCAGTCATAGTTAGGGAGTCCAATTAAAAATTGCCTTAGAACACACAATGTTATGAAACAACATGACTCTTGGCTGCTCGTAGCCTTTGCACATAGAAGCATCGATGATTTTAATTTCCCAAACATTATTAACAATAACATGAGACCAATCACCCATGGTATAGTCTTTACAACACCACCAACAACAACAACGCTGATTTGAATAGATAAAACTATGCCAATTCCTAACCGTTCAACGAAACGATTATAAATCCAGAGCATCGCTCAACTGACTTACAACTATCCTAGAGTAGAATTGATTGCTACCATTTTGTGAACTTATACCGAAATCTTGACGCTCCTGGTTCTCCTAACTTCCCTCCTCCCTCTTCACTATCTCCCTTTCTAGTGGAAGAGTGAGTTCTTATAGAGCCAAGCACTATCTACTTATAGAGTGCCTTGAGGCTACAAACTACCCATATGAAAATTAATAAAGCCTCCCTAATTAATTGTGCTACAATGCACTATGCAAGATAAGGTCCAAATGTTCCTTAATGCATTTTGAATCCACAACATAACTTGATGCATAAAATCGACTCAACAATTTCAATTGTGGATTAGGCGAGTCTTTGTTGGTTCATTATTGAACAATGTTGTATTTGAAACTCCAAAGATCAAGCACACATTGCACATTAGTTTTCCAGTGAATCACTGCGTGGTTGCTTAAATGGACTGACATGAATTCAACTAGTGTAGCCATTTTAAAGGTAGATGCATGCCATTGAGATGAAGTTCTGTTGGTAACGCAACCCCCCGAAGATGAAGTATGTTATGCCACACACTAAAGAAGTGATTTTGTATGCACAAGGTTAAGGGTGACATGGAGTAACTGTCTGAAGTTTCCTGGTCTTGTGTCAAGTCATCCGACCTTGTATTGAGTGTCTAAAGTACTACACCATCCATGCATGAAGATGCATGCATACCGCTGAGTTTACCCGATGCATCCTTACCCTCTATTTCCTGTGCATGGCCGTTTCTATTGATAAAAATTATTTTGTGTCATATCATTGAAGCACTTGCTAGTACTATCTTATCAAAGATGTTTTGGACTCTAGAAAATTATGCAAATTTATTAATTTCCTCTGGATATGCCACAAATCACAACACTATGAAAACACGAAAATTTTACTTTAACCCTTTTTTTGGTTGACACCAGATGGCTTGTGAACCTGAATGCTTCTCCATCAATATCTATGATTGCAAAATGAGATAGTGGCAAAGAGGAGGAAATCACTCGTTCTTTTAGATTTTTCCCACATTGGCTTTCTCCAAGGTAAACCTTTCTTGTGCAGTACTATTTTCTATTGTTTGGCTGTAGTTTCTTTCTTTACTCACATATTCAGCCATCCTTTTAAGTTTAGAACACTTAACAATTCATTTATAAGCACGTCATTGACTCTTTTAAGAAAATTCATAAGCAAACAAGTTAAATCAATTAAGTGGTGTTAGGAACATTTAAGATTCATGTTGACTAGTTAAGCTATCGAATATCCATGCTAAATATGGATCAGCTAGTGTTATTGAAGAAGGTGTCTTGATTTCTTTGTAGTAAGGGATATCCACAAGGTGGAGTAGAGAGGCGAAAAACATGACTCGTAAAGATGAGAGAATACTTCAAAACGATGAAAAGTGATCCCGCAAATTGAAAGAAGGAAAGAAAGAAAGAAAGAAATTATATTAATGTCCATAGATGACCAAAAGTAGGTTGATAGAACTCAATGATACAACAATTAGCAATAGAAAGCTCTAGGAAGAATCCTAGAAGCGAACTAAAGAAATACAATCCAATAGACAAAATAGAGCCGGATGCCGCTAATACAAGTGACAAAGAAACCAATACAAATAACTATGGAGGGAAAATAAGAGCCCCAAAAGCATGTGCCAAAGGAGATTGGAGGGAAATCTCATCAAATGTCCTTACTTGTGTTTGAAGTGATGAAGTCATTTGAGCCTTTATTGATCATTGTGAAAGATTTGATAATGCTTATCAGAGATCATAATGGGTCAGAGGAGTATCGCTGGGGGATCCTACGCAGAAGTAAGATATTGTAGAATGATCCTAACATCCAAGGCTGGTGTAACTCCTATAGTAGAAAAAAAGCTTGTAATATCTGTTTGTCCATGTGGTTTGGGGGAAATTGATAAGTAGTAGATCAATGTCGCCAGAGGGGCCCCGAGCTACACCGACAGGAAGGAACGGAGCCACGATGTCGAGAGATAACAGGCTTGGAGATCTAACTAGCCTGAGAAGTAATGATGTGGTGAGAGAAGCAACCCTAACTAATATACAATTGTGATGTGTGATGTACCGGTGTCCATAGGATGCTTAGTGCTGTCAATCACTTGGATGGGATGGAAGAAAGAGGTGATCAACATGGGGCCTTTGGGGCCTCAAGGCTCCTCCTGTAGAAATCTACGTTGGAGGGTGACAACCTCACGAAGTTAAAGAGCCAGGCACTGCTGGTCTATATATTTAAAGAAGTTAGTGTTGTCAGAGTCCCTGTAGAGGCAGTGATACCTTCCTTGGATCTCATAGTAAATGGGGCATTTGAAAATGAAGTGGTCCTCGGTCTCCACCTCGTGGAGGGAGAAAAGATGACAGATCTGGTTTGGACGGAGAATGTGATGATCAGTTTCAACCTACATCTGATGGGGACATACTCTCAACTGGCCAAGGGGAAATCTCAGGCTATGAGACAAATGACATTGGAGATAGTGAGGATGACGAATAATACCATCCACTACTTGTAAGAAATTCTCGGTGTAAAAAGCAAGTTTGAGGTTGAGCAACTCATGTGGGGAGATCCATGTGATCTGGATATATTGCCTATAGATGTCTTTTTCGGTAGCTCTAGTGATGATGTCTTTTGTGGGAAGGAGCTTGGGGGGTAGTCCATGTAGTACATGAAAGGGGGTAGTATATCAATAGAGATGCCAATAGAAAGGAGCAACCTAGTCTCAAAGTACCAACAATGTCGATGTCTAGTGGGGACTAGTGAAGTAATCCTC
Organism: Taxus chinensis; assembly: GCA_019776745.2. Classification (NCBI taxonomy): domain Eukaryota; kingdom Viridiplantae; phylum Streptophyta; class Pinopsida; order Cupressales; family Taxaceae; genus Taxus; species Taxus chinensis. Next base: position 195,810,562 of record CM034150.1, read on the forward strand.
TCTTAAGAGCAAAGTGCTAAGTAGTGATACCTTTCACGACCGGAAGCTGAGTCTCCAAGGGATCCGAGTTTGTAAATGTAGAAAATAAGCCTGAAGATAGTCTCATGGCATAGTGTTTGGGCGACAAATTCAACTTGGAGGATACATTGAGGAATTGTTTGCTTACGACAGATCATGTGCTATAACATGAGAGTCTAGACCCTCTCAATACGAGCCCAGTCAATGCCCCCTAGGCTAGGTCCCCAAACCTTTGAACCATACAGAACTGTAGGTTTGATGATAGTTTCAAACATGCGTAATTTGGAGGGTATGTCCTGGAAGTGGATTTGGAAACATTGACGTCCCAAAATGGAAAGAGAAACATACCCCTTGTAAAGGCGTGGATGAGCAACAAACTTAATGCTAAAACATGGACTAGTAAATTGGACCCCCAAATATGTTAAGGTTGATGTGATCTCAAGAAGTTCCCCTTTTGTAGAAAAAATTGGAATCTGGAGAGAGAGACTGCGTGGAGATACTGAAGATCATGACCTTAGTTTCACTAAGGTTGACTGCAAATTGTTGGAGTTTGTAGAAATGAGCAAGGGCATCAAGTTGTCGCTGTATGCCCTCCACAAAGTGTGAGAGGATAACATCAGCAACAAAAAGAAGCATAGCTATAAGCACGCCATGCAAAAAACAATCATCATCCATATGGGTATGTTGCCGAAGAAACTCCTTTAACTCATCAATGTGAATGCTGAAATGGGTCGGTGAGAGTGGGCATCCTTGCCTCATCCCATAACTACAAAGCAACAAAATACTTTGGAAGACTTGTGACGAGCTTCTTCAATAATAGCCCAAAGTGTAAAGATGTGGTCGATAGTTTGGTAGTACCTTCTGAAGCCTGCCCGCCCCCGTGCTCTGATATTACTCCTTTCTAATTATACTGACAACTTCATGTCTAAAACTGTGGCATAAAGTTCGACAAATGTATACCCAATCATAATGGTCCTGTGGTTGCCAAGGATGGAGGGATCCATTGACTTATGAATAGGGTGAATGATATGTTGGGACCGTGACTAAGGGAATTAAGAATAAATTACGTGATTAAATAGTGTGGCATGGGTAAAGGCAAGGGAATCCACACCATATTTGATGAATTCGGCTTTGAGACCTTCACAATTAGTTGCTTTGCTGGTGCATAATTTCAAACTAGCTCTCTTGACAGAAAAAAATAGAGAAAAAAGAGGACAATGGAGTGGGGACGATGATAACAGGATGGGTTGGATCGTCATAGAGGGAACTAGCATAGGAGACCCATGCTTTGGGGGTGATGTTGGAAATGGTGCTTTTTCTTGGGAGAAGAGTACACCAAAAAGTCTTAGGAGAGTGGTGGAGATCAGCAAGGAGTGAAAACTGTCTAGATGCTAGAAATTCTTGTTTCTAATGTTGAAGAAGACAACGATACACCTTGCGGAGGGTGGGTATGGAGGGAAGGTCACGGGTTAGGAAAAACTGAAATCTTTGATGATGGGATTTACACTCATCATCATTCCATCGGTTCATGGGGTTAGTTCCGTGGCAGGTAGGGGATCTTGACTAATTTATAGTGCGGGGACAAGAATCAAGGGTAACATCCAAGAGGGTTTGACGTAAGAGTTCATACATGGAATTAGTGGTGGGAAGAGGGACAGTGTAAAACCCAAACATAAGAAGGGAAAGACGGACAACATAGTCAATGGTGTAGTCATCATCAAAATGGATCATGGTATGCTGAGTGCTGGTGGTGCACTGGAAGGGGAAGGTGGGGGGTAGAGGCGAGAACAAGTATGGAGGGTGAGCGTCAAAACGACATCGTTAGGAAGGGGAATATGAGGCAATATATGGAAGTCACAGATATGTGGGATGATGGATTTGTTGGAGAGACCATAGTCCATGACGCTCGCACCAACATGATGGGGTAAACAAGTGAATCTACCGGAACCAAAGAAGTGAGGAAGCTTGTTGAGGATGTGGAGGCCATGAGCTTCACCCAACCTGAGAAGGTATCTCACATAGGTTATAACTGTAGAATTTCTATCAGCAAAGTGTCTTTGTAACCCAAACTCCTCTAGATCTAGGTCTTGAAGACAACTCATTCTGAACAAGGTCGTGAATAGGTGTCTGGAAGTTCCTTGTACAAGCATTGAAATCACCCAAAAGAATGACATCACCAATAGAGGAGTATTGAGAGATCTCTGGATAGAGGTTAAGGTACGGGTCCCCATCAACATGAATAGCGAATGGAGATGTGGCAAGGGGGAGTAACAAACACCCATGAAGACATCTTGAAAAGGTGGATCTCTCTGAATATGAAACAATATGTATCTGGAGTGAGCATCTAAAGCCACAAGTGAAAATCTAGACCCGAGATATTCTCAAATGAGGCAAGCCACACCCCTTGAACCATAAACACCTCTTGATCTATGGGTTTCATGATGAGACGGTGAAACCCACGAGTGCCTTGTAATTGGAGTGAGGGTTTATTCGGGACTCTCATGGGTCTCATTGAGGAAGATGAGATCTCAAGAAGCAATAACATCCTAAAAGGTGCCTGGAGAAGACTGTAAAGTGCCATTGCAGTTCCACGAAGCAATGGAGATGCTACCACCAACCAACAAGACCCGAGATCGTTGTCATGCTAATGGTCTAGGGCGTGACCACTCAGGAGGGGGAGAATCACGAATGACAGCCCTACCATCTTTGATAACAGCCCACTTGTTTTCCTTTCTGGCAGTTGCAACCTAAATACGAGCTATTCGAAGCTCCTCCATGTGGATTCGTGGGAGATTAGTGTCCACATATATTTTCTGTTGGAGGGAAAAGTGTTTATTTTTTGCTTTTAGAGATTGCACAAATGTTCTTTTGTAGTTTGGGATTGGATAACAAGGGTGCTTTCTAACAATGTCCAAACTTCACTAAGAGAAATATCTTTCAAATCTAAAAATTCAGTCAAAAACGTGTGACCTGCCTGTAAGGGATCATCTTGTTTAGAGAGGCCATGAACACAAAGATTGTGTGCCTTGGTTTGGTGCGCTTTTTCATCTTCAAACTTTGCTTGGATAGCCATTTCCACAACTGGAGGTGCTTTCTTCCCCTTAACCATCTGCACTCATAAAATCTGTTCTTTGACCTATTTTTGGGTAGATTGGTGGTGGCTGTGGTTTTGGTTTTAAGGTGCTCAACTTGAATGATTATCTCCGACTTCTTGTTCTGAATTTTTGAAACCACTGCATTAAGCTGCTGAAGGCATGGGGAATCAGCAGGGGTGGCTTGGGTTTGTTCAATTTTAAGGTTCTTACTTGCAAGTCAGCAATAACACTGTCTTTCTCCTGCAACTGTGCTTGGAATACTGACAAAAGGTCTTGAAGCTCAGAACCTAAAGCCTTGATTCCAGTTTTCTGCTGCAAATGCTAGTGTATTTGAATTTTGGGTTCAACACCCTGTGATGGTGAGGATTTTGAAACTCCTGCATTAGAGGGAGCTCCATTTTGTTCGCTGTACAAGCTTGCAGCTCTGAAATACAAACCTGCAAGTCTGAAAAACTTAGCAGAAAATTGGGTATAGGCACTTAGATCCCCAAGGCACACAATCCTGTTGAAAATCCCTGCAGTCCCATCTGAAACTACTCCCGACCAGTCTGAAATTGCTCACAAATTCTGTCAGAACTGCTCACAATGAGAAATTCTGTCCTAGACTGCAAACTGTTCATGGCACTATTCATGCATATTGTCCATGACAACTGAGGTATTCTTCAGCTTGATGAAGATTGAAGCTAGCTAGTCATGCTTTAACTTTGTTTGAAAGCTATGTTCATTCCTTGGTTGTGAGAAACTTGACTATTAATTTTTAAGTGGGATGAATTTAGAATGTTGATCAAAGGACAATTTTATCCTGTTTGTTATGAAGTGGCAATATATTAGGCAAACACAAGTGCAAAGTGCAGAATTATAGAAGTGAGTTTCGCAAGAAGGTGGTCCAAATAGGAAAAGATGCATTGGATTGTGACATCCTTACGAAGTATGCAGGAAGGCTCCATAGTCACCTAAGGAGGCCTGTGCCTTTAGGAAAGCCTAAGGATATAAATGAAGCTTCTTCTCAAGCCCATTACCTTGAGATGAAAAAAAAGAAGGGCTCTCTTTCTCTTCACATGCTTCTAAGCAACAGGGTGGTTCCAAGCCAAATTGGAAAGGAAAACGGAAAGGCAAGCATAATGCTGCAACTACTTCTCAAAAGGGTTCTAAAAGTTGTTTTGGCCGCTGTGATGTTGATGGTCATACAAATGAGACTTGTTGGAAATCACGTCCGGAATCACATCCATTCATGATAAAAAAAAGAAGGCTATTACTTTGCTTCAAGGTATAGAGGGTGCGTGCAGCTCTGATGTGGATGAGAGGATTTACCTCCCTTCGTAGAGAGGTATGTTTGGGTGGCAATGGTGCTCAAGATAAAGGTGACCTTATTAAACTTTTCCATATCAAAATTTAGATTAAAAAGACAAAAGTTGGCGCTTTAACTGATTCTTGTTCTCAAACAAATTTGATTAGCAAGGATTTGGTGGACAAACATGGGTTGGAAACATATAAACATTCTAATCCCTATTTAATAGGTTGGATGAAGCAAGGAGTAGAGACAAAGGTGATCAAACAATATAAAGTCAAGTTTGGGATAAATTGTAATGAAATTATTTAGATGGATGCAACAATTGATATCAATATGAATATCATGAACAAAACAAGGGCATTAACTACAATACTAGGAGTAGAACAAAATAGATCCACACAAAATGATCAAGTGCAAAGAAGAATATTGGAATTATATGACTGAGCCACAACCTTACGATAAAATCAAAATACGCAATCTGATGGTCTAATACTAACCACTACCTCCTATATATACCCTACTTAGGCCATGATTACTCCATAAGCTGACCCTACTACTGATATGAAGACAAAGAGAATCATGATATAACTAAGTAAAAGGTTATGCTAGTCACACGATGGCCACACATATCTCAATACACGTAATAGTTCAAGGGCGTAGCATGCCTCCCCTTCAAGCCAAAGTTGTCCTCAACGTTGACTATCTTTGGATGCTTATGTAGGAATGCTTCATCCTCCCATGTAGCATTGTGTCTGGGAAAATTCTTCCACTTGATCATATACTTTGTAATCATTGTTGTTCACAACATCTTAGTGCATCTTTGAAAGATTTTATCAGGATCCAAAACGATTCTACCCTCTTCATCAAGCTCTAATAACTATGTCTCGGTTGATACTTTTTGTTTAATGACCTTCATCAAGCAAGAGACATGAAACACCATATGTATCCTTGTGGACTGAGGTATCTCCAACTTGTATGGTACACTGCCAATCCTCTGCAAGCCCTGATAAGAGCCGTAATACTTAGGAGAGATATTTTTATGCTTCTTTTGTTGTTTCAAGGACATTTTTCATTCGTGATTGTCTTCACTCGCAAGGATAGGTCTTGGAATAGCTGAATATACCTGCCTTTTGTTGAGGAGTGCTCTTTCCTTTGCCTTGCACGCGCAGATAATGGACTCTGAAACAGAACTTAGATTGAACATGCGTACATTGAGTTGGATGTATTCCTTGAGCCTCTCAGAAACAAGTATTTTAAGTTTTCGATCGTGATTGTCTCCACTTGCAAGGATAGGTTATGACATAACTGAAGATAGTCCTTGAATGTTTGTCACATTTTTGCTAAGTGGTTGGAAGTAGTTGTTCATCACTGTTGTGATAGTGCATCTGCAATTCATCAGTATACAATGACTAGGTGATAATAAGACCATTCTTCTTCTTGACTGCATAGCCATCAATACCAAATGAATTGCTTTGATTCCAAATAGAGGGATACTATTATAACCTTCTGTACACATGGGGTCTGATATATATCAAAGGAATTCTCCATTTGATTGATCCAGGTGGCTGGATCTTTCCAACAAAGTTGTGCATTTCAACTTCTGGTAGCATGTTCCGGGGGCTTAAATTGGAGCAAGTCGTGGGTTGAGGCTGTGTCCCATTTGGACTTGGAATGTTTTGGTTGGAAGGTCCCATGTGGCCACGTTAGGAATTGGTGAACAGTGGCTGGTTTTGCAGATTAGTTTCAAGGCCATTGTGATCTTCACCAGTTGCACATTGAAACTTCTCAAATCTCCTTTAATTGTGCTTTATTCTCCTTGACATTTTCAATTTTTTTTTCCATTTTCATTGAGAAACCCCCGTATCATAAGTTTTGGACTCCATCTCTTCCCTATTAGGTGTTCTTCTTGGAATGTCTGGCCCTTTTTCGCAGCTTCTAGTTTGTGGACCTACTATGCGAGGACCACAGGGTTCAGAGTTTAAAGCTTAGAGTTAATGGGGGGGTTAAAAATAAGGTTGCTAGACCTTATAACGTTGAATCGTCTCTTGCAGAGATGAATCCAATGAGTGCTATATTGCGAAATGGCAAAAAAAAGCTCCAAAAAAATAGGCTTATTGGCATCTTACACTTTTGCAATTGTTTTGCGAAGACGAATGCAATGACAACTATATTGCACAATGGTGTGAAAAACATCCAAATATTTTTTTCTGTTTTTGATAATTTTTATTTTTATTATATTTTCAAAAAAATTTCAAGCAATATTGTGCTGATGAAAAAATAAATTTCTTCTTGATCACAAGTTACGTTTTTCAATCTTTAGCCCACATAACAAACGCTAAGCTAGACTTAAACGAAATGCAATGTAGAAACCTTGCCTAGGTCGAAGCTCTAATACCACTTGTAATGAAATTACTTAGATAGATTCAAGTGTTCAACAATGGATATCATGATTAAAAAAAATGGCAATAACATGCAATAATAAGATCATAATAGAACAGATCCAAACATTATGATTGAGAGGAGAGTAGAATACTGTAAATATATGATTGAGCCACTTTGAGGGGGCAACCTCCACAACTTTAAAATGCAAACACAATATGCAATATGATGATCAAATATTAACGACTACCTCCTATATATACCCTATGAGAACACAATATGCAATATGATGATCAAATATTATCGACTACCTCCTATATATACCCTACTTAGGTTATGGTTACTCCATAGGTTGACCCTATTACTAGTATGAAGACAAAGAATTATGATATGATTAAATAAAAGATTATGATAGCCACGAGTTGGTCACACATATCCCAATACACGTTATAGGTTAAGGGCATAGAATAAATGAACATTTCATTAATGAAGTTTTAGTGGATGTTGTGTCCCTTGATATTTGTGGTGTAGTATTTGTTAGCTCATATATGTATGTTAGAGATGCTATCTTCATGAAAAGAACTAACAAGTATTGTTTGGTCAAGGATGGGGAAAGCTATATCATCAAAGCCTATAAAGGTGAATAGAGGATCTTCTTGGTAAGTGCGACTCATGATAAAAGACTGATAAATGTTAGTGGGAAGTTTGCTTTGCTTTTTTGAGAGATAAACAATGAAATGAAGCGGTAGAATACAATCCTTCTTAGAGCATGTCTACTTAACAAAGAGCATAGACAAATGGAATAGTTGTAGCGATTTAAAGAAAAGCTCATGGGTATGCCACTGAAAAAGGTGCAATTGAGCATGAGGTGTGAGTGTGCGGTTATGCCTGCCAATGCCAATAGAGAAGTTCCCTGAGCATTGTTATCAGATTGTTCTCTTCCCAATATTGGTCACTATTGGCGATCATTGATGGAAGCAAATGAGGTAAGAAAGCAATTGCAGTCTTTGGTAAATCAGGGTGTAGTATGCCCTAGCACTTTCCCATGTGATTCATGGAGGATGTATGTTGATTATGGAGCTTTGAACAAAATAATCATAAAAAATAGGTACTCTCTGCCACAAAGTTCATTATCTTTTTGATCACTTCAGCATGCCAAGTATTTCACCAAATTGGATTTGAAATTCAGGTATCACTAGGTTACAATAAAGTACACATAGAAGGCAATATTCAAGACAAGGCAATGTTTGTATGAGTGGCTTATACTTCCTTTTGGGTTGTGTAATGCTCTTGCTACTTTTATGAGATTGATGAATGAGGTATTGAGGCCATTCATAAATTCTTGCATCATTTTTTACTTGGATGATATTTTGGTTTTAGGAAAATATTATGATGAACATCTACCACATTTGAAACACGTTTTGCAAGTTTTGAATAATAACAAGTTGTTGCTAAATGAGAAAATAGTGAGTTTGCACAACAATCACTTTTCTATTTGGGGCATGTTGTTGGAGATGAAAAGATGAGAATCGATCTTGCGAAAATAGAATCCATTTCAAAATGGTCCAACCCTTCCAATGTGACTGAGACAAGGAGCTTTGTAAGTGCAGTTCAGTATTTGAGGGAGTCTGTCAGATCTTTCTCTGCCATAGCAACACCTTTGCATGCCATAACAGGGAGTGGCAAGTATTTTATTTGGGGTAAGAAACAATAAATTACATTTGTTGAGTTTAAGAAAAACATTATAAATGCACCCATTGTAGCCTTAACCTAATTTACAGCTAACTTTTGAGGTGGAAACATACACAAGTGATTATGCTATGGGGTTGTCCTATTGCAAGGAGGTAATCTAATATTTTATAGTTCCAAATTGTTTCATGGGTCGATTTTGAATCATCGCAGATACAAGAAAGGATTATATGCTCTTGTTCAAACGGTTAAAGAATGGAAGCATTATCTAGTGAGAAAAGAAACCATTATTCATATGGATGATCAACCCATCCAATATTTGCAAGCCCGATTGAAAATGCGGCAGGCTCAAAGCTGAAATCAAGTATAAACGAGGTGTGAGGACTAAATTGGTTGATATGTTGTCTAGATCTCCCTTGATTTCAGCTTTGGGCACTTCAACTTAGATTCTGGAGAAGCATTTCTGCAAGCAAAAAAGACAAAAATTACAGGTTTTTAGCCCATAGAAGCCTACTATCTTTGAGATGGGCTAATCTATGAGGTGAGCAAGCATTGTGCTTAAGGAAGAAAGATTTCAGCTGATGAAAGAGGGTCATACTTCAAAAGTTGTAGGTCATTTTTGTGGAGATATATTATTTTAATAGTCTGTACATCATAGTTTGTGATGTATTAATCTTATAATAGTGATATTAGTCATACTGTGTGTGTGCGTGTACAAATTGTTGTAACAACTCACCTAGATACTAGGACAGATGGGCGATTATAGGAGAGATATAGAGTGCTTCTAGTTTGTAGGAGAAAACTCTTGTATAAATTTCTCTTAGATTTCTTGATAAAACAATCTATCGAATTATTCCAATATGGTCTCAGAGTAATCTTTGGTTTGTGCTTGCGATGGAGGAATAAAAGGCCAAGGGGCAGCTCTTAAAAAATGTTTGTAGAGTAATTTGTAGATTAGTTTTATGGAATTTTAAGGTAGATTTAGTATGATCTTTTCTGGTTTGTGCAAATCTTTCTGCCAGTGCGGAATTACATCCACTCCTTCTCAGGCCTGCATTGCACTGATCTGGTCAATTTGTTGCAGTCCCGTGCATTCTATCTCGTATCTGACATCTTTGTGTGACTTCTTTGTTGCCCACAAACTGACTTCAACGACACCGTCTGAATTAGCTTTCCATGCACTCTCCTTGTGTGATCCTCAACCAATCTGATCAGTCACTTCTGATGACTATGAAGCTTTTTTGTGGGTCCTTTCAGCTGCATTGATCTTCCATCTCGTTTGCATCTGCGCCTCTTGCATTCTCTGACTTGCAATGATCCCTATGCATCTGGTAGCCTTGTGCTCATCAATGATCCATGTGTGCATTAGTTCTTCACACATCAACATTGCAGTCTGTGCGTGTTCCTTGTTGTTCTTGTGCATTTGACAGTGATCTGATTTGCCGCTCGTGCAGTTTACAACCTGTCAGATTTGTTTCCCTTAGTGTGTGCCCACGTCTTCCATTTGATTTGCAGTGCAGTCATCTGATGTCAACCTCTGTCTTGTTTCTGACAACACTGTGCTGTGCCAGGATTTGTCAGCCAACTCCACCATTCGATCAAGCCTTCAATAGCTAAAGCTATGTTAGCATATGGATTTCCACGAATGCAAATGACATGCAACAGTGTGGGAACGAAGTCCCTCCTCAATGAAGGTGAGGCTGCCTTTATTGAAAACCAATACTGTATTTACACCTATACATTCAAAATTGTATGTGGGGGGTGTTTTGGAACATCAATGCAAAGAAAAGTAAATGAAGGAGATGGAATGGAATGAAGGAACATAATGGAAATGAATGAATGGAAGGAACATGCAAGAGTTAGGTAAAAGAAGAGCCTAATGTTGCATGGAGAAGAACAATAAATAACTAACACAAATAAAATGGAGTTTGCATCAGTTAAACGATAATGAGTAAAGGGAACACACATGAGCAAGTAAATAATAGAGTTTGCATCAGTTAAACGAGAATGAGTAAAGGGAACACACATGAGCAAGTAAATAATAGAGCTTGATCACTGTGAACAAGAACAACTTAATAACGTCGACAATAAGATTAAAGACAATATTTGCATGCAAGATATAAACATCTAACATCTAATGAACATAAGAACATCAAACATTATAAGAGACAATAAATGAGACACAAAGTTCATATTTCATCAACTCCAAAATGTCTTTGCAAAAGAACACAAAGTTTCTTCCTGAAACAAAGCTTGCATACAAAAGTATTTTCTTCTCCTCTCTCAAAGTCCCTTTACAAATGAGCCCCTCACTTTCTTTTATAACTCAAAAGTTGGTTACAAAGTAGTTAGGGTTTTAAATGAACATTAAATAGGGCACTTAAGTGACCTTTGATTTTTTCAACCAACTTTATTAATAGCAACTAAAAATAGAAATCACTTAAGTCATCCACAGTTTTCTGAAAGCAACCTCAATAACAACATCTTTTTCTTAAAATCCACTTTTAAAACATACAATAATAACCAATGGCTTATCCATTGAAATGGGGTCCGCCTATCTCAAACGTATGAGAAATGGACTCTCCCATTTCGTTAGATACCAAGAAAACTATCTCCTTGAACCATCGGTGAAGTTAGGATCTGTCGCTTTCGCCAATTGAAAGGATCTGAACCTTCCCAATGCTTCGAACATCTTTTCTTAAACTGGAGGTTCATTTGGTCGAAGACTAGCCTCACAAAATACCTGCAATTCCAAAATCCTACCTGGCATATCATTCAGATTAACCATCTTTGATTGAATATTCTCAAACAAGTTTTTTCATTTGATGCAACGCTCCATTGAAGCTGAAGAGAAATTATCGGTGGGAGTATACATGTCCTTAAACAATTGTGAAAATTGCTCTTCCAAAGCCCCTTTTTCTTCCTCACAAGCCTTCATACTTGGTGGGTGATGACTTGGGGCATTCATAAGACACGTGCTTAGGTGAAAAACCTCATTCATTTGCCCATTGGGGCCTGTTGTTAGGAAAATTACAGCGAACTGAAAATTACCATAAGCATCCCATGGTGTTCTTCCTTTATAAGCATACCTCTTCACAAGCCCATCTTCTAAATCTGATTTCTTTTTGCACCCATTCAATTCCATGCAATCATTAGATGCCAAAAATGTGTCATCAAAAACAAAAGAGCCCATACCTTCATAAAGTTTGTCATATTGACGCCATGTATGGTCTAACAAAGAATAATTATGGGACATCTTATCAATGTTTCTTTGGAGATTCACCCATGGAGAAACATACCCTTCATGTATGCAAGTAAAGTTCTCAAGGAATGGTGACATAACTGGAAATACATGGACTACTCTTATCCAATCAAAGGCTGCCCTTGTTGGATCATATTTGTAGCAAGGTAAACTATAAGGTACTAAATTATGCATATGCTTATTTTTCCCTACACGCTGCCCAAAAAGATGCCAGTGTACCCTTCCCTTATAATCAATTTTCAAATGTATATCATAAAGATGACAAAGATGAAATGGAAAAGTATGCAACCCTTCATACCTTGGAATGATGTTATGTGTTTTTCCTTCATACATGCTGCCCATAAACTCTTCATAACTTAGAATTTCAGCCCCTTTCTTTTTGCAATTTCCATCCAACAACGCACCATTTTCCTTGACCTTTTTGTGAGCATCATACTCATAGGTGACAAGGTATGGAGAAAACAAAATATGATGAGGATATAATAAATCAAAATGCTTACCCTCAGGGGCTACATTAGCAAGCTTTTTAAACTGAAAATCATCATCCTTCTTTGGTGCTTCATTCCCCAAACTTGACTTTACCATGTGCAGACCTGATTTATCTTTTTGCTCCTCTTTCATGATTCCCTTTTCTGTCACTTCACTAGGCATGCAAATATTAGAAGACAAGGAAATACTTTCAACCAATGAGGAACTTTTACCTTGCTCTTCATCTAATGGGTCTTCTTCCTTCACTGTTTTTTGTTGCACATGTACAACAGGACCAACAAGCTCTTCATCAGTCAAATAGGGCCTCAACTTCTCTTGACACTGATCTACTATACTTTGAGCAAGTGTTTCTGCTATGGGTGACGCTTCTTGCTTCTCCTTTCTCACGTAGGCAAATAAAATTGTTAGAAGTGACATCAAAATATCATTCTTATTCAAAATTGAAGACATAATAATTTGCATTGAAGAAACCACAATCTTTGCATGATCCCTATGAATAGAAGTAAAGAAATTGTCAAACATTTGAAAAATGAGTTCATCACATTCCAAGTCTATCATTAGGACCCAAGATCTAATGTCTGCCATATTTTTCAGAATAGTGACCCTCTTAGCAAAAAGAACATCTGTGGTGTCACCAAGACACTCAAAACTGTTTACCATGATCTGAAATATTTCCTTCATGATGTGATCGTTATAGGGTGGTTCCGGAGCCTTAATCCTCATAATTTCACTTATACAAGTGATAACTACAAGCCTTACATCTAGATCTGTATGTTCCAAAAATCTAACCAATTGTGCCCCCAAAAGATCTAGAACTGAAATCATCAAGCCACAATCTGATTGCTTAACCAAACACAAACAACTTACCACATTTTCCAAAGTGTAGATCAATATGCTCTTCTTAAGTGAGGGACCCTTGAGCATTTTTCCAAGCTTATAGAGCTTGGTCCTCAAACCTTCGACACTAGCAAGTTCCATGATTCACTCTGCAAACAAACCCACAAGGAGCAAAGGAAAGTTGCTCTGATACCACTGTAATATCCCCTTCTAGGACAAGTTAGAAATTAATACAAATATGATCATACACAGCTGAAAACAATTAATGCTCAAACCTTGATTGCTGCAATTTTCAAAAATTAATTCCCGCTTAACTGTCCAAGCAAAAATCTTCGAACTTTGGATTTTGGGTCACAAAAATATGAAGAACAATATCCCAAAACCAGATTTTGCACAGCCAACATGAAACCCTAATTTTGACCTAAAAAGTAGGTTGCCCAACACTTTTAGGGCACCAAATGTCCTCCAAAAATTATGAAATTGCTTTCTCCTTATCTCTCCTAATTTCTACAACCAAAACCAATATTAATCTGATCCCAAAATTGCAGATCTGAAATAAATATTAATTTATAAGAACCAGAAAGCTTGCAGACAGCTGAAATCTTCTAAAATTCATAACTCGTTCAATACTTAAGAGTTTTTGCATGAAATAAATTGTAGAATAAAGTAGAAATAAATATCTTTCCAATGAACTAACAAACTTAATTTTTATTCCACTGAAACCCACTCAAATCTGCCTCTGAAATCTGAAAACCAGTCGCTAGGGTTAGGGAAAATTAATTAAATAATTTCTAGCTCATAAAACCCTTTCAAAAACCCTTAAACAATCAACCCTTGATCTGAAATAATTGATTAGACACAACAACAAATAGATCTAGCATAAATAACTTCAAAATATGAAAGATCAAACCCCAATACCAGTTGCTATGGCTAAATAAATTGCAACAACAATAATAGTCATAAAAGTACGTCAAACCCTTAACAAAAATATAGATTTATCATCCAAATAAATGTGCCAATACCAACACAAGAGATCACAATGAAGAGAAAGAGAGAATACTTCAATTGATCAAACTGGGTTACTAACTTCCCACACAAGAGAGAGAGAAAACTTTAATGGGCATGCATCCCAACTCCAAGCATGGAGCATAAAATAAATATCATCATAACATGAGTCTAACAATGATCCTAGCACTCCTTTTATAAGCAAGGAGGCACAAAATTCAAAATCCCTAGGAGAGGGAAATTATTAAATAAAAGAAGTTTATTTCCCCTAGGTGTGGCGTCCCCTTTTAAAAAGGGTGATTTTAATATTTAAAAGCCACCTAATTATTATTTAATTAATTCCCCTTTTTAATTTGCATTTTGGGAATTTGATTAAATAATTAAATACATTACTTGCTCTATAAATATTAAATAATTAAATAAATATTGCTTTATAATGTCAAATGATTAAAATCACTCTCTAGGCAATATTATCTAATTATTTAATATATTTTTCCCCTTGCAACATCCCTAAATCCCACGGGGAATGATAGGTTAAAGGTCTTAAAAAATGAGGACATTACATATTCCACCAATTGATTCTTTTTAGCCTTGAGCTGAGAGTTTTGAGACTTATATTTCTCAAGTCTCTTTAGCACAATATCAATTGAATCTCGAGCCATCGCCATGTCGCTTTCCACTGTGGACCTCCCAAGTCCAAGTCTAGAAACTTCATAGTCAACAGATGTCTTGGCATCACGCTCCTTGTCAACTTGTGATGGCAAGATCCGCAAATATGTTTCCGTCACTATCCACCATTATTCGAGAAAGCACTTTAGGCTTCTTGGGAATGACGTCATTTGAAAATTTGCAAAGGGCATCAAAATCAAGGAGCAGAGAAGATAGAGGCACCAATTAGCAATATAGCTAAAAATGAAATCACAAGCAAAAATTTTGAAGAAATGGGCCGCCAAACTTGAGTCGGTGGTGGTGTGGAGATTAAGGAAAAAGCAATGCATTCAATGCATTTATTGATCTTGATTTTTACACCCGTTTGTCTTGGAAAGGGGAAAGAGGAAATTTTGTGGTTATTGTGTTCATTTGGGTTTCTTGTATTTGCTCTGCATTTCTTTTGAGGTTCTTTCGAACCTGCAACCATTCTGGTCATTGTTGATATTTTGATTAACCACGGCTGTCTTTGAGCTTGTGGGAGTAAGGAGATAGTTGGGGGGAAACCCTGTTGTTGTCGCCGTGGAAAAAGTGTAACTCTTGTGGGCACGGACGCGGTTTTCTTCAAGCAACAAGAAGTTTTACAGGGATGTTGAGCTCTTCTCTTTAAACCATTTTGCTCTTTGTTAAGCGTCTTCATTAAAAGAACTCTGCTCTTAAAGCTGTGCGTTCTTGTAAAAATGAAATGATAAAATGTTTCGGTGTGACCTCTGGTTTGAGTTGTCATTATAAAACAAACACGATTTGGGTATTCTTGTAGCGTTTTGAAGAAAATGAGTGTTTTCCTTACTGAAATAATTAATGAAATGAGTTTTCTCTCTCTACTGTTTTGAATTCTAAAAGTAATGGGTAACAGGGTTTCATTGTTCACTATGGGTCAATCTTGCTGAAGGTGACAACAATGTGCAAACTGTTGTCTATGATTTGTGTGCACTAATGGATATTGAAAGCCGTAAAAATGCTTGACAAGACTTTTGTATGACTGTTTCTCTTGTCATATTACAGCGTATGGCGGTATGAATCCACCCAGGGACGGTAAGATCATAGTAACATCTTTACATTTGTTTGTTCTAGTTTGATATGAATGTTCTACCTGCTTGTTCTTGGTATTAACTCACATATGACTGTTTGGAAAGAAGTTCTGATTCTGGAATGGGAACAAAGTAGTTGGTCTATAGAATGGACTGGGTAGAGCATACAATTTATATTTTGTTTCTAGTTAAACTCAATGATATATATATATAATCTACGGATTTAAAATTCTTCATTGTTTTCATTGAAACTGAATATGAATGGATTTCTTACTCTGATGTTTGAAAAACGATTCTTTTAATTATTATGTGAAATCATGATTGGTTGTCATTGCTGTACACTCAATTACTTATTTCATATCTAGCTGAAAAGATGTGTCTGTTGCAATGAATGAAACTAATGGGATAGTTGCAATTTAGAGTTTGATATTCTGTGTCTTGCGGTTTAGATGCAAAATGAATTCTTGTTTTCCTTCCTCGAATAGTAAGTTAGGAAATTGATTAAGCTGTTGTAACAGTCTGGATTGGACTAAGAATTATCCTTGGGATAACAGGCCTGTGACGTCATGGGTCGATATGCGGCTGTGAATTAACTATAGATGACGTGGATCCACTCCCTTTCATTCGGTTTTGGACTCCTGAATATCTCTCTCTTGACTGCTATCTATTGGTTTACTGGCTCCTTTTTCGCAAAGTCAATCGATTTCGATTGCAATAATTGGAAAGGTAGTATATTCCTTTCCTTATTATGTCGATTTATTTGAAATTTTCATAAAAAGGTATTGAAGACACTTGTGATCTGACCTCAGGAGGATGCGAATGCATTATATGTTGTCTCTTCATTTCTCTCTGAAGTAGAAGAGTATTAGCTGCTGTACAAATCTGGAAAGTTGAAATATGATCATTTTGTGATGTATGACAGTCTTTTCACTTTTGCATTTGGTTAGTTAAGGTCTAGGGGATAACCTGAGGTTAGGTAATTTGAAAATTCTAGCTTAGTTTTAAAAAAAAAATCGACTCATTATAAGGAATTCATTTTGATGAAGAAGTGGGTTGGATAATGCATGGAATCAATAGCAATCTATAAATCAGTTAATATAGGTGTCTTAATATGTGATTGTTTAGAGAAAATACTCCTTTTAAGTATTATCTAAGTTTGGAATGAACTCTTTTCTTTTCATTGAAAATCTGGAACTATTTGAATGGTGAAATATACATCATGTAATAGGTTAGCCAATATAGAAATTGGTGTGCAAAAATATTTATTCCTACTGTTTAAAAATGATGCTAATTATTGAAATCAGGGTGTTAAAATTGTTCAACCTTATTGGTACTTAACCATTACATGATGTTTATCTCTATTAGGAGACGTTTCATAAAAACAGAGTTCTTTTATTGAGACAGTTAATCGAGAGCATCTCATTTTAATGATAAGTGCTTAATATGCTCAGTTCGATGAACAAACCCGTGCAAGTAAATTTTGCAGATGGTTTCCATGAGTAAAAATGAAGACATGTTTTATGATGCTTCTTCTGATTAGCTAAGGATGGATCGTTTCTGAGAATTTATTATTCTTCTACGAGGAAATGGAAAAACAAGAAAACCATAAGTATTCTTCTTCTTTATGAGTTGTTAATGCTGTTTGGCATGAATGAAGTCCGGTTGTATGGGTAATTGTATAAATTTTAATCTTGAGGATTGAGTACAAAGGAAAGGTGTGCTATTTTACTGGTTGTACCACCTTGGAACTGTTTGAATAAGATTGAGAATATAATTTTATTCATTGAATTTGGATTATTCAAAACGTGGTTGACGAGATTTATAGGGGACATAATATCTATTCTTTACTTGAATTCAACTTTTAAGTTGGAATGTGCAATTAATTCATACTTAGGGTTAATATGGATTTTAAATTGATATTTGTAAAGATTAAAGTGAATATGAACTCTTAAATGAATGATATTTGGAATTAGTATATAAACTAATGAATATTAATAAAGAAACAATCGAATTCTGTATTCTGATTTCGTTAATATCCTTGGGACGTTTTGATCAAAAGGATATTCAGTATGAGGAATCATGTCTCCTCATGTCAAACCTTAACTGAAATAAGGTCATAGTAAATAAATGAATACATTCATTTGGGATTAGGCCTCATTTAAGTGATGTCTAATAAGATGGAATTCTGAATTTAAATTCGGTTGCAAATAAAACTTGGTTAAGTTTAGTATAGTTGAATCTTACTACGTTAAGCTGTAGTGTACTGTTAGTCTGTAGCTTAAATTAAAGAACTAAGATGGAAATATGCAATCCTTCGGTAAGGAGGAGTAAATGTATATTAAGCTATAGACAATTTAAGTTCTTCTTAGCTATGCAACTGTAACGAACAGTGAGGTTAGAGGATTAGCACGGTTGCTGAAACTTATTCTTAAAATAATAAAGATGAGAATCTAATCACACTTTTAGCTAGATGTGTAACCCTTGATGGGAGGATTCCGTAGGACGTTGGCACACGCCAACTGCAATTTGGTGTCTTCATGAAGGCGGGGTCTTCATGACGACACAATGTTATAGCTGACATATTACAATGCCCTCCCTCCCAAATTAAATCATCAAAGTTTACATAAGCTTGGATACTAAGTTATTAGATGGGGATAGGAATCTGATCACGTATACGGAGTAACTCCGGAGGACTAAAGGTAACTAGACACATGGATTTGTCTAGGGATCGACAACTGCATGTCTGCATACCTTTAGTTACCATGAGTAACTTCCTATACTCGTTCATATTGCTAGTCTGGGGATAGAGCTTGACCATGGACGAAAGGACTGGTAAGGGACCAGAAAATACCATTCTAGATAACAGACGAAGTGAGGTGAAGGATGTATTCCAATGATGTGTATGACATCTAGGAATATGATCATGCAAAGCATGTGAAAATATCTTTGGCCAAAGTATCGCAAGCTGCTGGTTACGTTGTCCTAATCACCTAGTTTAAGATGCAGGATGTCAGATGAATATCAGTAACAAATATTCATATAGGCTTCTTAAATGGATCACTTCGATAACCGGAAATCGGTAAAGAGAACCCTAGTATACTTCATTATACAATGCATGAATTAACATGATGGATTGGTAAGTCGCCGAGTCATGAAATGAGAGATTGTTGAAACTCCGAGCCATAAAATGGGAGATCGGTAGTTCTTCGAGTCATTTACAGCAACATATGGTATCTGTTATATGATTGAATGGCACTGAATGTGTGTTCCATATTGTAAATTATGTGAACAGAGAACATTGGTTTTAAAAAGAAATTGTGTGATCCAAATTGCATTAATTGGACAGAGAACAATTATTAAAACTTGGTCGTATGTTTTGAATTATATAATTCATAACAGGGAACGTTATGTATATATTTTTTTTTTCCCTTGTTCTAGTGATCTTAAAATGAGTGATGTTACAACCTGCCTGCTCATGGTGGGTGAATTACGGGACCATGAGTTCGTGAAGTGATAGGTTCCAACTAGTGGGTTTGATGACTTGTAGACATATGAATTAATAGCAGAAAGTGGATGAATACTCCAAAAAATGGCATGTAAAATACGTTTGTCACTAGCTTAATGAGGAAAATATTTATAGAGATTGATTGAATTTTGGATTGTAAGAAGGGGTCTTAGGGTCACTATAAAGTAGAAGCACATCCTAGATAAATGCTGCAATCTTCCTTCACTGTGGGCTATGACCCTTAAATTATTCTCCTTGTGACACATTAAGGTCGAAGTGGATTTTGGAAACCACTCCTTTCTTGCTTGTTGCGATAAGATTGGACGGTAATCGTTGGTCGATTGACCCTTGGGTTTCTGGTTGAATTTAGATCATAATGAGTCGGCGATTAGCTTAGCTAGATCATTGGTGATGAAATCATTGAAAACTTGATTGTAAAATTGAAAAAAATCTCTTAGGAATTAGAGATATGATTCTTTTAAGGATCGATTGATTCTTGATATCAAGAGAAAATTCATTTACATTTTGATTGTGTAGATCAGTTTTTTGCATTTCAGGTAAATGCAATTGCATCATATGAAGGATCAATAACATGTTTGATTGTTGTTTTCGAATGAATATGTAGGGTTCTTGACGCGAAAGTCCTTGATTTGAACAAGATAGGATCATGAAGATACTCTGGATGATTCTTCACTTCATTGTTTTTTGATGAATATTAGGGTCAAAAATCCTAGATGGTAGGTTTTATTGGGTGGTATGTGTCATCCATAGAATCTTCCGCATATACCCATTGATATGATATTGGGCTCTCTTCACATATGGATGCATTGTGAATGTAGGGCAAACTCTGTTTTCCATTGATGTTACGTGTCATTGATGGAAAAGGGTGTCAAGGTGGCATATGTGTTTTGTATGAGGTGTCATTCATAATGGGAATATTGAAGGTTCTTGGTAGTGTCTAATGCTTGTTATCATGATATGACAGTGAACTTGGAATAGTTGTCGTGCAAGGTCCATCAATGCCCATTTGTCACTGACGTACTTGGGAAGTTTATGGAGTACTCGCAAAGGTTACTTATGGTGTCTTGAATGTAGGACAATGATGTGCCATATGAATATATTGAGGTTCTTCATGATGGTAAACAAGTTAGTCCATGAAATTCATGAGGTGATATAAGTCCTAACTAGGCCTAGTCCTAGTTCCTAGGTCAAGCGGAAGGTGAATGCATCGTTGACCCTAACTTAAGATAGATAAGAGCAATGTTAGAAACTAAGTATGTGGAAGGTATTGTTATATTGAATGATACTATTTGATAAGGCACTCATAAATTCATATTTGTTTCGAGTCCCGAAAATAGCTTTCTTCTTGCCACTGCATAAGTCAGATACGATGTCATGTAGAAGCATCCAGTCATCTTTACTTCGATCAATTGTTTGTGAAGGGTATTGCTGATGATGGTGGCCCAATCCACAAACACTCTCTTGGCAAGGATGATACAGATAAACTGATACATCCATTGGTGGAAAATCTTGGGAGAAGGTAAACCGAAGACTCGACTCAAGAGAGTAATCATGTCCCTGATTTCTTCTACAAACTCAACGCGGTACAATTCTTTAGGAAGTCGGTCAATTCGAGGCCTCTTAGTCACTAACCAGTTGTTATTTACCATTTTGCTCCACCTGAGGGGCTCTTCATCCCAAAATTCTTGTGCTGACTTTCTAGTGATATCCGCATTCTCAGGGAAGCCAGATATGTTGAGCAATTCCTCAATGTGCTTTGGTGTGATTAGGAGGAAAGGCTCGCGATTATCTTTCAATATTCCTTGTCTCTCGGGATCATAATGCTTTGCGCAAGCGATAACCAGCTCTGGACACAACACCGAGACAGGAAATGTTGTTGCTTGGGGTAAACCACTATGGTAAACCCTATCCGAGAATATGGTTTTGCCTTAAGCTTTCACCCGATCACAGAATTGTTGCACATTGATGTGACCTAGATTCGTATTAGTGATATTGTCATATGCCGACTTAATGGAACTGGGAGGGATGATTCCTTGGAATTCGTACTTGAGCGCAGATTTGTTCGATTTCTCCACTGGCTTCCTCGATCTTCCTATAGATTTATTAGATTTTTCGGCCATTATGAATTTTACAGAAAAATGGCTCAGGTACGCAAAACAATGCAAGTAAGGCCGGGTCTTAGTCTCCGAAACCTTTGTCAATGCAAGAATAATATGACTTTGTTTTAATATTATTATTATTTAAAAAAATAATAATAATAACCTGATCCGGTTACAATTTTCGATTCCGGTGACAATAATTTATTTATTTATTTAAAATAAACAAAATCACCTGATTTTTTATTTAATTCGCCGGAGCAAATTCTCCTTGGTATGCGTGAAAATCCCCTGATTTCAATGACCGCGTACTTTGAGATTTACTTCTTCCTTGCGATCCTCTGATCGATCCGTGACCATACTTGCTAAATCCTTTTGCAAATGTGTTAATACACCTGGAGAATGCGTGGTTTCTTGTTTGCTGCTGAAGATGCTGAGGAATGCGTGGTGAAGCTTGCTTTCACTTTATTTGTTTTACCCAACGTGGGAGACTGAAAACTATTTTAATCGCCCTTGTTTGTTGTTCCTAGGCGTGTGGATATGCAGTTTGGACTATTATGCTATTTTTTATCTCCTTGGGCGTTAAAACTGACTGCTTCCTTCCCCTACTGCGTGGACTTCCTAGTTTGCTCTGGCTGCTTGGTCTTTTGGCCTGTGGTTTACCTCTTGCGTGGCCTTTCTTTATTTCTTTCCATCAGGGTGTGTGTGGAGATGCTCATCAAAACAAAACAAAATGTCCCTTTTTTGGACTATTCTTCCTTCCTTCCACGTGGAAACTGGACTATTCTTTTGGCTAGGTGGACTGTTCTGGAAAATGCGTGGAGACTAATCTTATTTTGTTTTCTTTTGCAGGCATAAAACAATGCTTGGTCTTTTTGTGGAAATTTACCTTTAATGAATGTGTGGAAATTGTTTTTTTGCTTTCACCTTTGTGCCTGTATGCTGATTCCCCTCTCCTTCCACGTGGCCTGCCTGATTTTGGACTGTTTATAGTCGTCTTGGACTTTGTGATGACCTCCCTCTTCCCTTGTGGTTGTGTGGAAACTCTCCTTGGGCTTGCGTTGAAACGTGTTGTTTCTTCCCCTCCTGCTTCGTTGAAAGACCTGGAGAATTCGTGGAAAAGCTTGGAGACTGAGTTTTTACTTTTAACTGCTGTTATGTTTTTATTTCATGCATGCGTGGAAGAATGTTTTATGTATGATTTTAAAACTTTCCTTTGCCTGATGCGTGGTTTCCTTAACAAGACAAATAAATCCCCTTTTGTTGTTGTGGACTGTTTTCTCTCATGCATGTGTGGAAAGTACTGTTGTTTTGTATTATGCCTTGAACAACTCTTAAAACCAATGCTTGGAATCTCCTTCAATTGCTTCTGCATGGAAATTAATGAATGTTCTCCCTGCCAAAACAAATGCGTAGAAATTATTCTTCCTCCCTTCTCTGGCTATGAGTAGCTCCTATGTGATGATTTGTTGAGGGATGTGATAAAATATTACTCTGAGATGTTCCTTCAGAATGAATAAGAAGAAATTGGAAAGCTTCGCACGACTTCTTCCAACGAGTTTGACGGAAGGATTTATGAGGATTTAGGAGGCTTCCTCACAACCGTTTCTTATTCATCTCATTAAAACAACTTCCCTCTTTCCCGGATAGTGGCATTAATTGCCAGGGGGAAGTGGGGAAATAAACAACCATTTGCCAGCAGAAATGACAAGACGGGCTGGCAATCCCTATTTTATTTCCCCATGTGGGAAATCGGGAGATTTTCTGCCCGTTTGCCAATTCATTGATTTGGCAATCGGTGGAAGAAATCCCACAAGCAGGGAATTAAAACAAATTTGCTAGGAAAGGGGAAATCCGGGTCCGAGAAGCCAATTTGGCATCCCGGCAATGGGAAGCGAAAGCTTATTTTTCCCCCGGCAATTAAAATAAATCTTGTCGAATGAATTTTAATTAATATTTATTTAATTAAAAACCCCAAAGTTATTAAAAATTGATTTTATCAAACAATGAGTAATTAACTAATTAAATATTAATTAATTAATATTTAATGCAGTTTAAGACCCGGTGGGAGGAGTTCTCACCTAAAAAGCATGAAACGAAGACCAGAACGATCACAAAAACGAGATGATCGCGATGAGACCGATAAATCACACAAAGTAACACTTTTAAAAAATTGTCCAAAATTTTCATTTTTATTAATTTTGCGTAGTCAAAATTAGTTGATAACAAGCTATAAGGCAGGTGGTTAGGTTTTATGATATAGTTTTTAAAGCTTTAGTTTATTGTTTTAAAATATTAGTATTAATTTTTAGATAGTAATTTGTTTATTAAGTCAAAACATCGTCTTAGCATTTCTTTAGGTTATATTTGCTGTTTAATATTAGTTTTAGTCAAATAATCGGTCAATTCCACAATTTTAGTTATATTTGAGTTTCGTAGAGTGTCATGTTAGCCCGAAGTTGTGAATAAACCAACGGTGTGTTGTCTGTAAGTTATGAACATCCAGTTCCTATTGTAAGGACACATTACTAGAAGAACTCGATGTCCATTTGAGTGTGTTTGTCCACATTGAAGGGAATTTGTCCGTTTTTGTGTTTGTCTATGATTGGAGAGCATGTTGGAACTATCAATATATGACATGCTACGGGATATGTTCCAAAAGAACCATTTGAATTGACCTAGCTGATTGAGCTAAAATGATAAGGAGTTAGAGGTGATTTAATAAAACTGTAATGTCCCCTTCTTGGGACATTGATAAAATTGCAGATTTGAAGACCCTCAACCCAATGGGTTCGAGGATTGAGTTCAAAAGTTGTCCTAAGATGTCTGTTAGCTATTTTGTAACCCCTTGGAGGGCTCTTTAGCTAGTTAATGTGCACATAGGCTAGTTATTTTTATTATTTAATTAAAAATAATAAAGTGCACATAGTTTTAGTTTATTAGAGACTTTATTATAAGGAGAGTTTACGTTTTCCCTCCAAAAGGGAAAAGGTCGGTCTTTATTGAATATTGCACCCCTTAACTCTATAAAAGGAGGTCGGATTTCCTCTAGTGGGGTTATGTTGATTGATCATTTAATTTCACTCCATGCTTGGAGTATTGGGATGTATGCCCATGTTCTTGCATTGTGCTCTCTCTCATTTGGATTCATTATTGAAGAATATCGAAGACTCCATGGTTCTCTCCATTTTGCTCTCTTGTGTTGAATGTGTTTGTGCATGGTACATTCATTCTAGCATTGATGACTTGGTCTGGGGTATTGGCATATTTATTTGGAGGTTAAATCTGCATTTTTGTGAAGGGTTTGTGGTACTTTGTGACCGTTATTATTGCTGCAATTTATTAGAGGCAAATCGACTTGGTTTGGGGTGTGATCTATCATGTTTTGAGGTTGTTTATGCTATATCTATTTGCTGCTGTGTCTAATTAATTATTTCAGATGCAAGGGTTGATTATTTGAATGTTTTGGAAGGGTTTTGTGAGCTGGAAATTATTTAAATATTCTATTCTAACCCTAGCGACTTGGAGGCAGATTTCAGGGGCAGCTTTGAGTGGGTTTCAATGCTTAAAAAATTCAGTTTGTTAGTTCATTTGAAAACTCTTGATTTCTACTTTATTGTGCAATTCGTTTCATGCCAAAACTCCAAGTATTTTGTGAGATATTAATTTTTAAAGTTTCAGCTGCTTTGGGTGATTTATTAATTGTTGCTAAAAATCAAATCTAGATGTTATTAGAGTTCTATTTAGTTCTCCCATCTAACCCACTATTTTGGCATACTCCAATCCCATTTTGGGTTGTATTATTGCCGACATTGGGTTATTTGAGGTCGGACTATGGAGATCTAATCTTCCTAGGGTCGATTTGGTTAATTAATTAGGAGGAATAAGGAGAAAGTAATTTTATAATTTTTGGGAGTTGATTTGATGCCCTAAATGTGCCGGGCGACCTACTTTTTAGGGAAAAATTAGAGTTTCATATTGGTTGTGCGAAATCTGACTTTTGCATATTATTCTTCATATTTTTGTGGCCCAATATCTAAAATTTCAGCTCATTTGGACTTCTCTAGCTAAAGATATGAATTTTGGAAAATTGCAGCAGTTGGGGTTTGAATATTAATTATTTTCCAGCAGTGTGTGATTAGATTTATGTCATTTCCTAACTTGTCCTAGAAGGGGCCATTACAAAAATGAATTAAATCTATATTGTAGAGTAATTATTGTAAATAATGATGTACAAACACTAATATACAATAAGACACAAACAAATATGCATATAGAATATGAAACCCTAAGCAAGAGAGGTAGATAAAATGACTTAGCTGATTTCTGAATGAGCAGGTAGTGATCTAGGTAGGTGCGACAACTGAACGAAAAGTAAACAGGGTCGTCGCTGGTCACTGTGAAATCTAGAGTGTAAGAAAAGAGCCGAACGCGGGTGCCTGTAGCAGGTTAGGGGCGCCTGGGCGTTGAAGACTGGATGTGGGCACTTGTGACTGTGCAAATGCTCAAGATCTGATTTCTATTGTGTCGCAAGAGCTTCACAGTTGTTCCTTGATGATCGCCTGATACTCGCTCCTTGATCGCAGAAGGTGCCTGTAACTTGCAAGACAAAGATTCACTTGCACATACCCACAGATGCCATCAAACCTAAAAAGGAAAATGCAGAATGGGGAGTTAGACTGACCCCGATAGTCACCCGGCAGAGTGAACTTATCATCGAGCGTTGCACTACATCTCATACTCCATGTAGTTCTTGTGTGTGTAGAAGTGATGCCCTAGGATGCCCTTGTGCAAGTTGCACAAAGGATAGCGGGCTGTAGCTAGAATGTAGCGATGTAATAGTATGTGTGGATGGAATAAAATAAACTTCTACTTCCTATGTTATGTATGCCAAATATGCAACCCTTGTCCCTTGAATGGATGCTAGATGAATGCCTTTGGAGTGCTTTAGTGCCTTTGGATGCAAGCTTAGGTGATGATAGTAATGATTAATGCTTGGTTCCTCATTTTGAACACAACTATATATTTATATGATTCCCTTGTTTGAATTTCCTAATTGACAACTGGAAGGCCGACCCATAAGTGAAAAAGATGCCCAAAAGATAAAAGAGACCCAAATGGAGCGAGTAGGGTAAGAAAGGGTCAGGGGTGCCTAGAAGGGACAGGAGCGCTTAGGCTCTGGTGTTTTGGATGGGTGCTGGTGTCTGAAGCCATAAAAGATAAATAAGTAAAGTTTTAACTGGGTTGTAGGGTTTGGAAGACCAAAGAGAAAGCAAAAGACAAAGAAAAGAGGCCAAAGATAGTTGCCAACCACTAGTTTTCTTGCTTAGGAATCGTATAAATGCTAGCATGTTTTTAGGACCTAAAAATGTACCCAAGTGTGCGATTTTGTGTCTACAAGAGGAAGGGTAGGAAGGAGGCCACTTATCAATATTGAGTTCGTTACTAACTTTGAGCTTGTCATTTGTTGTAGTGAGAAGATAAAGTGCCAAAAAGACTACATTGCTGGAGAGTTGTATTCATCAATGGCAGTGAGGACATGCTTTGGCTGTAAACGTTTCAAGCGAACCCATGTATCAAAAAGACTAAAGCCATGTTTGGTGCTTGGTGTAGTAATCACCTTATTGTTGTTTGTGATCAAGTAGTTGTGATCTAGTGTAGCGGCTACATACGCATTGTTTAGTGAGGTGGCCAACACTCATTGAAGTCATGGTGAGAAGTTAGTCCCACTATTTGATCTGTACTTGCTCGGTGAGGCCCAACCAACCAAAGGAGCAAGAAAGAAGAGAAGTGGAGGCCCATGCCACACTTGTAGTGAGTAAAGTGTATGTCCTTATTCACATGTTGTAAAGGCCAGATAGGTTGAATGTGACTAATTGGGTTATGAACAAATGTGTGTGATTGTTCACAGTTCTGGAGATTAGATAGTGTGTTTCTCTCTAGCCACATTTGTTTGTACAATCTCGGATAATGTGTGTGTTCCTATATGTAATCAGAGTTGTGAGATCATTCCCATGACAATTGTAATGTGTATGTACTTAGCGTAAATCATAGTTCATACTACCTTTCTGTGATTGGTGACATGCTCCCATCCATCATTGTTCATTTCAATTTGGGACATCTATGTCCCAATTTTTGTGAAGTTTCATTCCTTTCCGTTTGAACTATATCCGTGCTAAAAGGGGGATTATTGGAGATATCTTAGGTTAGCTGGCGTACATCATAGTTTGTGATATATTAATCTTATGATAGTTATTTTAGTCATAGTTTGTGTTTGTGTGTACAAGTTGTTTTAACAACTTATTTGGAGTTTAGGATAGATGTGTGGTTGTAGGAGAGATAAAGACTGATTCCTACTTTGTAGTAGAAACTTCTTGTATAAATATCTTTCAAATTTCTTAATAAAACAATCTATTGACTTATTTGGACACACATTTGCAAAGGTACGTTATTTGCCAACATGCAATTCGATGTTGCAAAGTTCATAAGGGGATGTGTATTATGCAACCCAAGCAAGCCTAGTAATAGAAAGTCGGGTTTATATAAGCCATTATTGGTTTCTTCTAGGCCACGGGAAAACATTTCTATGGATTTCGTAGGAGGTTTGTCTTTATCAAAGAAAGGGTATAACTATTTGTTTGTGGTTGTGGACTGGTTTAGCAAGATGCGTGTCCTCATCCTGTGCAAGAAAACTCTCGAGGGCAATGATGTAGATACATTATTTTCACTAATGTTTGGATTCGTATTGGTTTTCCAAATTCTATCAGTTTAGATTGCGACTCTTGATTTTTGGACAAATTTTGGATCACATTGTGGAAGAAGCTGAACACAAGATTGAAGAGATCCACAACCTTTCATACAAACCAAAGGGTAGACAAAAGTGGGTAAATAGGAAATTGATGTAGCGCTTGATAGGGTATAATAAGAAGCATCTTTAGACTTGGGATGAGAATTTGACATATATTCAACATTCTTATAACACGAAAGTTCATTCTTCTACTAATAGATCTCCTTTGGAGACATATTTTGGGTAGTTAACTACAACTCCTTCGATGTTACATTGAGATAGCCACATGGGTAGCATGAAAGGTGCACTCAAAAGTTCACAACATTGAGAAATTTATGGATAAGATTTGGGGCACCTCCAAGTACAAGAGGGGTTTAGAGAGTCTTGAGAAAAGTACAAAGCAAGGCAGGATCAACATAGAGCCAACATAAGTTCCATGAAGAAGGTCTTTTGCTACTTTCCATTGAAGAACTTGCTCCTAATGGTGAAGAAGAATTGGAAAAAGATGTTTTGTAAAAGGAGAGAGTGTCAAGGAGAGGAGTATAGAAAAATTGGCTAATTAGGTCAAAAGACAATTAATAAGAAAAGGCAATTGGTATTCAAAGAAGGAAGTGGGGGGAAGAAATTTCATTACCTCACGAGTTGCTACTCTTTTCGGGGCCAAAGTCCTCCTAATTGGGGAGGTGTGATCCAAATTGGATCATGAAGTGTTAGCAAGATAAGCTAACTTGTCCAGTGTTATTAAAAATATAAAACATGTAACTTGGAACACTTCTTAAAGCCGTTTTTAAGGAGTATTCAATCAAAATGAAAGATCAGGTAATACGTAAGTCTACAAAGACATATTCAGGTCTGAGGTGATCTAGTCACCTTAGATAAGAAGACAATGGGTTCATGTTTTAGAAATTAGAGTATTGCAAGCTGTCACAAAGCTACTCATGTTTGCAGGTGCCAGCCGAGTAATCCTGATGAATGCATGCAATAGTTACATAACCTTTGGTTCCTTCAAAGGCAGTTTCACAACTTTCATGGTGGTTTCGTAACATATGGTTAGTTATGTGGCGGTTTTGTAACTGCAGGTCAGTTAAGCGGCAGTATCATACAAAGATGAGAAATAGGCAAAGCAGCAGTTACAAACGGTGTCTCTTCCTCTTATGAGTCTTTTTGAATTCTTATTTGAGATTCTCATGTTAGCATGTATAAATACACCGTAAGGGGGGTCATTGTATGGCAGTTAATAGTTAGCAGTTCCTCTTGATTGAGCATTATAGGATTTGGAGTGTGATAGGGAAGTGTGAGTGAGCAAGCTGCAGAGCTTATATGGGTGTTTGGATAGGTTGTTGATGTTAAGTGTGTCCATGAAGGCCTTGAGAAGGCAATATACTTGTAATTGTAGAACGAGATAATGGAAAGAGGAGGAAATCCCTCACTCTTCTGGAGTCTTCCCACATTGGGGTTCTATAGGGTAAACTTTGTCTTGTGTAGTTTTGTTTTCTGCTGTTTGGCAATAGTTTCTTGCTCTACCCTCCAGTTCAGATTTCCTTTTTAGTTTATAACAATTAATGATTCATTTCTAAGTATGTTTATTGACTTTTTAAAGCAAGATCATAGGCAAATATGTTAGTAAATTGATGCAGGAGCATTTGAATCCACAAGCAATCTTGCATCAACCAAAAACATGTAGGGGTGCGTTCTTGTAGAGCAGTCCACGTGTTTGTTGTTTTGGCATGGTAGAAGAAAATCCAAGGGAAGCATCAACACTGCAACACCTCAGGGGCATCAAATACATCAAATAGGATTGATTTCAAGTAACAACATGGTTTTAATTGAGCTGGTTAAGTTATTCAACTTTGAATAGAATTCAAGAAGTGGCGATGTTCATTGAAGACCTAAAAGTGATAAGTTTTGGAGCAGAGGGGAAAAATCATCATGTTGCATTACATCAAAAGCATAATGTGACTGCATATTTGTATTTTCCTTGAAACGGTATGCACTTTAAAAGAATGACATTGGATTTTGAGTTCGTATGCAAAACTTATGGTCTTTAGAAGTTTTAGGGATTTGCATAGCGGAAAAAACGACAGTTTCGCAATTGTTGGTTGCAAAGGGGTAGTTTCACAACCACCTCAAACTTGTCACCCTGCATAAAGTGGCGGTTTCACGTGTAGAGATCCAAGGGAAGCATCAACACTCCAACACTTCAAGGGCATCTAATAATTAAGATAGGATCAATTTTAGGCAACAACATGGTTTCAATTGAGTTGGTTGAGTTATTCAATCGAGTTGGTTGAATTATTCAACTTTTAGTAGCATTTAGGAAATTGTTATGTTTGCTACAGATCTAAAAGTGATAGGTTTTGGTGTAGAGGAAGAAAACATCATGTTACATTATGTCAAAAGCATAATGTGATTGCGTATTTGTATTGTCCGTGAAACAATATGCTCTTTAATAAAAATGGCACTGGATTTTTAGTTCGTATGCAAAAGTTATGGTCTCTATAAGTTTTAGGGATTTGCATAGAGTTTGGCAGCTTCCAGTTCATAATGACCTCAACGGTTTTACAACTGCTATTCTGTGTAAAATGCTGTGTTCACCCATAGTGAAAGCAAAAAGAAAGTAATGACATAAAACATTTGGTTATCTTATATTGGGAACTTCAAGGGTCATTGGTCTTCGAAGGGACATCTCCATAAGGCATAAAGGAAGGCTCTTGTGGATGGGAAATATAGTTTTTGGTGGGATTGTCTCTCAAGAGAGTGTGATGAGAGATGACAAGAAAAATCAGGGAGTGCTTTTGAAAGACTAGAGGGTAGTTGTATGAGTCCATTGAGCGATTGTATTGTAATTTTTCTTTTTCATGTTTGTAGGGAGTGTGTGAGAGTTTGTGTTTATTATTCATTTTGAAATCAAAACACGAATAAGGTTTGGTGTTTGGCAAGAATTATGGGTACATGTGTGTGAGTGTGTCCATTGTTGTGAGAGTTGAGTAAGGGCTGTAGGACAAGGTTGTCCTTCGTTGGACCTCCTTACCTTGGCCTACATCAAATGGTATTAAAGTTGATAACAACTCGGGTTGAATATGAGAGTCTCGAGGTTCATCCTTCATTATTAAAAAAATGGGTAGAGGGCAAGGGTGCAACGAGGAGAGTTGTTCTCCTTCTTGCATAGGTGAGTAGAGAACCGAGGTTACATCTTTCATTAAGAGAATAGTTGGTAGAGGGTGCAAAGAGTAGTTCTCCATCTTGTATAGGAGGGTAGAGAACAAAGAGTTGATAGGGAGGTCTAGAGAGAAGCTATTGAGCGAGTCATTAAAGTGTGCAAGAGATGAAGGAGAGGTACTCAGCCATATGCAGCCCAATTGGCTGAGTTGAAGATCGTGATGTGGGAAATGCAAGCTTGAGTGGAAGTTGAGGCAAAGAGAAAGAGGAAGGGTGGTTCTATACTACCCATGTTAGAAATTGAAGAGATGAAAGCGGAGCTTGTGATTGTGCAAGTTAGCCTACAGAACATGGGAGAGTTTGTTTTGCAGCATAGTGAAGAAAGAGGAGGGAGTTTCCTCGGAATAAGAGAACCTTGAAGCTAATTGAGGAAACTCTAGTGGAAGGAGCAACAAAAGCATGTCTTTTAGAGGGCGTGAAGGTGGAGGTGAAGGAAGTGCAAGTTGCTGCACAAGGTGAAACTTTTGAGGGAGTTGTAGAAGATGAAAATATGGAGATTGTGACATTAGCAACATTGAAAGATAAAATGGTGGACTACGAAGGCTCCAAATTTGACAAAGGAGTAGATTACCATCTCTTACTTGAAGGAGAGATGAGTACGGTTGAGGGAATGTTTGATTCCCATAATACCTTGAGTGTTGATTTTTTGTAGGTATGGAGAAATGTGCAACAAAAGATGGGGAGAGTGTAGAAGTAGTTGTTGAACTTAAATTTGGGAACAATCATTTGTGTGAGCATTTAACAAAGGAGGCATTTCAGAGTGAGGTGAATGAATTGTTTAAAGCCCTCATGAAGACTGAATTTGGAAAGGAAGATGTTTCAGTAGAGGTAGTGGAGTTGTTTGACATTGCAACAAGGACTACAGGAGACGAGGACATGAAGACTATAGAAATGGAGGTTATGGGTAATCATGTTGATTCCCAATGAATTCTTTAGCAAGAAAGATAAAAAGGAAGTAGTATATAAAGTAAACTCTTGGAAGGAGGGTTTATGTGACAATGGTGTTGATGACACTTGATGAAGGAGGTTGGGTGTAGGTGGGAAATACCACACAAGAGGGTGGAAAAAGAGAAAGAGACTAATTATTGGAGGTGGACAAAATATGCCCAAACAATGGGCAGGAAAAAGAGAGGTATAATTAGAGTTAAGCGGAGGACAATTTATGGATCAACATGTAGTTGGAAAAGGAAAAGAAATGAAAAGGAAAGCTTTTGAGGTACCTAGCATGGTGGAAGGGAACACTATGGCCTTACTTTTCAAGTCAAAATATAGTTTTACCATCTTGTCCAAGTTTTTGACCACTACGCTCACAAACCTCTTACTTAAGGTGTATGATTTAGGAGCATTTGTGTCCACAAACAATCTTTGCATTGGCCAAAAACATTTAGGGGTGTGTTTTTGTAGACTAGCCTGCTTGTTTATCGTTTAGGGGTGGCAGAAGACGATCCAAGGGAAGCATCAACATTCTAACACTTTAGGGGTATCAATTACATCATATAGGATCAATTTCATCTAACAACATGGTTTCACTTGAGTTGGTTGAATTATTCGACTATTAGTAACATTCAAGAAGTGGTTGCATCCATTGAAGACCTAAAAATGTTGGCGTAGAGAAAAAACATCATGTTGCATACATCATAAGTATTATGTGATTGCATATTTGGATTCTCCTTCACAAGTTATGAACTTTCAAAACGAATGACATTGGATTTTGAGTTCGTATGCAAACGTTATGGAAACCAAAAGTTTTAGGGTTTTGCATAGTGGCAAAACCATTGGGGTGCTTTTCCAAGATTAAACGACAATTTTAAAACCGCCAGTCTGCAAAAAAGGACGGTTTCGCAACCGTCGTGGTAATTTCATAACTACCATGGTAGTTACACAACTACTGCTTTGCGTAAAGTAGCGGTTTCGACACCATGAAAGCAAAAGGAATGTAATGGCATAAAAAGTTTGGTTTTCTCATCTTGGAAACTTCCCCAAGGCATTAGTCTTTGAAGGACATCCCCAAGGCATAAAGGAAGTCTCTTGTGGATGTGAAAGGTAGTTTTCAATGGGATTTTCTCTCAACAGAGTGTAAGGAGAGATGAAAAGAAAGCTCAGAGAGTGCTTGTGTGAGAGAAGAGGGTAGTTGTACCAGTCCCTCGAGGGTCTATATTGCAATTCATGTTTGTAGTGAGTGTGTGCGCATTTGTGTTAGTTATGGTTATGTGGTTTGAAATCAGAACTTGAATAAAGTGTAATGTTTGGCGAGAGTTCTAGGTACATGTGTGTGAATGTTCATTGTTGTGAGAGTTGATTAAGGGCCATTGAGCCACCTACCCCTTACCTGCATCATCATTTAAATGTTGGGAACATTTAAGATTCATGTTGATGAGTTAAGCCATGGATATCCATGCTAATTATGGATTAGTCATGATCTTTGTTACCATGAAACGCATAAGGGGCCCACATTTATGCCTAGAAACGTTTCAGAAACGCGAAACGTGGGGGGAACACTCTAGAAACGGTTGTGACATTTCCGGAAACGTCCCAGGCGTTTCCAACGTTTTTTTAATTTTTAAAGCATCATAACCTTAAAAAAATAAAAAATACCATCATTTATTGCACCTAAACCTAATCTACCTACCTAAACTTGCTAAAGACACTTCCTAAAAGCTATACAATGACATCTCGGGTCCAAAATACAAAATATTTTGAGTGCTTTATCAATTATCTCATATGGTCCATGGAGTACACTATGCATATATATATATATATTATAATATATTGTACGGACGTTTCCGCAACGTTTCGTATCCAAGGTTTTTTTAAAATTTCCGTTTCCACATTTCGTACCTGTTTTCGTTTTCTTTTCCGTGCAACATAGGTCATGATATTTATATTTTGATTCATAAGCGAGCATAGGTGAAAACTTGGAATTTGCCCCCAACTTGGCTCCAATTCCCTATAGGATATGAGCTTACCATAACTCTAGTAGAAGTTTGTGAGGTTGAACCCAGTTGGGTGTGTTTTCGAGAACCTCCTTGAATGGATTGAATAGTGGCATCCATGGTCTCATGTAAAACCAAGGGACCTTAGAAAATATTCTCTTTCTTCATTGAATCCAAAATATAGCCATGAAAATCATTTTTGGAATTTAATACCACGTCTTCCCTAGTCTTCAATGTTGATGTGGTCCATTTGCTCAGGGCTTTTTTGTCCCCAAAACCCGATTATTTTTCACATTAATGGTCGCTTTGACAGAAATTCAACTTCTAATAGGATTTCCTAAACATAGATATTGAGAATTAAGTCCTCAATGCCTTTTCTTTTAGGGTTAAAAATTTCATCGACTTTGCTCACCATCCATCTTGGCTTTCCAACATAATTGTTAAACGCTTGTCTAGTTGCTATTGAGAACATGATTTGAGTTTTTAATTAGATTTTAGTGGAATTGTTGGGTTTTGCCATTGATAACATGATTTGAGTTTGCCCGAGTGTTGCAGTTTTAAATTTAAATTAGTGTTTTAACCTTTGATTTTTAATTCATATATGAATCTTGTTTTACTGGAACATGAATAAATTACATGTTAGGGGTGGTATATGAGTTCTGTAAACCTTTGGTTTTGGTTGTAACTTTCATACATACAAGAGACGGAGAGAGAGAACTGCATTTACAAGCGTAGCATAGAGAATAGGGAGATAGTGTCATAAATCTATTTATTGTTTAATGAAAGATTGTTTATGTTGATGCTCATTTCTATGCGAGTGCAGGCAGCATATGCAATGCAATTATTCTCCTGAGGGTGGCAACAAGGCAGGCTATTCATCTAACCCCATTGATGTTGTGGCTGATGTCAGGTCAGAAAAGGTGGGTAATGATAAGTAAAATATAATTTTAAGCTAGAATGTTTTCTAAGTGGTTTGGGTCAATGCTGATGACATGCAATAAAATCTTTTGGATGCAGATAATAGTTTTGGGAGGCAGTGGTTTTGTTGGTTCGGCTATTTGCAAATCTGCAATTGCTAGGGGCATAGAAGTTGTCAGTCTCAGCAGGTGCCTCTACAATTGTATGATTTAGTTTCAAAAAAAATGTATTTAACTGTTTTTGAAATATTATATCATTTATGATATTTGAAAGTGTTGTCATGAATTGAGGGTTGCAAAATTGTTTTAAATGTGAATATTATTTCATATATATATATATATATTTTGATTTTTGTCCATATCGTTAGACATGCCATCAAGTACAACCTGAGTGAGCCTGATGGTGAAGGCATGTGTACTCCATAGAGGAGGACACAGGTTTGAATCCAGAGGGGAATAGGGTTGTACACCTCTTTGAACAATAACAAGGTAAATGGAAAAACAACCCCCTTGTGGGCTTTCATAAGGGGATCCCATACTCTAAATTGGTGTCTCATTTGGCAGTGGCCAAATAAGTACCTTTACCTTATCTTTTTTAGGAATTGACATTGAATAGTCTAGCAAGGCATGTTAAACTGTCTGTGCAATATATCTTGGAAGAGTTCTAACAGAGAGATGAAACTATTATCTGTGAATCCAGGTCAGGGCGGCCCTCATACACAGATTCCTGGATAGATCAAGTTACATGGATAGCAGGCATGCTTTCTGTATCTCATGTCAGGCTTTTTGTCTATCCTGAATTTCCAATATTCTTGTTTTCAGATTCTTATGCAAAAAGTGACGTGTTTATTCAGATACCCTTGTATTTCGGTCTCTGTTCCCTGTATTCAATTATAGAGTTTTGTTCTTCTGTATTTTGTATTCTTCCAAAGTCATATTGCCTTCTGTGTTTAAGGCCAAGCTATAATAGGCATATAGCTCCATATTAATGAAAGTACTGAGATCTAACAATTTGTGTGTTACATAAGCAGGTAAATATCATGAAAACAGAGTGAAGGGGGAAAGGTCAGAAGATTAGAAGTTTATTAACATGTCAGCTTTGGAAATAATGCAAATGCAAACACGTGCATAACTGATAGCATTCTTGACAAGAGAACAATCACAAGTTCATATGTAGAGGGTTTCTTGTCAAATACTAAATTATCGAGTCACTTGAAAACTCTAGTACAGGGACAAGGATCCTGTCCACGTACCCACATCTTCTAGTGATTGTATTTATATAAAATATACCTGTACCCTTATTCATCTACTTCCGTACCCTGATTTAAAATAACATGCTGCACATGTACACCACCGTCTCCAAGTTACTATGATCACTAATTTATTACCATACATCCCACAAATAAAGCATAGGTAGAAACTTGAAAAACTATATGTTATATTGAAATAAGAGTGGAATAAATATGAGGAAGAGCTATAACTTAAACTGGTGCTATTACAACTGTTCAAGAAGGCATCATTTTTATATTTTCACCTTTCAAAATTTTGTATTTTTGATAGGGGCAACAGGCCCATTAATTTTCAGGGTGCACACCACCCTCTTAAGTGTAAAATATTCCATGTGGCCAGGAAATTAAAAATCTCATCACTCCTCAATCAGGTCCTTGAATCACAGAAAATAAAACTCCTCTACCATGCATACCATGCCACATAACTAGGAAAAACCCTTTAAAATGGGGACATGTTTTCTGGGTTTAAAATCTCGGCGCCATTTGTAGATCCACATCGCAATGGACTTGTATTCTTCTAAGATTGATTATAGTGAACTTCCTGTTGTCACCCAGAAGTGCACCTTGATAGAGAATGGTGTGTACTCTCTCTTTTGTTGACAAAATTGGAACACCTCAAGGCTGTGGGTAACTTAAATTGAGGTGAACCTTCAGAGAGGGTTGGTTCCCTTGTGAATCACCTAAAAACTAATAAAATTGACAAGGAAAAGGGAGAAGGAATGCGGGAAATATAAAATTGCGGTGATACACCAATGCTTTGACACACACATGTACTACTGCATACAAAAAATATAGAGATCCACACACATGCACAACTCTAGGCTAATCTGCAAAATTAATTCGAAGGTTTAGGTAAGGGACAACAATATAGGGAAGGATTTCTACAACAAAGCAATACAATACCCTGATAAACACGATAAAAACTCAGAAAACCAGCGATATGAGAAGACAAAAATGAAGCTTTTCTATTCAGAGATGTAAGTACAAGCTAGGACTATAGTAGTAGAATAGCTGGAGAAGTGTGTATGTTTTTCTTTACAAAAAATCAGTCTTATTAGACTGCTGCCCTGTTAAAAATAGACTGTTGCTGATTTATTTAATTCAATTAAATCCTCTCTTGTTGCCCTGTTGGCGCCATACCCCTAGAAGTCAGCAACATGCATGATTTTTGATTAATTTATTTCCTATGCATGGGATGCTGCAAACTCAGACTGTAACCAGCAGTCAATAAATTTATTCAATTTATCCTTATCCTTTGGCGCAGACTTTTCCTGGACAACAGCAGCTTTTCCCTTTTGTTTTATTTGTTGTCTTATTTGCTTTTCCCTTTTGACTGCTGCGTTGAAACTTAAGTGTAACAACTGCTTGCTTTATTAAAAATAACACTTCTATCCTATTTGCTATTTTGGCACGCCTTTTCATATTATTTTATTTTTATTTATTTTTCAACATGCTGTGCCAAAATTAGGACAGCAGGTGCGTGCTTTTTCTTTTGGCCAATTCACTCTATCTTTAGCTCTTGTTATTTTTAGCAAACGGTATTTTTAGCACTTTGCTAATTTTATAGCCAATCTTCTCCACTCATGCCAATTTCTATTTTTAGCACACGCTATTTTTAGCAGACACTAAAAATAGCCAATCTTCCAAAAACAGCCACTTTTCCAAAAATAGCTGAATGCTATTTTTGGCAATCCTTTGCGTGAAAAATATGGTAACACTTCCTTTCTAGATTTAAAGAGATCTTTGTATCTAGTAATTTAAACTTCAAGCCATGGAAAACCATAAGGACAAAAGTTTTGCTCTTGTACACCTGTTGTTTTTTGTTGCTTTTTAAGATGTCCATATGAATTACATATTCTAGCCATCTTGCATTTCCAGGAATTTTATTGTCACTATCAATTTTTTCCTATTTAGTAGAGTTTGATTGATAATTAACAATGATCAACTAAGTATGCTTTCTTCAGTCATCTGATAGAAATGTTCAGTTTCAACAGGTGAAAACATTCTTGTCAAGACAAATATTTTATTTCTTGAGTTAGAGATTCTGCATGTGAGCTAAGATGGTCACTATAATGATCCTTGTTAGGAATATTAGTTAGTGCTCACATTTGTGGTGAACGTTAATATTTTTGTAGGTTAGTAAACTATTAGTTAGTATTATTTGTGAGAATATATTATGTTAGTGAAACATTGAAAGCAAGTTGTTAGAACAACTCACCTAAAGAGGTTAGGAGGGAAAATAGGAAAATTAGGAGCAAGTTTAAGGATGTGTAGTTAAAGTTGTTCAACCTAGCTCCATGTATGTAGGAGATTAAGGGGCTCATTTATATGTAACATGTTTTGTGGGAAGAATTATGTTGATTTGACTCCAATAGAGCTTATGCTCTTCCAAATTATGGGAGTTTCCCCAAGATTTGGTTTCAGAACAGTTTTCCTAGACTTGTTTGATTGTTAGTCTCCCATACACATTGTTTATGTCAAAATGACTCAAACAATGGCTATGCAACACGTACCATGCGCAAACTCCACTGTTTGTTTTATCCACCATTCTTGCATTTTTCCTGCCCATGGATAAGCAATGCAGATTACGTGCAAAACCTGTTGACATGCACCATTCATTTGCAATATATTCACATTTTCCCTTTCCATCCTGTTCATTTTATTTATAGTTCATTCCATTTTGTTCATAGTTTTCATACCCCACATATATATCTATCTATATATGTATATATATGAAGTTCTTTTAGACCTGTATGTTTAGGCTTTTAATGTGTTTGTGTGAGCTCTTGTTTGTGACAACATTCTCATGCAGCATTGTTATGCCCCCATTTTTGAAGACCCTTAGCCGATCTTTCCCCGTGGGCTTTGGGATGTTGCAAGGGGAAAACTGTATTACATAATTAAATATTATTTCCTGGAGAGTGATTTTTATCAGTTAACATTATAAAATAATAATTATTTAATTATGTAATTTAATTCCCACAATGCAAAATAAAAAAAAAGGGATTAATTAAATAACTGCTGGGCGGCTTTTAATATTAAAATCACCCTTAGAAAGGGGACGCCACACCTAGGGAGGATAAAGTATTTTTATTTAATGATTTCCCTCTCCTAGGGATTTTGAATTTTGTGCCTCCTTGTTTATAAAAGGAGAGATTGGGATCATTGTGAGACTTATGTTGGATTGATCATTTGATTTCACTCCATGCTTGGAGTATTGGGATGTATGCCCTAGTTCTTGCATTGTGCTCTCTCATTTGGATCCATTATTGAAGAATATTGAAGACTCATTGTTCTCTCTATTGTGCTCTCTTGTGTTGAATGAATTTGTGCATTGTCTCTCCATTGTAAGCATTGACGACTTGTCCAGAGTATTGGCACATTTTATTGAGAGTAAAATCTGCATGTTATTAACATTGTGAAGAGTTTTATGGTGCTTTATGATCTGCTGGTTATTATTGCATTAATTAGAGCCATAACGACTTGCATAAGTGGTTGTTTGGGCATGTTTGGGTGTCTTTGAGGTAGATCTTCAATCTGATATGAATTGACATAGTTTTCTAAGTGTGGAACAACTATTTTGGGTGTGTTGAAAGGTTAGAAAGTGCTGCAAATAATTTATGCAATTTATTCTGACCCTAGCGACTTGCATTCATATTTTGGGGGCTATTTTGAAGGGGTTTCAGTGATCTAAAAATTCAGATCTAAGGTGCAGTGGAAAGCCCTAGATTTCTAGTTCATTTTGTATCTTGTTTTATGCAAAAACTCCAAGTATTGAGTAAGATATTAATTTTTAAAGTTTCAGCTATTTTTGGTGCATTTTAATTGATTAACTGCTGTTATAAAAATTAGATCTGTAGTTTGGGGTCAGTTTAATATTGAATGTGGTTGTAAAAATTAGGAGAAATAAGGAGAAGGTGATTTCATAATTTTTGGAGTGGATTTGATGCCCTAAATGTTATGGGCGACTTACTTTCTAGGGCAAAATTAGGGTTTCGTGTTTGCCATGCAAAATCTGGTTTTAGAATATTATTCTTCATATTTTTGTGGCCAAAAATCCGAAGTTTGAGAATTTTTGCTTGGATGGTTAAGCGGGAAATAATTTTGGAAGATTGCAACAATTGGGGTTTGAATATTAATTATTTTTCAGCTGTTAAAAATCTAATTTGAATGTGTTTAAATTCCGATTGTTATTTTCCAATTTATCCCACCACCTTGGCTAGTTGAAATAGCTGACATTGGGATATTTTAGGTTGAAGCAAAAAGGTTTTCCTATTCTTTGCTTAATCTTGATAGGCATTTCTCCATTTTCCAAATTGTCCTAGAAAGGGGACATTACAAGCATTTTGGAGCAGATTTGACCTCAAATTTAAGTCTAGAATGGCCAAAAATGTTGGGATTGATTGAAACACTATATACTTGTGTTACAATCAAATCTAGTGTTTTTCTGGTTTTCGTAGGTTTTCTATTACATTGAATCTGCATAAAAAATAGTGAAGAAAATAAATCTCTTGGGCACAACCTCTCATTTCTTTAAAAAAATTTGCATTGAAGGGTCTGATATACAAATATTTTCCTTGATATCCACGATCTCATATTCTTCTTAGACCCGAGCTACCTTGTGAATTTGCAGAACTTGGTTCCCTGCCAAGTTATCTTCATCAATCTCCACAGGTCTGACACTGCAAACCCCTATTTGGCATAGGGCTCTATCATTGCGTCACGAGCTATGCCTTGAGTGTCTCCTTAGCAACTAACTTGAATTGCATACATGGCGAGATCTCTAACCCAACTCGGATCAACTCTTGCTAGATAAACATTGCCATTGACATAACAATACTCAAGTGGTTCTATAGCTCGACGAGCTATACTTTCTGCAGTGCCCCACTCGGTGTTCACTCGGCGAGCTAATCTGATCCATGGCATCCAAGCTCCTATCACCTCACAACCTCCTTGCAGTGAGCTCCCTCTCCACATCGATCAAGCATGACTTGCGGACCTCATTTAAACCATGGACTACTGGACCCCTGATCATGGTCTACACTCATGAGCTGAACTCGAGCTCAACCTTTTCTTACCAGCTTGGTTTCGGTTCTGATGTGCAACTCATCCCCCTATTGTGTTGGATCCACACTGTACATCTCCTCGATGGTAGAGGACATTCCTCACAGGCGAGCCCCACATGACCAAACTCTTGCATTGTAATATCTCCTTTTGGGATATTATTTAAATCTGCAAATTAATTAACCAAATCGACTCTAAAAGGTTTAAACCCTCCTAGGTTGACCTCAAATAACCCAATGTCAGCTTTAATACAACCTAAATGGGGTTGGAGTAAGCCAAAGTAGTGGGTTAGATGTGAGAACTAGTTAGGAAATTAATCTTTTCCAGATCTGAAATTTATTGCAGCAATTAATTAATTAAAAATGCACCAGAACAACTGAAACTTTAAAAATTGATCTTACTCAAAACTCAATGTTTTTCCACCAAATAAAATGCAGAATATTATCAAAATCAAGGCCTTTACAACGAACTATAAATTTGAATTTTCTTATCAGTATAACCACCTCAAAACAGACCCCAAAATTAGAAACCCAGTCGTTAGGGTTAGAATAAATTGCATAAATAATTTCCAGCACTTAATACTCTCCAATACACTCAAAATAGTTGCCCCACACTTATAAAATTATGTCAACACAGATCAGATTAAATATATTGCTTGTTCACCCTTCAATCATACCAAAATATAACCCAGATCAAGTCGCCATAGTTG
This sequence comes from Taxus chinensis, assembly GCA_019776745.2. Lineage (NCBI taxonomy): Eukaryota > Viridiplantae > Streptophyta > Pinopsida > Cupressales > Taxaceae > Taxus > Taxus chinensis. The sequence goes on from CM034150.1 coordinate 195,852,906, forward strand.
GAATAAAAGCAACAATAACCAACAACTTAAAAATACTATTAAATCCTTCCCAAATCACTTAAAATGGAGCCACAATATGCCAATACAGATCATATTGTATAACTACTTAAAAGGACACCCAAACATGCCAAAATAACCACCCATGCAAGTCGCGATGGCTGGAATAATTGCAGCATTAATGACAGATCATAAAATACTATAAAACTTTCCAATAATCATCAATAAAATGCAGATTTCCTTCTCAAATAAATGCGCCAATCATAGAATGAATATATCATGCAACATTCGGTCAATGAAAGCTTAGAAGGCCTCACACTCTCCACAATAATGGTAGTGTTGAAGAACACATTTGTTTGAGATTTCAACGGGCATACATCACTTCTTCAAACATGAAGAAATTTTAATAAAATCAACAACATGCCACCCAAGGGGTCACCATTTCTCCTTATATAGTTTTGGCATTTCAAATCTCCAAGTTTCCCTGCTTTCTATGGCACATTTCCTCATGTAGAAGGGTCACTTTTAATATGAGCCTCTTTTACCTGAAAAGTCAAGCTCCAAATAGCATATTAATTCCCTCTTTTAATATTTAAAAATAAAACATGAGAGGAAAATTAATTATTTAATTTTAAAATAAGAGTAATGACATTTTCCCAATTTTTATCCTTTAATCCATGGGAAGGGTGGATTAAAGGTCTCCCATATTTTCTAATTAATTAATGTCCCAAAAATGGGACATTACATGTATCTAGATCTAGCCTGAACTCCACTTTCATGCAGGCATGCCACTACTCTTCTACGTTGAGTTGTTCCAATGCTCGACCTTTTCCCTTTAGTGGCGGCACACGCATTACCCTTGCGACATAAAAAGCCCAAGCTTAACCTAAAAGTGTAAAAGGTGTATTGTTTATTTATTGGTATCACGACTCGACAAATGCCCTTCTTGGCACTTGGACTGTACAACGAGCTCCCTGCAAGCTACTTCTCACGAGCTTGTCACAACCCATCACGGACCCTCAACTCGCAGCGGAAGCCTTGCACTTGGCATTCGACTCATCTTCATTGCATTTTATTCGACGACGTGACAAACCTTGTTGCGGATCAAACGACAATATTTGGTAAACCCCTAAACATAAGCCCTAACCCTAAATTGAGTATAGCGCTTATTAGTTTTTAAATTCAAAAAGCTGAGATTTTAAAATATAAAACTAAATCTATCAAAATCTATTATCAATGGGCTTCACATACCAATTGGTAATTTTCTTTTGTGAGAGTGTTTGGCTTGGAGGTAGGTCTAGGGATCAAACCCTCCAATATCCCCTAAAACTTTTTTATCACAATTATTTTTAAAGAATTTTAAAATAATAAGGGTTTATTTAAAAATTAAAAGTTTTTTTTATGAAAGGTGGGCAAATATGTGTTTATAGGGGTAATTTTAAAAGATTGACTTTTTCAAAAAAAGGGGGGATATAAATATAGTTTCCTCCCATCAAGTGAATTTTTTCTAGTATTTTCAAAAAATTTGAAAAAAGGACGGAAAATTTATTTTTCGAAATATTGTAATTGGATGCATTCTCGGTTGCAACCGACATCCAAGAGATTTTACATTGAGGGATGGAAAATTAAATGAGGTGAATCTCAAACGTTTGCAGCAATCCAAACAATAATAGAACGAGGCCAACCATTGATGCAATTCCAAAGTGTTCCTCTCCCCATGTTCGCACTAAGGTCGAAATATTAGGAATATTAGTTAGTGCTCACATTTGTGGTGAGCGTTGATATTGTTTTAGGTTAGTAAACTATTAGTTCCTATTATTTGTGAGAATATTATAAGTTGTTAAAACAGCTCATGTAGAGAGGTTAGGATGGAAAATAGGAAAGTAAGAGCAAGTTTAGGGATGTGTAGTTAAAAGTTGTTCAGCCTATCTCCATGTATGTAGGAGATTAAGGGGCCTATTTATATGTAACATGTTTTGTGGAGTAATCAAGTTGATTTGAATCCAATTGAAGTTGCACTCTTCCAAATTATGGGAATTTCCCTAAGAATCCTCTCTCTCTCTCTCTCTCTCTAAATTAGGATATAAGTAGAACACCATAGTAGAGCCAACACACAAGTAAACATATAACCAATGGGTATAAATAGTTGTGGATCTAGAAGAGAGTAATCAACACACAATATCGAAGGTATAGGGTATTAAAGCCTATATTTAAGATATGGGGTTGGTTTCGTATGAGGATCCTAAGGGTTGCAATCAAGAGCTAAGGTAAGAAGCAAGAGGTAATCCTAAACTAAGGGTTGGAATGCCATTAGGCGGCAAGCATGTGCTATAAAGAGATCAATAATGTAATAGACAAAGATATGCTAGACTATCCTAGTCTAATACATGATTGATGATACATTAGAACTAGATTGCTCGGAAACACAAAGTACCCCCTGTACCAGGCCTGATACATACCGTGTATGGGTACGGGTATGAGTACGTGTACGCTGTGGATACGTACCCACAGGCCCTGGGTATGTTCTAGGTACAGAAAACCGTACCTGGGATGTACCTAGAGTCTGTGGATACGTACCCAAAGTGTATCCACACGGTTTTTTTTTAAGTGCAAAAAAATAAGTAAAACTTGAGGGCTTTGAATGGAATTGAACCTTGGGAAGTTCTGTGTGAGATTCAATATTCGCCAATAGGCTCCGAACGGTCAAGAGAGATGAAAAGGACTTCATTTGGTTCACTTACTATCTGGGTGCTTTCTTGTTGCTTCGTCATGGGTCCTTTATTCTTCAGTCTATTTGGAAGGCATGGGAACAACTGAAGTAATTGGTGGTTGGGTAGCCTATCTTCTCTTCCTTTGACACTAGGTGGCAAGCCTACAAATCAATCTGGTGGAATCTGAAATATAATGACAAGATCCTTGCCTTGACAAGTGGCTGCTCTGCCCTCCTTTGGTTTGAGAAAGGAATTAAAATATTTCATGACTTGTATAGATTTGGGAAGTGGATGGAATGTACATACCTTAAAGCTTTCTGTAAGTTTCCTCAATCTCAGTTCAGAATTTATACAATGCTCAGAAATGCTTTCACAGCTCCCTCTACTGGACTAATAATGGAGGATGAGAATGATTTTTGGGATATTACGTAGTGGTTCGACTAACACCCTTCTCCAAGAGGCAACCTCCAAACAACTCTATGAAAAGATTGCCTTCTCCCCAAAGCTTTCCCTGGGCCTTAACAATAAGTGGAATGTTTGTGAGCCCATTAGTAGATGGACTCACAGATTTAATGTTTTGTGGTCTTCTTGTATTCAGTCAAAGAAATCTTGCTTTAGATGGCTTGCTAATTCACTAATAAGCTTGTTGTTGGCTTCTGTAATATTGTTATAGGTTGTGGAGACTATATATATATATATACTATATATATATATATATTGTACGAACGTACCCACAACGTATTGTACCCGAGGTTTTTAAAACTTTGCCGTTTCAGCGTACCGTACCCGTACCCATACCCGTACCAAAACAATCTAGCATTAGAATAATCAATCAACCAACATAAAGAAAAGGGGTTCAGGGTTAGGGATACTTACCATATACACCATATTTTTGATGTTTGCTAACCACTTCTTTTGTTTAGGCGTTGCTGATGCATTCTCCTTCTAAGTAGGTTCCTTAAGGGGCCTGCTAGGATTGGGGTATGATTGGACTTGGTCATGTAGGTAGGACACAACATTTGAGAGATATCACTATTAGGCTTAGTCACCCCATACTTACCTCGTTTCTCCTCATTGTTCACACACTGCACTCAATACACGTACTTGTCCTATGATGTCCACTTGTTTTCTCTTGTTGCACGCTATTATCCCTACTTTCGGTCACTCTAGACCTTTGTAATTTATTCCCACTTATCTTTTGGCCTCCATTCCTCATGATTTTCAGCCTTTGACCTTAGAGTTTCACCCAAGGATGATGCCATCGCCCATGGGTGATGGCACCTATTTTGGTCTTTCTATGGCCAATGTCATCGTCCATGGGTGATCACGTGAGGTATATATACCCCACTACCTTGTTATTTTTACCAATAAATCAATTAACAATCATTTGAACACATCTATACTTGCTTTTGTTCGCACTATTTCGCACTACTTTGCACTTATTACTGACTTTGGAGTCTTGGAGCTTTCCTCTTTGCATTTGGGTCACCATAGTGAGTTAGGACTGGAGATCTTCTTGTTGAGCTTTTCCCTTCTCCAACATAGCAATTCTCTCTCGGTGTTGTTGTCTCTGGGGAGGATTATGCATCAATAGTCACAAAGACTCTACACGTAAGTATTTATAACCCTCTTTAGTCTTTCATTTGGTATGTATGTGCTTGTTATTGGTCATTTATTGTTATAGATTAGAGTAGATGTAGATTTTCTTTGATCCATTGCTTTGTCTTATTGTTACTATGCTCCTTGGCTTTTTCCACCCCTTGGTTGTATCCCTATCTATCTCAGAATCGTAGTAGAATACCTATCTGTATCTTTGTTATAGGCCTTGGAAATTTATAGCCATCCTAGGGTTATGGCTTCTTTAGATTTACGACTTAGCTCTCCTTGTGCACCTTTGTATCTGCACGATGTGGCTGGTCTTAGATTGAATTCCTACATTTGAGAACCCAACGGGGAACCTCTCTTTTACCCGTTTTGCGCTTTGATGAACCTGACGTGAATCTTATTTTGCCTCAAACCAAGTCAGATTCACTCCTTTTTTATGTTTCCTTCCTTTTCGGACACCATCGACCCTTGTGCAAGACGCTGCTGTATGATCGATCCAGTATAATCTTAAGTCTCCTTTCCAAACGCCCCCGACCCCTGTATAAAATTCCTACAGGGCTGATCCCATCAACAACTTTTGTATCATCCTCTGAATTTTCACTTCAGACACCATCGGCCCTTGTGTAAGTATACTGCACCATGCTGATCCCATCTAAAAAATAACTACAGTCAACCTTCCAACAATCCCACTCCATCATGGAATATTGGCTGGGAAATTCCTATTCCTCGCCAATTGAACAAATCTTGCCCGAACATAATAATTCCCAGAATTAGGGCCTTCTCGAGCCAACTCCATATAATGTTGATTGTCTTCCCATAAGAGCTAATGTTAGGACCAAGCCTCCACCTCAAAACATACAAACCAGGTCCAATGCTTATGACCTTGCCTTTGAACCTGAAGAAGAAGGGGAACATGAGGATGCCCCTAAGCTTGATTATACTCTAACAATGCAAAACATTTCTGCAACAATTTCCTGAGTATGTAGGAGAGTCTCCCGAGATGCTATGTAAATGTCTTGATGACTACCTCTCTCAAAAATTGGATGCTGATAGTAGCCATTTTGAGCCTCCCCCAGATGGAGCAAATCCCAACTTAGCCAACAATAAATACAAATTCTACCCAACTCAACATGTAGCTCATCGACCGTCTAAGGCAACAACAAACTATGGCTGCCAATCAATTTATCTAGCTTCAAAGTAACCGAACTCAACTTGCTGATCGACCTCAAATGGTCTCTTGGGGCACAATAAATCAAGGCCATCCCCCTCTCCTTCCGATGGGGCCTAATGGATTCCCATTGTACAACCTCTATCTCATAACAAAACCCTTCAAGGCATACAACGAGAACCATTAGCTCCTTAGATCGCTGCTATGGACATTGGAGGTGTTTCCGCTTCCATCACATATGATGGATCTATGGATCCCACTCTCCACATCAAAGTCTTTGGTAATCTTTACAAGGGCTGGGTCAAGATCAACTCTTATGTTGCTATTAAGCTCCTAGCCAAGACTCATAGGAGATGCCTTGGACTGGTACCACAACCTCCCAACTGACTACATTGTTGAGCTAGAAAACTTGGTAACCGCCCTAGTTAACGAATTTCAATATCAACATCTTCCTGAAAACAACATTAACGCCTTCATCAACTGCAAGCAGATCGACAACAAATCTGCCCAAGCCTTCATCAAATGTTGGAAGACCATCCACCAGGGCTAAACACAACATGCTTGATGGGAGCCTATTCCAATTAGTCCTTAGAGCCCTTGAGCCTCGCCTTCAATACAAGGTTAGAGTATTTTCCTCTAACTCTTTAGAAGAAGCATTCGAACAAGCCAAGTGCCAAGATTATCTCATGAAAGAGTATTAAAAACCTTCACCAAAGCAGCAAGCCCCTAAGAACGTGCAAGTCCTCATGCTTCCTATAAACAAGAATGCCACTAATGATGGAGTCGCAAATACCCTTCCTCAGGGTACTTTTTTGAATAGGACCATTCACAACATTGATTGATCTGTTGCCCAATCACACTTTAATTTCCTCCCATGATGACTATCACCAACCTCTATCCAAAGAGGAGCTATGACGATGCCTACCTCACCCATTTATAGCAGCGGTAGACCCCTCTCGTCCTATCTCTCAATGGCATGATGAGAAGAAATAATATTGCTGGCATGCTAATTGGGGCCACTCCTACGACAATTGTTGTGCTCTATGTTCCTTTTCCTACACCTTTCTCCTTGGTAACAACTTTGACCATGAAGCTATCACTTGTGAAAGGGTAGATGAGGCCATTAAAGCACGCGACAAATCCCAACAATGTGATCAGCATGTAGTGGTCCATCAAGATAATGAGCGCCACAAAATTTACAACGATCCTCTGCTTGATCACTCTAAATCTGAAAGACCCAACACTGATCAAGCTGGTAAGGCAACCATCTACGCTGTAGACACCTCCTATCCTTCTACTACTGCCTTTGCTGAAAATGTGGTTCACATGGATGGTCCTAAACGTATTATTGCCTGTATTGAACCCTCGTACCCTCCTTTCGGCTCAGGCTAATCCTTACAGGATCATCTATCCTTGTACTTTGAGGCAAACACCACATAACCCAACAATTATGCCAAAATATTCAGTTTAGGTGAACGACATCGTCCCCTTTGTAGGCAATCCTACAAAGCCGATCCCATCCATCTCTGTTTGTGAGCATTCCTACACTATCGACCCTTGTGGAAACACTTCTACCACGACTGATCATATAGAAACAACAGATCACATCTCAAATCCAAAACTTTTTGCCAGAGCCCCTCCTTCAAAATCTGTTTAGACAGATCCTTCCTAGGTTCAAACACCTGCACAACCCAGCATGGAAGAATGGGATCCTGTCACAGAACTTTCTCATCTTCCTAGCCAAATCGCGTTCTTAGAACTTTTGCATATCTTACCCCCACATCGTGAGCATCTTATGACACCACTTTTTGCTATGAACATTCCTTTTCTACCCACTTCGGGGCAGCAACCTGTCCTACCTGGTTTGGAAGAGAGCATTATGCCAGAATGCGAAGAGTTATCCATTTCTATCGACTTTTCTACCGATCGTTCTTCATGTATTCGCTTCCCTCTCGACTCCACGATACTCGATAAAATCTTATTTCGCACTGATGATCCTCCCTTTTTATTTCTGTTCAGATTGGCCACACTACAGTTAAGAGAGCCCTCATAAACGAAGGTTCTGGCACTTGTGTTGCTTCCCTTGACTTTATCAAAAGACTAGGTTACTCTATAGAAATCTGAAATCCACTCGGAGCATGTGTCAAGGCTACAATCGTAGATAGATGCTCACCATGGATTGCATTTGGCTTCGTATCACTATGCCTCCTTGTATTGTCCAATTATAATATCCTCCTAGGATGACCGTGGACTCACTACATGTGTGCAGCTGCGTCATCCGCATGCCAATGTGTTAAGTTCACACATCTAAGAGCTATTTCTAAACTACAAGGAAATACTAACCCTTGGAACTTTGACCTATTTCAACAGTGTGGGCCATTTCAAATTCCTACGCTAGAAGAACTTCCCACCATCCCATTTCGGGAATATCAACGCTTCAACTATCTAGTAGATTCTCTTCATGGCTATAGTGGTCATCATGAAGTTGTGGGCCGCACTCTGCCCAACCTTCTTGATTCCGATGATGACGAGCCTGATGAGATCAAACTCATATCTATGATATTCTTGAGACCATTATTGCCCAATTACCTCCTACATTACAACCACAATGGCGTAAGAAGGATGCTGACCATGTCTTTATCACTATTACTTGCGCTCAACATCCTTCAGTTGAGCATCTCATCCAAACTGAGACTATCATCGACTCATGTGCTATTTGATATCGCTACACCTGAATACATTGACAGGTATTCCCTTAATGATCCCTTCTTAGTAGGCTATGTCCAGGATAAGAATGCGGAAATTCTTCGCTATCATAACACCCTATGCTCTACCTTTAGTCATAACATCAATACCATCACCGTCTCCACGAAGGATTCTCCTTCAATCCAGAGGTCGAAGATCTTATGGACGACGTTGATCTCTATACCTACTTCAAATCCAAAGACGAGCTCATGAAATACACCCCACTCATTGGCGACCCGATGCCAGAGCCACAATCTACTCCATCTGTTCACCCCTCCATACAATCTATCACAACATCCCCTTCTCCTTCCCCTCTTACTCCTTTGCATCTCACTATACCTCTACCTTCCGTGACATCCCCGCCAACTCTTCTTGCCATTAGGGCTCCCATCCCACTTGTGGCTGAGCCATATTGCACATGGCACAAAGCCTTTGGACATGATGTTTCTGAATGTAGAGCCTATAGATGGCACATGAAGAAGATTGAGGTGGAAGTCAGACAAGACCTATAAAGAAAGCCTCGCAAACCTCTTTTGCCGCACCACTCTTTTGTTCTCATCTCGATTTTTGCTCACATACTGACAATACTTGTCGAGTCATCTCCTGCAAGCATCAAGCCTGAGAGCCTTCTCCTCGTGCGCCTAAGCATCAAGCCTGATCAACACACCCTACCATCCTAGTCTAACATCTAGTTCTCATCCTCCCCCCCCCCCTCGATGATATTCGCCATGACATGCTCACATGAATCTTTAATAGGATTGACAATTCACTCTTCTCTACACGTTCAGAAGCTCACTGAGGTATCCACATCATCTAGGATAACCTTGAAGACCTCACGATTCATAATCACCAACAAATCTTACACGACGTTGTTGACATCATCAAAGATGTATGCTAACCATTCACACGTCATTGTGGAGACATTTTATCTTACTTGATCTATTATCTTTTATCTCCCGCTTGGGTTGATATGGCCATTGCTTTCTATCTTAGATTCTTATATATCTCCCGTTCGGATTTATCTCTCCCGCTTGGGTTTATACAGTCATGGCTTTCTACTTTGGATATACTTTGTTCCTTAGCCTTCCCTTATCTCCCTTTTGGGTTTATATCCTATTGCTTGGGTTGGCCCTATCATTGGTTCTATCCTATCTCATCGGCAATTACTACTCTATCGATCTAAAAACCCTTTTATCATTTCATCTTTGTTAATCATAAATGGCCATATATTTGTGCATATATAAGAAATTAGAATCATAAAAGTAAGCATACATCAACATCAACACACAATCTCAACAAAAATAATGGTATCTCACACATATAAAATCAATTGTTTTTTTAATACATCATCATCATCTCTCACAAAAATATACAATCAACCATCCCTCAAGCATCCCCTCCCTCAGATGGAGGTCAACCAATGCTTTGAACAGATGGTGCCTGAATTGTTGCACGTAGGGATCGTGTCAAAGATGTGGCTCTAGAACGAACCTTTGAAGCCTCTCCCTCAGCTCTAGTCACCTGAATCTCCAATGTCGAAATACGGGTTTCATCGGCCGTTTGACGCACTTTCACTCTATGTGCATCTGATAGTCTCGTTGCCTGTTCTCGTGCCAGAGATGTCTATGCCTGAGGAAGGCCCTGAACGAAGGACAACATATCTCATGCACTTGCCATTGCTAGAGTGTTTGTGTGCCTTTGTAGCACACGAGTTGCCTCTCCCACTAGCCTAAAGGCACCCACAGACTCTTTAGCTGCCACTGTCATTGGATCTAGCATCACGGTCGTATTTGTCACATCTAGGACACTATCTAGGATCTCATGACGCGTATCCTCGATCATCCCATGCTAATCATCAACAATCCTCCCTGTAAAATAAACCAACCACACATTATACATCTCTCATCATAATCTCAAAATATCCTATCAATCAAATTCTCAAAGCTTACCTGGTTGTGCCGGCTCCTCCACCATGACAACTTCATCTGCTCGGCCTCCCAAAACAACCCCCGCCATCTCATATCTTGTCCGACGGGTTCCTATCAATCACACCCCCCTCTCTCGGGGCACCAATATCATCAGTGACGTCCTCAAAGCCTCTGCCCTTTGTTGACCCATCATGTATGTCGCTATCTGGGCCCTTGTCTCCAATAAATACCCTCTTCCGGTTCTCAATAGTTGCCACTCATGGTGCCATCCTTGAGGTCAGGGCTGACAACCTCTCTAACAACCTCTGTCTCAGGGCTGTCCTCAACCACCACTATCTGAGGTCCCTTTTTACCTCCCGCTCCTCTTTGTCACTGCCGTCTACCGCATGGTTGCGGAGCATGTCTCACATGGCATGGCTGCAATGGTGGTATACCTATTATTGGTCCCTCTCTCCCTCCCCTTTCCCTAGCATGTCTCTGTTGATACTTCGTAAGAGGTAAGGGGTCACCACATGTGTTGGCCGCCCAAATTGCAAAGGCACCCTATCAAATGGGCATGTCTCTACCCACCATATGTAATGTCCAGTAATCTCCGATATCCCCTTCGCTACCACTGTATTCGGCCAACTGGGCCACTAGTCCACTGTCCCTCTATAGGGCTCCCACACTACATGCTCCCGCCTCACTTGCGACAATCTCCTAAAGCCTACCATCGACCTCATTGTTGGGCCTCTCTCCCATTGCAGAATCCTTGGGGCATCTCCTACTACCCGTAGTCTATGTTGCCAGGAAACGGAAACAGAAACGGAAACGGAAACGGGTACGAAATGCAGAAATGGCAATTTATTAAAAAAAATATATATATATATATATATATATGCATAATACTCAAAAAACCTTGGATACGAAACGTCGACGGAAACGTCCGTACAATATATTATTAAAAAATAATAATATGAATATAATAATATATAATATATATATATATATATATATATATATATGCATAGTACTCATTCGTCGACGGAAACGTTTATAATTGTAGACCATAAGAGATAATTGATAAAGCACTCAAAATATTTTGAATTCATTGAAATTTGAACTTCTAAGTTCTAAAGAGTCATCATTCAACATGGTTACAATTTCAATGATTCACATAATTAAAAAAATAAAAAATTCAGAGGGCATAGGCTAGGAGATGCAATGGGGTGGTCATTTTGAATTCAAGATCACGTCTTAACTTCACTGTAGAATTTTTCTTCAGGATCCTGCTCTTTTTGTTGTTGATAATTTGATATTTCATAAAAAGTTAGCAAATAAAAATTAGAATACTAGGAAATTGTTTGGTCACATACCATTCAGCAACTCCAATGTCGAGAACCTCTTAAAGAAAGGAATTCAATTGATAATTTGATATTTCATAAAAAGTTAGCAAATAAAAATTAAAAACTAGGAAATTGTTTGGTTACCTTCAGCAACTCCAATGTCGAGAACCTCTTAAAGATAGCCTGGGACATATGATGATTTGTGATAAACATTTGGATCTCATTTGCCTCTGTATAAACTTCCTCAATCCATGGTATTTTTCCAATCTTCTGCAACATCAAATTCAAGGAGTGTACTGCACAAGGTGTCCAAAAAATGTGCTCATATCTCCCCTCAACAATCAACCCTGTTGCTCTACAATTTTTGGCATTGTCCGTGATGACTTGGACAACGCTTGCAGGGCCCACTGACTCAATAGCCTCAATCAAAATATTAGCAATAAATTGAGCATCTTTCACTTCACCCTCACAATCAACAACGTTTAAGAACATTGCCCCTTTAGGGCACATTGCAACAATGTTGATTAGGGGTCTATTTCGGGCATCTTTCCATCCATCTGAAATGAGAGATACCCCTGAGTCCTTCCATGAGTCCCTAATTGGCTGCAAAGAAGTATGCACATGGGCCACTTCTTTCGCCAACAATGTGGTTCTGACCTTCTCATAACTAGGGCATTTATACCCTTTCGGTGCATCATTAATACCTCTCACCATTTGTTGCCAATAAAGTGAGCGCAACACATTGAAGGGCAGCCCACATGCATAAATGCATCGAGCGACATCAGCAACATCCCTTTTCTCATTTGCAAATGCTTGCTCTAATGGGCCTTTGGAAATTCTCTTTCGTGACAAATACTCTCCCTTTGTTGGAGTTTCAACTGCAACTTGGATAAAAGGATGGTTTGATGGGTTGGGTGTTTTTTGTGAACCCCTATTTTGCAAAGGAGTTGTTTTAAATCTAGGTCTTGAAGCTTCCATATCAACGTTCTCTTGCTCTTTCATATATGCCAATATATGTTTATGTTCAACCTTGCCACATTTTCTAATCCCCGTTCCTGATTTTCCCATTAAATGAGCTTTGAGTCGGGTATAAGAGGATTTGTATTGTATGTTGCAATGATTGCATACCCAAACTCGAGAGTCACCGCCAACAAGGTTCTCCACAATTTGCACGTCTCCAAAGAGGAGCTCTAGGATCCACACCCCCACTTTGGCTTTCTTCCCCTTCCCCATGCCCTCCCACTGAAGCAGAACTAGATGCCATTGAATCAAACCTTCATTGAAAAATAAAAAACATAAACTTAGATAACAATAAATTATTAAATAGAACCACACCCTACATATCTGATTCTGCTTTTGATCACCAAGTTCACCGTTCAGGTGCGAGGTGAGAGCATACACAGAGTTCGGATTTTTTAATTTAAAAAAACAAAATAAACTTAAAAAAAAAAAACAAAAAAGAATTAAATTTAAAAACCCTACACATCCTATTCTGCTTTTGATCACCAAGGTCACCGTTCAGGCGCGAGGTGAGAGCATACACAGAGTTTTGATTTTTTAATTTAATAAAACAAAATAAACTTTTTAAAAAAAGGAAAAAATAATTAAATTTAAAAACCCTACACATCCTATTCTGCTTTTGATCACCAAGGTCACCGTATAGGTGCGAGGTGAGAGCATACACAAAGTTTGGATGATATTTATAATTTAAAAAAAGAATATATGTTTTTAATTTTAAAACGCAAAGAAAATGTTACATTTTTTTATTTTTTTAAGCATATAGTTTTGAAATTACTAAATTAAACCTACATATTGACATCATGATCAATGATCACATTAACATTTTCTTTAGCCAAATAAAAAAAAACTTGAAAAATACCTGGTTTTTCCTCCTTGAAGTCAATCCCACCTTCCAAATCTGATTCGAAATTCCTCCTTGAAGCCTTTAGCTCTTAACAACACGTCCTAAACTCTTCCTTCAAGCTGCTCCTTGATGTCTCTTTGCTTTTCACAATGCTAAATGTTAGTTTAATGAAAACTGTATTTAGCAAGAGAAAAATGAGAGTGTGATTTAAAATGGACCCAAGAGGTCATTATATAGCTTTTAGGAAGTGTGTTTAGCAAGGTATGTAGTCGTATTAGGGTTTTGCCGCATTTAATGCAAAGATTTTTTATTTTTTAAAACGTATTTCCGTTTTTTTTGACTTGACAGGCTGCGGAAACGTGAAAAACGTTTCTGGAAATGCCTGTGTCGTTTCCAGGCCGCGGAAACGTTTTTCACGTTTCCCCCCTGTACCGGCTGTGCGAAACGTTTCCGAAACGTTTCTACCCCAGAACGGCACCCTGCCCCGCGTTTCCTGGTATCACAGCCCGTAGTGGTGCGGCTGTAGGCCTATACATCAGAAAGCACTCATAAATCCAACTCGAGAAATGTATGATGGGCCCCACTGCCCTTTACTGCTCGAACGGTATCCTGTACAAATCATGCACTAGTTGCACCCATGTGGTTGTGCCCCAACTAAATTGTATCCCTGTTACCAAAGCATCCCTACACACCACTAGCACAAACAATGGTACTGCTCCATTTGCCATGTTGCACAAGATTCGTGCCACAACCATCCCAACAATAGCCTTTCGAATATCCAGAATTTGTGCAACATATACGACACTCAACCTAATCATCTATGAGTTGGGATGATACTCATCATTGCCCATGGCCCATTGTGCTAGTGCCCTCCTCGCTGCAGCATCCATTAGTACATCACAAAACATGCGGACTCCCTGAATCGGCAGTTCGAAAATAGCATGAACATCCTGTAGTGTCATTGTAGCCTCCTCCACATTTTGACCATCAGCCCTCCACCTAAATGTGTTGGACCTAAACTCCCAATGCATCAAAAACATCTAAATCAAATCCGTATCCAATGGGACCTGCACCATCTGCATAATGCCTCAAATCTGAGGCCTTGTAACTGTGCAATGTCATGTATGGACAACCTCCTCAATACCTCAGGCAACCATGCCACATCTACTAATCTCCACAATCGGATCCGCTGTGGCACTTGCAAAACATCAAATAACAAATACCCATAAGATCTCAATACAAATCCATCATCCAAGTAATCAAAATGCATCTAACAACATCAAATTTCCCTATTTTTCCACTACATCGGCCCTGGTAAAAAATTCGCACAAATGGACACCATCGACCTTGCCATAGGTGCTCATCCCAACATGGCTGGTCTCGTCCATTTCAGGGTCCCACGACTTTCTTTTTCTTTAATTACAAACCCTTAATTGTATGACCTTTCAATTCAAAATGCTTCCAAACCCACTTTACCTCGGCTCGATCTACATTTTGATTATCTTTGGGGCAAATTTCACTATCTAAATTTGCCTTGGCATGCCTTTTTTCATTTTCTCCTAACTAACCATTCCCAATTCAAAAACAGCACCAACCGTGGGATTTGCACCGCCGTGTGCCCCGTCTAGGCCAACGCATCTGTTGCCTTGTACTCTTGCCATCATCTCTAAAACTGCTCGATTTGGATTATCTCAGAGCTCAGATTCTCTTAATCTCAAATCAGCAAAGTGACAAATGATTTCTCACCTTTACTATTTATGGTAATTTTTATCATTAGATTTCATCGTGATATTCTTTGACCTTCAAACCTTCATATCTTTCACATTACAAACCCTCAAATCATTCCGTAAAATGCACCATGTTCTTGGTAGCTAGCTGATCTTTTTGACATATTACACATCCCTACATCGCCCTTTCGTCGGAATCCCGATTTTCCCATCATTTCAATGTTATATATAATCTTTACCTCAGTTCTCCTAACAGGTGATTTATGTCTTATTTTATTGATCATATTCTAGTGTTCCTTTTCAGTCTTGCTTATACAGGGTTCCATGCATCTATTGCGCTTGCCACAGGCAAGCAAGCCGAGCAACACCGACAAGTAAGTATGAGGTATGTATATTTCATTTAGCATTCATCACTTCCTTTCAACACTCATATTTCAGCACTTTACTTTCAGTATTTCCTTTTGATTTTGTTTTGCATAGATCTTTTCCCAAAGATGATCTTGTGTTTCACTATTGTGACACATGATGATCTTCGGTTGGGGCATATGTATGCACCATATTTTTGATGCTTGCTAACCATTTCTTTTGTGCGGGGTTTGCTGATGCATTCTCCTTCTGAGCAAGTGCCTTAAGGGGCTTGTCAGGATTGGGGTATGATCAGACTTGGTCATGTGGGCTAGACCACAACATTTGAGAGATATTGCCATTAGCCTTAGTTGCCCCATACTTTCTTTGTTCACACATTGCACTCATTAAGCCTACTTGTCTTATGATGTCCACTTGTTTCCTCTTGTTGCACACTATTATCCTTATTTTCGGTCACTTTGGACCTTTGTCATTTATCCCCACTTATCTTTTGGCCTCCATTCCTCATGATTTTCAGCCTTTGACCTTAGGGTTTCCCTCAAGGCCGACGCCATTGCCCATGGGCAATGGCCCCTGTTTCGGTTTTTATATGGTTGACGCTATCACCCATGGGCGATCGCGTTGGGCATATATACCCCACTACCTTGTTATTTTTACCAATAAACCAATTAACAATCATTTGAACACACCTATACTTGCGTTTGCTCACACTATTTCGCACTACTTCACAGTTATTACCGACTTTGGAGTCTTGGAGCTTGCCTCTTTTGCATTTGGGTTACCATAGTGAGTTAGGACTGGAGATCTTCTTGTTGAGCTTTCCCCTTCTCCACCCATAGCGATTCTCTCTCGGTGTTGTTGTCTCTGGGGAGTATTATGCATCAACAATCACACACACTCTACATGTAAGTATATCTTACCCCCTTTAGTCTTTCATTTGGTATTTATGTGCTTGTTATTGGTCATTCATTGCTATTGATTAGAGTAGATGTAGGTTTGCTTTGATCTATTGCTTTGTCTTATTATTACAATGCCACTTGGCTTTATCCACCCCTTGGTTGTATCCCTCTATATTTTAGAATCCTAGTAGGATACCTATCTTTATCTTGCTTATAGGCCTTGGAAACCTATAGCTATCCTAGGGTTAGGGCTACCACTCTCTAGATTTATGACTTTAGCTCTCCTGAGCACCTTTGTATTTGCATGGTGTGGCCGGTCTTAGATTGGATTCCTACATTTGAGAGCCCAACTGGGAACATCTCTTTTACCTGTCATACACTTACCTTCGGATAGACATGTCAATACATCAATCCCGCTCTTTTCTTTGTAGCATCTTGTAAGAGATTGTTATGGGTGGGTCAGAAGAGGGACAACCTTAGAAGACCTAAGTAGACCAAAGTTGGGGACTTTAAAGACTAAGGTAGACTTTACTGGCTTAACTCCTGTTTTTGATGCTCCTAGTAACCCAAGGCTCTAATGATGACCTCCAAGTAGAAGCTCCACTAGACCCGAAGACCCCTTAATATTAAAGGGAAGATTTGAGAGGTGTAGACAGAGTAGACTATTTGATTATATATCTGAGAAATGACAATAATGATGCTTAAAAATTGGGGAATGTAACTTAAAATCACATTCATTTCAGATGTCACATTCGGTCATGGTTGATGACGTCAGTATGAAAGGGATGTCTACTAGATACTTTGAGCACGTATGTTGGTGATCTGAAGGTGCTATAAGAAGATGATCTAAAGGTGATACAAGGTGGTAGTACTGGTGTTTTAAGTGTTGGTAGGAAGGCTAAGGAAACTTAGGGCACGTGCCATGATGATCTCTAATGAGGTGCTATGAACCGACCCCAGCCCTTTCTTGGTGCACAACTTAAGGCATGCACTTGGATTAGTGCACCAATTTCCTGCAAAGAGAAACTGTTAGTAAGTGAAAAATAAGGTGTATATGGATTTCTTCTTTTTGTTTTGCAAGTTCTGATAGAGAAGAAGATTTACAATCAGCATTTAAAAATGTGCAGCATCATATAGGCTTTTGATTATAAGCAGGCCAGGCCTCAAATACATACCAAAAGACTTACTAGTTGCCCAAGTCCCAGCATGGATAGGTAGGTACACATAAGTCAACAAGGCCTTGCATAGAGATATACCTAGGTCCAAATGCTACATATAGAGGTAACATGCAGTTAGAAAAATGTTATCACGTTAACAAAACATAAGAAGTTTAAGACAAACAATGCCCAAAGGCTCCGAATATTTAATCATCCCTTTGGTCCCAGTTAGGGGCTTAGTTATTGGAGGATCATAACACACATCTCACTTTTCGCCTCCATCAATAATATGATTGTTATCAACCCTTGCGTGAGAATATTGAGGTGAATATTAGGGTCTGTTTCACCACAATGGGTATTCAATATTTGATAACCTTTCAAATGTTTGATATTTGTATGTTACTTTCAATTTTGGATATGGTCCCAGGTATAAGTTAATAATAAAGTATTATTAGTGGGAGCCATCTTCATGTTTATGAGCATTAGCATAAGGCTATAATTACTTGCTTTTCTAGACAGTTATGTACAATGAGAATGTTTCCTCTATTTGACCTCGTGTTATCTACATGTTGTATGTTGTCATTAATTTGTTTTCCATGAGAGATTATACAAATGAAAAGTTTAAATCCATACATATATTCTAATGAATCGAACTTTACTTTACTTTACTTAACACATAACAATGAAATAAATGATAAGTTTTGTGGCATGTCTTGTTCTTTCTTTTCCTTGTCAGTAGTATCCATTTTAAGTAAATCATGCATGCCACTTATACTATATTGGATGAATTTGGTTTAATAAAAAGTTGGTGGATTAATTTTGTGTTTTGTATGTAACCGAATCTCATGAACAAACCCCTTACATTTTGTACCATTACTTCTGATGGGACTTGTGGTTAGAATTAAGGTAACAAATAAAAGGGAGAAGGATGCTGTTGCTGCAGATATTTCATCCATGCATGGAGCCCAGCGTTCCATGATGAGAAGTTGAAGAAAAATGCTCCATTCTGCTGCAAAAGTTGAATTGTTATGGAAAGGTTGAACGCATCTTCCTAGATTGATTGCAGGGAGATTTGATGAGTTGCAAGAGCAAGAGCAATGTAGGTCTGAAGCGCACTTAGAATGAGAATCAATTCTGTGAAGAGAAATCAGAACGGAGAAGGAGAAGGGAATCAAGTTAATGACATGTTTTTGAAGCAAGTAAAGTTCTTTTCGAAGGTTCTGTCTGTAACCAAAGAAAATAAGAAAATAAAACAAGATACAAGATATTTAACTAGGTTTGCACGATAGCAGAAAAACTGGGTTAACAGGGAGAGTAGATTGCTTTGTGGGTTAAGGTGTAAAGAGGGAAAAGGAAAATATTTAAGTATGTAGAAGATTTTAAGCCAACTCCATGTACTTTGAGAAAATTACAAAGTTTTGTTAGTGTTTCTCACAACAGGGTAGTAAGTAGTTAAGATGTGGTAAAGGATGGCAGAAGATTCCAATAAGAGCACGAGTCAGCATTCAGATATGGATTATCCTTCACCCATAGTCTCCATCAGATTAATCTTCTTTGGCGACGGGTCTATCTCTCACATGGTTATTTGTAATGTTTGTATTTCATTGTATAGTCTTCTTGGTCATGCTTAGGGTTTACTCATTTTGATTCACCCCTTGGGCAGTTACAATCTTTTGTACTTGTACCTATGCTTGTAGCGTCTAGTATCTTGTTTCTTTTGGATTGGAGATCATTTTTTGTTCCCTCTGCTATTATTAATTGATGTACTTTTGAGTCCCATTGACCTATTTTGGACATTCATGGACTTTAGTATATTCTTTTTCTTTCTTTCCAAGCTGCCTTCCTTGATTAGAGAGAGCTATGTTGTGGTTTCAAACATCTGTAAAAAATCTAATTTGAGAAATAGAATGCTTTGCAAGGTTTTAAGTTGTATTATGTAGTCTTATATGTGTCCTTTCCTTCCTTTGGTCCTTATATATATTTTATTTGTTTCCATTCTCCTTCGCCTCTATTTGCAAATACCATTGTACGACGTTGTGTAAAAAGATGCTTCTAATTGCAAATTCCATTGTACGGCATTGTGTAAAAAGATGCTTCTAATTGTGGAAAAAATGAGTTGGTGTCGAAAATTGTGTCTTTGACATCTTAGTGAAATTTTGGGTGGGGGAGTGTGGATAATTGAAATGTCCCTTTCAAGGGATTAGACCAACAACCAAGGAAATTAGACAAATCACCAAATAACCAAATCTGATTTCTATAACCAGCACACTGAAATAAAAATCAGCGAACTGAATTCTTCAAGAAACAATATAAAATATATGCCAAACACCAAATTTACTTCAAACAAACTTGCCACAAATTAGAGATATCTTTTATGCATCCAATAGAACCATAAACAATGATAAATCTGAATCAACACTGCTAGAAATTAATAAATGTCTAGCGAAGAGCAGCCACAACAAAATTATGAATTATGGGTATAGAAACCCCCAAAAATCATGAAAATGCAGATTCTGGCCTTAAAAAATATGCCAAATCAGATTATGAACTGAAAATGCAAATTTATGTCCAATAAACCCTCAAACCCTACACCAAGGTAGGTCGCTCCACATGTAGGAAGCAAATAACAATATGAAAATGAATATTCTCTCCTCAAATATGCCCTTAACTTTAATACCAAACAATGATGAAGGGTTTTCGTCCTTCACCCAAACCACTAGAAGGGTTTTCGTCCTCAACTGGGAGAACAAGGAGCAACAAACTTTCATTGCTTAAGATTAGGAAAATGTGCCAAAACTAGATTCCAAATGATGTCTAAAGACTCCTTTTATATTCCTCCATTGGCGCCAAAACTTGAAAAGGTAAGGACGACCCACAAGAGATGTTCTTTTCCTTTATTAGCTTCATTTAATTGTCTTTAACTCATCCGACTTGCTATAAGAGGGAAAACACTAAAAATAAAATATAAAAATTAAAAAAAACAAAGCAAATGGAAGCTCAATATTCTCCTCCAACTCCTTTACTTCTTTGCCATGGAGAAGGAATGGCAAGAAGTCCAAATAGTGACTCTCAAGCGGGAAAAAGGGACATTACAATCCTCCCTTCCCAAAATTGCTTGTCCCCAAGCAATTGTGGATGTTCTAATATTGCTGCACTTTCCCATGTAACATCCTCAAGGGGTAAATCCTTTCAACAAATTAAATACTCCTTGGTACTTCTATTCCTCAATTTTTTTTTCACACACTTCTAAGATGTTTTCCGGAATTAGAACCAACTTACCGATTTCATCCAATGGTGGCAACTCATGTGAAAGAGTAAGATGCTGCCAAAGCGCCTATTTGAGGCATGAAACATGAGAAAATTATGTACTTTTACTATTTTCCAGAAGCTCAAGTTCATATACAACCTTACCCACCTTTCTTGTTACCTTGTAGGGGCCATAAAAACGAGGTTTCAACTTTTCCACACCCTTTTGTTTGATGGATGATTGCCTATAGGGCTGTAATCTCAAAAATACCATGTCTCCCACTTCAAATGTCCTTTCCTTCCTATGCTGATCCACATATAAATTCTGCTAGTTTTGGACACGAAGAAGGTTCTCGTTAAGCTCTTTTAAGATGTCTTGGCTTCGCTGAATTAAATCTCTAGCCTTAGGCACCCTACTATCAGTCATAACCAAATCAACAAAAGAAGCATCATACCCATGCAAAGCCTTAAAAGGAGACATACCATTGGATATTTGGAAAGTAGTGTTGTAACAAATTTTAGCCATGTACAACCACTTTATCCAAGCTGATTGTTGCCCATCAATGTAGTTCCGTAGGTACCCTTCCACCCATTTATTTACTATTTCAGTTTGCCTATCCATTGGGGGATGGTAACTAGTGCTATGAGCAAGTTGAGTACCCACCAATTGAAGCAATTCTTTCCAAAACATGCTCAAGAACCGACTGTCCCTATCACTTATTATCTCCTTGGGCAGCCCGTGAAGTCTGAATTTTTTTTTGAAAAACACATCAGCCACTATAGGAGCATTGTATTTAGCCGGAAGGGGGCAAAAGTGAGCATACTTAGTAAGTCTATGAACCACAACATACAAGCAATTCTTACTTTGGACCATGGGCAACCTCGTAATGAAGTCCATAGAGATGCTTTCCCATTTTTGAGTGGGAATGGGAAGAAGTTGTAGAAGATCAGATGGAAATGAGTGCTCTGCCTTGTTTTGTTGACATGTAAGGAACTCCCGGATGTATTGAAGCACTTCTCCTTTAAGACCCTTCCAATAGAACCTTTTTCTTACATGCTTATAGGTCTTAAAATAACCTGGATGACCAACTGATGGGTTATCATGAGAAGGCCTCAAAATTTTATTCTTTATCTTAGATTCAAACGCCAAATAGACTCGGTTCTTGTAAAGGATAAGCCCACCCACCACCTTGTACCTTTCATTATTTATTTCTCCTTCAAAAACATCATTAGCAAACTTATTTTTTATATACTTAGCTGAAATTAATGCTTTCCAATCCACTGTAATTTTAAATAAAGAACAGAAATGTGACTCCCATGAAATGGTATCTTCCACCAAATATTTAATTTGGGGTGTTTCCAGAAGCATACCTTGCAAGGTGACCTTTTTCCCATGTTCCACGAAGCTTATCTCCATGCTTGGATAGTTGAGAGTGAACTCTCCCAACAAACACAACCATTGAATTCCGAGTATGATGTCCAAATCAGCCATGTTAGTCACATAAAAATCAGCAGATACCTCATAGGGTCCCAAGGCAATATGGAGTTGAGGACACTTCTTGGTGCATTGCATAGAGTGGCCATCTGCCATCCTTACAATGAAACCTTTGAAGTCTTCAACTTTCAATTTCAGATTGGCTATCAAACATGCATCTATAAAGTTGAGAGTGGCTCCCCCATCAATCAAAATGGTGACCTTGTCTTCTTGTAGATAACCCTTAATGTGAAAAGAGTTGTAACTAGGTGCTCCCATCAAGGTAGCAAGAGTGCTATCCACTTCTTCCGGATCTTCTTTCAACATACTATCATGCGTAGCTTCCTCCACATTGCTGTTTTTATCTTCGCAATCAGAAATTACTTCAATATAATGCACTTTACCTTTTCCCAAACAACGTTGTCCCGGGGTCCATGGATCCTTGCATGAAAAGCACAAGTTCTTCCTTCGAAGCTTGTTTCTAGCCTCCTTATCATGGCTGTTTTTGGTAGATTCATGCGAGTTTTTGGCACCTTTTGGAGAGGTCTCTTTGGCTGGTCCAAAGGGAAGCTTCTTGGCTGCTTGGTGGGTTGTCCCCCACTTGAATTCACCTTAGGAAGACTGCTGATTGCTTCTGATTTTGGGGCAGCACCTTCAAGATCTAGTGCCTTCTTAATTGCCTCTTGTAGAGACAATGGATCAAAGGCATGAACCAAACCCTTGGGTTCAATCAAACCCTTAACAAAAAGCACTATAAGTCTTTTTTCGGATACATCCGTAATCATGACGGAAAGTCTCTGAAATTCAATCACATATTCTTC
The DNA here is from genome assembly GCA_019776745.2 of Taxus chinensis. Lineage (NCBI taxonomy): Eukaryota > Viridiplantae > Streptophyta > Pinopsida > Cupressales > Taxaceae > Taxus > Taxus chinensis. Next base: position 195,875,939 of record CM034150.1, read on the forward strand.
TACGGTGCCTTGTTGTCTCAAGTGTGCAAGCTCACGGAAATGCACCTCTGGATCCACTGTATCAAATCGATCAACGAGTCTTTGGCAAAACTCATCATAGGCACGTATCTCACTATGCCCTTGTGTCACAAGCCCATGGAAACACCATTCGTGAGCAACTCCTTCAAAGATGAAGTGTGGCAAATTTGATAGCATCCTCCTCTACCATAGGCTTCAAAGACAATTATGAGTTCAACTTTTGAATCCAAGCCCTAGTGGTACCCTTAGCTGATCCATAAAATGTAGAAAAAGTCATCTTACCCAATACATTTTGGACCTCTCTTTGTGGCATGTGATGTCTAGGCTCGGGCCTAGGTCTTCCTCTATTCTCTCCTATGAATTTTGCAAGTGAAATAGCCTCACGATCTCCCTTGTTAAGACTATGTATTCCTCATAACTTGCAGTGATGTTCCGTCCACCCGTAGGCCTTGCTTCTTCCTCCGGAATAACCTCCTCTCTAAGAAGGAAAGAGGGCTTCAAAATCGATCCTTGGCCTGATCCCATAGATCGCTTAGCATTATTAGTTCTAGTCGAGCTACCTTCACCACTTTGAACCCTAGGTTCAATGATCCTTTGGAGAGATAGGGCAAGAAAATCCATGGTGTTCACAAGTCTCTCTTGGCCGACAATTAATTTATTAACTTTAACTTCTTGTGAATCATGATCAGCCATGCTTCCTTCCTCCCTTGGTTGGTCCTCCTTGTCTGCTTTCTTTCTTCTTTGGTAATGTATGAAACCCTTGTTGCCTTCTTCCATAAAACCCTTGATCCTTTGAAGATCCGAGCTTTGATACCACTGAAATGTTGCTTTCAAGGGATTAGACCAACAACCAAGGAAGTTAGACAAATCACTAAGTAACCAAATCTGATTTCTATAACCAACAAACTGAAATAAAAGTCTGGCGAATTGACTTCTTCAAGCAGCGGTATAAAATATATGCCAAACACCAAATTTACTTCAAATAAACTTGACACAAATTAGAGATATCTTTTATGCATCCAATAGAACCATAAACAATGATAAATTTGAACCAACACACTGCTCGAAATTAATAAACGTCCAGAGAAGAGCAGCCACAACAAAATTATGAAACCCCCAAAAATCATGAAAATACAGATTCTGGCCTTAATAAATATGCCAAATCATATTATGAACTGAAAATGCAAATTTATGTCCACTAAACCTTCAAACCTTACATCAAGATAGGTCGTTCCACATGTAGGAAGTAAATAACAATATGAAAATGATTATTCTCTCCTCAAATATGCCCTCAACTTCAATACCAAGCAATGATGAAGGGTTTTCGTCATTCACCCAAACCACTAGAAGGGTTTTCGTCCTTCTAGGAAGCTACATAAGAGGGTTTTCGTCCTCAAGTGGAAGAACAAGGAGCAAGAAACTCTCAATGCTCAAGATTAGGAAAATGTGCCAAAACTAGATTCCAAATGATGTCTCAAGACTCCTTTTATAATCCTCCATTGGCACCAAAGCTTGAAAAGGTAAGGCCGACCCACAAGAGATGTTATTTTCCTTCATTAGCTTCCTTTAATTGTCTTTAACTCAGCCGACCTGCTATAAGAGGGAAAACACTTAAAAAAACTGAAATATCCCTTGAGGGATACCACTTAAAAAATCACAAAATACTGATAATTTGCAGCCAAACAAAATTCTGTTTTTTGCAGAAAATAAAACTAGGGCAGCGAATAGAAATAAATCTATAACTCACAAAATACTTGCCTGAATCACCTGAAAATTTATAGAGAGCTTGATAACAATTAAACTAACACTAGGAAATTATTTTTGGAATTTTTCAGATAATATGATATTGCCAGAAAATTACAGCGTGCCCTAAATAGCTGGAAAACTTCTAAAATTTAGATCTCCTTGAATACAAGTGCAAAAATTATGAAACTTTGGAAATAATATTTATAAATATATAAGATGATATTCCAACCTTCAGATCTGAAAATGGACAACTGGAAACCCTCCAAATAAAGGCTGCAATCTCCAAAACAAGTCGCCTTTTTTGGTAGGTGGTTGAAACCCTTGCAAAATCCTCTGAAAATGATGCCAAACCCTTACTTTATTGCTGCCGTAAATCTGATCTGAAAATTCATTGATTATCTTCACCGAACCTCTAAAAAACTCTCAAAACCCTATCTTTGAACGCCCTGCAAATATCTCTGTGAATCAGCCCTGAAAACAACTCCACAATGACAAGCTAAGGTAGATCTCTCACTACCGAAGAATGCCCTGCTAGCTAGGGATGGATCTCTCACCACCAAACCTAGGGTTCCTGTGAGATCTCACTCCACAAGCTGAAGATTTGCAAACAACAGTTGCACATGAAAAGAAATAGTTGAGTATGCATAAAGTATCATTTCCTTTCTCCCCTCAACTCCTTATATAACTTTTTCCAAGGCAAAAGAAACCCTAAAAGGTCCTAGTCGCATTTTTTCTTAGGATAGGCCAATAACATAAAGTAACTTAAGTGACTTTTCGCCTTTTAAGTCGCCATGGTCCAAAAGTGACCCCTAACGCAAAATTAGAACATAAGTACCATGTGGCCCCTCCCTAACAACAAAACATAACATCTAGCCCCTCCAAAACCACTTATGCACATGTGAATGAAGAATAATAATAAAATGGACTAGATATTCATACCCAATAGCTCCTAGCGTCCATAGCCCCTTGGGTATGACCAAGGCCTGGACTCGAGTTGGCCCCTAGGCCTATGGTGTAGGAAATGGGACATTACAAAAACTATAAAAACTAGAAAAAACAATGCAAATGGAAGTTCAATGTTCTCCTCCAACTCCTTAACTTCTTTGCCATGGAGAAGGAATGACAAGAAGTCCAAATAGTGACTCTCAAGTGGGAAAAAGGGACACTACAATAATGTCTATTGGCAACATGTATAATTGATAATGAAAACTCCATTATTTTTGTAGAGCGAAAATTTATCAAGCTCAGTCCAATCATTCATCACCGCTCCCCAATATAATTTTTGGACCATTCTTTTCTTATTTGAACACTGACTTTGATTCCTAATATTTGATAAATCATAATCAGTGGTGAGTATAAAAGGGTACGATGTTTCCAGCTACTTTATTCCAAGTTCATTTTGTTACTCTTCAAACTTAGTCTAAACTCAAGAAACTGAAATATACCCTGTGAAACTTTTGAGATTATTGAATTCTCCACTTCCCTGTTCTCTCTGTACTTGTGTATTACATTTGAAACAACTTAGCTAAACATGTAGATAATTCTATAGGAGAATCAAATTCATGAAGAAAAATTTAAAAGCAGAGATTTTCTCCACATGCTATACTTGGCACAGCTTCAACGTACCTACTGTCAAATGAATCCACTGCAATCTGCTTCCTAATTTGTTCAAATGCCTGGAAAATTCAAGTTTTATATTACATTGGGTTGCCAACAATCATATCTTTATTACATCAAAAGGGATTTCAACAAGATATTTTTAAGATGGATAACATTTTCATTCTTTGATACGAAAGAAATAGAAGAGAAGCTTGTTCTTAGACTAGGTTGCCAGGAAACAGGTACAGGTCTGAAACGCGGAAACACCAATTTCCAAAAAACTCATGGGTACGAAATGGCATGGAAATGCCTGTACAATATATTATTAAACAATATAAATATATATAAAAAAATGCATAATAATCATTTTTAGTCCATAAAAGATAAAAGACTTAAAATATTTTGAAAACTTTTCAGATATTTTGAAATGAAATGAAATTTATTTTGAAAATATAATAGTCAATCTCCTGAATTTGTATTAATCTGAAAATCTGAAGTGGGTTTTTTTCTATTGTTGCTTTTGAGTGTATTTTTTTTGGCTTTTAACAAAAGGAAGTACCACTGAAACGGATGGAGTATGGCTTCAGTATGGCCCAGGTACCCTGGGTCGTACTTGGGATTAGACACATTTCCAGAATGTTTCAGGACAGTATCAGTACCTGTATCCGTACCAAGCATGTCCCAATGCGAGTACTCTCTTAGGCATTTCTGGGTATCCGAGTTAGGCGTAAAAAGTTATTTTTTTATTGCACACCACTCAAATTCAACTAATTTGATCCTTCTTTGTCTATTATTATGGGAAGGCATCTTCACATTATTGTCGACCCAGTTAATATTTTTCATTTTTCTTTTCCTGATTATCACATGGCAGGGTTTCATGTTGGAGTATTTGCAGTCTCTTCTTATTTTTGTAAATGACCTTGATTATGTTGTTTCTCCATTTCGTTTCCTTTTCTCATTATTTCAATGTAAAGTTTTACATCATTGGTTGCATTTCTTTCGGGGGGAATTTAAAGACCAAGTATGATTAGTCAATTTCTTGACGAGTATAATATCTATTTAGACATGCAGAAACTTGTCTACACCAGCATTTTATACACTGTTCTTCAAGTACATAATATTTGTTCATAAAATATTTGTGCAGGTGACGTTTTCTACGCTGACTGGGAATCTTTACTTCGTGGTGTTACCGCTGTTGTTTCCACCCTTGGAGGCTTTGGTACCAACGAACAAATGGAGAAAATAAATGGAGAAGCTAATGTTTTGGCTGTAGATGCTGCCAGTAAGGCTGGTTAGTAACTGATATTTTTATTTGATTCCTCTTGCATCCTATGTGGCACATCATTAAATTACAAGGCACATTTCCCTTTCTCAAAAGGGTACCCCAACATGGGCATGAAATTGGAGCAGGGATATTGCAGAAGGACATTTACACTCAACTTGAACAAAAGCAAATAAGGAAATCGTCAACAAATTGTTTTTGAATACAAATTCGTCTTTCTATTGTAATTTCTTTATTAGGTACCAAATATAGTATTCCAGTTTTAGTCTTCTTCTTGGAAGTCATTTTTAACCTCCGTATGGTATTCTTGGGCCTTCATTTTAACCTGGAAATCAATATCATTAAACGTATTTTTCAAGATCTCAATATAAATGCAAGGCCATGTACTGAAGCAGACTTCTGCCTTTAAATTGCTGCACAATGGTTCCTTGCCCCATCTTTCATGCATCCAACCAGAATATTTTACTGTAATACATCTCATTTATAAAGATATTTGTTGACTAACCCTCGTATCTGAATTTAGATTTTAGAAAAACTGTTTGCTCGTTAAACTCTGTCTGTGTCTTCTTTTGTTATCTCAAAGTTGCGTTCTCTTGTTTTGTTATAATTTATCTTCTTTGGCTTCAATATCCTCTGCTCCACACTGTGCTTACAGTGCTCCAGTTTCATTGGAACCCTATCTCCTGCCTTTTATCTCTAGCCATTTGTCTGCCAAGATTTTTCCTCAAACCTTTTCTAGTTTCTATTTCTAGGGCATTGACATGGAATGCTTTTATCCAGCTTCTTGATCTAATTGAAAACCTCCTCCTATGGTATTATTGTTTTGCATCAATCATTAAGCTGGAGCCATATCTGCGTTGATATTAATAGGTCATTCCTTTATTTTATTTTCTGTTTTTATAAAATACAAACAGTTTTTCCATTGAAATTCTTCAAACCTATTTTCATTCTTTCCTCCCAAATTCACAATTTTACCCATTGCAATCTTATTCAAGACACATTTCTAAATATTGTTGGGAGGATGTTAAAATGTACTAGAGAAGGAAAATAGGATACAAATATTTTCAAAATCTATGAATGATGTTTAATTGATTAACATATGATGGTTCTGATAAAAAAAATCTAAGAATGGTGGAGATGGTGGCCCCCTTCTGTTTTGATTGTTATGTAATGGCTATTTTCTTTCCACATATTTATAAATTCCATTGAGGTCAAACAGTTGTAGTGTTGGATATTCAAGTCCACAATTCCAACTGGACAGAAATCTGAAAAGAATGTCTTCTGTTTTGGCAAAAATGTGTAAAGAAATATAGCCATAAATGATTATAGATGGCCCTGCTAGTAATGGTGGTGAATAGTCGGTCACAGGGTCCACACCACGATCGTAACAATAGGATTCCATGCAACAGTTACAAATCACAGAACACAAGGGGGCTCTGCCACTTCAACTTGGCGCCACAGTGTAAAGTTTCAGCGATCAAAGATCTTCAAATTGATGCTGTAATAATCAAGCCAAAAGTCTTCAACTTGGCACACAATGTTCAAAATAGTGTAGCCAATGATATATCAACTTAGCATGAAAATAAATAGTCAAGGATCTAGTAACTTGATGAATAGGCAAGGATCTGTCAACTTGATGCTTAGAATGTAAATAGTGTAGCCAAGGATCTGTCAACTTGGTTCGTGGTAAACTTTGCAACCAAGGATTTGATAACTCGGTATGCAGTAAAATGCACAACCAAGTATTTGTCAACTTGGTGCATAGTTAAATGTGTACCAGGAATCTGTCTACTTGACACTTTTTCTTACTCAACTATTCTCATCATTGGCTTCAATACAAATCATGGGCTGTTGCACACAGCAACAACATGCAAAACACAGAAGGGTGGTTATAATACATTCTCAACGCACAAGGTCCAAACCTGGGGGGAGAACGATAAACTTGGTAGAGCTTCTAAAAGTTAAAATCACAAAATACTCAAATTGCAACAACAATAACACTCGGAATAAAATGCTACGTCTTCAATTTTCAGTGTAGAGGGTTACATAAAAATAGTGTAATTTTCTCCTATAAAGGAGCCAACACTTAACACTTTCAACCATTCATACTAATATCATGAGCTGTTGCATTCTAACTCTAGAGTGTCACATTTCCAAGAATCTCTCCCACACCTCGCACATTATTAGCTAATTATGACAACACAATAACTATGAGTTGTTACTAACAACTCATTACAATATTCTTCACACGTACAATTATTTTACTAATTGACACACATTCATGTGAGTACTAACACAATATTCCTACAATTCTGCCGCCTTAGTGCGAACATGGGAGATATCACCAAACTCTAGAACTATAGCATGCTGCCATAGAACTTGCTCATGATCTTGATCCACGTGCGCAGCATGGGCTTGTGCGCAACTCAACAAATGTGTAGCATTGGGCTTACACACAACTTAAATAAAGTTATATTCTCACAAATGGCTTTCATGGATGGATACAACAACGACCCCGGTATGAGTAGACGTCCCCCTACACTTCTGTTCATCCTCCACACAGGTTATATACTGATGCTTTTATTGGGAATGACTAACAACCCACACATCTAGATGATTTTACAGGACAACCAACAACCTACACAGATGGTTTTATAGGACAACCAACAACCTACACAAACAAGTATCATGATGCTACAGAACTCCGATTAGAATCTCCATTATTTTTATAGTAGGAGAACATATAGAAACTCCATACTCACATTACAAGTTTTATTCTGCACACCACAAAAAATTTAAAATACTGAAAATGAAATGTCAATGACTCAGTCCTCGTTGTCTTTGTATGTAGCCACTATTCTAGATTGCTGGCACTCTGATCACGAACGGTATGAGACAATCTCCAGTGCCACCTGAAAATTGCCCTCAACATTTGGTCATTTTGGTGCGGCTGATTGTCACTAATGCATTGTGTGGCCTTGTCGCTAGTCATTGACAAGAGGTTGCTGATAGACCTCCTTCCTTCGTTGCCTTCATCCTCCGGTTTGTTGCTGCTTACATTGCCGAATGTGATCAGGAGGTTCATCTACAAATTTAAAAGAAATCAAAATAATAATAGTCTAGAAGATACACCTTTGCACCAAATTTGTGAATAAGTCCAAAGAAGATGAACCAAAGAAGTTGAAATATCATGAAATGAATTGTTCAACACATAGAGCAGGATGGGAACAATAATCATTGATAAAATTAGAGTAGGATAGGAACAATAATCATTGATAAAAATCGAAGTATTTTTGTAGAGACACTTTGTGGTCCAAGCTTTCAATAGGGTAGGGCATGCTACACTTCTAACATATTATAATATTAATTAATGAACGATCTCCATGGAGTGTGTCTTACTATAATGTGTCCCTGCATTTGTAGAAAGTAATTTTTCTGGTTTCATATAATGATATCCTAAGTCACAGAATTCGCCGGATTTCAACGAAAAAGTTTGAAATTTGGCGATTTCCAAAAATAAATAAAAAATTCGTTAAAATTCGCAGGAAATTCGAATATTATGATATTATTCGTTTTTTTGGGAACCCTGAAAAAAAAACGCAACCAGTCGAAGTAGGTGGAACGGTTATGATTTTTCAGAGTTCGCATTAATTGTGGCTAGGGTTTTGTTTGCTATATATGCATGCTTTATAGGTAACCTTTTACTACAAACTAAAACGCGATTCTGGAGTTGTTTTCTATGAATTGCACACTCGGAGTCGTTTTCTGCGAACTACTGGAGTCATTTTCTGCGCATTCAGTTGGAGTCGTGAGCGCTGTTTTGGAGTTGTTTGCTACGACAGTCCATTCGATTGCTGCTAGAGGAGCTCGTAGGCCAGACAAAGGATAGTTGCTGCAACAGTTGAGGAGAGGAGCTCGTGAGAAGTGAGAGGGAGCTTGTGAGAAGTCATTCTATCACCACTATGACCTAGTCCACAAACTCCACCGACACCAGGTATTTTGCAAATTCCGGATAATTTAGGTTTATTCACGTTTAAACCAAAGTAAAAAATTAGGTTTAGGTTTATACTTTATAATAGTTGGATAAATTTAAAGTTATAAATTTTGAATTATTTATAACTTAGGTTGAGGTTTGTTCGTGTTAAAATTAAAGTTATACAATTAGGTTTAGGTTTGTTCATGTTAAATTTAAAATTATAATTTATTATTATTATTTAACAGTAATAGTTGGATAAAAAATTGAAATTAGATTTTTATTGTTATTAACAATTTAATATTAAACTTGAATATGACGGTTGAAAAAAAATAATGTCTAAATAAATAAATAAATAAATAAATAAATAAATATAGTATTTATTTATTTACCATGTTTAAACTTTAAAGTTACAGATTTTTATTATTCAATATTAAATTTTTATTTGTTATTAAAATTTTAAAATTAATAAATAATAATAATATATTAATAAACTTTAATATATAAATTTTAATAAGTTAATAACAAATAAATAAAGATAATATATTAATAAAATTTAATATATAAATTAAATTCTAATAAATAATAATAATATATTAATAAACTTTAATATATAAATTAAATTCTAATAAATAATAATAATGTATTAATAAACTTTAATATATAAATTCTAATAACAAATTATTAAAATTTATATATATAAATTTTAATAAGTTAATAACAAATAAATAATAATAATATATTAATAAACTTTAATATATAGATTCTAATAACAAATTACAAATTATTAAAATTTATATATTAAAGTTTATTAATATATTATTATTATTTATTAATAGCTAGAAATCTAATTTTTAGATTTAGGTTTATTAATATATTTGTATTATTTTTTAATAGTTAGAAACTTAGAAATTAATTAATAATTAGATCATCCGAAATTATAAATTTAGATGTATAATTTATTATTTAATGTTTATCAATTAATTATAGGTTAATATATTTTTATTATTTATTGATAGTTAGAAACTAATCAATAATTACATCATAGAAAATTAGAAATTTGGATTCGTAATTTATTTTTTATCAATTAATTATATGTTTTAATATATTTTTGAGCTTAAGATATAAATTACGAAACTATTTAAATTGTATAATGTATTTATAATTCTTTTAGCATGAATAACATTATTATTTTTTAAATTAAGTTTAATCTTTCATTAGGACTTAATTATAATTTAGTTATTTATTATTCTTTTTAGAAGGCTTTTAAGTTTTACTAATTTAATTAGATTATTATTATTTTGGATGTTTACTTGGTATTAAAATTATATAGGTATTATAATCTCTTCGTCTTTAAAACATGTAGGTTCCTAACATAATTCAATGGCACCCCCGAAATCGAAAGCTGAGGGATGGAAACACGTAACATGCAATGGTTGTCATATCAAATGTAATTTGTGTGGTCATTCATTTGTTGGGAGTATCACAAGGGTAGTGGACCACCTACTTGGCATTTCAGCTGGTGCAGGAGGGGGTGTTATTGCATGCCCAAATGTAACTCCAAGCATCAAAGTTGCTTTAGAGAAAGACCAAGCCTCTTCGTTCGTAGGAAAGCAAAAATCAGTGCAAAAAGAAACAGAGAATTCAAGCAGAAATATCTAGGTTCACTACAAATTTTGTGTCTTCTGCTTCAAACATTTCCACATCCGGTGATTCTACAAGGGGATCAAAGAGTGGAACTTTGAACAACTTTTGGAAACCAGTGGAGAAACAACATGTGGACGATGCATTTGCTGATTTGTTTTATTCAAGTGCAATTCCATTCTATGTTGCAAGAAATCTGCATTTTAAGAATGCAATTGAGAAAGTTGCAGAGTTTGGAAAAGGGTATACACCTCCTACTTCAGAGGCTCTTCGAACAACTCTTTTGAAGAAATCAAAAGAAAGGGTGATAGAGAAACTGGCAGCAGTCAAAGCCTCTTGGAGTGTAATAGGGTGCACCATATTGAGTGATGGATGGTTAGACATTTGTCAGAGGCCATTGATTAATGTTTTGGTGGCTTGCCCTCTGGGCGTAGTGTTTTTGAAAGTAGTTGATGCCATGAACCACAAGAAGACCTCTGACTATATTTTCAAAATATTAGAGGAAGCCATTCTTGAAGTGGGTATAGAGAACGTGGTTCAAGTTGTGACTGATAGTGCTGCAAACTGTGTGGGCATTGGGAAGTTGATTATGGATAAGTACCCACATATATTTTGGAGTCTATGTGCAACACATTGCCTTGATTTGTTGCGTCATGACTTGGCTAAATTTCCATGGGTACATGAAGCAATTCACAGAGGGAGATCAATTGCAAATTGCATCAGGAAACGCCGGCTCACATTGAACATTTATAGGCAGCATGCATCCAGAGAGTTGTTGAGGCCTTGTGAAACAAGATTTGCCTCATTTTATATCACTTTGAAAAGAGTGGTTGAAGAGAAAGCAACACTAAGATCAGTTATTTGTTCCATTGATTGTGAAAATTCAGTTCTTTCTAAAGGTGCAAAAGGAAAGAACATAGAGCAAATAATTCTAAACAACAATTTTTGGGAAAATGCAACAAAAGCTTTAAAAGTTTGTGAGCCAATTGTTGAAGTGCTTCATATGGTTGATGGTGATAAACCTTGTCTTGGCATGCTTTATGAAAGCATGGACCATTGCAAGGAAAGCATTCAAAAAACATTCAATAATGTGGAAGCAAACTATATTGAGATATGGGAAACAATTGATTCAAGGTGGAAAATGATGCACACTCCCTTGCTTGCAGCAACTTGCTATTTGGAACCAAAACTCTTCCATATAGCTAGACATGGTGACAGTGAAATCATGAGTGGCCTTTATGAAGCCATAGGGAGGTTTGAACCAAATCCACAAGTTGCAAGCAAAATTAGGGATCAGTGTTGGACATATAGGTTAGAAGAAAAGATGTTTGGAATACCAGCAGCCAAGTATGACATGTCATGCCCAGATGTTGAAGGATATAGGTGGAGTAACCTTGGAGCAGATATTTGTGAGCTACAACGCTTTGCTGTTATAGTATCGAGTCAAAGAGCTAGTTCATCAACACGTGAAAGAAATTGGAGTTGCTTTGATCACATTCAGTCAAAGAAGCGGAACAAGTTGTTGTCTGGGAGGTTGGGAGATCTTGTTTATGTTCGCAGCAATCTGCAATTGTGTATGAAGAAAGCAACGAAAGACTCATCTACTTCGTCTTCACAACTCCAACCCATTGCAGATCACATGGCAGATGCGGATGATGCTGACTTGCTTTCACAAGATGGATTCTGTGGTGAATTTGAAGATGATGATATTGAAACATCTAATCCAAGTGCTCTTGATGATTTTGAGCTTTTTTGATGTAGCAGAGAAATCCAAAAGTTTGAGAATAGTGGTAGAACTTGGATGCTTTAGAATCTAGACTCTTTTTGAAACAAGAAACCCTCTTTAAATTTGTGATTTCACAAGCGTAAAATGCTCTATTTAGTATTTTGATCAACTTATAAGCTACAAATATGTTTTGACATCATTTCATAATGTTTTTGAAAGTATTTAAAAATAGTTGTGTATTTCAAGTTCAACCATTCTTGTTATGTTTATTATTCATTTAAAAAAGATTTGTATATTTCAATCATTTTTGTATGTTTACTATTTATTTAAAAAATTATATAATAAAAAATGCAGATTTATATAATCGGAACTTATTGACGAATTTTTTCCTGAACTTTATCGGTTGACGAATTTTTGACGAATTTTATCCTCACCGAACACGAACATGAACACAAACCTGGTGACTTAGATGATATCCTTTGCTGCTTTATCAAATATATTATTATGTTTATCTATAATGTATATAATCTGATTGAATATAAGGTCTTCTACAGACCTTACCATATATTCTAATTGGATCTTGAAGATTCTTATCTAATAAGTATGTTGTATGATATATCAGATTTTTATGAAAAGGAAGACTTTTAAGATCTACGATTGTGGGTGCCCTGGCTTTGGGTCTATAGGTAGCTTATAACATATGAGTGCACCTCGTACTCCTAGTATGTAGGAGGCACCTAACTGTTCTTCAAATATAAGGCCTACACACCTTACGTACCTACAGGATTCGAACTTGTGAACTCCTTTTCAAGAGCACAAGTTCATCACCTAGCCTTATATGATTTCCGTCATGATGGATAATCTCTCTACTAGCAATGTCCGCTTTTTATTATTGATTGAATAAATTGTTTCTCATAGCCATAATTATGAATTCATTGAAGCATCATGACGGACTATGTTCTATTCCATTTCTTCAAATATGCATTGATATTTATTCAAATTCTCCCTAGAGGGAATGCTCGAATTGCATTCATGATATGATATTAGGTAGGATCTATGTACCATGGGAACACACCCACACTCTAGTCCCCTGATAGGGAGGACAAAATGGGGATGTCCCCAAACTGCCCCCTAGGGTATCAGAGGATGCAACGGGGACATCTCCAGACTGTCCCCCTTTGTAGGGATAACTTGGGAATGTCCCGCTGGATGCCCTCTCTCCAGTCCCCCATGGGGGCTTGTTTTCCCTCATAGGTTCCACCTAAAAATAACTACAAAAAGTTATGTAATAGAAGAGATATTAGTTGTGCTTGTTTATAGATTGGACAAGAAGTTTACTTTCAGTGATCTTAGTTACCAAGACTTTTGACTTGTTTATCTTATTTCTTAGTAAAAATTCTTACTACAATAAACCGACACTACCGAACTGGACACGATTAGATAGAATTCGTTATTCTCCCAGAAATGGAAGAACTTATAAGAGTTTTAATGATGATTATATTTTTCTTAATTTGTACAATCCTTAAAAGTTAAGCTATTTCATTCCTTGCTGAATTGAAATTCGGACACGTACCTGATTACTGATACTAAGATTGTCTACCATTTTAAGATATTTAATGCTTAGTTCGGGTCAGTTGCAACTGTATACAATGCCTTTTTCTGAAGTGATGCCATATGCCGTATTGTAAAGGTCTTTATCATACACGAGTAAGTAATAATCAACATATGTCATAAATTGCTTTCTTAATATCACGAAGTTCATAGGTTCGTAAGGTGCCTGCAAACTTTTGCAAATTCATCATCTTTGTTAATGTTTTGATCATTTATGTTACAAGCATAATGCATGTTTCATCTTTGTTGAATGCAGGAATCTCAAAATTTATTTTAATCTCAGTTCATGATTACAACCTTCCATCGTTCTTACTGACCATTGGATACTTTACTGGAAAGAGACGGGCAGAATCAGGGGTCCTTTCAAAGTTTCCTAATTCAGGTAGAAAAATGGTGTATTCTTTGCTTCATTTAACTTGCATGCTCCCATTTTGCATTGGGATTCTGCAGCCATTGTCTTGTAATTATTATAACATTCTTCAGTGATGACATTATAAATTTGTCCAGGTACTGTGCTAAGACCAGGATTCATATATGGTAAGAAAAAAGTTGATGGATTTGAGATACCTCTGGATTCTGTTGGCCGGCCACTAGAGAAGTTGCTCCTTGCATCTGAAAATTTTATCAGGCCTTTGAGGTCTCTACCAGCTTCAGACCTGTTCTTGGCTCCTCCAGTTAGTGTTGATGATGTTGCAAATGCAGTTATCAAAGCAGTCACTGATGATTCCGTTTTTGGAGTCTTCACTATTGAGCAAATTAGGGAAGCAGCTGCAACAGTGAGGTCATGAAGACTCTTTTTCTTGACTGAAGTCCTCTGAAGTTTAGCCGTTCTTTTCTGTAGACTATTTAATTTTTATTCTTGGAGTTGAGGAAAAGAGTCCATGATTTTTAATTTTTAGTTTGCAATTAATAGTAGTACTTAATATGCATTTTTTAACGGCCATGTCATGACTCATGATATGCACATATCTCTGGAAGTCAAGTAGGTGATTATAATTCTTGCTTCAAACTTGCAAAGCATGATTGAATATCCTGAAAATAATAAATATCCCACAAGAAACATTGTATATCGTAAGGTAACCATCATCAAGAGTTATGACACGTTTAAACTTTAATGAAATTCTTTCCCAGTGAAATGTCAAAGGCGATCTAGAAGATTACTTTGTCACTATGTTTTGTTCTAAAAATATTTCCTTTTGTCGACATCTAGTGCGTTTTTCCTTGGTCAATTGCTTGGACACAATCTTGCTCTGAAGTGCATTTGTGTATGGAATGAATATAACTGTTATCATGCTGAGCTGATCATTGTTGAAACAACACATGAAAATGCTGAAAATAAAATAATGATGCTGTGAACTGAATATAACTGTTATATGCTGAACTGATCACTGTTGAAACAACAGATGAAAATGCTGAAACTAAAATAATTATGCTATAACTGAAATTCTAAAAAATGAAAGTAATACAAATATGAAACTACTAGAAAATTTGAACAAAAAGTACTTGGAAAAGTGTAAATGTGCAAAATATCGTGGAAAAGAGTTGGGAGTCGAAAATACCGTGTACTATGAATGTAATTCTACTGGAGAAACTAAACTATTGTAGTACCCCTAATTTTGCAAAATATTAAATCTCAACTCAGCTGTGCTAAAGTAATTCTGAGATTTTCTGAAACTGGAAGGAGAAGAGACTCTTAACATTAATAAAAATATCAAACATTTTATATTAATGAAAATAGCAAAACATTACATAACAAAAATTTGATAATGAGCAACTTTCAACTATAATGAAATAACAAAACATTATATAACAAAAAATTGAAAATAACAAACTTTTAACATTAATGAAATAACAAAACGTTACATAACAATTTTGTTCTCATTAGGGTATGGCGACTCATTGCTAAACACAATCGACTAGTTATGGTCAAACATAGTCAAGATTGTGCAAGCAGCTATCCAGCATACTAGATCTGTGATGCCCCTTCTGCCAATTTGCCAACCAAGCATCTGAAAAGTTCCTGGACTTCCCTGCCTGTCATTCAAATTAACATTTTTTGTTGTAGATGGGGTTCTGCATTGTCATCCCTATCTGATCAAGGATCTCGATGGATTCGTCATGGAAAACATTCTTAAATGCAGGCAGCTTCATGGTAAAGGGAAATTTGTGTGAAGAAAAGTAAAGAATAAGACAGCAGTTTGCATCATACATTAAAATGGAGCATGTTATGGAGACACATCTTAGAGTTTTAAGCAACAGGTTGCATTAAACAATATATATGAGAAAGCAAAGGAGCTACTCAATTTAAACAGTAAATTAATAAAAGATTTTTTGAAGAGAAAGGAGATGGTCACATTGAAAATTGAATTACAACTTAAAGGAGCTGCATAGGTATCCCATTCATTGTTTGTGACCATATCTTTTTAAAATATTCAGATCCATTTGGTGTTATTCTTGTGTCTCAATGAAAGTAAACCAAAACATGCCAAATGAAATACAAAACACTTTTAATATTGACATTTTCATTTACAAATGCATAAACTGGAAGCACCATTAGTATTGTTTTTCAATTAAAAAACAAACAAAAAAAACACTATAACATGCTTTTAACAGTACATAGCTTATTTATTTATTTATTTTGGATGAAAAAGATCTTATATTATATTAACTACAACATGATACAAGATTCTCTCAACAAAAAAGCCTTAATAACACATAATACTTTTCTAGATCCTTTCCTTTAAGAAGGAAGACAATTTAATAAAAAAACACTTTATTTGAATATAATGAGGAAATACAATTTAGATATACATAGTATATTGGTCACAAATATCTATACAACCTTATGCAAATTTCAAATTGGATGCATCAAAAACCATCTTATCGGACTATTTATCAATCTACAACACAAAGAAAATGCTCATCCCCTCAAGAAGCTATCCTAGAATACTCTAAACTCTCTCCAAGTAAATAAGGGTTTTTATAAAACCAAGAACCACCTACTTACATATTCTATTAGTAATATCTTACCTAAACAGGTGTTAAAATTATTAAATTCTTGTTAAAGGGCAAATGGATCATAATGCATGATACAAATAACACATGAAAGAACCGTAATTTGAGTCAACAACATCAATACTTGGCTAGTTAGATCATTTTTATCAAATCCTACTGTTGAAGTTGTGGACCCTGATTGCAAGTTAAAGTAGTTTGGTTTTCTTTTTTTGTTATTTTTTGGGAGGAAATCATGGTCATGGATAAAAATAACATTGCCTTGTTAATAGATTGAAGTTGTTATTTTATAAGCATGTGATACTTAGGTTGTTTGTGGTTGAAACAAACTTTTATAAGCGTGTGATATTTAGGTTGTTTATGGTTGAAGAAAACTTTTACAAAGAGGTGCACAAGTTATATATATGTGCATGGGTTTACTCTTTTAGTATGAAAAAGAGAGAATAGTAATGTATTCCTCAGGACTAAATAAAGGAGAAGGCTGACTTGTTTCTGTTGGATGTAGCCCAAATTAGGTGAACCATGTTAAGTCTTGGGTTTATCTTGTGATTGCATACTTCTTTCATTTCTATTTTAATTCCTCTTTTATTTCTCATATGTATTTCAATCCTAATTACTCATATTAGAGCATGATTTTGTTTTTGGTAGAAAAATCTCACAGGTGGTTTTTTGTTCTAGTGGGAGTAATGACAAAAGATAACAAGTTTAGGGTTGAGAAGTTTAACGATCATAACTTTCAGCTATGGAAGATGTAAGTGGAGGACTACCTATATCATAAGGATCTTTATCTACCATTGAAAGGGAAAGTTTTGAAGCCATCAACTATGAAAGATGAAGAATAAGATGTTCTTGATCGGAAGACACTAGCAACCATACGGTTGTGCCTGACAACAACGATAGCTTTCAATATTTCTAAGGAAAAAACAATGGTAGAATTGATGGCAAAATTAGTTAAATTATATGAAAAACCCTCAGCCTCCAATAAGGTATTTCTCATGAAAAGTTTGTTTAATACGAAGATGTTAGAATGTGAGTCAGTAAATGATCATTTAAATGAATTCAACACTGTTACTAGTCAATTAAGCTCTGTAGGAGTAAGTTTTGATGATGAAGTTAGGGCTCTTTTGATTTTGTGCTATGTTGGAATACTTTGGTTATGCCTATGAGTAATCTTGTTTATGGTTCAAACACTTTAAAGTTTCATGATGTTATTGGTGTGATTTTTAGTGAAGAGATGAGAATAAAAAACACAGGTGAGTCATCTGGTAATGCTTTGAGTGTAGAGAACAGGGGAAGACAAGGAAAAAAAATGTCCTAGACACTGTTGAAGGTCTAAGAAGGGCAGATCTAAATCTGGAAGCAGGATAGTAAGTTGGAATTGTGGAAAAGAAGGACACGCAAAGAAAGATTGTTGGTATTTAAAGTCAGGGAAAGATTAACAAGAAGGGAACAAAGAGGTAAACATAGTAGGTGTTGTGCTACAAGATGCTCTTATTCTTTCTTTGGATAGTAAATTATAATCTTGGGTTTTAGATTATGGTGCTGCATTTCATGCAACTCCTCATAGATAATATTTTCAAGATTATGTTTAAGGGAATTTTGGGCATGTATATTTTGGTGATGATGAGCCATGTAACATTGTTGGAAAAGGCAATGTTTAAGTTAAATTGCAGAATGATAACACTTGGGTGTTGAAGAATGTTAGACATGTTCCTAACCTAAGGAGGAATCTAATTTTTGCAGGGCAATTATGAGAAGAGGGTTGTATGGTTACACTTATAGCATATTCTTGTGGTTGCAAGAGGTAAGAAAGTAGGTACTTTGTATTTATCCACTGTTAGTACTGACCCCTCTTCTATTTTAACTAATACAAGTATAGACACAACTCTATGACATCACAAAATTGACCATATGAGTGAAAAGGGGATGAAAATTTTACATTCACAGAGAAAGTTGTTAGATTTGAAAAACATAGATCTCTATTTTTGTGAGCATTGTATGTATGGGAAACAAAAGCGTGTGAGATTTCCCAGGGTTGGATCAACTAAGAAAGAGCACATGTAGAGCTTGTTCATACGGATGTGTGGGGGTCGGGTCAGGCATCTTCTCTTGGTGGTTCACATTATTATGTTACTTTATTGATGATGCTACTAGGAAGGTTTGAGTTTACTGTATAAAGAAGAAATTTGATGTATTTAATACTTTCAAGAAGTGGAAAACTCTGGTTGAGAGTGAAACAGGGTTGAAGTTGAAGTGTCTCAGATCAGGTAATGGTGGAGAGTACTGCAACAATAAATTCAATATCTATTGTTAACAGAATGGAATCCGTAGGGTGAAGACATTTTCTAGAACACCACAACAAAATGATGTGTCATAAAGGATGAACAAGACTATCATGGAGCGTGCAAGGAGCATGAGATTGCATGCTGTATTGCCCTTACAATTTTGGGCGGATGCTGTAGATACTGCTATTTACTTGATAAACAGAGGATCTTCAAGTGCTTTAGAAGGTGGAGTACCAGAGGAGGATTTGACCGGTAAGAAGGTAAATTATTCTTTTCTGAAAGTTTTTGGTTGTTAAGATTTTGCTCACAATGATAAAGAAAATAAGACCAAGCTAAAAGCTAAGTCAAAGAAATGTACTTTCACTGGGTATGACACTAATGATTTTGGATTTCAGTTGTGGAGTTTGGATGAGAAGAAAGTCATTAGGAGTAGAGATGTTATTTTCAATGAAAGGGTTATGTACAAAAAACAACTACATGACAAGAAGCTGGAAAAGTCTTAGTATGTAGCACTTGATGAGATAAAAGATAGAGAAGTGCTCAAAGGGCTGTAAAATCAACAAGTACAAAAATACATAGAGTTGGAATTGATCATGGCACAATTGACGTTGATTCAATAGATCGAAATCAACAAGAGCCTTAAACTACCTAAAATCTTGTGAGACATTCTACTAGGGTAAGTAGACCTCATGCAAGATTATCTTCGTATAAGATTTACTATTGTTTAGGATGGTGAAAAACCGGAATTTTTTGAAGAAGCAATGTAGGTAGAAACATGGAAAAAGTGGGAGCAGGGCATGGATGAGGAGATAGACTCCTTGGAACACAACCAAACTTGAGATTTGTTTCATTTGTTTGCAGGAAAAAAACCATTGTAGAACAAATGGGTTTACAGGTTGAAGGAAGAAGAATGTGGCAAAAAGAGTTATAAGGAGAGACTTGTTGTTAAGGGATTTGCACAAGAAAAAGGTATAGACTTTGATGAAATTTTCTCTCATGTTAAAATGACTTCCATTAGAACTGTTTTAAGTTTGGTAGTTGTGGAAGATTTGCATCTTGAACAATAGATGTAAAAACTTTTTTTTTTCATGGTGATTTGGAGGAAGAAATTTATATGGAGTAGCCACAGGATATGAAGTCAAGGGGAAAGAGAAATTGATGTGCAGATTGAAGACGAGCTTATACGACCTTAAGGCAAGCTCTAAGACAGTGGTATTTGAGATTTGATAGGTTAATGATAGAACAAGGTTACTCTAGATGTCATTCTGATCACTATGTTTATTTTAAGAGATTGGACAATGACACCTATATTATCTTGTTGTATGTAGATGACATGCTTGTGGCAGGGTCAGACATGCAGGATATAAATGAGCTAAAGAGACAGTTAGCCAATACATTTTCCATGAAGGATTAGGTGTAGTAAAGAAAATTCTTGGCATGAGAATCAATAGAGACAGAAAGAATAGAATATTGACTGTCTCAAGAAGTGTATGTGAACAAGGTGTTTGACATGTTTAGGATGCAGGATGCAAAACCAGTGAGTACACCGTTGGCAGGGCACTTCAAGTTGAGTAAAGAACAATGTCCTAAAACACATGAAGAGATTGAATAAATGTCCAGAGTTCCATATGCTTCAGCAGTTGGAAGTTTGATGTATGCTATGGTATGTACAAGACCAAACATTTCCCATGCAACGGGAGTCATCAACAGATACATGAGTAATCCAGGAAAGGAACACTGGAATGTAGTCCAGTGGATTCTTAGATACTTGAGAGGGACCAGTAGAAGACATTTATGCTATGGAGGGTCATACATTTCTTTACACGGATATGTTGATGCATACATGGTTGGAGATTTGGATGGTATGAGAAGCACCACAGGTTATGTATTCACTGTTGGTGGCATGGCAATTAATTGGATTTATAAACTGCAGAAGATTGTTGCCTTGTCTACTACAACAGAAGAGTATGTTGTTGCTACAGAAGCAAGCAAGAAGATGATACAGATGCAACAGTTAATGGAAGAGTTGGGAAAGAAGCAGGAGGATCAAAAGTTATTCAGTGATAACCAGAGTGCAATTCCTCTTGCAAATAACTCAACATTCCATTCGAGAACCAAACATATACAACTAAGGTATCACTTTAGTAGATCAGTTTTGGAGAATGGATAACTAAAGTTGGAGAAGATCCATACAAGTCAGAATCATGCTGATATGTTAACAAAGGCGGTGACAAAAAAGAAGCATTAAGGTTGTTAAACTTTGGTAGGTCTTCAAGATTGATCTTGAAGAAGAGAAACAAGTTAAAGAAGAGTCCGAGGATGAGCTGTAACAGTGGGTTGCAACAATCAGTCTCCAACTGGGAGATTGTTGAAGTTGTGGAGCCTGATTGCAAGTTAAAGTGACAGTTTGGTTTTCTTTTTTCTATTTTTTGGGAGGAAATCATTGTCATGGATAAAAATAACATTGTCTTATTAATAGACTTAATTTGTTAGTAATAGACTCGAGCTGTTATTTTTATAAGCGTGTGATATTTAGGTTGTTTTTGGTTGAAGCTATTAGTGTAGGTTATTATTTATCCTTTTATTTATTTATTAGGCTAATTCTTACACTTGTGTTATCCCTACACTTGTTGGGTTAGCTTGCTTAGGTGTATTAGTTGTGTGGAGTTAGCTTACTAGTTGTGTTGTGTTAGTTTCTCAGTTATGAGGAGTTAACTTACTAGTCTTATGGAGTTAACTTAACTACCAATATCAGTTAGTAGGAGTTCTTCACCACTGATTTAGGTAGTAGTTGCACTTCCCTCCTCCTATATGTACATCTTTCTTATTGAATAATTCATGTCATTCTATTGTAATGTATTGAGCATTATAGATTATGATGGATTTCCATATATGGTATTTTAGCTCTTCTGCTTTGCAAATCTAATGTGGTGTGCTATTATCATCTGAGATTGCGGCTTGGAACAATATTATTATTGTTTCTTTCATGGTATCAGAGCTATAGATGATGTAGACATCCATTTGTAAGTTTTTCTTTGCAAGCAAGGGTTTATTTTTCTTCATGTATATGAAATTTGTTAGCAATTTTTTGCAGCATGCATTTTCATGCAAAATAGAGTGCGGAATTGGATTTGGAAGGTACCAAAACTCTGGAATTGACTGTAAACTCGACCATGTTTTGAGACAGTCAAATTTGGGTGCATTCTTTTATCCATTGGATATATGCGTGTACCTTCTGTACGCATTCTTTTACTCTCTGGGTATTTCAGTTTTGGATGCAGTCTTTTATCCACTGGACGCAGATCTGTACCTTATGGATGCATTCTTTTATCCATTGGATATAAACGTGTACCTTCCGGATGCATTCTTTTATCCTCTGGGTATTTCAGTTTTGGATGCAGTATTTTATCCACTGGACGCAGATCTGTACCCTATGGGTGCATTCTTTTATCCATTGGATATAAGTGTGTACCTTCCAGATGCATTCTTTTACCCTTTGCGTATTTCAGTTTTTGGATGCAGTCTTTTATCCATTGGACGCAAATCTGTACCCTATGGGTGCATTCTTTTATCCATTGGATATAAGCGTGTACCTTCCGGATGCATTCTTTTACCCTCTGGGTATTTTGGTTTTGGATGTAGTCTTTTATCCACTAGACGCAAATCTGTACCCTCTGAGTGCATTATTTTATCCATTGGATATAAATGTGTACCCTTTGGACATTTTAGGTTTTGGGCGTAGACTTTTATCCTTTGGTCGCAAGCATGTATCGTGTAGATGCACTCTTTTACCCTTTGGACATTTGGGTGTCACGTGTACCTTTTAAAAAGATCAGCATTAAAATATTATTTTAATAGCAAAACCTTGTAGAGCTCATAACTTTTGATTCGTAGCTCAGATTAAGGTGATCTTTTTTTTGAAATTGTGTATTTTTTTGAGATCTACGCATTGGTGACATTTTTATACATATATTTAAAATGTAAAAGGTAATGTTACTCATTGTAATATTTACATGCACTCAATTATAAAGTGCCAAATTCGGGAGGGTGTTGTGATCACTTGTGAATGCATTTTCGGTTGAGCCCGACGTCCTAAAATTTTGGGTATTGTATTCTTGTATCTATGGGTGTATACATTTATATCTCTCTTGTTTGTTGAGATATTTTACATCTATATTTCTAACATTTTTTTTTGGCATATTGACAGTCTCTCTTGTGGAGGAGCTATTTTGGTGGAGCCCAGTGTTAGTTTGTCAGTGTTCGAGTAGTTGATTTTGACAACTCATACAGATCTGTGGTGTCACTCTACCCATTTTACAGTATGTGAGGGTGTGGTGTTGATACTACTTCTTCGGGTTTCATGCCCTTGCTTTATTACCTTGGCTTTTTCTTGGATCGTGGTAGTCCTATTTATTTGGATCTCGTGTCATTGCCTTGTTGCCTTGGTTTTTCTTAGATCGTGGCACACCTATTTGTAGCAGTTGATCAAATTATGTTTGGTGTTTGTTTTTCACTTTTCGACATCACTTCATTGACAGTCTCCTTACATGGAGCTATTCTGGTAAAGCCCAGTGTCAATTGTTTTTGAGTTATATGATTGAGCAGTGAATTCATACCATAGTGTGCACCACACTTTTTCAGCATTGTACGAGTTTTTGGATTCGAGCTTCTGAGGATATCTTGCAGCAGGATTTTTCTCTCTACTTTGTTATTATTGGTTTTGGGTACCTTGCGGTGTCCATTTTTTCCAGTTGTTGTACGTGGGTACCTCATAAGGCCTTATTGCCGGGACCCACCTTCTTTTCCACCCACCTAAGCTATGCTTATGAGAGGGTGTTAGTGTAGATTATTATTTATCCTTTTATTTATTTATTAGGATAATTCTTACACTTGTGTTATCCTTACACTTGTTGGGTTAGCTTGCTTAGGTGTACTAGTTGTGTGGAGTTAGCTTACTAGTTGTGTTGAGTTAGTTTCTCAGTTATGAGGAGTTAACTTACTAGTCTTATGGAGTTAACTTAACTACCAATATCAGTTAGTGGGAGTTCTTCAATATTGATTTAGGTAGTAGTTGCACTTCCCTCCTCTTATATGTACATATTTCTTATTGAATAATTCATGTCATTCTATTGTAATGTATTGAGCATTATGGATTATGACGGATTTCCATATATGGTATTTTAGCTCTTCTGCTTTGCAAATCTAATGTGGTGTGCTATTATAATCTGAGATCGCGACTTGGAACAATATTATTATCGTTCCTTTCAGAAATAAACTTTTATAAGCATGCGATATTTAGGTTGCTTCTTGTTGAAGCAAAATTTTACAAAGAGGTGCACAAGTTATATATGTGCATGAATTTACTCTTTGTAGTATGAAAAAGAGAGAATTGTATTGTATTCTTCCGGACTGAATAAAGGAGAAGGTTGGCTTGTTTCTGTTGGATGTAGCCTAAATTAGGTGAACCACGTTAAATCTGTGGTTTATCTTGTGATTTCATGCTTATTTTATTTCTGTTTTAATTCTGCTTTTATTACTCATCTGTATTTCCTAACACCTACAAATGAAAATATTTAGGGAGTTGAAAAAATAATCATAATGAAATGCAAACCACAAACATGTGAAAGAAATTCAAGCACTAAGCTTCTCATGAATCCCACATGTTGTAGATGATTAAATTTATATGCAAAACATCTAACAATATATAGGGTCTTTATGGTTTCATATATAGTTATGCATATTGAGATGAGTCAGAACATATAATGAAATCCTATAGAAAGAAAATATCCATAATCGTGCAAAAAACAATGGATTTCTAGTCTTGTAAAAAGGTATTCAAAATGGTTCAAATTTCAATTAGAAAGTGTTTGTAATGGCGAAATATCCATAAATAATGCCAATTATATATTAAAATGGACGAAATTTCAAAAAAGTTACAGAAAGTGTTGTTTCCACATTCCTTAAGGAAAACAAGTAACTTATTTAAGATATAGCAATATTGGAGGAACTTTAGAGGTATGCAGAAAGTTAACTCAAGAATTCCTTCAATTCCCATGCTATTTATATCAATTACAATATGTGTTTAGATTACACCTCCATATATTTTAAGCCAATTTTTTGACTCTACTACTTACAAACCATACATTAATTAAATCAATATAAAAATAGAATGTAAAATGCATTATCGTGAAAGTAATTCCAATAAAATAAAAAGTTACACTCCCCATGATTCGAGATAGTAGTCTCCATTTCCACATTAATTTATTTATGTTAAATATCCTATTCACCAACACAAATATCAACAATAATTTATAATGAATGTCTCACTAGATTCATTATTACTATCCAAAGTGACCAATGATGTATTTTTGATATGTAATCATCACACATGAGTGATGTAAATTATTTTCCTTCAATAATTATAAGTATAGTATTCAAAAAAATAAGGAGGAGGAGATGATGTAAAAGTTGATTGTGACTTTGACTTGAGAAACAAGGCCATGAATGGCGGATCCCGCCAAAGTAGGAGGAAAATGAAGTTGCATTTTGCAAAAGTAATTTTTTATTCTGTGAATGCTATTACAACATCTATTTTTTCTTTCATTATATCCTAAGATATCTCCAAAGGTCTAGGGATGCTTATAGGAAAACCCCAAACAATAGTGAAACAAGTAATTGCAGACTAGCTATGGAGTCTAAATTAAATAGCCAAGACAAAACTATGTACACACATCTTTATATTGTGATGAACCATAATTGAATGAATATAGAGGCCTAAGTGTTTATATATTGACAATATATATACAGATGTTGAAATTGACAAAAGGCATGGTTCAATTTTAGCAGTACGTGGGAGACAATACTAGCAATTGTAAAAAATGTATTCCATACTAAGCGATACGATGACATTGAACTATGTTGGTGCAAGATAGTTATCATATGTGAAGGTTTGTTTTCATAAATGTAAGTCGAGCATTGCAGATGTATTTGTAAAGACCAACAAAATATAGATGTTAGTTGCGACAATGTTTTTGAAGCATATTTTATAGATGAGGAAAGTGTGAGTGTAAGTGTGTTTATAATTGTATACCTTGTTGGTGGATGTTGTTGTTAACACTAAGGATAATGTGACCTTGAATGAGTGTAAATATTCCTTGGGAAGTGAAAGTATGGAGGAGGTGGACAACAAAGTTTTTGTTTTGAACGTAGTGTTTAGGATTTGTAACAGTCAGAGCAAGAAACAATTTGGGATGTTTCACTTGACTAAGTTCTTGAACAGATAAATAGGAGATTATTTTTTGTAAAGTTGTTGGTCAATTGTATTGAAAAATGGTGAAAATGTATAAAAAAGGTATACCTTGCATGATGCGAAGTGTTGACATTTTTAGGTGTTGTTTAAGGAACAATAATGAAAGAGATGGAAAAATGTTGAAGAGTATAGAAAGGGGTAAACAACCAGTGCTTCGTCATGTACGGAGTGACCATATTTAGTTTCAAAGATGAATTGTGTTGTAACTTTATTTGCATAAGTTATAACAACAATGATTATTCTAGAAAGAAAATTGAGATGAGTTAGAACATATAATGAAATCCTATAGAAAGAAAATATCCATAATCGTGCAAAAGACAATGGATTTCTAGTCTTGTAAAAAGGTATTCACAATGGTCCAAATTTCAATTAGAAAGTGTTTGCAATGGTGAAATATCCATAAATAATGCCAATTATATATTAAAATGGATAAAATTTCAGAAAAGTTACAGAAAGTGTTGTTTCCACATTCCTTGGACCAAAATTTAGTTAGTATAAATCGAACCCACTTGATCTAGTATTGAAATATGCTAGATTAAATACTTAAAGAAATACAAACCTAAAATATTGGTGATGTGATGAATGCAACTAAGTCACACCAATCTAGAATGTGTAAGCTCACATACACATGGAAAGTGGAAGTAGATTAATTCTAAAATAAATATGTATATATTTGACGTACTTCAATTTTTGAGATGTCGAAAGAACTGAGAACAAGAACAATTATGCATGATTTGAATAACGAACTATTTATGTGGAATATCTGATGATGTGGAGTAACTACTGATGTGGAGCGAGCTTTCCCTAATGGGTAACGTTTAAATCTCTGTAACTGTAATTAGTACATAAGATCCACCTTTGTTAGGAATCCATGCAACATTAAGGTTAGGAGTGGTTACCTTTATTAAGGAGGAGGTCACAAAATCTCATTAATATGGAGATATTAATAAATTGGAGATTTTAGACTTGTTTGTTGTGGCAAAAAGGGATACTCTATCCAAACAAATATGTAGGGTCCACTAAATAAGAGCCACCTTTTGTAATGCCCCCTCCTGGGACATCAAAAAAGACACATCAATCGTGGCTAGAATTTTAGGGTAATAATTTTTTTTTTGTTTAAGTGTTTAGTTAGTACTAATACATCCCTTAACTTCTTTCTTGATTACTAATTTTACACCATTTAATTTCTCCAATCTAAATTGTTCACTAACATTCACTCGAAACTAATTATTTAATTATATTTTAATTTTACTAATGCCTTACAAAAATAACCCTACACCACTTTTAATCTATTCACCCTCTTCTTAGGTTCAACACCCCTCCCTATTGATATATTTCCCATTAAGACCCCATGATAAAAAAAATAATGCAAGGTTTAATAATGACCCTACGATTAGACAATTTCAACTCTTGATCTAGTTGCCCTAGGATGCTCTAAAATGTCCCCTTTTCCTTTCTCTTTGTTTCCTTCCATTCTTATTCTTCTTGTTATATTTTTCCTTGTATGAAATACATATACATATTTATACTCATTTATTTTGGTTTGTTTTATTATACATATATTTATAATTATGTCATTGTTTGGTTGGTTATTCATTTATCTCTTTTGTTTTTGTGATGGGGTGGATTAGGGCTGCGCGCAGGCGGGGGTGGCGCTAGGGGCGCGGGACAGTGATGCCGTGGGGACTAGACAGGGGGGGCGGAAGTACCGGCCAGGGCAGGTTTGATGTGGCCGCGGACAGTAGGAAGGTTGCAGAGGGGGACAAGAGGGGTGGACGGGCGGCGGGGAGGCCGCAGGGTAGTGGAGTCGGGGCGCAGGAGGGGAGGGCAGGTCTGCACAGGCAGGAAGGTGGCATAGCAGGCGGCGACGGCAGCGGACAGAGCGCGGGGGTGGTGGCCGTGGGGGCAGCGACGACTGTGGGGTTCTGTGGGGGGGGGGGTCCGTGGGGGTAGCGTCCCCCACGACTGTAACAAGGGTGCGGGGGGGGAGTTTTGCCCCCCCCTGCCATTATTATTATTTTTTTAAATATGACAGTTGGCTGGGGGGGGAGGGCCGACCCTCCCCCCATTACTATTAATTATATATATAGAATTCGTTTTAAATGTATTTTGTATAAAACATGATACATATACCATGTAGATGAACTTTGAATATATATATATATTCTGTAGTGCTTTTTTTTTTTTTTTCAATATGTGACCATAAATAAAACAACATATATATATATATATATATATATATATATATATATATATATATATATATATATATATAATGATTTAATGATATTTATATGCATTGGGTATATCACCAAATAAAATAAGCAAGAATTTTCCAATATAAATAAGATTTATTTCTAAAATGATCTCTTCAAAGTAGGCAACTTAAAACCAAGTATGAATATTTTACAACACCAAACATTAAACTTCTCAAGGAAATGAAATGTAAATTCTCAACTTTCCTTTCATGTATTATTTTTATTAATATTTTTAAGAGAGGAGCATATTGCAAGAAGGGGAGTATTTCTCATTTAATAGTAGGCACATGCTTCCTTAACTAAAATAAACAATTAGTCTTCTAAATAACATGCTTTCTTAAGTTTTCACAAAAGCAAGAAAGTGCAAGGAAGCAAAAGAAATACAGTTTTCTTTTCTTGACATATTGCTATCAATGTTTGCAAGGTAACAAAGGTGTAAGGAACCCAAAATCTTCAACAAACTATTTTTCTTTTATAAATATAAATGCAAGAGTTATAACAAGATTCAAGTAGATAGATTATTTACTTCATTACTTCACAAGCTTGGGTTACATGGATGTTAACTCTCAAGTAGCATCAATCAAACTTTTCTAAAACAAGTTTACAAGTGATACAAAATGTACAAAATGGAGGATGTGCAAGGAGATGTAAACATTCATGTACTATATTCGAAGAGGGTTACATTACAAGAAAGTATCACAAGGATAAGAATAATGAGAGCCCAACATGCCACCAATTCCAACTGAGAGCAAACTTCCATGTCTTCCAAAACCATGCAAGGAGAAAAGAGCTTGTTTATCCACCCAACCTTTAGGCATCATCACATGCCTATCCCAAGGTTGGGATGCATGCTAGCCTCCCCCAAGCCCATGGGAAAGAGGATAGCTAAACAACACTTGCACAAGGTGAAGGGTAAAACAACAATGAAACAAGCACACAAACATAAAATTCACTACAACACAAGACTCCAACTTACAAGGAGGAGAACCCATGTTCATCCTCCAAAAATGGGGAAGAGAGGAGAAAGTTCTCCAAAATTAAGTATCAATTTTATTTGCACATTAAACACATCTTCTTAACCTCCTTATTGCTCCTTATTCAAAACAAGACCCTCCTTATTCCTCCCCCTTTCTCCAAGTCCTCCTTGGAAGGATTTTCAAACCCCAAAAGGGGTTTCCTTACCAAGGATGGGGAAGGAGATTCAAGCCAAATGAATCAACTTCCCCACCTCAACCATTTGAGGGGAAAAACAAACAATGAGGTCCTACAAGGCTTGGCCATCAAGCCTTGAGGATTGAGAGGGAAAATTCCCTCTTTCTTCCCCCACACTCCAACACTCCATCATGCCATATGATGGAGGGAGTAAAAACACACAAACAACACTACAAGCTACATTCCACAAAAACATTCTCAAGCAATCAATCTATTAACTAACATAAAGCAACACAATAATAAGATCTAGGAGCCTACCTCAACGAAAGCTCTCCAAAAAGCTTCCTAACTTCAAGTTTTCCACTCTTAGCTCCAAGCAAATCCCAAGCTCCAAATCACCCAAGCATCCAAACAAGAAAATCCAAGGAAAAGTCCCTCTCATTTCCCATGAATGAGAATTTGAAGAGGAGCAAGCAAGCATCCTCACAAATGAGGGGGTGACATGTGTCATCCCTCTTCCTCCTCATGGTCAAAGATGCCAAAACAAAAGAGAGAAAGGGTAAAATTATCTTTTTGCCCTCTTCTCCCAAAATCCCTTAGATGTTAGCAAGACAAAACTAGTTGAACTTTTGATAAACACACAAATCCACATCTCTTACATGGATGTGACAAAACAAGGGTAGAAAGGGAGGGAAAACTCCCTCTAGCCTTGAAAACAACCCCCCTACCCATTAGGTAGGGTCCAAGGGCTCATTTTTGTGATAGGGGGACTCCCAAGCTACAAAGGGGTCCCCAAAAATGCCCAGAATACCCTAATTTCGGGTTTTGCATTTTGGCACAAGGGTAGAGGGTGTGGGGACCACCCAAGGGTCTCACATGTGACCCTAAACCCTTGTGATTAAGAGACTTATTAACAAAAATCAACAATTTAAAAGAAAGTGGGATTATTAACTCCCAAAACAAGTTTACAAATTTACTAACAACCCTAAACAAAATTAATAATACAAAGCAAAATACTTTACATACATTGGGGTCACTCATAGTGCCCAAAATTAATAATCATCTATCCTAGGGCTTCACACAGTAAACATGGCTAGGACTCAGCTCGTGGGCTGCTTGTGCAAGATTGAGTAGTTGGCCTGAATCCCACATTCTCCTGTAAACCTGTCACCTGCACACTCATTGCACACATTAACCGCACATGTCTGATACAATATAATTAAGTGACATAGTAAGATATCAATGCATGCTAAACTAACCTAACATCCTACTGAAATCAAGATGCGACAATGTGCACAATTATATTTCACATTCCAAAAGTTAGACAAGATGAATAAAGTGACATATAATCCCACCATGCAACAACTATCCATCAATAGAATTAGATTTCCAAGCACATCATATTCATTAGTTTCCATGTCATAACAAGAAAATGCGACAATAAAGAAATTAGGCTAAATTGGCGCTATACGCCTGAATGTCACACATGTCTAATAAAATCAAATATCTAAATATAATGTCCAAGATATCACCAATCACTGTCAAAACATGTCTATGAGCAAATAAACAACAAGCTACTGAGTTGTAGAAAGTGTGGGCACTACACCTTTATTGGGAGTCCATGCAACATAAAGGTTTGGAGCAGTGACCTTTATTGAGGAGAAGGTCACAAAATCTCATTAATATGGAGATATTGATAAATCAGAGATTTTAAACTTGTGAGTTGTGGCAAAAAGGGATACTCTATCCAATCAAATATGTAGGGTCCATGCTGAGACAAGAAAAATGAAAAGGTTACTAAGGTCAAATATTTATAAATGGGATGCATATATTAATAGTGTTATTTCCTTTAGTGCCATATGAATTTTGAAAAAGGTTTGGTTGGAGTGTTAAAAACATCTAGAAATTTTCTTCGATCTTATAGTTGCAAGAATTGTGGTAACATGTATGAGTAATTTTCAAGTTGCAACCATGTTTAATGTTCGTCTCTCATCTCATGCAATCCAGTGTTGCGGCTCTTTACCATTCTCCTCATGTTCAGTACAAGGGTATCTTTTGAATGAGATTTTGTTTTATAACCACTCTTATTTTGTGTTGGCCCTCAAATCACATGGCTAGTGAAAAACCCAAATGATTTTGGACTATCTCGGATTAAATTTAATACATGTATGAACACAAATTAATGTTGGATGCACATTGAATTTACAAGGAATTGTGGTAATTTTTTTTAGAACAATAAATAAATATTGTAATACACAAATCCAAACTAAAATGCAATGCAAAATATATCATATAGAATTATGATTGTAGAGATCATTCTTATTATAAATTGACATCTAATCCTTATTATGTAAATCATCATATACCCTATATAGGTTAAAAATGGTAGATTTTAATTATGTGCAATGAAATTAGTTAGAAATTATGTAAATTGACAACACCATACTATTGGTTAGTAATATATATTTTAAGAAAATTCAATCATTTTAAGATTATTTTTACAATTTAATATTTTCTAAAATCTTATTGAATATTGAATAATATATATTAATAAATTGCAATAATTTTTTCATACATTTTTGAATTATTTTATCTTAAAAATATTTCTCTTTTATTAATAATATTATTCTATAATAATAGATATATTATGATTCTATAAAGAAATTATCACGATTTGTGTATTACAATATTATTCTATAATAGAATTGTTTAAAATTAAGTTTATATTTTAAACAATTTATAACCATAATCAACTGCCAAAAATGTTAGTTGAGACGTCATACAAAATCTTTGGAGATTGAATTTCGAACACGAACGATAGAATGAGTGAAATTAAAATATAAAACATTGAGAAACGTTCACATGGAGTGATCTTGGATAAACATTGAAGCTTAATTTTTCCTTCTCTTGTTTAAAAATTTCATTCCTCGTTTCAAAATCTTCACCACATTATTAAATCAAAAAAATAATTGTGGTTGTATAACTGTCAAATTTATTATTGAAACAGCCCTCTATATTAAAATACAGAAATGTTATAACATCGGAACCCCAAGACAATGTCAAATTTCAAATATTAGTGTTTGGAAGTATTGCGAATTGTCAGGTAATCAGCGAGTGCACTGGAATTTTGAGATGTTTTACGGTCATAAAACTTATGACCGTATCAATTGCTGCAAAAGCATGTAAAGAAAATTTATAATTTATTCACAAATGTTTTTAATAAATATATATTTTGAATCGTAATAAATTTATTATAATATGCAAGAAATTCTGATTCTAAGTAAATATAAAAATATTAATATAACCATAATTTTCTTTACTTATTTTTTAATACAAAATATAATTAATTAATTTTTTTTGATGAATAAGATCTTATATTTTATTAACAAGTAAAATGATACAAGATAATTCAACAAAAAAGCGGATGGTATAAGAGTACACTCCAAAGCCATGAACAAACTAAGTCAAGCTTATGAAAATTTGACTATAACAACATAAACATTGAGAAAATGAAATTAAGCCGCTACTGCAAAAAGTTGACTAATAGAGGGCGGATCATGATCATCAGGCCAACCAAATCCAGGAAGGTCCTTGCCACTGTCTAGCACCTCCCAACCAGAGCCAACATGAACCTCTTCTTCATTGTCTTCTGTAGTGTCGCGAGTGCGCAAGATGGCTAAATCCATTCTGGGAAATTTATCTGACAGAGGCGGGAGGCTCCACCTGTCATGGGTGCGTGGCTCGGGGGTAGCCGACGAGCCCCAACTGAGATGATGAGATGGCGGAGGGGAGCCCCAACCTTGGTGGCAAGATGGGGGTGGAGGAGAGAAGCTCCTCCGTGGCGGATGACTACGCGGGGACCAACAAACACGTGACTGAATGAGTGACGCTGAGAGCGGCTTTGATGACCACCTCGAGGATGACTGTCATGGGGAGGAGAGTGCTGAGAGAGACAAGGAAAATCTCGATCAAAATTGTAAGGGATGTCACCCCAGTGACGAAGAAGGGTCAAAAGGTGCTCCACCTCGGGGGCCACCTTATTTGCTTGCACTTGTATCTGCAACAACACATTGGAGATAACCATTGAATTATTATAAATAGAGAAATGTTGATCAACTTTAACATGAGAAAAATAAAAAAGAATTCCTTTCTTTCCAAATCCAAAAAAGAATTTCCCCTCTAAAAGCATGCCAAATTTGGCCAAACATGTGAGGCATTCTGGGGTTATCACCTAACATAATATGCTTCCAGGTGAAACATTCTAGTCTGAAAGAGAGAGAGAGAATGAGTGAATCCAATTCCAAGCCTTTTGGGCTTTACTATAATATGAGAAAAGGTGGGATAGGGTTTTCAAGTGTCCACAGAAGGGAAATTTGGGGGCTGAGACACCAAGTTGAACCAGACGGGCAACAATTAGAAGGCCTTGGTGGAGAACACACTACAAAAGTGAGTAATTTTAAGTTCCACATAAGCGGACCAAACAATGTCGAATCTCCTTCTCCAACTAGAAGGAGAAGAATGTAACCCCCACTGAGTGTTGAGTTTTCCAACCATGGGCATATGTGGAGATAGCCAAGAATAACATTTACTAGCAGAGTAATTTCAGAAGGGGGTATCCACGAACCATTTCCAGTCTGTCCACCATGGAAAGGAGGAAAGAACAACAATTTTATGACTAATATGGTCAGGAAAAAAAGAGAAATGTCAGTAATACTAGCTCAATCATGTGAGGCAAGGTTAAGTTCAACTTCGAGCTCATTCTAATCACACCAAGCTTGAATACGCTTGCAAAAAAGGTCTTGGATGGAGCGAATTCTTTGCTTGAAAAAATTAAGCGCAGGGATCTCGAGGACCTCTGCAAGGCACCGATCCTGGAATTGGATGACTGTCGACCACCACAAGGAGTGATGATTAACAGAGAGGCCATTATGAAAGCTGTCACCCTTCCATTGAAGACATGGTTTGATTTGTTCCCATTCTTTCCAGATACTTTTGAGAACAAAGGTGCCAACCACTTTAATAGGAACATGAGAAATGAGAAGATTGGAGAAGCCTGATAACCAATCAAATTTAACATGTATTTATATAAATAATTCACCAAATTCTTCAAACTTGCTTGATACGCCCTCTTTCACCCCCTATCCATTCTTTTCTGGTAAACACACCATGAAACTTTCTTTGAAAACTATGCGACTTCCCTACTCTTTCAAAATTCACATGCCCATTAATTGCATGTGTAATTAAGGTCTTAATTGAGCTTGATGTATACCCATTTAAGGTTTTAGTTTAATTTTTTGTTTGAAATCTAATGTAATATAGGACTAACAAAAATATTTCCTTGCTCTTCTAAGTTCCCAATTCATAAAAGGTGTTACTAAGCAATAAATAAATTATTTGTTGCATATTTATATACTTTCCTCTACCATTAAATTTTTAATATTTTGATAAATTAATTGAATTTTAAAATTATTTTAAATGTAAAACTCCTAAATTTTGTATCTAATAAGAAAAGTGTCATAAAAAAGTAAGTGCATGGAGATGGGGGGCCAAAAGGAGGTCTTAAGTGGACACTTTTTTTTTTTTTTTTCGAAAAATAAAAAACTTCAACTTTTACAAGTTACTTGAGATAGTTACACTCAACATTTGAAAATGTTATAAGAACATGAATTTTAGCATTTCGAGTCTAGTTTCTAAACTACTCTTTTAAAAAAAAATGGTTAAGTGTAAGTGGATTCAAGATCTAAAATACCAATAGGTGCTCTTGTTTTTGTTAAAAAAAATAGTTGTACTCAAAGATCTAAAATGCCAATTGATACTTGTGTAGATTTTCCAGCCATTATTGAACTCAAAGTTGAGGATAAAGTTTGGACAAAAAATCAAGACTGCGAAGGGTTTCCCTTCAAGTGTCGAACCTATTTTTCTCTTGGTCATTTAACTTCAGATGGTCTTGTGGGAAGAAAATATGTTAAAAGCAGAAGTTCATGGTGGAAGAAATCAAATCCTAGCCACCTGGTTGTAAATGACCCGTTAGATAGTGATTCAGATTCTGAGTCTAAGAAAGATGTCGATTTAGAATCTGAGAATGAGGAAGTGTTTCCTCATATTCAGAAGGCTTCATTTCAACATGATCTTCAAAGTTCTTCGGATTTGGTGGATCTAAAAAATGGAATGTGTTCCCTTCCTCTTGCTTCATCGGGAACCCAATATTCTAAGGAACATTTTTTAAGTTATGATTCCAATCCATAATAATGAAAATGAAAACCCAAATACTGAAAAGGATTGGATAGTTGTGAGTAGAAAAAATAAAGGGAATAATTCTCCCCCTAAGATGCACTTAAGATCCTATGGGAAGGGGTCTTAGGGCGAGCTTGGATTGTTTTGTTCTTTTTTGTGATGTTGGTTGGGATGTGTTGTTGTATTGGATGTGTTGTTTTTGGTTTCTTTGTGTCGTTGGTAGATGCTTCCTCATCTGTTCATCATTGCTACATCTTTGTCTCCACTTATTGTACGGGGCAGGGTCCCCTTTACCCTCCTTTACCTTTAATAAAAAAGTAAGTTCTATCAAAACTAATCTAAATTGCAACTTTTAAGGAAGTAAACTCTAGAGACCATAAGTGGGTCTCAAATACGGGAAATTGTATATAAGGTGGTATGATCCAATAACAAACCTAAAAAGGGATATTATACTAGTAAGAAGAATCACTTGATTAAATATAGGAAAAATAAACAATTCTTTGTATTTAAAAGTTTTAAAGGCAAAAAAATAACTTATATTGAAATTTTTATCTTCACATGAAAACAATCTTAACAAATGAAAGAGTAGAACAATGCCACATTTGATGAGATAGTCTTAATACTAATTAAATACTAAATAGGATACCCTTTTATATTCCAAGTGTTTGATTGATTTGGCAAGTGGACACCTCATGAGATTGATCTCTTCTATAGAGAAGATGCCAATTCTTCGAAACTATACATATAAAAATATAATAATCTAACACTAGCTAGATTTAATTTATAGAGTACTATTAAATGTCCTTCTCCTCTTTTTGATGAATTTGTAATCCCTTCATTTTTGTCTATATCATCTATAGTATAATTATTTCTCTAATGAGTTTTGAGGTAGTATTAGTGATTCAATTTGACATAGTCATTTTTTATATTTAAATAATAGATTTTTCAAGAAATAAATTGTAGAAAAAATAACACAACATTGCATCCATAAAATTGAATAATATAAACGAATTAGGATTGTATTTTTTTCAATGGAAACAAATTGTAGAGATAATTCTTACATTTCAAGAAAATTAGGCACTAGGAATGTTAATTCACAAAACAAGTGTGATATTTTGGGATGATGGTCTTGTTATTGCTAGATCATAATTTTTTATTGGATGGAATAATTTTAAGATCATAATGACTTACATAACATGTACATAAACAATATTTTTTATTCAAAATAATGTAGCATTCACCTTTATGTTTTAGGGGAAAGCATATGAGAGTGCATATTATATCACCTTTCATATTTGATGAGGCTTTAATAAGAGAACTATATACATACATGTCCTTTTTCATGTTGAATTGGCTGATGAGGCGAGTACTAGTTGTGGAAATACATATTGCATATGTCTTATCTATAAAAAACACATAAGGAAATTGTTACAAAAGAAATAGTATTTAATGTCTAATCTATTTGTTTATAATCTTGGGTGGGATAAAATTGTCCTGAACAAAATCCACAAGTCGTATCCAGAAGAGTTTAAAGTATAAAATAATTAGGTTTTTAGCTTTTGCAATTCAAACACAAATGAAGATAGAATTATTATAGAGGAAAATAAGCAACTTATTTAAGATATAGCAATATTGGAGGAACTTTAGAGGTATGCAGAAAGTTAACTCAAGAATTCCTTCAATTCCCATGCCGCTTATATCGATTACAATATGTGTTTAGATTACACCTCCATATATTGTAAGCCAATTTTTTGACTCTACTACTTACAAACCATACATTAATTAAATCAATATAAAAATAGAATGTAAAATGCATTATCATGAAAGTAATTCCAATAAAATAAAAAGTTACACTCCCCATGATTTGAGATAGTAGTCTCCATTTCCACATTAATTTATTTATGTTAAATATCCTATTCACCAACACAAATATCAACAATAATTTATAATGAATGTCTCGCTAGATTCATTATTACTATCCAAAGTGACCAATAATGTATTTTTGATATGTAATCATCAGACACGAGTGATGTAAATTATTTTCCTTCAATAATTATAAGTATAGTATTCAAAAAAACGGAGGAGGAGATGATGTAAAAGTTGATTGTGACTTTGACTTGAGAAACAAGGCCATGAATGGCGGATCCCGCCGAAGCAGGAGGAAAATGAAGTTGCATTTTGTGAAAGTAATTTTTTATTCTGTGAATGCTATTACAACATCTATTTTTTCTTTCATTATATTCTAAGATATCTCCAAAGGTCTAGGGATGCTTATAGGAAAACTCCAAACAATAGTGAAACAAGTAATTGCAGACCAGCTATGGAGTCAAAATTAAATAGCCGGGACAAAACTATGTACACACATCTTGATATTGTGATGAACCATAATTGAATGAATATAGAGGCCTAAGTGTTTATATATTGACAATATATATACATATGTTGAAATTGACAAAAGGCATGGTTCAATTTTAGCAGTACGTGGGAGACAATACTAACAATTGTAAAAAATGTATTCCATACTAAGTGATACGATGACATTGAACTATGTTGGTGCAAGATAGTTATCATATGTGAAGGTTTGTTTTCATAAATGTAAGTCGAGCATTACAGATGTATCTGTAAAGACCAACAAAATAGAGATGTTAGTTGCAACAATGTTTTTGAAGCATATTTTATAGATGAGGAAAGTGTGAGTGTAAGTGTGTTTATAATTGTATACCTTGTTGGTGGATGTTGTTGTTAACACTAAGGATAATGTGACCTTGAATGAGTGTAAATATTTCTTGGGAAGTGAAAGTATGGAGGAGGTGGACAACGGAGTTTTTGTTTTGAACGTAGTGTTTAGGATTTGTAATAGTCAGAGCAGGAAACAATTTGGGATGTTTCACTTGACTAAGTTCTTGAATAGACAAATCGGAGATTATTTTTTGTAAAGTTGTTGGTCAATTGTATTGAAAAATGGTGAAAATGTATAAAAAAAGTATACCTTGCATGATGTGGAGTGTTGAAAATTTTAAGTGTTGTTTAAGGAACAATAATGAAAGAGATGGAAAAATGTTGAAGAGTATAGAAAGGGGTAAACAACCAGTGCTTTGTCATGTACGGAGTGACCATATTTAGTTTCAAAGATGAATTGTGTTGTAACTTTATTTGCACAAGTTATAACAACAATGATTATTCTAGTTACATAACTATTTGCACTTTTGAAGAGTTCTTTTATTGATGTATTTGATATAAAATTGTACTCATTGCAAAATGGAGGAATATTTTCTAAAATGCTACTTTTATTGAATTAAATTAAATGTTCATAGTGAATTGCACTTGAATTAGAATTGGTATGCTCCCACGTTTTTCTTACAGATCCATCAGAGCACTTATAACACAACATTGCATAACAATGGACTTTCAATTATGCTTTGATCGATGTTCGTACCTTGTTCTAAAGCTCCCAATTCAGCACGTGTTACTGCTAAAAAAGATTAGGGGAATAAATAAAAAAAAGCAAGGGAAAATTTATGAAATTTGTATAAGACAAAAGTTTATTCTATATATTCTATTCCGTTGATTGATCCTGATCTTAAAAAATTTGTGTAGAAAATATGGAACAGTACTGATATCAGGGGAGTGGGTTTAATATAGAGGAGATAATAGAGGTTTGAAAATCTGCCTAAATATTATTTAAAGCACAATATTTTTTTTGAATCCCTTGATAGGCCTGGCAAGAGACGCCATTTCCCCTCCTCGACATTGTATACCCACAAATCGTTCAGTCGCTCGTTTTGGCTATAGCCGCCAAATACGTACACGTGTCTATCATCTGCTGCCAATTCATGATAGCTCCTGCACATATTCTCATTCAATTTAAATAACAGGAACATAGAGGAGTACAACGTGATAAAAGGTGGGGAGATATGGGAAAAAACGGTGTGGCGGGTCGTTGGTGTCTGAAGAAATGAGCGTCAATTCCCCTGAGTGGGTGTCAGAAGAATATAAGCGATTAAGGTATTGATGATCTTTGTCTCGGTTGCAGAAGATGTAGACGAGGGGACTGATGGAGGTCATGGTGATACCCACCATGGGAGGCGGCGGCGGCCCCTTAGCCTTCGCCATCGACCACGAACTCTGATGAAGATAAATTCATGAGGAAATAAGAAAACATGTACCCGTGACAGAGCTAGACAAAATATTACAGAGCAGTGGAAGTAAAAAATATTTGGACTCGAATAGGAACTATGCCACAGATTTGGCTAAATATTTGCAATTTTGTCAAGAGACTGCAAATTGAAAAAAATCAGAATAAATATACATGTATCTGATTTCAAAGGAATTGTTATTCTCAACAACAATATTGTACATATGAATGGACTTAAACTTTCTGAAATCTATGAGCAAAGAAATGAGATGCACGGAGCTGGTCTTGTGATACTGAAGCATCTAAAAATATTCATGATATCTGTATTCACCCTTTCTAATCACTTAACATCCTAGGTGTGCCGGCCTATCACCCAGCCTAACTGGGTGGTCAACTGAGGTGTGCGCAGGCACCGAGCCCCTCTATATGATCTTTGCAATATTTTTTATCAACATTAGAGGGACAATGCACTGATATAACTGCATGCATTCTAAGACAGAAACAAGGAAATTAGATCTAAGAACAAATGCACCATAATATAGATGAGAACATTACAATAACAGGGGGAATCATTTCTGGACTATAAGCATCATCAAGAACATAAGGGTTTGGATCCATAAACATAAAAGAAAAATTACAAATCAAGATCCATGCCTCAGACATTTAAAACATGAATGGAGCCAATACAATAACAAGGTCCGCATATATTCTCTATAATAGCTTCATTACAGAGATTACGCCCATGATTCCCTTAGCTATCACTCTCCACATGCTCATACATTCTCTTTTCTTCCTGTGGCGCACACACTTCTTGTCATGCACAACAATACATAATAAAGAATCACATATCATTTCCGTGAATGATAACCATAATTATGCCCTCGAATATCCTTTCCTTGAGCTGGAAGTCTTCCATACTTTACCTTTATCCATTAACACTTTTGGTCACATTTCCATGTTCTCCCCAAATGTGAATTTGAACAAGGCCCAAAAGTGACTAAGTTCCGAACCTTCCCTTCTTGGGCACAAGCCTTCGTGTATTCCCAAAATTTACCTATGCGCGTGCCTTCGCACCCTGCTTCTGCATGCCACAACCCTCTATGCCTTAGGTACTTGGTTATTTAAAAGGCTCAACATTACCCCACACTAGCTTGATTTCCATCCACGAAGATCCTTCATGCTCCCCAAACAAAACTTTATCGACCAAAAATCAGGTAAGGCAAAAAGAAACTTATCTGCCACCACCACCTAGAGGACCAACTGGGTTAACTCGGGGAATTCTACATCTATTTCCCCCTTCAAATTTTTCCATGCCTCCAGCTCTATGAATGCCTTCCATTGCACCTCTCCTACTAAAGCAGGTACTAGGTCTGGTGTGATCTCTTCCACCTTCTCCTTCAACTCCTTAATCGCCACCACCTGCTTCGCGTAAAGACCCTTAAACACATCCATACTTTTGGTGATGGAGTCTCAGAGTTTGACAATCCCGAATTCTTACTTCTCACGTTTGGTATTTATTTTATCCTTATGTGTTGTGGTGTTAACAATCAATTGTGTGAACTCAGACTTGTTAGTTGGGACTTTCTCCTGGAAAGGCCTAGAGGGTAGCCTCTTCATCTATTATTCAAATGCCAATGATGGGCTTGCACTTCCGGTAGCTGTCAAAACCCCTATCTGCTAGTATATTTTCTTCCTTGAGTTGGGTGAGAAAGTCCTCCAACTTAGTGATCCAGGCTTCTACAATGATCTTGTTGTTTTATTTTTCCTTGGCGAGTTCTTCAGTGGTAGGCCCATCGCCATCCTTGATGTTGGCTAACAACATCCCCACAAGGTCGTCCAGATACTCCATTTCATCACCATAGTTTTTCTTGGCTTAGCTTATCAGCACCGAACATTGCCCCAAAATAATCTTAACTAGGGCGCATGCTCCATCATATGCCTCCTTGGTTCACGCCTACTCCCCCTTTAACCCTTGGCACAATCTCTCTATTTCCTTCTCCTTCTCTTTCTTTTCTACAACCAAGGTTCGAACGGTTTCCCTGTGTCCAAGCTACCTCTTACCACCTCCAAAGACCTATTTTGTAGCACGTTGCATGCCTTCTCATCAGTGAGGTGGCTTAGATCCACTACCTTGTATGTATCTCCTTCCTTCTTCTTCAGATGAATGGTCTTTATCGCGTGATCGTTGACCTTGAACTTAGGCTCCTTTGCATGGAAATGCAGGTTCCAGCTTATCATCTTCCTAGTTCTTGTCACACCCACACTTTGATCCAAAATATCCCACACATGTAGCTTCTCCATGGGGAGGGTACCTTGAAATATTGTGTGCAACACCTTTGCAAGATCATCCACGAAGTCCATTTGTGGGGACATAGACATCCATTTCTTCCTTAGAACCTTGCACTTTGTTCGTTGATTCTTTGATCCTTGAGTGAATCCTTTATCCTCCTTTATGACAAAGGAGTATCCCTTATTTTATTCCTTCTATTTGGTGGGTTGTGTAGGAGGAGAACCTCATACTGGACTCTCAATTTCTTTCATAGAATGAGCCTTCTCCTTGGCATGCTCATCAGCCGTTGCTTTGGTTTCTACCTCATCCCTTCTCTTCTCCTGCCTCAAGTTCCTCCTTGAAGGTTGTGGTATCTTCTTCCGAGC
The DNA here is from genome assembly GCA_019776745.2 of Taxus chinensis. NCBI lineage: Eukaryota > Viridiplantae > Streptophyta > Pinopsida > Cupressales > Taxaceae > Taxus > Taxus chinensis. The sequence goes on from CM034150.1 coordinate 195,918,578, forward strand.
CTGTTTCTGTTGCCAAACTAGAAAGCTCATGTACCTTTTGTTTCTTCTGTTTTAGATCCTCTCCTCTAGGAAAATCACCTTCCTCGCCCTCTTCTTGTGAGTCTTGGGCGCTGCTCGGTTGTGATGTACTTGTGCCCACATAGCTACCTCGGTGTGTATAGTATCTTCTCTTCCAGGAAGTGTCCAACTTCACTTCACCCTCTTCTTCTTCTACTACTAATACTTCTTCCTGGACCACTTTTATTGGTGGGATCTACGTTTCATGTGGCCTTGGGAAGGTGGCGTCTCTAACCTCCACCTTAACTCTTCCATGTGTCTTGGGGCGTAGCTGTACAAATACTTGATGGATGTAGCCCTTGATGGTAACATTGACCTGTGGGTACAGATCCAGAAAGTCAGGCTCCAAGGCCTCCACATATGCTTGCCTCGAGTTATATCTGTAGGTCGCGTGCAAGGTGTGTACATCAACATCCACCTTATCTGAGTTGAAGGTTAACTATTGCGCATCCTTTAGCTAGTTGATGGCACACTTCATGTATTTAGTGGTGAATGCAATCGAAAATTTTGTACCATGCCCCTGATTCTCCTTTGGCCATCATGAACCGTGTTAAACAAAAGTGTTTCATAATAATGAACTACACCTAGTCCCCAACAATCTATGGTAGCTCGTGCGGGATGCGCCATTCATTTTATAAATATCCATGTAGCCTCTTGTACCACTTGTTCATTCATTCCTTGTAGGTGTTTGAGATGGACCCGTCACAAGTGAATTGCTTAAACTGTACAGCAGGAGACATGTGTGCTGGTGGGTAAACCCACATGTTCCCTTCTAGTCCATCTGGGACACCGATTTCCCAGAATACAATTAATAATAGTATGGACCCCCAAGTTATTTTTACTCCTAAGTCATTCTACACTCGCACCTCCTCAATGATACTATCCGCAATAAATTGTGCATAGTTGTAGTGTTCCCTCTTAGAAACTCTATAGGCAATGTCCAATAATATCTTGTTCATGTCCATCCATCTCTCTGATGCTCCCAATTTGCAACTAATGAGTTGGGAAGTGAATCTTAACGTCGTGTCTGGAAGATCTGAAATAACTTGAGCCCTTCCCCCCTTCTCATAGTTTAATTATTTTGCTAACTATTCCACTTTCGTAGTGGCACCTAAATTGAGGGCGACGTCCTCACCAATGTTTTGTAGGCTTGTTACCATATGGATCAAATTTCCTGTGAGTGTCATCCTCCTCCCCGCAAAGTAGAAGAAGTCGTCATGCACTCATGACATCAACCATCTGAAAAGTGGTGTGGGTTTAACGAAAAATAACATCTCCCACAGCTGCAAAACCCTAGTCTTCTACAACTCCTTCATCACCGAATCATCTACCATAGGGTTTCCTTATTTGTCTAACCCTGGGATCTCCTTATATAGATCCTTCCACATCGATTTGTTGTGGTTGTTGGTTTTGTTGTTGAACTCGCTTATTTTTCATCTGTATAACTTTGAGCTCCACCTCTCTATCTTAATAACCCCTAGGGGATACTGCATTTCCGAATAAAATTCCACGAGTTCTTCCTTTTCCACCACTGGTCTCTTATTCTTACTCTTCTTTGGTGCCATCTCTTGTTTTTCTTCTCATGCCCTAGGTGCTTTTAATTTTTCCTTGTCTACCCGAACTTGAAAACTTCAATCACTTATCCTTCATGCAACCCCTTGATACTCTACTATCTTCTCCTCCTCTTGCTACAATGCAAAATCACACCACAACTTGCACAACTCCACTAGTTTGTGAACTGTAAATTTCTTTCTTATCAAAACCCTCGTCGCACTTCAAGCTCGGGAGCACAAAAATTTTCTAAGGAAAAGTGGTCGAAATGACTACCTTTACCCTCTATTTATACTTTTTCATAACCTCGATGTCCTTGACCCACACGTTTTTAAAGTCACTTTTTAATAAAGTAATTTTACTACTTGTGAACTTCCGTGACTATCATTCGTGTACTGTAGTCATAACCTTATGGCACGCTGATACTACTTCACTGCCACTGGCTTCCTTCATGTGCCTCACCGTGCTGAAGTACATAGCCTATGTGTTGTCTACTAAGTAGTTCCCTATACCACCACCTACCTAATTTTATAATACTCGATCGTTTCTTCTCTTCTGTGTTGTCTATACTCGACTTAAAAAAAAATCTCCAAGACACCTTTATTACGACAGTAGTGAATTTGAACACATATTTCACTACAAAAACACACATTTGAACATCATCCTCCACACAAATTGCTCTTCTTCCTTTCACTATTTATTCTAGACCGTGTCTTCCAACAGTCCATATTCCTTTGAAAAGCACTAATGTTTTTCAAATTTGGACGCCAATGGACCCCAGACTAAAAGTATACATGGTCCTTTTTGAATGAAGTCAACTTCAAACGTATTTAGGTACTGGTGCTCTAGACATGCACAAAACATAGAATAGAAAGGACAAGAAAAGTGACAAAGAAAGGAAACACATATAAAGGAAAATGCATTAAGGGAAATTCTACGCTAACTAGAAATACTATCTTATTTACAAACACACCGAAGACTTATTTATCAGTAGGGATTCAACGTAATTTCGTTAAAGAAACGGGGGAAACCTCGTGCCATCTAATGCTTATAACTTGAATGTTCTTGAATCAAGTATATAAGTGATAGTATATGGTCCCAAATAATGTACCTTAAGCTTCCCTAGGTGGCACATGAAACTTAGAATCATAATGCAGAACCATCTTACCCAACCTCAAAATTATTTTTTTTAGTGTGATCATCATTTCATGCCTTCGGTTGTGCTTTCTCTATCTTCTAAATCCATCTGGAAATGGAACACCTCTCATCTAACTCCATAATTTTATCAATGCTCTCCTTTAATGTTTTTTCATCAGCTAATCCTCTTACGTGTGTAATACGTAGAGACGGCAACATGAATTCCATGAGGTAGAAATACCTCTGTGCCAAACACCAATTGAAAGGGTGTGGCCTTATTCAATCACTTCATAAGTTGTTCTATATGCCCACATCATTGCAGGGATTTTATTATCATAGTATCTTCCTCAGACATCACAAATATTTGTTAACATGTGACTTAATATCTTGTTAAATGCCTCAACAGTTCCATTAGCATGAGGGTAGTAGGGTTTAGTTTTATGATGCGCCACCATAAATGTTTCCAACAAGATTCAAACAGTCTCATTTAATAAATGTGTACCCCTATCACTCTTTAAGCTCAAAGGAAATCCATACATGTTGATTATGTTTTCCCATAAGAACCTAGTTGTTGTTTCTATTGTGTAATCCTTTATAGGTTCTGCTTCTTCCCACCTTATAAGATAATCTATGCAAGTGATAATATAACATGAACATGTCCTACACGTGGTTGGGGAAATAAGGCCCACAAAGTCATTTTTCCACTTTTCAAACAACTCTACATTAGCGATAGGTCTTAGTGTCATTTTATCTCTTTGTCCTGGTTAACCAAGGCACTAGAAATAATCACATGACTTGCAATATTCGATACAATCCTTGTAAATTATTTCCCACCAAAGGCTTGCCAATAAAATCTTGTTATCGGTAGCATATTCTACATAGCGACCTCCTCCAATACCGCCATGAGCTTCTTCCATGATTACAACACGCTCATGTTCCAACACACACCGACGAAAAACCTCATCTAGGCCTAGTTTGTATAGGTCTTTGCTAATCAACATATAGGGCACGACATGTATAGCCAATTGATTTTACTCGAAGTCCTTCATTCCTTCTGGTGCCACACCCATTCACAAGAAAAAAACAATATCCTTTGAGTCAGAGGGCATGTGCTGAAATATAAATAACTATGTATCTGGCATTATTTCCTCAATGCTTCACGCGTCCTCTCCTGAGTCAATCTGTGATAAATGGTCAGGTCCAAAATTGCTCTTCCCTGGTTTCACCACAATCATAAACTCAAACTATTGAAATAATAAGACCCATCAGCATATGCACCCTTGTAAAACGGGATTTTCTACCAAGTAATTTAATGCCATGTGGTCTGTGTAGAAAATAAAAGGCATTGCTAGCAAATACTCCCTAAATTTGTGTAGTGCGTAGATCATTGATAATGCTGCACACTCCGTGGTCGTATAATTGTGTTATGCTGAAGTTAACTTCCTACTAGAAAAAAATAAGGGATGGTCAACAATACCCTCTCCAAGATGTGCTAAGACTCCTCCAATCATCATTGCTGATGCACATGAAAGGGCTTATCCAAAGAGGGAAAGTGTAAGATGGGCCCAGTGGTAAGTCTGTCCTTCACTGTGTCAAAATCCATATGTTGTGCCTCGCCCCAATGGAATTTGCATTTATGTTTCAACAAATCCTCTAATGGTGCAGAAATCTTGTCATAGCCTTTGATATTTTTTTTGTAATATCCCATGTGCCCTAAGAATCTGCACACAACTATTTTACTGGTAGGCTCCTCCAAACCCAAGATAACAACAATTTTTGTAGGGTCTCCAAATAATCCTTCCTTACATATGATGTGACCAAGTAAAGTGCCAAATGGGGTTGCAAAAACACACTTCCTATTGTTAAGCAAGATATTCAACTGCCTACATCTCTCAAACATCAACCTCAGATTGTCACAATGGTATATTACCAACCCATACACCATCCAATCATCCACGTAAACTTTCAAAAACTTATGGATGAAGTCTTGAAAGGATTGTACTACAGTACGCGAGAACATAGTAGGCATGTTATTCAATCCAAAAGGCATGATTGTATAATCAAATCTTCCCCATTTAGTGGTGAAAGTATTCTTCTCCTAGTCTTCCTTCACAATTCTTACCTGGTGATAACCTAAAAATCCATCTGTAAAAGAATAAATCTCCCGCCCTACTACACCTTCCAAGATTTCCTCAGTAAATGGGGTTGGAAAAGGATCTATGACACATACAAAATTCAAGTCCCTATAGTAAAAAAAAATCCTTATCCTTCCATCCTTTTTAATACTAATTACCATTGAACTCACCCACTCAGATTCTGCAATTTCCTCAATGATACAAGATCTTATCATGTTATCCATCTCCTCCTTAACATTGATGCACATATTCAGATTCATTCTATAAGGTCTCTTCCGAATTGAGTGCACACCCTCTTTTAAATTAATACTCATTTCTCCTAAAGAGAGATATACTCCTTTTAATTCATGGTACCCACGCGGGAAAAATATTGGAATTAATGCAGTAGATCGATGATTTTTGACACTTCTTGTTCTGTTTAGTAATCTCAAATGACAACTTCCTTCATCTCTGTCTCTGTACCGATGTTAACTTTATTTGTTTTCATAGGCTCATGGTAAGTGCGGGCTTTCTCATCTTATTTATCTAATACTTTGCACATACCTTTTGTATGGTTAATATCCAATTTTTTCACCTCCTCATCGTCTATCAAATAGACTAAATTTCCTTTTTCTTTCTCCAAGAAGACACGCTCAAGTTCCACCTCCTCCATCTCTTCTTCTGGTTCTTCTACGAAACACACCCCCAACTTAGGTTCTCCTAATAAATATATAATTTGGTCCTCAACCATGGAACTATCTCCCATAGTAAGGGACTTGACTACCTACAACACCTCATTCACTGATGGCTTCAAACTTTGATACCCAAAAGTTTGTATAATATGCACTTCCAGTTCCTGTAAGTTTCCCGTCTAACGATGCCTCTCTGAATGAATATACCATATGCGAGCGAAGCCTTGCAGGGTGGAATATAACTTATGTACCCATAGTGAAGGAGGCAAGGCTTTCACACCCATCATCCAGGTTCTCCCACACTCTTAGACATGGAATGAGGTAGACTCCTTCGCATGATAGTCGTGTATTATAGAGGGTGCATTGATCCTCAGAAACCTAACAGAGATCATGATACTCACTTTGCGCCACTCTAGAAGGTTTTCCCGATGGGTCTACCACCAACACGCTACCATCCTGTGTAAGGTATAAGTTAGAATATTGCTCCTTTCAGTGTGAGAGGTCCACTGTGCGTCCATCACACATAAAAATATGTTAGGGTTACCTTCCCTAGTATAACTTGGTAAGTGCCATCCTCTCAGGCATATAACTATGCGCGCTTTGGTAACTTGAGTGACAGATCCCTTCAGCCATCTTCCAATCAACTCATAGGTCTCATGTGCCAAATTGTCATATGCAACACTAGTTTTATCACTCATAGACTGAGCATCTTCCCATTGAAAAACTCCTTCTCTTGATGGATAACTAACCTCAGGGTCTCTAATGGTGCACACATAGATTCTATCCAGGTCCTCTTATCCCAAAGGCTCTATATAGGGTGCCGACTTCCCATCCGTCAGTGGAATAATGATGCGCTCCTCCTTGTCCTCGAAACTTATGTATCCTTTATTAAAGCACAAGTCAAAATTATTCTTATAGAACTAGGGGCATCCAAGTAGGGATGGGAAGTTATCTGCCTCAACAAGCGCTAAGAATTAAAAATCTCTAGTAAACTTTTCACCTTGGATGGTTATGGATGTATCCTTTAATACTACAATGGGAATAGCCTTTGTCTTATTTTCCATATACAACACATTTGAAGATGGCTGTAATGTGGGTCTTCCCATCTGATTCCATGCATCTAAAGTGAGAACATTAACCTCAGTGCTTGTTTCAATTAGGATGTTGCTCAAAATCCATCCATCCTAAACTGCATTCAATGCGATTTCCTTGTCATAGTCAATACTATGAGGGGCCAGATTAGAATGCAAAACCTACCTCTCGCACTCACCTTCAACACATGGTACTTTTTATCTTAGTCACTCTCCTAACAGAGGGATAATATTCTCCTGGTACAACATCCTACACACTTCTCTGACCTCATCCATGTCCTTCAATACTTTTCTTCTACTCCAACTTCTTGGTTTGCTCCTTAAAACACTGAATCTCCCCTTGCAGGTTTCTAACTACCTCCATGGTCTCTTAGTAAACCTCCTTCTGATGATTTGGATTTGGATACTTCCCATGTAACACCTATTCTCTTGTAATAAAATGCCTTTTCTTTGGTTCTTCCCTGATGCACGTGGCTTCTACCCACGTGGTTACTAAGACAAGTTCTAACTTAGAGTCATGGACCACCATAAGCATCCATAACAGATCAGCTTGATTCACACTAACCATTCCCGCACCCTAATTGTTTTTCTGGTTCTAGCTCATGTGCTCATACAACTCAGGGCACTCCTCATACTTATGCTTCTTCTTGCACCATGAGCATTGTAAAAAATCTAGACACTCACACTTGTAGTGTTCAATAGATCCATAATTGTAATAGGTTCCATGGGGAAATTCCCTCCTACCTCCTTGACTACCATGACCTTTTAATCCTCCGTGAAATCTTGTTCCTCAATCGCATCCATTTGTGCACCATTCAAAATGATGAAATTCATTCTTAGAATTATTCCCAATGTTGGTTTGGTGCACACCAATATTAATGACATCATGGATTTGGTCTATCAATCAAAAATCCTTTGTATCGTGCATCGTAGACGAGAAAATATTACAATAAGATGACACATTCTTGTGGAGCGCGCACTGCAACAATGGGTATCTGCTTGGATCAAGATCTCCATGATAGATCTCACAATCCAATGACACGACATGCACTATATTTCATGGGAAACTATCTTTGGTGTGTCCTTCTACCTCACAATCCATGCACTATAGTCCACTGCGAGTCTCATGAGCTGAGTTCATAGACAATTTCTCAAGCTACTTCACCATGACAATGATATGTGCTTCTAAAAATGGGCTTACTGCAGTGTCAATGCTTCGGACAACCTCAAGGCGCAAAGCAATCTCTAAGGTCTCACACTGATCCTTGAAAGTCTTTTGGGAAAGCGTTCATCTGAGAGGCATGATCATTCCTCTAACAAACCATTGAGCATACTGAGAGGGATGGATATCATAAGACAATTTTAACAAAAGAGTTTTAAAGTGTGCGTCATACTCCTACACACTCTCTACCATCCCTTGTTGAATCTCCTTCAACATGCTGATGCTATTTTGCACAAACTTAGGAATGTGGAATTTTGCTAAGAAGTCATCACACATCGCAATATAATGCACCACTGTCATATATGGGTCATACTTCCAGTGCCACCTATGCACATGCCCTTAAAACGTAATGTAGACACCAAAATTGGGTCACACTCCCCTTGGTCCCTTGAGAAATAACTTACTCGAACACACCCACCTAACCATGGCCCCTTTCACCCCACTCTAATATTAAGTTAATTAAATTAATTCATGATCTCATAATATCTATTATTTAAATATCCTAATTGGGATAATGCCCTCACCAAAACCTCATCTAGCCACCTCACCTTAAGAATTATTCTTAGTATGTTGCCATAACTAACTAAGACCTACCTAAACCCTAAAAATCAAAGCCTATATTCTCTCTAACCACATTCCTACCCATTAGAAAGGAAGCTTCTATTCTAATCTGCGAAAGGAAATGAATGAGATCCAAGAAAATCAAAGAGATATGCCGATTTTAGTAAACCCTAGGAAATCTCGCCCTAACCAACACCGGTTACCCTAAACTATCACCCGTCAACAAGGAACCACCATCAATTAGCATTTAATCCCCAAAACGACATAATTTCAAGGTTGGCACATTTTCTAAGAGAAAGAGATGAAACTAGAGCTGCATGTAAGCAGAACAAGCATTCGTAAACACATCAGAGCATCCACAACCAACATCAGAATCAATCACAAAGAAATTTTCCTTAACATGGAATCATCTAGGGAAGCACCAACACCACACCAAATTGCTTTTATTTGATCACCTTGTCATTATGAACTAGACATTAAGCTCATACAATAGTAAGCGTTTTGTTAACCAACACTTCATCCATTGTCATTTAATTAGACTTATGTTACTATTTGTTATCAGTTTCTACTCCCATTTCCATTCCCCCACCATTTACCTCCATGTAAACTTGACCATTCTTTCGCCCACAACCCACACCGTTGAACTACCCATATCCCATTTCTTAGAGATCCCTAAGTATACCAAAGACCTACACAGACCTTTCCGATTGCCCTCTCCATTTCCATTTAGTTTTAGATCTATCCCTCACATCTAAGTTTTTGGTGGGTTTCATATACCCCAATCCATACGGACGCTTGGTTACCCATAACCATTTCTGGTTAACCTACACTGACATTAGTCAAACCATACCAATGTCAGTCTTCTGTGTGTTTACCCTTAGACCAAGAAAATATCTTAAAAATCTCCATCAAATACCTAAAACATCCTAGAATCATACCTTCACTAGTACCAGTACTCTGACAGATACCTTGACCTTTAGATTCAGTCATAGCTTAACCTGTTGTGAATGAATTTTCTTATTGTAGTAGAATGAGATGCCCAAATCAGTTTTAACTACAATATTATTTCATTTATTATTAACATTGAGTTGTTTTTAAATAATGGATTAACAACCATCTAGAGAGTATCACACCTCACGGATCTAGCATACACTAGGAAGTCCACTAGCATATACTGTTTAACTTTTATTTGGTCGTCTTGTTTTCTATTTCAGGTAGTTCCTCCAAGCTAAAAGGAAGCTCTCACGATTAAACTATGGATCAATAATTCATACGCGCATAACAACCTACTACTAGCATTTTAATAGGTAATCCTCCTAGCCCATCTACCCTTATCTATTTTGTCGATATTCAAAGAAACAATCCAGAATCAGGTCAAACCCTTTTGGCACGCTCAATGGGACCTCCATTTTTGGTTATCTTTTCATTTCTTCATTTCTAGTTGAACATTTACATTTTTGTTTGCTTTCTAAAATGTTCTCAGATTAAAATTTCTCCGCCTGGAATCATCTCTTCCTATATTGTCTAAAAGCAATCATATTTTGGTGTTTTGAAATGAACATTTCTTTCCTTTCATTAGTATCACATTGGTAAAAGAGCATCCCTTCTCCTATTCATATTTTTTTGTCATCAAATGAAATATTTTGATTTGGGTTTTACAATCAACTTCATTTCATCCTTACTTTTCTACATTAGATGACATTAACTGAGGGTAACCTATACGTTGGAAGTCATGCCCAGCTGATGGTTGACAAACAAATCATAAAAAGAACATTTTCTCTCTCTCTCTCTCTGAGTCTTACCAAACATTACAAAAATTGAAAAATATATACATACTCTTAAAACAACATATTACCTGAGAACATCTGTCAGTGATCGCATTGGTTAGAGGATTAGAAGGTATCTCCCCAAATCGTTGCTCCTCTGTTGAGTCATTATCTAAGGAGATGACAATCCACCCTTGCCATAACCTTCCTGGAACCTCTCACCTTTTTATATCTCTTTCTTCGTAGAAATCCTTCCTCACCAAAAAATTCTATTCTAGTAGTTCATATAGTCATTCCTAAATAGCATAATCTAAACAAACATAATAGAAAAACCACTCATGTAGGATCATATTTTTCTTAGTGTATTCTTCTTGGTTTGCATTTTGAGGTAAAAGGACACGTTCTTAATCTTCTTACTTCTCCTGGCATGCTCCTCGTCATAGTTGTTGTATTATAACTTCATTTGAGTGTGCCTAGACTCCTATTTTCATCATTCTCTAGAATTCTGTGTCTTCATTCCACACTGTTATTTTAAATCATAACCACCTTTTTCTTCATCTCTGTTTTAATTTCCACAGTAACCAGTGTCGGTCTAACAACTATCATCAGTTACCCTTTGGCCGTCATCAGTTTTACGCAACCGGCATCGGTTCACTATTATTTTGGTTAACCTACCCAAAAGGACACGTATGCCTCACATTTTTTGTTGTTAAGAGTCTCTATCACACTCATAATCTTCATTTATCCTAGATAATTTATATCAACAGCTTGTATACTTGGAGTAGCTTATCAACCTTTTACCTTGTTTTGACAAATTGTCCATTTTCCACAGTAACCAACCGTGGTGATCTATGACCGACGTCAGTTTACCCTAGTCTGGCATTGGTTAACTTGTTTCAAATTTCCAGCTGGACATTATTATACCTAATTCACCAATACCACTACATATTTGGTCCTATTTTTGATATATTTATGTGTCATTTATAGGAAAGCACTTCTACTACGTCAGTACTCATTCACAATAGTGTTGACATGTCAGCCAAGTAAAACACCCTCATATTTCACTGCTAGTTATCAACCACTCCCCTACCTAGTCCTTTGCACCCCATTCCATTTTATCATTTATGGATCCTATCTAACCTATCTCTATCACTACATAGGTGATGAGGACTTCACACGACTCCTTGACTAGAACCATGTTTCCTTAACAATTTTATTTTTCCCACTCGTCCACTCGAGATGCCTCAGGTAAATTGATATACAAAATTCCCATATCTATCCCCCCGACACTCGCTCCTACTTCTGTGCTAGCCTTCACTAGCTTTGCACTACCCACATATGCCTTGCTCCTATTCATTTATCAAATAGGCCCTATACCTGCTATGACCAACGCATCTGCTACATCCATTGCACCCACAACATCCACTATACCTTCGTCCACCACCCAGAACGTAACCTCATCCACACCTATTGTCTCACATATACCCGTAGCTACACAACCACCTCCAGTGTCGATGACCACTACCCCTTTTAAAAACATTTTCCTTTCTATTCCACATTCCTTAGCCCCCATTGCTACTAGAGTCACCTCGACCCTTCCACCTCCATATATGTACTATCAATAGCCTCCAAGTTTCATTTATCAGTCATGCTGGGTATATACCCCTTATCTCACTTCCTCCTTCTCAATATACCTATACAACATCACCATATATTGGAATGCCACCTCCATCATATGTCCAATATCAACCCTCTTACACTACAGGAGGTACCCATCCATTTCCACCTACTAATGACCTAATCAAGTTAATGATGGAAAAAATGTAAACATTGGAGGCATCAGTTTCTGGCACACCGTAACACTCCCTCACCTATGATGAGATTTGTAATGAGCCCATATACCCATCCATTCCTATTCGTCCATATCCTGTACATTGGGAAATGCCTAAATTTAACTGCTTCAATAGTAAAGAGGACCCATAACAGCACTTGCAGTCTTTCAAACACAATTGTTATCTAATCACCCATAATGATGCTTTTCTTTTGAGGACCTTTCCCATGTCTCTAACTGGGGCCTGCATTAGATTGGTATAGTGGGTTACCTAGACATTCTATATTCTCATTTAATCAGGTGTCCAAGCCTTCTTGGATCACTTCTCCATTAACGTTGTTAAAAAGGTCACCATGACTGACCTCTACTCCACGCGTCAATATGACGATGAATCTATCACAGATTTTGTTACTCATTGGTGTAGCCTGATCAATCAACTCACATTCCAATTACCGCAAACCGAGCTCATAGATCTCTTCACACGGGCTTGTGCTAGACATATCTCGCCAACCCTGCAGGTCCATAACTTTCCGAACCTTTGATGAGGCATTTACCATGACACAAAAGCTAGAGATTCGAGCCATCAAAGAAAATAAAATTCAACTACGTAATAAGAACTCGACATTTAAGTCAAATGATACTTCTTATTCTTCGAAACCACAAAATAATTATTCAAAAGCCAAGGGAACCACTAACGCAGTGGTACTCAAGGCCGGCTTAGCTCATCCATCAAAGTAGGCTAGCCCCTCATCTAATCTTTCTCTAGTCCGATACATTTCAATTAAGACAAGAACAATGGAAATACACCCCAATTGGGGTGCCTTATTCTTATGTCTTAGAAAATCTCATTAAATCTGGGGCCATCACCCTGCCTCCCGTAAAACCACACACTGGTTTTGATCCTGCTCGCCCCACACTCGTGTGGTACAAAGAGCATGACTTATGTAACTATCATCGAGTAAAAGGTCATAGCGATGGAAATACATCACTTTTAAGAACATCATCCAGGAAATTCTTGAGAAATGGTGAGTTAACCTTGGATAATCCTAATGCACCTACCAATCAAAACCTACATATCTTCAAGAAACCATTTCCTAATCATGCCCCTTCTTCTGATCAAACTGGAGAGACCTCAACTAATGATAACCATACCCACGAGGTCCATGCTATTTTCAGTGATGCACCAGTTGCTTCCCAATTACCTCATATTCCTTCCATAGAGGAAATATTGGCCCAAAGTCCTCCACCTACACATGAACCCACTTCACCTATTCCTCCACCCATAGAGGAACACCCTTCATCTCCTCCCTCACTTGTGAAGGAGCCTCTTGTTGTCATCGAGACCATTTCACCTTTGGCTTATCCACCTAGAGAGACATCCATCACCAGCAGTACCTCTCTGACCATAAGATTTGACACTTGTTTATCTCCTCCACCCACAGAGGAGCACCATCATCTCCTCCACCTGTCAAAGATATCCAGTAGAAATTCCGTTGCCTCTAGGTGACCATTCTCCATCAGCTACCCAAGATCCTGTGGACTTACTTTCGGCTCTCTTACCCACAGAGGCTGAAGCTAGTGAATTCCCCATTTCTAAGACACATTTTACGAGAATCACCATTGGATCCACATCAACCTTAACTACAGTAGTGCCATTCTCACGCTTAGTTAGATCGCCTAGATTATGTGGATAGAGCCTTACTTTGGGGGCATCTTCTACTTCCTGTCTCAACACAAATGCAGATGGCACTCGTTGATACTTCCGCTATCTATCCAAAGATATTTCAGCTGATTGAACCAAACACAACCTCAACTATCATAAAGTTCCCCCATGATACCACTCATGGCTCAACTCACACCTCTACCCATAACTCAACAACTTCTACATCCAAACCTACACCTACATCATATTCCTTTCCTAAACCTATTGCTACCTTAGGGGTCATCCCAACGGCCAACCTTACTCATTTACCCATCAAATTAGATTTATCTACATCTTCCAAAACTAATACCAAACTTAATCCGGCCCCCAAACAGAAGCACCAATCCCCTAGATCTCATACCCCAACCTCACTGATCACACCTTCTATCACCTTCACCCCTTTCTTCTGTCTTAGGACCTCACCCTTCCATAGCCTGGTTAAGAAACCTCCACCCACCAGTAAACTAAAAACACAACAGCCCATTCCTCCCTCAAAGACCTCTAACATACCCAAGTTCCCGACACAACTTCCACCCACACCTACAACATTTTTACCACCCATACCTTCTATACCATCAATTAATTCTTCACTACCCATGACACTTCAGTCTCTTTCCCTCACACCTCCTACACGACCCGCACCATTAACCTTCATAGCACCTCGGTTATCCCCATGGGTAACTCTCCCTCTTCCACCATCCACTTTTCCCTCCAGATATCATGCGCCTGTGTCACCTTTACCCAAGAAGGTACAACTAAAAGGAAAAAATCCACTATCCTCTAATAAGGTAGTCAAACCAACTACACACTCTATTGCTAGTTCATCTACCATGCCCCTACCCAACAAGATACGACCAAAACCTAAGACCACACCAGCACCTAAACCCATAGCTCGACCAACTCCCCTATCTTGAAAATACCCTTCCTATACAGTCAGCTGTACCTACACCGAAACCCACCTTCACTTCCCATTGTGATCCACTAATGGGATCCTATGCCAAAATTCTAACCAACCTCCTTGAAACTTCTGTCATCACATTACCACCTCTCAGACCTTATGACCCACTCAAACCTAAACCAAAGGGGTTTGATGACACCAAAATTTTCTCCTACCATCGTGAGCCTGGGCACGATGTAGAGAACTATAAGGCTTTAAAAACCGTTCTTATCTAGTTGTGTCCTCCTGAAGAAAAATTTGATGATGATGACCTTCTCGATGAGGACCCTATTTCACCAGTACCCATTTCCACAATTCTTCCTTCATTGCCTACTCAGTGACCAAGGACCTCCACCCCTCACAACTCTTAGATCCACCTCTTGAGATTTTAAATTAACATGGTGCACATCAGAGAACTTGCCAAACCTCCACCCAAATATCGGTGTGCACCCAACTCATCTTCACAAGGCTTTCCTTCCTGTCGACTTAGATTTTTGCCCTTCCTGTCGCTACACCTTTCATAGCTACACCTACTTCAACTACCAACTCTTCCTCAAATCAACATAATCCACATTACTACCCGTGCTCAAAAGGAAAAAATCAAGGAAAAGGTAACCGATCCACTAACCAACCCTATACCCAACATACCATCTACACCTAGACCTAAAATCACTATCCGCAGCCCCACATATCCTATTTCTAATGGGGTTACACATCACGCCATGCTCAAACAATTACACCAATCCCTCCCTCAAAATGTCTCTATATGACCTCATCCAAACCTTTGAATCCCATCACCAAGCTTTCATGGAGTTTCTTCAGTCTATTGAGGTCTTACCCAGTGAATCTACACCTGTAGCCTCTATTATTACACCTCATCCTGTAGCCTCTCTTACCAAATTACCCACCGCACCAAACCACACCGCACCAAATCGATGACCCAGATCTAGCCATTTTCATCTCCGTCCACATCGATGATATACGTGTATGATGTGTTATGATTGATGGGGGTGCTAGCATTAATATCATTTCCTCCCATGCATTCGACCAAATGTGCATACCCGACAATTACATGCATAAACATCCCATCATGTTGTGTTCATTTAATGACGCTATGACCTCTACACTTGGCACCATCATCCTCCATGTTCATGTGTGGGCCCCCACACTATTCTAGAGCTATTTTACATCTTGGAGGGGGAATTTAAATACAACCTATTGCTTGGTAGACCTTGGATTCATGTCATGGGTTGTGTTCCTTCCACTTTGCATCGTTTGTGTAAAGTTTGAGCATGAAGGACACACCTATACTATTCTGGCTGACCCATCACCTTTCAAAACCTGCAATATGCTTTACTAACCTAATGACATGCTCATACCCATTAAAGCATCTTCATCCATGACCACTTCCTCTTCACCTACACCTCTGCTCACCAGTGCCGCCGCTACCTCAACCGTAGCTATATCCTCCATTCCCATTGTTGCTACGATCTCCACAGCTGACCCTTCCACCTCCCAATCAGCTAGCTCCACCTCTGATCCAACCTCTAGCACATTGTCTATCCCGACTACCCACATATCGACACCGATCCCTTGGAAGGTGTTTTTCAATGCCTCACTTTGGCAGAGTGCCGACTATATAGTGTTAACACATTCCTTATGCCACAAGAGTATGGAAGTCTACACCAACACCCTTGCTATGATCACCACATAGGAGAGAATTTCCTTTACGGTCCTCCCCACCTTCGCACACACCTCACCTATGGGGGACTTGATAACTACCACTTATACACCTGAACCACCATCACAAACCTCACCCATTTTTTAGGGACCTCTAGTCAATCACCAATCGCCGTTTCACCCACACCTTGGTCCTACAACAGGATGTGCATGGAAGGGTTTTGGTTTTGGATTTTATGAGCAAGGACTTGTCACACTAATTATTCCATGCACTACCCAAAAACATTAACTACCGCATTGGTATTGGCTTTACTAAACCACTTACCAAGAAGGTATCAAATTGAACTCATTCAGGACATCAGTCCTAGGATTTGACCTTCTTCAAACACTCCACCTTATTCACCAACTTCACCAACAAAGTCAATGGATCTTGAATCCATTCCTCCTAACTTTATTTTTTTTCATAAACACCATTTCCTTGGGGCCTCTGACTTATCAATGCGAGGGCGAGGATCCTTCTTCTCTCCCCTTCCTGTATCAGTGAAATGATTGATGACAATACACCTTCCATTAATGTCGTTCAATGTCGGGATGATGAATCTATAATCACCTATCTTGAGTGCAGAAGAATCATATATTCACCATAGTCATTACCATCTGAGACGACAAACCATGTTGAACGAATTGACTATCAAAATTAACATCCATACTCAGGACGACCTGCACATTCTAAAGATTGGCCAATCTTTAGATACTGCTGAATTGGACTACGAAGCCATCACTTATTTTCTCAAAGATCATAACCATTCTTTTTCTTGGTCTTACACAGAAATGCCTGGTATTGATCCCACCATAGTGGTACACAATATCTTAACCATTCAGTTCATGAATGCCAAGCCCATAAAACAAAAACTGAGGAAAATGCACCCTCGCATTATTCTTCTAGTCAAAGAAGAACTTCAACGCCTACTTTCCATTTCCTTCATCTTACACATTGATTATCCTCAATGGATTTCTAACATTGTTCCTATTACTAAGGCGATAGGGGGACTCTGTATTTACATAGATTTCCGTGACCTCAACCTAGCTTGCCCGAAAGATGACTTTCCTCGTACCAAATGACACTCTTCTTCGATGGTTCCAAGTGTCAGCATGGGGGTGGGGCTGGTGTTATCCTCATTCCACTTGATGGTGAACCCATGCCTTTGTCTTTCAAACTCAATTTTGATTGTACAAACAATATTGCTGAATACGAAGCACTTGTATTGGGTCTCTAGGCTGCCTATGCCTTAGATGTTAAGTCAATCAACATCTTTGGTGATTCTCAACTGGTCGTAAACCAAGTCAATGGTATATACCAGTGTCGTAATGAGATACTTCAAAAGTATAAGCATCATGTGGACATACTTTTGACCACCTTCGACCGTTACACCCTTCAAACCATTCCCTGTTCTACCAAAAAATTTGTAGATACCATGGCTTGCTTGGCTTCTTAGATACCCGCTTCAATCACCGACTCTAAAATATTTATCATCGTACAAAGAATCTAATCACCCTCTTATTTACCTCATACAATTTACTCTATCGAAACCACTGCTCCTGACCCGAGTGACCTTTGGTATAAACAATACTCAGACTATCTTTCCCTCTCCATCTTACCTCCCAACCTCACTCGTAATGGACAACACACCTTTCTTAAAAGGGTCTCTCGTTACGTCATCATGGGTGGCCTCCTCTATAAGAGTGGCTTTGATGGTATTCTCTTACGATGCCTTACGAGTTCTGAAATTCCTTATACCATCAAGGAAGTTCATGATGGCATATGTGGAGGTCACTTTAGTGGCCTTGATTGTTGCTAAGCGTATTCTTTGCCTAGGATATTACTGGCCGAACCTTAACCATGATTGTTATGAATACGTTAAGTGTTGTGTAAAATTCAAACAACATGCCAATCTTCATCATACACCCAGTCATGCCTTACAGGTCGCCCGTGACCTTTGACCTTTCTCTCAATGGGGTTTGGATTTTGTCGGAGAGATTAATCCCCATTCTTCCTAGAGACATTAATGGATAATCACTGCTACTGAATATTACACTAAATGGGTTGAAGCCATACCTCTCATCTCCACAAAAGATGAGAAAATATGTGAGTTCATCAATCATCACATCATTTGTCACTTTGGTGTTCCACTCGCCTCATCACTGATAATGGAAAACATTTCAAAAAAAAACCTTACGGAAACTTTGCGATGCCTTAAGTATTCAACTAAGTTTCTCGTCACCATATTACCCAAAAACCAATGGCCAAGCCAAATCCACTAATAAAACCCTGAACAAGATTCTCATGAAATTGGTTAACTATACTGTGAAGGACTGGCATATGCACATTCCTTTCACCCTGTGGGCGTACCGCACTAGTATTCGCACTTCCACTACTGCCACACCTTTTTCTCTGGTCTATGGTACAAAGGCTATGTTCTACCTCTCAAAGTCCAGATTCCCTCACTCCACATTTCTCTCCATGACGATGCTCAATGATGATGACTTTCGCCAGGACCATTTAGCACAACTTGAGTTATTAGACGAACGACCGTCTTAATGCTCTTGACCATCTCCAAGTTTACCAAAAATGTATTAAACGTGCCTATGACAAACGTGTCCATGAATGAACCTTCTAAGTCAGTGACCTTGTCTTGAAAGAAAATCAACATGTAATCAAAGCAGAGAAAAGTAAACAAGGGAAAAGTTTCTCCTAATTGGCTTGGACCATACATCGTGACTCATACTTATGGATCAGGTGCTTATCGTTTATCTTCACTAGACGGTAAAACCTAAGCTTGAGCCCCTTAATGCCTTACATCTTTGACCATTCTACTATTGAATTTCAGTCCTACCTCACCTTCTGCCTCTTTTCATGCTCATCCCTTGAGAACTTTTCACTTCCCTCCTTTCACTATGCCACCCCTCAATGATTAAAAAAGAATCATGTGCATACCCGTCACTCTTTTATCTTCTCTTAAATATGTGTACCACGGTGCTGCACATGGCATGATTCTCATGGATACTTTTCATCTGATTTTAGATGAGATCCCATGGTTGTTCACCTTACTTTCTGAACAAGAATCTGATTCTTCACCTTAGTCTTGTCCATGACTTAAAATCCCTCACATGGGATCCAAATCCTTGAGTCAAACTTCAAATAAAAGATGACTCCCTCAAAAAGGACATCTTTCTCTCTACATCGGTGTTGTAAATAGACTTCTCCCTCAAAGGAAAACTATGTAAAGCTTGCTAAAAAAGAAGAGAGAATATGAAGCTTCCCACATCGATCAGCTTCACGAAGACCTCATGGGGTTAATTTCCTCATCCCATATAGACTTCCCGCATCGATTATTTTATCTCAAATACAAGTCAAAATAGAAAACTTTTTCATCATGGACTTGCTCATTATGATCTTGGATCTCTTGCTAAAAAAGAATGCTACCTCATACCATATAACCTAGCCATTTTTTCACCTTCTTACCATTTTCACCTTCATTTCCTACCACCTCAAGGGACATGTTGGAACCGTGACATTGGTGATCATATGACTATTCTTCACCTTTACAATAATCAACCATGTAATGCCTTTAGGGTCTTACGTTCACTAGCATATCTAAGGTATGATCCAACTGTTACGATCCTCACCAATCAGGTGGCTCTCTTGCCTCCTCTTATCTTTTAACCTTCTTTGTTACATATTGATTACCTTATACAGGACTAGATCCTTGACGTTTATCTTTGGGTAATTTTCCTCTTTTCACCACAATCAACTCAAAATCACCCATACCAATGTTCCCACAATTTACCCATACCTAAAATACCTAGACTCAATCATGCCTATAACCTACCCACTCATTATCATACCTCCTTGCATTCTTCCCTAGCTTATGGGAGAACTACATTAGCCTAAGGTCCCTTTTCACCGGGACTATGTAGGTAGCACGCCGAGGGCATGGGGCCCTTGGCAGTTAGCTTAGCCACTCTCTACCCTAACCAACTCCCCTTTCCCTTTCCTAATCACATTCTACCCTAGTTAGTTTCCTTTTTGTGTCGATAATTGGAAATTAAACCTAAAAAACAACATATTGCTTAACATTTTTATCATCATCATTCATACATTCATTATGTCTACCATTTATTTACCATTATCGTGCATGTTACTATAAAACATCTTAACGTGACTCGTATCATCATTAATTACACAAATTAATGAATTACAAACTCAACCAATTTAGACTCACCTGAACTAAACCAACCTAAACTCCCACCATGCCTATGACCTGACTCCACCATGCCTATGACCTGACTCAATCCATCTCTAAACCAAAAACCTGACTCAATCCATGCCTAAACTAAAAACCTGACTCAATCCATGCCTAAACGACAACCTAATTCAATCCATGCCTAAACCACAACCTGACTCCACCATGCCTATAACCTGACCCCACCATGCCTAACACACCTATCATGAATACATCTATACATAGTAATAAAATTCTATCAACACAGATACATCATAGCCGAATCATCCATCTCATCATATAAATTTGTGTATCCATACAATATACACTGATATCAAATAATATGCATCTCTAAAAAAATCTCATATACAACCTCACCATTTTCAACACACAAGGCCAGTATATGATCAAAGATATATCTCATATACATCCTCACTCTCTTCAGCATGCATGCCAATATTTATCAAAAATGAATAAATACATCAAAATGAAGAGACATACATCCAGACATCATCCTGTGGGACATCCTTCCTATCTTTCTCGCCCGTTTCCTTCTCCCTCTTAGCTCCTGTCTGATGACCTGATAACATATCACTGCTCATCATCGGTCATGGACAGGTCCCTGCTGGTACATCACCTGGGGCTGGTCTCCATGAGCTGATGGCCTCACCCTGATCTTGTCCCGGGGCTCGATGGCCCCCTGTACTCTCCACGCTATGGGTGCATGATCTGGTCCTCTCACTCAAGGCCTGCCGTGCCATGTACTCTCCATAAGATAGAAAATCTATCCCCACCACCATCAGCTAAGCTTGATAATATATAGCCTCACCTACGACTTTCCTGTAATATAGATATGAGTATTATCTGTGGTGGCCCCATTGGCCTTTGCCCCTGTTCCTATCCTGTGGGACCCTTTCCCACCCTCACCTGTGAACTAGGAGCCTATACTAGTGCATGTGGTGGAGCCATCGACCTTGCATCTTGTGCCTATAACTGGGCCTGTAATGCCATAATCTGTGCCTGTGTGGTGGCTAACTAGCCCTGTAAACTTATCACTTACACTTGTAAAGCAGCCACCTGATCATCATCACCATCTCCATCTCTACTTTGGCCCATCTGGGCCTGTAGAATGGCCACCTGTGCATGTAACACAGCCACCTCCACCTTTTAACTTGTCAACTGCCCTTGTACCATCCCCAATTGTGCAATTAGGGACGCCACCTACCCCCTATAGGGTGTCTCTCTAAATAGTGATGGTGGCTAAATTTGGCTGCCTTGGCCTAGGAGGTACTACTCATAAATGAGAAACCCACCATTGTCTATATCTATTTGTCACCTCAGCATAATCAATATGTTGGTCTATTACCTGATCCTCCTGCCCTATAGGTACTGACAGCTATGGTAGCAGAAATGGTCTCACCACATCATCTCTCCGGTATTGTGGGAAGGGTGGCAGTATATCCTACGGCAGCCCAAACTACCGTCTAACTGTATCTACTAGGATCATCTCATGCTCCCTTGCACAACACCCCTTAGTCCATCTGAGTATCTACAAGCTATCTAACTCATCAGCCATATATTTGTATGAGGGATAGTCCATATACGGTCTCCAAATAATGTCCACGCTGGACAATACCTCCAGTAGCCTCCTGTAGTAGGCTACATCATGCGTAACCCTGCCTGTTTGATGGTCTCCCATCACAGGCACCCATTTCTTGTACCCAACCTGAATAAAACTAGGCTCAAATGCATCCACCCGGGTCATACCAATCAGATGAACACACATAATGTGCTGATAGGCCCAACAATGAAGAATACATGTGCAACATAAGATGAACCTGTGGAGCCGCCCATATGCCCATAGCTCTCTATATAACAACACCAGGAATGCTGGTGCCCAGGAAAATTAGGTCTTGTCCATCATCATATCATGCAGCACCCCCATCAGTTATCGTGGCAATCTCCCACCCTCTACATCCAACAGTATAAAAAAGTAGACTGCCTCCATCAATAATACTAGTAGCCTTGTCTCCTCTAAACGAGCTAGGTACATCTCTCCATATCTCAGGCTAGCATTGTGATATGTCATCTTCGCCAGTCCCTCACCGAATACTGTCAGCATCAAATCCTTAGATGCCTCTGAGGAGATCGAGTATACCTACATCCCTAATATAGGTAACTGTAGGATCCTGTACACATCCTCCAGGGTGATTGTCATCTCCCCCATCGGTAGGTGGAATGTGTTGGTCATTGAATCCCATCTATCGATGAGAGTGACCATCAAAATCGGCTTCCAGACTACATGCCAGTAGCATCAGACCCCAATCAGGCCCACATCCGTGACATGCCTCCACTCCTCGACTGTCGTTGCACCTCGAACCCTCAAGAGCAGGGGTGACATCCTGTCTCACATCCTTAGCTGATCTCTCACCTACATCTACCAAAACACATCACATTAATACACCCTCATCATACCGACAATCACTCTCGAAACGTTACCTATACTTACCCCCTACCTCTCTTTCCCTAGACCTCCTTACCTTCGTATCACATCTTCTACCCACCCCAACCCTAACTGATCAGGGGATCATTTTTGAAAGTTCCCTAAACATCCCTAAATTGTGTCAGTGCAAAATATCATCTCAAGAGCTTTCCAATGACTATAAGAACGCAACAAACGGACATCAGGAGCTCTAGATATGTTCGGTCAAAGTTCAGATAGCGAGAAAGTCAACTCTGGTCAATATTGGACCAATGACATTGCGACATGTGGTGAAAAGGCAAAAGGGAGTTGTTTGTTGGTTTTTGATCATCGTCTTCGACGAGTGTAAAAATGGTGCACAGGAACAAGAGGCTCAACTTTTATTACGGAGGGGAGCCCGACCGCCGTGTGGACTATGGTATTATCGCCAACGTGGTGGGTCCACAAGCCACCACGTGGCTTGCCACAACTAGGCAAATTCACTTGATTTTCCTATCAAGGGACGACATCGAGCTATTTAGCTGAGTCATGCAGGGACCAAGTTAATTATTTCTACACACATTGTATGGGTCGAAATTATAATATCTTGGTAAATCCACTTTCCAAATGCCACACACATATGCCAAACGCTATATATATTAATGTTTATACATTAGTATTAAACCATACATAATTCTCTAAACCACCAACATTAAGCCATGCATGGATGTTCCATGTGGAAGGAAGGAGTGGAGCAGTTGTAGTGGAAGCTTCCACGTGAGGAGAAAGAGGTGGGAGCGGTTACGCCCATGTGGTCCCATGACCACTTCACACAATGTGTGGAAAGGCTATTTAAAGCCTAAGCTTTTATCAAACCCACAAAATATGGGACTTTATCCCATTAAAAATGCTGCGCCCAAAATTTGGGTTTTAATCCCACTAAAATATGCAAATCCTCCTCTTTTGGGATTTAATCCCATTTAAAATGCAAAGTGGCTAAAAAAAAAAAACAATAAAAGCAAAATCCATGGCAAAACAGTAGGAGGTGGGACTGGAACCCCTGACCTCATCACCCCAAGACAAATCCACCAACCAACTCACCTAGTGGCTTGGGCGGATTATAAAATGGGGCACTTCCACTTATACAAGGGAGACAGGTCTGTACAAAGGAGCATAAGGACCAGATCTCAGAGATCACCATTTTTGAAGGCCTTGCACTCAGATTGGGAACTCGGAGTAAAAAGGTGAAATGTAGGGAATTCTGAGAAAATTCCAAAAATATAAGATTTGATGTTTTTTTTTGAGTTTTAACCTGTTTTTGGAAGCTTTGAATGCAGTTTTTAATAGGGATCTACAAGACAGCTAGTTGGAAAACATGAATTTCAATGCACTTCTGGTCCAAATTGTGACTTGGCGTAAACATGAAAAGTGTTCAGAATTTAGAGATGATCTCAGATATATGATTTGATTTCATAGAATGTATTTAAATCTCCATTTTTAGGTGCTTTTCTAACACAGTTGCAGGGAGATCACATTGTGAAAACACTGTAGGAGCCACAGATCGTTCTTGGGATAGTTTCTGCTATTTTTCAGAGTTCTTGGGACATTGATCAGGTCATTTGCAGGTTGTGATTCATTATTGGTTGTTTGTAAGAGTTACTGTACTTGAATTTCAATATTATTAATGGATCGGTTCAATTCGAACCTGGGGACGTAGGAATTTCCGAACCCCGTAAACAATCTTGTTTGTTATGTGAATGTTTTTCAGTTTTCTGATTATTTATTTGCTACACAAGTTTTCCGCACTTCTATGGATGCATAATAATCAGAATTTAATCAATTTGTGGAGTTTAGAATACTTAAAATTGGTTAAGAAAATCACAATCTTTAGAAACTTTTAAAAGTGAAAAAAAATACAACACACGTTTTCAGATCACTAACCCACTATAATTCACCCTTACCTATTTTTCACCCTTTACCTATGTTATGATTTTACCCAAAACATCTCCTACTTACCACTACCTATCTCACCCACCCAACCTAGGTCACTTTTGACCCCTTTTCCCCCATAGCCCGACCGGTCCTGGTTACCCCTAACCAAGCCCGGTCCCCCATGAACCGACATCGGTCACCTATTTCATGATCGATACCGGTTTGGCACCACCAACATTAACTCATCTTTGACTGACGTCGGTCACTGTCATGCCAAAAACCGTGACACCCAAACCGCCCTTCTTCCTAAAAACTTCCTTTTTCTCCCTTATTACCCACCCAATCCTACCCAAATCCCCTCTCCACCCTTCCCCACCCCTCCTTCACCCAATCACCTCCCCCCATGCCTATTTTAGCTGATTTTCCCCCCACCAATTCAAATTCCATTTTTTTCCCCCAAACCCATTTTCCCCCACCCGACCTCTAAAATCACTCTTACACACAAAAAAAAGAAAGGGATTGACCCTTACCTCATCACACTAGTGTCACCATGGTGGCAAATTAGGTTGCTGCACCGGTGGTCCACCCGATCCTTCTCCTGTCTCTACCATGACCTAATCAACCTCCTCACCTCCAACCAACCAAATCAGTTAATCTAATCTCATGGACCCGCCTATCAAATGCCAATCACCTGCTACACCACTCGATAACTTAGCTCTCCATTTCGTACAGACGCTTTACAGCTTTCTCTCTCTCACTTGTCATTTTCTCCTATTTGGCAGGTGAAAAATAATTATGTAAAACACAAAAATTTCATTTTTTATAAACTACCCTACTTGAATGACGACTTTTTTACCTTGAATGAAATCAGTCTCATGCCCTAGCTTACTGTGGTCAATCCATCATGACTGGCATCAGCTCCTTCAAACTGTCATCAGTTAGTCTATGTAGTCCTTTTCCTCCCCCTACCCCTAATTTGATGACCTACCTCTTTTTTACCTCACCCACAAGGACACTTCACTTTATCCTCCTGACCTCATTATTTACTACCTCACCTCATCCTCATTTGGGGACTCATTATTTTACCCATAACTCAGCCTTACCCATGCCATGACCTAGTTACTTAGCCATGGACCATTGCTAGTGACCTGTGACCTCATGTGCTCGCTATACCTTGCTGCACTGATACCCATGTTGATTGTCATACCGACCCTACCTTGCCTTTTGCTGTGACTGTCCTAACCCAAAATTTGGTTTACCGGAACATACCTAAACATTCCTATACCTAACCTGTGATGTGTTTCCTGACCATATCCTATACCTTGGATACTAGAATCACCTCAACCTTGTTTGGATAAACTTATCGACCTTAGACAACGTAGAGTTTTCTTGCTCTTCAACCTGGTACCATGCTGTAGTTTATACGTGTGTGTGCATTTGACTGTTACTACCTCTAACCATGACCCATTACCTAGATTACCCGATTACAACTTTACCCCTTTTTTTTACCCCCGTTTCCCACCTTCCTCTTCATCACATTCACCTTTTATCAAACCACTCACCAATTCTACCTTCTACCTCATCAGTTCCTAGTTTAATATGGATCACCTTCACCCAAACATGTGGCAACCACATCTTATTTTTGTCAGCGTCGCTTACCAATACAAGCTACACAACAAAAAGGGGAAAAATGAAAACACCAAAATTGGGTCACACTCCCCTTGGTCCCTCGATAAATAACCAACGCGAACACACCCACCTAACCATGGCCCCTTTCACCCCATTCTAATATTAATTTAATTAAATTAATTCATGATCTCATAATATCTATTATTTAAATATCCTAATTGGGATAATGCCCACACCACCACCTCATCTAGCCACCTCACCCTAAGACTTATTCTTAGTATGTTGCCATAACTAAATAAGACCTACCTAAACCCTAAAAATCAAAGCCTATATTCCCTCTAACCACATTCCTTCCCGTTAGAAATAAAGCTTCTATTCTAATCCATGGAGGGAAATGAACGAGATCCAAGAAATCAAGAGGATCTGACCATTTTTAGAAAACCTAGGAAATCTCGCCCTAACTAACCCCGGTCACCCTAAACTGCCACCAGTCAACCCGGAACCATCATTGGTTACCATTTATTCCCCAAAAAAACCTTATTTCGAGGTTGGCACATTTTTCTGAGAGCAAGAGATGAAACCAGAGCTGCATGCAAGCAGAACCAACATTCGTACATGCACCAGAGCATCCACAACCAACACCAAAAGAAATCATAGAGCCATTTGCATTCATGGAAGCATCCAGGGAAGCACCATCACCACATCAAGCTCCATCCATCAAACCACACAACAGTAAGTGTTTTGTTAACCATCATTCATCCATTTTTCATTTTAGTAGGTTCTGTTATATCTATTATCAGTTTCCACTCCCATTCCCATTCTCCCACCATTTACCTCCATGCAAACTTGACAATTCCTTCACCACACCATTGGACTGCCCATACCTAGTTTTTAAAGATCCCTAAGTACACCTAAGACCTACACAGACCTTGCCATTTCCCTTTCCATTTCCATTTAGCCTAAGATCTGTCACCACACTAAGTTTTTGATAAGTGTCAAGTACCCCAACCATACCGATGCCAGTTACCCACAACCGTCGCTGGTTCACCTAAACCAACATTGGTCATACAAGACTGACATTGGTCTCTATGTTTTTACTCTCAGACCAAGAACAAAGCCTAAAATTCCTACCAAGTACCCAAAATAGCCCAGAACTAGACCCTGACCAGTAATAGTACCCTAATAGAGACCTCGACCTTTAGATTCAATCATAGCTTAGGCCATTGTGAACAAATTTTCTTATTATTTGAATGAGGTACCTAAATCATTTTAATTATAGTAGGATTTCATTTATTGTTAACATTGAGTTATTTTAAACAGTGGATTGATAGCCTTTTAGGGAGTATCACACTTTCTAGATCTAACATACGCTAGGCAGTCCACTGTATATACTGTTTAACTTCTATTTGGTGGTCTTGTTTTCTATTTCAGGTAGTTCCTCCTAGCCAAAAGGAATATCTCATGATCAGCTGTGGATCAAGAAGTCATACACATGTAACAACCTTCAACTAGCATTTTAGCAGGTATTCCTCTTAGCCCTTTACCCTTATCTATTTTGTCAATATTCAAAGAAATGCTCTAGAATCAGGTGAAACACGTAGTTACGAAATGAATTAATTTTTGATCCAAGGTAGTGATTCCCTTAGTGGGCTATAGAAATTCACACTTATGTACATGATCCATGGCATCTTCAACACCCTTGTAACTAGGAAAACATAGAGACATCTCATAAAACACTTGCTGATGGTGTTGTGGTCATTGTCCACCAGATCCAGGAGCTTGATTCCCCCCGGTGTTGCCTCCACCACCAGATCCACTAGATCCACTAGATATTATTCCTCAGGATCCACCAAATTCTCCTCTCATCCCAGGAAAGGGGCATGACGCATATGCGCTATGTGTACCCATCGTTGTGCTAAACTACGTGCCGACAGTCTGTGATGTAGAACCAATTCCAGACATGATATCCAAAATTTGAGTACCCACACTTTGCCCAAATGATGTACCAGTTAGGATACCTCTAAACACATGAAATGTGTGTGTTTCCATAAAAGAACTAAATGAAAAACTATATCTACCAGGAACCACCCGACTACCAATACCAACACAAATCAGGTTAACAATGCTGATCTACAGAATTGGAAAACTAAGCGTTAGGGTTTGGTCACTAGGAGGGCTTATATACACACCTATGGCTCTCATTTATCCATACGAAGAGATCTCACTAGAAGCTAAGGGAGTTTCTCTCCTGCACTTTCCAAGATGGGGTAGCATAGACTGGTCAGGTTTGACACCCTTTGTGTGAACCTCAAATCCTTCCCGCAATGTCTACCTCCATAAATCCATCACTCCAAAAAATTCACGTTGTCTCACCAACTCCCTTTCTCACACTTCATTATACTTGATTTTCGTCTCTTCTCTTTCTATTTTTTCCATAGGATCCGCCATCTCTCACCACACCAGCTTACACACCCTGCACATAGTGGGAAGTTAGTCAGCCATAGGAAATGCCTTAATACTCAGAGTGATGATCAAGATGTTAATGGCTAACGACATAACACATAAGAAAAATCCTCTTAGTTCCCAAAAGAACTCAAACTAAACAATCTCCGAGAAATAATACATAGAAACCACATATTCCAAGGTATAACTAGTCAACACACCTCTCCACTAGTGATCAACAACATGAGTCCAGGTCATATCAACATCATGTAGCCTCTGATACTCTTCTTGGGTCTAAACATGAGATCTATAAGAACAACTCTTCCTTTATGCATATGCTGATGGCCATTCATATAACTCTATTGGAAAACAACAAAAGAATGTCTCATATAGCTCATGATATAGGTGCTCCTCTACCCATTTTTGTGCATCAAACTTAGGTCCAATGTTACATCACTGAGAAAACTCATGCTCCATGATTTTAAGCCAAGTCTCAACACTATCTAAGGTCAAACATTTTTTCATCACACACCATTCTTAGAATAGCTTCAAAAGTGGTACCTACCAACACAATCAAAATGTAGTCACCCTTTCTAATCACTTAATATTCCAGGTGTGTTGGTCTATCACCCAAATTTACTGAGTACTCACTCGAGGTGCATGCAGGATCTGAGCCCCTCATTTATATGACATTTTTGTAAGAATTTTTATCAACATTAGAAGGAAAATGCACAGATATAACCACATTCATTCTAAGAAAGAAACAAGGAAATTGGATCTAAGCACAAATGCACCATAATATAGATGAGAACATCATAATAATAGGGGGGAATCAGATCTATACCATGAGCATCATTAAGAACATAAGGGCTTGAATCCATAAACATAAAAGAAAACATACAAATCAAGATCCATGACTCATAAATTTAGAACATTCCTATTGTATTCATTCCTCAATATCACAGTAGCCAAATACATTAAAGAAACCATGAATGGAGTTAAGACAAAAAAAAGGTCCCCATATATTCTCTATAATAGCTTCATTACAGAGATTACAGCCATGCTTCCCTTAGCTCTCACTCTCCACATTCTCATACATTATTTTTCCTTCCTACAACACAAACACTTCTTGCCATGAAAAATAATACATAAGAGGGAACTGGAAGGAATCTCCTCATTACCCAAAAACATGCCAAATGTCATCATGTCTTTCCCTAATCAAGTGTCCTCAGCATGCAAGTTCCAACTAATCCATAAACAATTTTACTTTACAACTCCTAATCCTGTCATGATAACCATAACTATGCCTTGGAATATCCTTTCCTTGAACTGCAAGTCTTTCATATTTTACTGTTTCGCTCGGAATGTTTCAGCTTTTTGGAATAGAGTTGCTTCTATCCTTTCATTCCTTTTAGAAATAGATAAGGGTTAGGGCTAGGAGGAATACTCGTTGAATGTCGAGATGGTGTGCGCGTACCGTAGAGAAAGATCAGGTTGACTGCGAAGAACTCCTTTTTGTCTTGGAAGGATTACCTGCAAATAAGAACACAAACCACAAGATTTTGATTAGACAATAAATGGGGAAACTGCCTTGGGCCCAGGAAATGTAAAACTTCCTTTTGAAGGTGGTCAGTTTCCCTGCTAATATGAATTAACACCAAAGACTATAAAATATCAATTAAATTGCTTCGTTGAAACAGGTAGGGGAAAGGCTGATTTCTGGTTTTGAATCACAATAACCGGTACTGGTTACTGATGACCGATATCGATAGGGTCTAGGATATGTAGCTTGGTTGTGTTGTAGGGTAGCTGTGTTGTTTGTAAGGCTAGTATATGAGTGATATTAGGTGGTGAGGTGATGAGAGGTAAATGAATGATAGTTAGATGCAATATGTTGCTGGGTAGTGGATCTAGGAATGGATTTTTGAGGACTGTGATTCAAAAGTCTAAGAAATATTATTAAAGAGGACATGCAAGATGTAACTTACTGGTTATTGACAAAGATGCAGGTCCAAGAGCTGTGATGACAAAGGCAGAACTCAGGTAGGATGGCCTGACACACAGAAGATGAGATATCTCCCTCTCGATGATCAGCTGAGTATCACAGGGCTCTGGTTATCTAGTTGCAGTCTTGGGCTTGATCTCCTTTGCTGCAAACTCTTCTTGTCTCTTCACTTGTCTCTGCTCGGCCAAGTAAAGATCCGGATTTTCTTGGTCACTTTTGATGATCTCCCTTGATCCAAAAATCCTTCCCCCTTTCTTTCTGGTTAGGGGAGCCCATTTACAGGGAACCAATGGCGGTTTCGTAACCGACGGCGCTCGAGTAGGAACCAGTATCGGTAAGGAAAAAGTAGGTTATTTTTAGTAAAATAGCCCACTTTCCCTGCTTTTCTCCCGAGAGATTAGTTGCGGGCTTGGTCAAGTGACTAGAAGGTTGGTTTTGGGTGTGAGAAAGGGGTCATTAGTCATAGGTGTAGATGTGAACCAAGTTATAGGTCTTAATTAGGTTAGTTTAGGGTTAGGACTAGGTCATGATGAGGTGGCAAAATGAGGTGGCAGGTAAGGTGATGCGGATTTATCAATTACAAGGTAATTAATAAATAATTGTGTAAGGTTTAGGTGATGGGGTTAGGTTGCGAAATAAGATGCGGGTCATAAGGGGTCGTAAGACACAAATTTGGTGTCTACATTAGCCCCTTATTGTCGTGTAGCTTTTTTTGTAAAGCTGCACGGACAATAATATGAAGTGGTTTCTCCTGTTAAGGATATAGGTAATCCCCCTCAAATCTATCACAGATTGAGAGAATTTGAAATCAGGGATAGGGTTGATAAAGGGTAAATGGTGTAGAGATGATGGGAAGAAGGTGGGGTAGGTCCAAGGAAGCAGACGCACATTGAAATGCAATAGTGCAACTAGGGTACATGATTTGATGAGCAAACCAGCAATGCATAGGCAAAGGTCGGTAGTTTATCCAAACAAGGGTGATATAATCCTGGTATCCAAGGCATAGGAAGTAGCTCCACGGTATATAACGGGTAAGGTATAGGAACGTTTAGGCATGTTCGGCAGTACCAAATGGTTGGTTTGGTTGAGATAAACGTCACGGTCTAGGTCTAGGCAAAGTTGGTCGACAGATCAAGTCAAGGACCCCAATCATGCTAAAACACGAACAGGTGAGCTCGATTGAACAAAAAACTACATGATGGGTGGATAAAAGTGTATGTTGTTGATGTTGGGTAAGGTATTGAAGTGGTACGGCCATGGGTCGGGCCAAGTTGTTGGGTTACGGCCTTGGGTCGGGCCAAATGGTTGGGGTGAGGCCTTGGGTCGGGCCGGATGGGTAGGGTGAGGCCTTGGGTCGGGCCGAATGGTTAGGGTGAGGCCTTGGGTCGGGCCGGATGGGTAGGGTGAGGCCTTGGGTCGGGCCGAATGGGTAGGGTGAGGCCTTGGGTCGGGCCGAATGGTTAGGGTGAGGCCTTGGGTCGGGCCCAATGGTTAGGGTGAGGCCTTGGGTCGGGCCGAATGGTTAGGGTGAGGCCTTGGGTCGGGCCGAATGGGTAGGGTGAGGTATTGGGTCGGGCCAGATGGTTAGGGTGAGGCCTTGGGTCAGGCCAAATGGTTAGGGTGTTTGCAACAAAGGTTGATATAGGCGATGTGGGTGAAAAAGGGCAAATAGTAAATAAGGGCAGAAATTGGGGGAAATTTGTTATAAAATTGATGTCGATTGTAAGTGACCGATATCGGTTATGGGACCGATACCGGTTTCTTAGGGAACAATAAAACCGATATCGGTTAGGGGCGAAAAACCTATAAAAAGAAAAATACGGCTTGTCATTGTCACTTTGTCAATTTGAAAACCGAATTAAGTTGTCTAACGTGGAGAGTGGAGATTGGAGCATTTCTTGCTTGAGGTGGCGCTATTTGACTGGAGGAGTGAGTTGTTAGTGGGCCCAAGTGAGGAGGAGGCAACAGTTGATTGGTGGAGGACCCAGAAGAGGACATTTGGAGCCATGGCCCAGCCAGGAGGAGCAGGAGGGACTAGACCAGCTGGACCACCACCACCCATCCCACCACGACGACGTGTCATCGTACGGGTAGGTTCGAAACCCCCCATTGTGTTCATTTTATTGCATTATGCTAAATTTGGGGTTTTGGGTAGGAATGTACATTTTTTTAGGAAATAATTGGAAAATGGAAATGATTTGGAAAAGAGAGAGGGTAGATAGGTGAAATAAGCCAAGGTGGCTGGGTGGGTAGGTTTTTAGGGTATTTGGGTGGGTAAATTGGTAGAAAAATGAAAAAATGTAGGTGGGGGGGGCCGCGCGGGGGTTCAGCTCCGAGAAGTTACAGCGACTGATGTCGGTCGCTAAGCGAACGACATCGGTCACATAATTTTAGGGGCAGGGTGTTTTGTGTTGGACCGGCGTCGGTGGGAAGGGAACCGCGGTCGGTTATAGGTGACCGGTACCGGTCTTTAGTATTTTTAGCTATTTTTGTTGGTTTAGGTTATGTTGTTGTTTTTGAGTTTTTGGTGGTGATTTGGGTATGGTTTGGGTTGGGGTGGGGGTGTTGTGGTATTGTTTGGGTGTTTCAGTAGAGGTGCGGTCCTGACTTAGGTTTATGTCAATTTTTTGGTGTGGGCTGTGATTTTGTTTTTGAGTTGTTGGATGTGGTTTGGGTACTTGGGCATGGTGTAGGGTGTTTGAGTATGGTTTGGGTTGTGTTGGGGGTGTAAGTTTTTAGATGTGGTTAAGGTATTTGGGCATGGTTTACGTCGTTTGAGTATGGTGTGGGTTGTTTGTGTATGGTTTGGGTTGTGTTGTTGGTTTAAGTTTTTAGATGTGGTTAAGGTATTTGGGCATGGTTTGGGTCATTTGAGTATGGTGTGGGTTGTTTATTTGGGTGTGAAGAGGGAGGGGGAATAGCGTAGAAGATAGGTGGGTAGAGGGGTGTGTTAGAGAGTCGGGGTGTGGTCGGGGGGATAAAAGGGGGTATAGAGGGTAAAGTAGATGTTGTGATAAAGAGTAGGGATAATGTAGTGGGTTGGTTTTGCAGGCACGTCAGCAACTGACGATGCGGGACAGGATGCCCCCATTGTTGAGCGGGATGCGACCACATGTGTCCGCAACACACTGGGGTATCATGCGCGAGGTGGGAGTCGGCGGAGTCCAGCGGTACAGAGCGATCGATAGGGATCATAGTTTGATGGTCGCCCTCATCGAGAGATGGGATCCGGCGAACAATGTGTTCCATCTCCCGACTGGGGAGATGACTATCACATTGGAGGATGTGTATCACATCCTTCGACTGCCAATTGAGGGAGAGGAAGTCTTTCAGGTGGACGCAGAGACTGCCATGGACAACATCCTACAGGTGTTTGGGGATGCAGCCGCGCTATTGACCTATCACAGTGCGAGCATCGCGTACGGGGATATGTACCGTGCCCACCACCATGAGACATGGCTTGCCATGCTGATGATGATCGGGATCACCTGCTTTGCCCTCCCGGACTCAGAGGGAGGCCATTTTCCACGGGCGCTGATGGGGGTGCTACATGAGATGGTGGAGGAGCACACCTGTTATGGCTTGGGCACCAGTATACCTAGTACAGTTATATCGAGAGGTGTGGGGCTATCGCCGGATGAGGCGATTTGGGATTTGTTCGACGTTTTTGCTACATTGTGGGGCATATGAGCACATCATATGCCTTAGACTAGTAGGGCTGCCCCAGCAGCCAGGGCCACAGGTCATATATAGATACGGCTTTCAGAGGTGGTTGGGGTCATGGGCCAGCCACGAGCAGTGCTTGCAGGGTGGGATGTCTCTTATTACAGGAATTTATTAGAGGGCCTGATAGCGGTAGATATCGTAATGGAGACCGTATAGAGGTCCATCACCCTCACAGAGGAGCCCGAGGATAGTTGCAGTGGATCCAATACACATTCTGGATAGCGGGACGGAGGCCGGGAGAGTATGAGAGGATACCCTTGGAGAGGGTACGCAGGCAGATGGGACTATGACAGGATGAGCCACCTCGCTTCCCTTAGTACTGGAGAGATGATGTTAGAGGCCGCCACTACCTGCACCACAGCCCATGGACCCAAATTGGGTTGCTAAGAGGCCGGCAGATGACACTGTAGATGATGCTGGTTGTACGGGAGCATATATGGTTTGGTGGGATGGTCAGAGAGCAGCGAGAGTAGCAGAGTGAGAATAAGCTCAGGGGCCAGACTTGGCAGCTATTAGAGTAGAGAAGGACCAGCTCTGAGTTTGCTGCATAGGCACAAATAAGTGTCCTTACAGGGGCAGCTTAGCTACCAGGCGCAGGTATAGGCAC
Source organism: Taxus chinensis (assembly GCA_019776745.2). NCBI lineage: Eukaryota > Viridiplantae > Streptophyta > Pinopsida > Cupressales > Taxaceae > Taxus > Taxus chinensis. The sequence continues at coordinate 195,954,004 of CM034150.1, forward strand.
AGGCACCACCACCAGCAGCGGCACAACCATAGCCCCAGGCACAGGTACAAGGTCAGGTACCACGGCCACCAGCACCACCAGTGGGCACCAGCACAGGCATAGGTATAGGTACCACCACAGCCATAGGCACCCACCAGCGGCACCAGCACAGACACCAAGCACAGCCCACAAGCGGCACTAGTAGTAGGAGTCAGGGGGACCATCCCTAGCACCTATGGTGGCTCGAGATCGTTATATGGAGGCTAGAGTGGAGGCCTGGTATTATCAGGATATTCTTGATGGTATCGGGGGCTGATTATCAGCCATATGCAGCACATAGAGCAGAGACCTCTCGGAGCCAGAGATCTCAGGGAGGTGCAACCACACCCGGTGGGTCTGTCACAAGGTAAGAGGCGAGAGGCAGCACAGGGACCAGCAGGAAAACAGGCAAAGGGCGGTGGAGAGAGCTAAGGGGTCCCTGCACTTTTTGTATATTGGACATGGGCACCGGGTCTGCGAACCGGTTTTGTGTTGATAGAGGCCTGCGTGCCTACACATTATTCATTTATTCATTCATTTATTTATTATACCGGCTTGCAAGCTGAGTACGGGTTGTATAGTTGATACCGGCCTACGAGCCAAGTCTGTTTTTGATATGAGAGACCGGCCTGCGAGCCGTGTTGAGGTTTTTGATAGTTATTGTAGCCTGCGCGCCGGCTTTGTTGTATTATCAGATCACAGAGGCCCCTATGCAGGGCACATTGTATATTTGAAACTTTAGATATATAGATATGATGATTTGACTCACATGTTGTGTTTAAAATGTTTTTAAGTATTTTGTCGATGGTTTGTGACATAGGATGTATGATGAGTTTAATTGACATGTTGATATATTGATGATGGTGATGTTTTTTGTTAATGGGATGCACGTATATATGGATGACATGTTATATTATGAAATGTTACATGTTTTGTTGCTGGTTTTTGTGACATTGAATGTATGTATCTGATGAGTTGGATCCAAATGGTGTATAGATTGATAGTTTTTTGATATCCTTAGTTGATGGCTTGTTTGTTTTTGGTAATATAGATAGATGATGTGGATGAAATTATAATGAGATGTGGATGAAAAGATTATAGATTATAGATAACGGTGTTATTATGCAGGAAAAAGAGGCGGGCGCCACGAAAAGTAGGTAGAAAATAAAGAAAAGAACTATGTTTAGAAAAGGTAGGTATCTAACCGATATCGGTTAGGTAACCGATGTCGGTACATAACAGACCGATATCGGTTAAATAACCGATACCGGTTACTCAGGTATGAGCTTCTCTAAAAATAGAAAAGCTAGGGTGGCAACTTAAGTTCTTATTTTTAGAGCCATGCAAGAAGTTAAATACGCGAACGCGACGCTTTTTGACAACTGAGACAGGGAATTGCATGAGAGATTTGAGTGATAAGGAGGAAAGAGACAGGGAAAGTGAATGTGATCTGAGATTCAAGAAGGCAGAAAGACAAATTTGAAAAGGGTGGTGATCATGGCAGAACAAGGAGAAGCATCCAGCAGGCAGGGACGAGAGGGAAGACGAGTGCCACCTCAAGCTGCTGCAGCCCAAGAGGTAAATGGTTTGGTTGTAATTTTATTTTTGCATGTTTTGTGAATAGGATGAGAGAAGTGTAAGTGGGTATATATGAGAAAGAAAACGTGATAGCAAGGGTTATAGATGAGGTGAGTGTTATGGGGTAGGGAATCAGGGGTTTTCGGGTATGTTTGTATGTACAAAAAGGAATAAACGATCAAAGTTTTGTCGTAGGTGGTGTGTTTTGGCAAGGTGTATAAAGTTAACAGTGACCGATAGCGGTTAGAGATAACCGGCATTGGTCACTGAACCGGTAGCGGTTAGCCATAACCGATACCGGTGTCTGTAGGCATTTCCAGCATGTGAGAAAAAACCCTTGGGGATTTGATGGATTGAATGGTTGTTTGTTGTTTTGACGTATGCAGGCAGAGGCAGGGTTGAGGATGAATGATAGTGTGCCAGCGCTGTTGTCACGGAATCCGAGCGGATGTAACACCAGCTGAATGGACATTGATAAATCGTTTGGGGTTAAGTGGAATCTGCTATTATTCACGAATCGCTACGTAACCATGCTATGTTGCAAGCGTTGATTGAGAGATGGAATCCTGAGAAAAATACCTTCTATCTGCCAACAGGGGAGATGACAGTGACATTGGAAGATGTGTTCCGTATTTTGAGACTCCCAATTACAGGAAAACCAGTATATCAGGCATTGCCTAGCGCGGCGCGGGGAGCGATAACAGCAGTATTTGGTCCATACGCACGAGATTTGACACAGCGAGGTTTGACATTCACTTATGGTATAATGTATGCAGCACACCCTGAGGAGACAAGGTTAGCAGTGATATTAATGATAGCGGTAGGGTATTATGCATTACCGAGGGCGGATGGGGGAAGATTTCCAAAGGCATTGATGTGTGTTATTTGGGAGATGATAGAAAGGAACGTGACTTTTGCATGGGCACCTGCATATTTGGCGGAGCTATACAGGGGTTTATGGGCCTTGTAGGTGAAATCACAGGACGACACTGGATTGTTCATACTTATTACACTGTTGGGCCTATGAGCACATTGTTTGTGTGTGACCAATAGGCCGACCCATCTAGTCAGGAGAGACCGGAGTACAGAGGTTGGGATTCAGACGATGGGTCCAGACAGAACAAGAGGCAAGATCCCAGGTCGTGACGGGTGACATTGAGTATTATAGGCAGGTGTGGGAGATGGTGACAATTTGTAGATATCTGTTGGAGGACCTTACGGGAACTATATGGTAACAGAGAACATAGCTGAGGAGTTGAGGGGTGTAGAGCGATTGAGGTGGATCGCAGGGCACAGGCCAGGTGAGTATGAGAGGGTTCCCCTAGATCGCGTGCGGTGACAATTTGGATTTGTGTAAAGGACATACCACAGGCTTATAGACCATATATGAGGATCGACGCCGAGGCAACATTCTCACCTCCCCGGCCAACACCTCCAGAAGGGCCAGAGGAGATAGCAGCTGATCGCAGGGTAATGGATGCAGGAACGACAGAGGCCTATAGATTATGGTGGGTAGCAGAGCTGCGAGGTGTACGTGATCACCCTGACATAGCTGTGATTACAGCGGAGAGAGATCGTCTGCAGAGTTTAGTTCATCAGCTCCAAATGCAGATGAATGAGACAAGAGGATTGTTAGCGGTTGCGGAGTCACGAGCAGAGAGACTAGAGGCTGGATTCCTCCATGCGAGAGGGGCGTATTCATATGTTACAGGAGAGATTGGCAGATCAGTGGGTGGTACCAATAGCCATGGTACCTTTGAGGACAGAGAGGCCTGGCGATGAGGCGTCGACGATCACGATCATCCCCTAGTTCGGGATGAGGCGTGAGGGTCTAAATAAATGTTAGCAAGGTATAAGAATAAATAAGGATGCCGACCTGCGTGTCGATGATAGAGAAGATGTATTTGTTTAACATCTAAATAAAACTGAATATGTATGTTGATTTGAGTTATGATAATAATAAGAATGTTTGCGTTTTGAATTTTGGTGTTTTGAAAAAGGATAAAGAGGAATGTGATTAAATAGAAATACACAAAAATATTTATATTTACCACACATGATAGGTTATGGTAGGGGATGGTCGAGCTAACCTTGGGAGACCCCATGTCTCCGAAGTGCTGCCTACATAGCCCATTGCACAAAGCAAGGAGGGGCCTCAGACCGATGTAGTTCTCCCTTAGGACCAGGGAGAGGTGAATTTAGGCAATTTGGTACGGTTAGGCAATTGGTTGGTTGGTAAAAATATTGATATTAATATTGGTAAGGTAAGGTTGTTGGTGTTGGTAATGAATTGGTGATGTTGTAAAAGGTATAAGGGAAGCGAAAGTTAGCCTACCCAAGTAGAAGGGAACCCTGTCCTGATTAAGATCAACACACAATCCTAGATGCGAGGCAAAGAGGAAAGAGTGCTCCGTAGGTGAAAAGAGCTAAACAAACCACATATTAACGTAGAACGAGCTTGAACCCCTAGGTACCGTGCATAGACGAGAAGTCAATAGGTGAAAAGAGTTGTATGATCACAATATATCGGGTGTACGTCACGTCCCTTGAGTTGAAACAAATGGTGAGGTGAGGTGGATGGTATAGCTGAGGTATGGAGAACTTGTTACAAAGTGAGTGTTCTGACGAAAGAGAACCTACCCTAAATAGACAAGTCCATGACTCAAAAGTTCTTTTGAATGAGGCTTTTATTTTACTGAATATAGACTGATCGATGCGGGAAGTCTACAAGGGATATTGATTGTATTATTCTTGAGGTCTTCACAAAGCTGATCAATGCGAGAAGCTTCTAATAAAGGCTGACTGTGTATAGCTGTCCTTCGAGGGAGCAGTCTATTTATAGTAGCAGATATGATTTTAGTGCATAGCTGTCCTTCGGGGGAGCAGTCTATATATAATAGCAGCAATAGTTTGGCATATAGCTGTCCTTCGAGGGAGCAGTCTATATATAATGTAGATAGCTAGATGTCTTTTTGACGTGAAGCATCTAGTTTTGTAGGAAGTTTGACTCAAGAAAATCCCATAAGAATACGGCTTATTTTAATACTTTGAAGTCATGGACTAGACTAAAAAGGGAAGGCATTGCTGAGGTGAGGTGAGAATCAAACTATGTGAGCTTGATTTTTATTATGAGGTGTAGGAAACAAAGTGTATGTGGTGGTAAGTGAGCTCAAGGGACGAGCAGTAGGTAGATAAGAAGTGATATAACACTAAATTCAACAGTAGAATGGTCGAAGATGCAAGGCATTAAGGGGTTCAGGCTCAGGTTTACCATTAAGCGAAGCTAAACGATAAGTGCCTGATCCATAAGTGTGAGTGATTATATAAGGCCCAATCCAATTGGGAGAAAATTTTCCACGTTTGCTCTTTTCTAGTTTGGTTACATGTTGATTCTCTTTGAGGACAAGATCACCAACCTTAAAGGTACGCTCATGAAGTCGCTTATCATAAGCACGCTTGATACGTTTTTGATAGATTTGAAGGTGATCGAGAGTTGTAAGACGACGTTCGTCAAGAAGCTCCAATTGGGCTAACCGCTCTTGGCGGAAATCATCGTTGGTGAGAATATCCTGAAGAGATATCCTGAGGGAGGGTATTTGTATTTCGAGAGGCAAGACAGCCTCGGTACCATATACCAAAGAAAATGGTGTGGCATTAGTGGAGGTACGAATGCTAGTACGATAAGCCCAAAGGGCAAAGGGAATGTGATCATGCCAGTTTCTTCCGGACTCATTGATAACTTTCATGAGGATTTTGGTTAGGGTTTTATTAGAGGATTCGGCTTGTCCATTTGCTTGTGGATAGTAGGGTGATGAGAAGCTAAGTTTGATACCAAAGTTTTCACAAAGGTTCTGCAACAACTTATTTTTGAAAGATTTTCCATTATCTGTTATCAGGCGATGAGGAACACCAAAACGACAGATAATGTGGTGGTTAATGAACTCTACAATTTTTTATTTTTTAGTTGAAATGAGTGGAATAGCCTCCACCCATTTTGTGTAATATTCGGTTGCTGTGATAATCCATCGGTGACGTTGCGAAGAGGATGGATGAATCTCACCAATAAGGTCTAAACCCCATTGTGAGAAAGGCCAAAGATCTCGGGCGACCTGTAGCGGGTGACTAGGAGTATGTTGAAGGTTGGCATGTTGTTGACACATAACACAACGCTTAACATATTCGTAGCAATCGTTATTGAGAGTAGGCCAATAATAACCTAGGCGAAGGATTCGTTTGGCCACGGCAAGGCCGCTAAAATGTCCGCCACAAATACCGTCATGGACTTGTTGGATGGTATGGGTGACCTCCGCACCGGTGAGACATCGAAGGAGGATGCCATCAAAGCCACGTTTATAGAGGAGTCCCCCCATGACAACATAACGAGAAACACTTTTAAGAAAAGCACGTTTGCTGTTACTAGTAAGGTCAGGTGGGAGAACAGAGGTTGTAAGGTAGTCGTGAAATTGGTGGTACCAGGTATCCTGCGAATTAGTAGACACAGTATTTATCATACAAACAACCGAGGCTGAATAAGATGGGGCAAAGAGTTGTTGGACCAAGACGAAAATGTCAGAGTCAGTTGATGAAGCTGGAATTTGCGAGGCTAAGCAAGCCATAGTATCCACAAATTTGTTAGTGGAGCGGGGAATGGTTTGGATAGAATAGTGAGTAAATAAGGCTAGAAGTGAATCCACGTAGTGTTTGTACTTTTGAAGTTCCTCATTTTTGCATTGGTAGATGCCCATAACTTGATTGACTACCAATTGAGAATCGCCAAAAATATTGATAGATTTGATACCTAAGTGTAACGCAACTTGGAGACCCAGAACAAGGGCCTCGTATTCCGCTGTATTATTAGTGCAAGGGAAATCGAGTCGGAATGAAAGAGGCATAGGCTCAGCATCGAGAGGAATGAGAACAACGCTGGCTCCTCCACCGCGCTGGCATTTGGATCCATCGAAGAAGAGGGTCATTGGATACGACTCCTCCCTGAGTGAAAGAGTGGTGATGAGTTCGTCGGGGAATGTAAAATTGGTAAATTGTTCCCCAGGTAAAGGGGCTTCCGCAAGTTGGTCTGCGATGGTTTGTCCTTTGATTGATTTCTGGTGGACAAACTCAAGGTCGAGGTCGGCGAGGAGCATGAGCCATCGGGTGATGCGTTGGTTTAGATGAGGTTTGGCATACATGTAATGGATGGGGTCTGTGTTGGTGATGACGAAAGTTTTGTGATTCAGGAGGTAGTGTCGGAGTTTGGTGGCCACGAATGATAGGGCTAGGCATAACTTTTCTACATGTGTATACCTAGTCTCATAGTCCACCAAAGTACGACTTATATAATAAACGGCTTGTTCTCGATTCTCGGAGTCACGATGTGCAAGCATGGCCCCTACAGCGTGGTCGGTGGCGGAAAGGTAAAGATAGAAAGGGCGGTCATCCTGGGGTGGGATAAGTACGGGTGGCTGCAAGAGATAAGCTTTGAGAGCTTCAAAGGCTTGGTGACACTCTTCGCTCCATTGAAAGTCAATGTCTTTTTTAAGGAGGTGATGGAAAGGTTGACATCGATCCGAGAGTTGGGAGATGAAACGTCGGATAGATTGGAGCTTACCTTGTAAACTACGCAATTGTTTGAGATTAGTAGGTGGGGGCATTTCTAGAATGGCTTTGACTTTAGATGGGTCGACCTCAATGCCATGCAAAGAGATGATAAAGCCAAGAATTTTTCCCGAAAGAACACCAAAGACACATTTCTTTGGTTGAAGCCAGACTGAATATTGCAACAGGTGATCGAAAATAATGGTTAAAACATCGAGATGTTCACTGCGATGTTTAGATTTTCCAAGAAGATCATCGACATAATCCTCAAGGATAGTGTGCATAATGTCATGAAAAATGTAGGTCATAGCCCGCTGATAGGTTGCACCAGCATTCTTAAGGCCAAATGGCATGACACGATAATAGAAGGTTCCCCAAGGAGTTATGAAAGCAGTTTTATGTTGATCGGCCGGGGCTACCAAAATTTGATTGTATCCTGAAAAACCATCCATGAGAGAAAGCATTTCATGGCCTGCAGTGAGATCAACAAGTTGGTCAATACTAGGTAGGGGGAAGTCATCCTTAGGGCAAGCGAGGTTAAGATCCCAGAAATCCGTGCATATCCGAAGTCCCCCCGTCGCTTTAGTGACAGGTACGATGTTAGAAATCCATTGAGGATAGTCAATAGGCAGGATGAAGGAAACAGAAAGGAGTCGTTGAAGCTCTTCTTTGACCAAGAGGGCAATGCGTGGATGCATTTTTCTCAATTTCTGTTTAATTGGCTTGGAATCGGGTTTCAGTGTAATGTTATGGACAGCAATGTCAGGATCAATTCCTGGCATGTCAGCGTAGGACCAAGCGAAAGCTTGGTTGCGAGCACGGAGAAAGGTAGTAAAGGCGACTTGTTCTGATGCGTTAAGGGATTGTCCGATCTTCACAATGTGAGGATCTTCCTCTGTGTGGATGTTGATTTCTATAGTAGACTCGTTCAACATGGTTTGAGTTTCAGATGGTAAGGCGCGTTGAATATAAGAGTCATCCGCACCAAGGTAAGTGAGGATGGAGTCATCATCCTGGCACTCAACAACATTAATTGAAGGTGAGTCCTCTTCAATCATGTCTGGATACAGAAGGGGAATAGAAGAGGGGTCCTCATTATCGCGTTGATAAGTGAGAGGACCTATGAAGATAGCATTTATGAAAAAAAAAAGTTAGGAGGGATAGATTCGGGATCTATCGACTCTGTGGGTGACGATGGCAAAATGGGTGATGATGGTTCGGTAGGGGTGACGTCGTCTTCTTCTAGAAGACAACTGACACGAGGTTCCTTCTGTGTAAGTGTTCCCGGAAATCCGAGACCACTACGATCATTGTGCTTGCGTGTAGTAACGGGAATAATTGTATGTCGGCCTTGTTCATAAAGACCAAAACCAAAGCCTTTCCAAGCACAGCGAGTCAAGAAGGTGAGGGCGAAACGACGATTTGTCAGGTATTGAAAATCGGATTGGAAAGGAACCACACCAAGAGGAGGCTCAGGGACAACGGAAGATGCGTCGACACCTCCATATGTTAGGTTAGTGCGGCAGTGAGGTGGTCCGTAGGGGATTACTTCCCCCACACGACGGTCATAGGTAGGATGTGCATGTACCTGTCCGTACTCCTGTGGGGTATGGAAAGAACTAACGTTATATAGGCGATACTCCCCCAGCGTAAGGCGTTGAAAAACATCTACTAAGGGGTCTGCGGTTGGGATATTAGCTGCAGGAAGGGAAGTGGTTTTTGCGACAGTGGTTTCATTTGAAGGTGTAGGTGTGGTTGAGGTGGATGGTTGAGGCACATTTGAAGAGGATGGTTGGGTTGAATGAATGGGTGTCTTGATTGGTACAAGCACATCATTAGGGCGGTATAACATATTGCAGGTTTTAAAGGGGGGAGGATCAGCTTTTACGGTGTAGGACTTCCCCTCGTACTCAAATTTAATGCATCTATGCAAGGTTGAGGGAACGCATCCCATAGCCCGGATCCAAGGGCGACCTAGCAATATATTATATTGGAACTCTCCCTCAAGGACATAGAAGAGTTCGGGTAAAGTACGTGGTCCTACACGAATGTTAAGGATCACGGTGCCTAAGGTAGAGGTAATAGCGTCATTGAATGACCGCAACATGATGGGATTGGCACACATGTAGCTAGAAGGGATATTCATTTGTTGGAAGGCTTTTGAAGAGATGATGTTTAGGCTAGTGCCCCCGTCAATCATAACACGACGTACCCGAATGTCCCGGACGTAAGCTGAGATGAAAAGAGCAGGGTCAGGATCTTCTGTACCAAAGTCAACAATTTCGTCTTCGGAGAAACTGACTGCAGCAGCTTGTTGTACAGAGATAGAAGTGGTTGGGGCAGTGGGTTGTTTGGTGAGAGAAGCAACGTGATTGGGTGTTAGAATGGAGGTAACAGGCAGGGTTTCATTAGGTAAGACCTCGATCCCTTGAAGAATTTCCATGAGAGCTTGTCGATGAGATTCAGAAGTCTGAATGAGATCATATAGTGTCATTTTTACAGGTGATTGGTGAAGCTGTTTGATCATGGCTCGATGGGCAACTCCATTAGAGACGGGGTAAGCGGGTCCACGAATAACCACTTTGGGTGGTGGTGCAATCGGGATGGTGGACGGAGAAAGAGAGGACGCAGGTGTGCTTTCTTTCGCTTTCTCGTTGTTTTTCTGCGCTCGAGTAGCAACACTAATCATATTAATCTCGTAGACCTGAGATGAGGAAGATGGTTGGGATAAATCATGGTCTTCAAGAGGTGGGGTTGTAATAATGATAGATCTTGGTGAGGCGGGGACAGATGGTATAGGAGAGGGAATTGAAGCTAAAGGTCTCTCCCTTCGTAAGTTGTCTTTCTTAACCTTTCTATCTGGGAGAGGTGACTGACGAAGGATGGTTTTTAAAGCTTTGCATCCCTCCACATCATGTCCTGGTGTGCGGTGATAAGCGCAGATTTTAGACTCATCATAACCTATAGGTCGAGGTTTAGACGGGTCATAAGGTCTAAGTGGGGGTAGGGAAATGGTCGCATTCTCCACCAACATAGCAAGGATTTTGGCGTAAGATCCTTTGAGTGGGTCAAAATCGGAGGAGGATGAGGGTATTGGTTGTGCGGGTTTTGGTAATGTTTGGGCGTGGTTGGTTCATACGGGTGGTGGTTTAGCCAAGGGGTGTTGACACGTGGTTTTCACTAAACGTGGTTTCTTTGGCGCAGGAGCTACGTTCAGCTGGTTAGATGATGAGGCTACAGATGACGTGGTAGCGGGAAACAACCACGGAGAAAGGGGAGTGACAGAAAATAAATCCTTTGATGATGGAGTTTGTTTAGGGTTGATGGGTGGACAGGATACGTGGGGTGACAATGTTGATATACCCTTTGATCTCTGTATGGGTGCAGAAGGCGTAGGTCGTTTTGAAGAAAACGTAGGAGGTATGATATATTGATGCAAGGTGGAGGGATGAGGTCCCAATATGGAAGGTAGGTGTGACGATGATGGTTTTGATTGTGATAGAGGCACGGATTGAGTTTGTCTCCTAAGTGGTGGGGCGGCTTTATTTTTGGATAAATCTAGTCGCTTAGGCGGGTGTGTTAGACTGGGTATTGGTGAGGTCCCAAGTGTAGGGGAAGATTTGGTTAAGTTGATAGAGGTGGATGGGATACTTGGTAGAGATGCGGGGGAGTGAGAGATGAGGACATAGGCATTTTGAGTTTCTGTAAACACTTAGGGTATATGGTAGAGGTGTCTGGATCAGTCACCTGCATTTGAGTAGAATAGGGGGTACTCAAACGTTCCCATAGGACTCGTCTATCTTCTGGAGAATGGCAGTCTTTAGGTGTGAATTGGAATTTTTGTACGGAAGAAAGGTGGGTTGTGATTCCGGTCCACTGTGGGTGTGATACAGGGGGTAGATGAGGCACTGTATCAATAGATGTTAAGAGGTCGACCGGTCGTTGAAAAGATTTAGGCGATGAAGAACTAATAGGTAGGAGGGCATGTTTGAGAGGATCTGTCATGGTTAAAGAATTTGGTGATGTCGGTACAAGAGGTTTCTCGTCTAAGGATGACAAAAGGAGTGGCGAGCCTTCCTCTTGTGCAGCAAGAGCGGTAGAAGGGGACGTTTGGGAAATAGATAGGTTAGATAACATCCGCTCGCAGTCTTGTAGGGATGTGGTGTAAGAAGACTCATCGATGAGAAGAGAAGTCTGGGCAGTTAACTCCTTTATGGGTAAAGGAATGATTTCGCCTTGGTTTGATGGTGGTGAAGGAGGTTCGGGCCCCTGCGTTAGTGAAGAGGCTTGATTCAAAATTTTCTCGATAGAGGCTTTTGGCTGGGAGTCGAAGACTGCATGGATCTCATGAACACTCTCCTCGGCTAAGATATCCTGGTTTACATTACTGTTAGAAGAGTGATTTGGGAATGGTTTGTTGAAGATTTTCAAATTTCGGTTGGCAGGGGCATTAGGATTATCGAGGGTTATATCCCCTGCGTCAACCATTTCCTGCACTATGTTTTTCAACATCTTGCAGTTTTCATGACTATGTCCTTTTACGCGGTGAAAGTTACAGAAGTCATTTTCTTTGTACCAGGAAGGTATAGCGCGGGTGGAGTCAAACCCGGAGTGAGGTTTAACAGGAGGCAAGGTGATAGCTCCGGCTTTGAGCAATTTTTCCAAGATGACACCATAAGTTTCTCCCAAGGGAGTGTAATTGATGGGCTCGGCTTTATACTTATAGGTGGTTTTTGGTGGGGTATTAGACGGTGCTTGAGATTTGACCATCACCGCGTGGACATCTCCTTTTGATTTAGAAGAAGTGGATGCGTGAGGAGTGGTGGTGTTTGGTTTATTGGTGGAATCTGGAGTTCGGAAATTGGGGTTTTTGTTGCACAACTGCAATTTCTCTTCTTCTAAGGCTCGAATTTCTAGTTTCCGAGCCATGGTAAAGGCCTCATCAAATGTGCGGAAAGTTTGAATTTGAAGAGTAGGAGAAATGTGCTTAGCACATGCCCGCGTAAAAAGTTCGATAAGTTCAGCCTGAGGCAAGGCATATGTAAGTTGGTTGATAAGGCCACGCCATCGTCCAACGAAATCTGCGATAGATTCGTCTTCGAATTGTCGGATGGCATAAAGGTCGGTGATAGATACTTTCTTGGCAATGTTAATGGAGAAATGATCCAAGAAAGATTGGGCTAGTTGGTTAAAAGAGAAGATTGAGTGCTGGGTTAAAGCACTGTACCACTCCAAGGCGGGTCCTGATAAGGACATGGGAAAGGTGCGGAGTAACAAGGCATCATCATGGGCAATCAAATAACAAGCATGTCTAAATGATCGCAAGTGTTGTTGAGGATCCTCTTTACTATTAAAACGAGTAAATTTCGGCAATTCCCATTGAGGAGGATATGAATGAAGGGGGACAGAAGGGTGAATAGGCTCCCGACAAACTTGCTCATATGTCAAGGCGCTACGACTTCCTGAAACAGAAGCCTCCAGATTTTGCATTTTGTCCATCATTTGTTTGATGAAATCCGTGGTTGGATGAGATGATGGTGCGGTTGTGGTAAACGGAGGCAAATTGGGCCAAGGGCCTCCGCTAGACAATGGTGGGGTTAAGTGTTGATAAGGTATGGAGGATGAATATGTTGAGGCGACCGAATAGGGATGTCCCATATAAGATGTTGAGGTTACTGGATACGTGTATGGGAATGAAAAGGTAGGCGGAGCTTGAGAAGGAAAGCTCGTGTGGATAGGTGGCAGAGAGCAAGTCATGAATGGAGCAGTCTGCAAGAGAGATGAGGTAGGAGCCGTCGGCGGTAATGATATGTGGGGTCCAAGATTAACCAAAGGAAAGCCAATCTGTGTCGTATGAACCTCTGAAGCCATCGGATTGGGAGACGGGGCTAAAGATGCGGGAAGCAAGGCGGTGTTATCAGGCGGAGTGGGAGCTAAATGAGCAGCTATACTAATGGGCATGCCAACAAGGAGTTGACCATCGGGCGTACGGTCAGGGGCATGAGACAAATAGTATTGTACAGCGCTAGGATTAGCATCCAGAAATTTGGCAAATTCCTTATCTCCTACAGGAATTTTGGGGATCTCACTGGTGTCCGTAGGGTTCCCTATAGAATGTGAAGGGGGTGATTCAGGCAAAGGCACAGAGCAGGCATGTGAAACCATGGCGGTGGCTTGCTTCCGAGTGATAACAACCATGGACAAGAGTACACAGTAGGGTTTCAATCTATCAGGAACAAAAACAACCTCAGAATGGTGAAATTGGCAGGTTGCTGGTTTGTCAGGGGCTGTAAAAGACAGTAACCGATATCGGTCTGATAACCAATGTCGGTCAGAGGTCATAGCCGACGTCGGTCAGTTAACCGATGCCGGTGTAATAAGGTCTAGTATAACAAGATATAAAAGGCTGCTAATTTGATTTTTAACAACGTTTAGTACACTTATCAAATTATTGATCACAGAAGACAGAGTATGACAGAGAAAACAGAACTGAAAACAAAGCAAGATGCACACGCAAATCCAGAGACTAACCCTAGGGTTAATTTTAATTATCGTGGGCTTATGCCTTTAGACGTAGAATGATGTCAGAATCCTAAACAAAAGACTTAGGGGAAATGTCAAGTTTGTTTTGGCTTATAAGGTTACCTCAATCGGGCGGAGGAATACCGCGGAAAAGGGGGGATGTTTGAGCTGTTGTGTTAATTGTGAAGTGATTCGGTATGTGTTGTGCAGTGAAAGTAAGATTAATTTCTTGTCAATACCGTGGATATCACCCCCACGTGTACGACCTGTTACTTAATCTACGTTCACTAGAATTGAAAACAGCAAGCAGGAATGCAATGCACGTGTTTTAAACCCAAATCGAAAATGATATTCGATGAAGCAAAAGAGATGACTTTCACTAATGCAAGATGTAAAAGCAAAGCAAGTTCTTTTACCAAAATAATAAAATACCTTGTGAATATCTTTAGAAGAAGAAAACAGCAAGTATGCTCCCTATATGAAAGCAAGCAAGAAAGAAAGAAACCCAAAATGGGTCCCACCGGGCGTGCCAAAATGTTTCGCTCGGAATGTTTCGGCTTTTGGGAATAGAGTTGCTTCTATCCTTTCATTCCTTTTAGAAACAGATAAGGGTTAGGGCTAGGAGGAATACCTGTTGAATGTCGAGATGGTGTGCGCGTACCGTAGAGAAAGATCAGGTTGACTGCGAAGAACTCCTTTTTGTCTTGGAAGGACTACCTGCAAATAAGAACACAAGACCACAAGATTTTGATTAGACAATAAATGAGGGAAACTGCCTTGGGCCCAGGAAATATAAAACTTCCTTTCGAAGGTGGTCAGTTCCCCTGCTAATATGAATTAACACCAAAGACTGTAAAATATCAATTAAATTGCTTCGTTGAAACTGGGTAGGGGAAAGGCTGATTTCTGGTTTTGAATCACAATAACCGATACCGGTTACTGATGACCGATATCGGTAGGGTCTAGGATCTGTAGCTTGGTTGTGTTGTGGGGTGGTTGTGTTGTAGGGTAGCTGTGTTGTTTGTAAGGCTAGTATATGAGTGATATTAGGTAATGAGGTGATGAGAGGTAAATGAATGATAGTTAGATGCAATGGCACGCTGGGTAGTGGATCTAGGAATGGATTTATGAGGACTGTGATTCAAAAGTCTAAGAAATGTTATTAAAGAGGACATGCAAGATGTAACTTACTGGTTATTGACGAAGATGCAGGTCCAAGAACTCTGATGACAAAGGCAGAACTCAGGTAGGATGGCCTGACACACAGAAGATGAGATATCTCCCTCCCGATGATCAGCTGAGTATCACAGGGCTCTGGTTATCCAGTTGCAGTCTTGGGCTTGATCTCCTTTGCTGCAAACTCTTCTTGTCTCTTCACTTGTCTCTGCTCGGCCAAGTAAAGATCCGGATTCTCTTGATCGCTTCTGATGATCTCCCTTGATCCAAAAATCCTTCGACCTTTGTTTCTGGTTAGGGGAGCCCATTTACAGGGAACCGATGGCGGTTTCGTAACCGACGGCGGTCGAGTAGGAACCGGTATCGGTAAGGAAAAAGTAGGCTATTTTTAGTAAAATAGCCCACTTTCCCTGCTTTTCTCCCGAGAGATTAGTTGCGGGCTTGGTCAAGTGACTAGAAGGTCGGTTTTGGGTGCGAGAAAGGGGTCATTAGTCATGGGTGTAGATGTGGACCAAGTTATAGGTCTTAATTAGGTTAGTTTAGGGTTAGGACTAGGTCATGATGAGGTGGCAAAATGAGGTGGCAGGTAAGGTGATGTGGATTTATCAATTACAAGGTAATTAATAAATAATTGTGTAAGGTTTAGGTGATGGGGTTAGGTTGCGAAATGAGATGCGGGTCACAAGGGGTCGTAAGACACAAATTTGGTGTCTACATTTACCTTTATCCATTCCCACTTCTGGTTGCCTTTCCACATGTTCCCCAAATGTGAATTTGACCAAGGCCCAAAAGTGACTAATTTCCAAACCTTCCCTACCTGGGCAGGAGACTTTGAGCATTCCCAAAAGTTACCTCCACACGTGCCTTCACACCATGCTTCCACATGCCACGACCCTATGTGCCTCAGGTATTTGGTTATTTCAAGGGCTCAACAATATTGTTCATAGTCAAGATCCAACAAGTTTATCTCCAATCCAACATAGGAAGTAATGATCTCGTTAGTAAGGATATACACCAACACCTTATGTTTCGACCTCGTGATCTCCATGGATCCATCGATGGGTTCCTCCATCGGATTGGACACCATCCACATAATACAAATTTTGAAAACCCACAAGCTAGACATTGTGATGATGAGAGAAGATTTTGTAATTTACTGCTATAATTTCTCCCCTTTTTTGGGTCTGGTCAACTTATGTTACCTACCATGGACCATGAACTCTGATCAAGATCAAATACGTGCATGACATTGTCAATGGGAACGTGGGGATCCACTTCCCATCTGAACACGTACAGGGATCCACTTCCCATCTGAACACGTACACCTTCTTCCCCACCACTACAACTATAGTGGAAGCTCCGAGCCTTTAGTCCCCCACCCTTATGCTAAAAAAATAACAACATTCTATCAAATCAATAAAAATAAATACATAGGACAATTCAAAGATATAAGTGAGGGCATCCATAGATACCTACAACCATTTTCCCCACAAGATTTCCATACTGCACAACTTCAGATGTACATGATAAGTCATTGAAAATATGATCAAATTAGTTTGAGTAATGATTTTCAGATGAAATGTTCATAATGAAAGTGATAGATCAATATGAAATAGGTTGAATTCATATGCATGTACTACCAACCATAAATGGCCATTTAAAACACATAGTACTAGTAGTCATAAATGACCAATTATAACTTTTGGTAATGTTTAAACTATATAAATTCAAATATAATTGCCACATGTCATTTTAATTATGGATAGTTAAAAAATAGCTATTTTTTACTAATTTTTAAATCTTAATATGACTATAAAATTTTATAGAACAATCAGAAAATTAGATTTTTCTTTGTGAAAAAGATAAATAAGTAAATATTTTCCTAAAACTATACACCAACACTAAAAAATGTTATGTGGAGCACTTTGATTGGCCAATATAGCTAAAAGTAATTACATGTTTGATGCGTATATAATCTGCATATAGTAGGATAATAAAAACTATTTAAACCATCTAAATTGATGATGGTGACGACTAAGAAGTATTGTAGTCACAATACAAGTCTAATAATTATGACTCATGACATAATATGGTTAGATAAGCTGGGTGTTAATGCCTAAGTCAAGTCATCTATTAAACATATAACAACATTATTATAAGTTCATAGACAATATTGTCTATATTAATCAAAATTATATAGAGATGTAATTAAATATATAATATAGATAAGAAAATACATATATGGAAGAAGAATAAAATAAAAACAAAATAAAAATGGCTTAGTTTATGAAGGAAAGGCCTCAAATGAAAGTAGGATAAGAAGAAGAGCATGTGCCAATTCACAAATTACAAGTACACATGTTTTTTTTGAACTAAATTTAATGAATTATTTTTTATTATTGAGTAAATTTATGTGTTTTGAGAGGGTACCCCTCCCTCCTACACAAAAAAACTCAGTATGAAGGAAAAATAAAAGATCTTACAAGGATCAAGAGAACAAATAGATAAATTCAATAATGATAAGTGATGAGTTAACGACAAACTCCTAGCCCAAGTGCATATAAGACAAATGAATAAGAGAGGAAATAAATAACTACCTCAGAGAGGAACACAATAACAAGCTCATACATGAGCTTAATAGTACAAACTACTATTAGATATGTGATAATAAAGTTAAATGTTGGATCCCTTTGCGACGTGGTTTGTAGGTCACTTTTGGAAACTTGGGGATGTGGGGGTTTTTCTTCCCACTATTGTCATAGGTAGGTCAAGAGGGGGCGATGACATGTTATGGTGTCCCCCAAGCAGGGGTTTGCAGATAGATCCCAAAAGTAAAAATTAAGGAGTTAATCCCTTGTTTTTAGAAAGATGAATTCCACCAAATTCTATTTTTAGGAAGGAACATTCTAATAACGTTTGCTACTCTATTTTTAGGAGGAGAAATCTTAACTGCACTTCCCCAATTAGGTGTATTTATCTTTTTGGAGAGCCAAAGTATCACATAATGAGTTCACGTGTAATATGTTCTTATTGAGTTAATAAAATCTTGATATATTTCACCATGGATGTTTCACTAAATACTCAACTGAGGTTTACCCACGTAAATATGGTGTTTGTCTCTTACATGTTTGGTATTATTTTATCTCTATCACTGTAAATTGTTGTTTTATTATTCAAATTTCTACTTATTCATTGTTGCAAATTCTGTGTTTTCATAATAAATAGATGCTACATTCAGCCAAAAAACTATTCTTATATAGTAATTTTTTAAAATGCTATCATCATAAAAAGAAATTTATAAACAATGAGAAAGCTAAAGTCAATTTTTTTCCAAAGATTTAGGTTTGTAAAAAATATTGTGAACAATATTATGAATTTTTCCAACGTGGGAGATATTCTTGTGCATCCCAAGACTTGCTTAATTTTTCATATGAAACTAAATGAGACATATAGACTAAAGATGCACCTAGAAGAAAAACCAACCTAAATTTGTGAAAATATTGAAACAAGCTCTCCAAAACAATGTTCTACAAGACTACAACAAGAAATCTCCATAGACGAGCTGCAGTGAACATATTTGAAACAATACATGCGTCAATAACATGAATAAGAAATGTTGAATATGCTAAATATAAAGATCTAGAGAAGAGACCTCCCAACTAATGGGGCACAAAGTCCAAGTTCGTCCAATCAAAACCAAAAAATTAGCCAGTGAAACTATTAATCATAATTCAAATAGTGGTACAACCAAGTAATCCATCACATGGGCCCAAGATTAACTCTCCAACCATGCATTACAACACCCATTATACTAGTAACCATTAAAAATTACGTTGTTTTTATCCCCTCCACCAATAACATTTTAACTTGATTATAGATACGAGATACGAGATCTATAACTTGAAACAAGATTTTGAAAACAATGTACTAGCCACATAAAGATCTCTTGAGTAGGGGTCAACCCAAAGCATGGGTAAGTGAGAATAGATGGGTGGAGACAAACCTCAGTTGTCAGCATAACTCAAATCATTGCCCACACCTAAAGTGACCCATAAATAAAACATAGAATAAAAACTATAAGAAAATGGAAAATACCCCTACCCAATGGTTGTAGAAGATTCTTAGAACACTCCACCTGTGTTAGAGCACCCAATCATATCACAACAAGATGATACCACCAAATACATTCATCTAATAGGAATAATGGTCATTGTGAGTCTAGTGTCCCTAAAGATTTTACTTAGAAATCTTGGGATACCCCTTTTAATTTTTTGCATTTTTGCTCTAGTATTCTCCAGAAGGTTGCAAAAAGTTGATTAGAAGCAGTTGGAGAAATACCCACTTACCTAAAATGTCTAAAAATCCCTAGAACTATTTACTTCATATTTCCCCCTTTTTTCTAAAGAATAAATCTTCCCACACTGTGGTAGCACTGCTGCGTGAAACTATTTACTTCATGCTGAAGGTATTTTTTTCTCCTCTCAGCTATTCCCACCAAAAATTTATTTTCATGATTCCATTGTGTAGAGGAGGTTGAGAGATTTCCGGAAAGTTCAAGATCTCAAAAAATGGAGCATTTGGTCAAAAGTTATGGCGTATTACTACTTTTCTTTGTTAAGTGGTGAATTGAAACTACTTTACTTATTTTAAGTAAAAGTAGTAAAGTAATGTGAAATCACCACATAACAAAGGAATGGAAAATCAATGTTAAGTGGTGAATTGAAACTACTTTACTTATTTTAAGTAAAAGCAGTAAAGTAATATGAAATCACCACTTGAAAAAGGAATGGAAAAAGAATGTTAAGTGGTGTATTAAAAATGCTTTACTTATTTTAAGTAAAAGAAGTAAAGTAATGTGAAATCAACACTTAACAAAGGAATGGAAAAATAATGTTAAGTGGTGAATTGGAACTGCTTGACTTATTTTCCAAAGCAGTAAAGCAGTATGAAATCAACACAGGTAAGGGGGAGAAAATGTGAGTAAAGTGGTCAATTCAAACTACCTTACTTATTTTCCAAAGTAGAAAAGTAGTATAAAATAAACATAGGTAAGGGGGAGAAAATGTGAGTTAAGTGGTGGATTGGAACTTCTTTACTTAAGTTTTTTGAAAAAATAGTAAAACACATTAAAATCACCGCAATACAAAGGAATGGAAAAATCAGTAAAGCTGTATGAAATCACTGCAATACAAAGGAAATGAATAAGTAAAGTAATGTGGAAAATGGAAACTACTTTATTGATTTTTAAGTGAAGTAGTAAAGTAATGTGAAATCGTTGCAATGAATGGGAAAAATTGCAAAACTTCAAACAACCATAACTTTCCACTTGGACCTCTATTTCGTGTGTTCTTGGACTTTTCAGAAAGGTCTCAGAGATCTCTACACACTTAAAAAATTATATTTTAAATTTTAAAAATTTAAGGGGGTAAAAAATTGTATTAATTCTTCTACACGCCTAGGCACAGTAATAACCAACCACCAGAATATAAGGTAGTATGGGTAGAATTCTTCTTCTTCTTCTTCGTCTTATTATCCTCTTTAATCCTCAATTATATTCATTGTAAGACTTTAGTAATTTGGTGGTTAATCACAATTACTTCAAGTTTTTTGATAAATTAAATTACTTGGTGGTAGTTAAGAGGTAGTTATTCCGACTTTAAAAGATGGAACATTCCAAATTTCTATGTGACATGTAATGAATAATTTAAGGAGAAAAGTGCTCAAATCCTAACTATTTTGTAGTTATTCATTGATTGAAGTATAATGGATATTAATTCCTTGTACTTTACTTATGATGACTATAAATAGAGGAAAATATCTATGAGGTCGGGGATCTTAGAAATTTTGGAAAACTGTTGTTTTACGTTTTACATGGTTGTTTCAAACTTTGTGTTGAAATAATTAGATATGCATATTGTAAATGGTTAAATGTTGAATAAGAAGAAATGAGGATTTTGGTTGAACTTTGTGTCTACTAAAGTTTGACTATGTAATTTTTGAATGTTAATGATAGACTTTGTATTATCTTGGCTTTCATAATAAACATTCTTCTATTTTTTGCCAATGTTATAAGAATTATTTAATATTTTTTTATTCCATGTGGCTGTAACTTGCTCTGATAAGTACTTGTTATCACACACATTCCCTTTGCATATCTGCTTCCAGTTTCTTCTTTCCATTTCTACTTCTTCTAGTTACCGTACATATGCTTACTTGTTGCCAAATTTTTTAGGTATGGTTCATGAGCTATTCAATTAAAGTAATACCCAAATTTTATTTTAAATAGGCCATAAAATAAATGAATAACTCACATGATAGATTCAAAGTTAAATGAAGGGGATTTATCCCATGACTACCTAGGTTTGTGTATCTAACCATGCATAAAATCTAGCCAATAGAGTCTTTCAGAATCCTTATCAAGTGATTTTAGGAATGCCATGTGTTGATCATAATCAGAATGAGCCAGGTATGTGAAGGAGATTAAATTATTTCACTAGCATACATATCTTATATTAATATATGTAGGATATACTGAGAGGTATATTTTTCAAGGGTCCTATTCTGGTTATGCTAGACATCTATAATAGGCACCTCGTGAACTACACCTCTCAACATATTTTACATACATATGTTTTGGTTTATGTAAAATGTTCCAAGAGGTTTAGTTTACGAGGTGCCTATTATAAATGTGTGACATAATTGGAATAGGTTCCTTGAAAAATATATCTCTCGACATATTTTACATATATTAATATAAGATAGGTATGCTAGTAGCATCCACAGGAGTTGCATTTTACATAATATGATAGCAAAAATAAATTCAGAAAAATAAGGTGAGAATTTAGTTAGGGCATGAATGACCTCCATGAAAACCTCTCTAGTGAATGACTTCCATGAGAACCTCTCCATTTACAAACACACAATTTATAAACCTTATAATCTAAACATGTATGATAACGATGGTGACAATAATGATGATGATGAAAAATGACAATGACCATGATTATGAAAATCATGATCATGATCTGATGATGATTGTAATATTTAATTTATTTATAAATTCACATAATAATATCAATAATATTAATAAGATTAATATTCACGATGATGATGATGGTGAAGATGTTGATGTTGATGGTGTTAATGGTGGTGATAATGATGATGAGGATAATGATGACAATGATAGTGATAACAATGACACAGATGACAACTATGCCACAATTTGTAAACCTTAAACCCTTCAAATACATGATAACGATGGTGACGATAACAATGATGATGGAAGATGAAAATGACCATGAATGTGAAGATGACAATCACGATCATGATCTATCGATGATTATATCTAAGATGATAATCATGATGATGAATATGATGATGGTGGAATGATTGTGGAATGAATACCTAAAAATTTATGATAACTATGGTGACAATAATGATGATGATGATGACAAATGACAATGACCATGATCGTGAAAATCATGATCATGATCTGATGATGATTGTAATATTTAATTTATTTACAAATTCACATATTAATATCAATAATACTAATAATATTAATATTCAAGATGATGATCATGGAGAATATGTTGATGGTGGTGGTGTTAATGGTGGTGATAATGATGACAATGATGAAAATGATAGTGATGACGATGATAAACATGAAAAATATGCCAGAATTTGTAAACCTTAAACCCTAAATATACACAATAATGATGGTGACGATAATGGAAGATGAAAATGACCATGTATATGAAGATGAAAATCATGATCATGATCTAACGATGATTATATCAATGATGATAATCATGACGATGACTATGATGAAAGTGAAAGGAATACCTAAACATGTATGATAACGATGGTGATAATAATGATGATGATGAAAAATGAAAATTACCATGATCATGACAATGGATTTCATATGGTTTTAGTGGATGACCACCAAGTGTGTATATCATGCTTAGAATATATCCTAGAGCTCCATTTACAAAAACTTGTAAAAAAACATAATTCATAAACCTTAAAATATAAACATGTATGATAGCGATGGTGGCAATAATGATGATGATGACAAATGACAATGACCATGATTATGAAAAACATGATTACAATCTTATGATGATGGGTAAGTGCACCAATCTGGGGGTCCTAAAAGTGGACAAAACCCTAAAAATAGTCAAAACGCGTATGCATTTTTCCATAACGCATACACATTTTATTTTCCTTAGTTTTGTAATTCCCAAACCTAAAAAACGTATGAGTTTTGGTCAATTAAAAACACATACACATTATAACGCATACACATTTTACATAGTATGGACTATATATGTGTTTTTGGGGGACCTATAGTTACAAAAATAAATGTTTAAGTATAAGATTTCTTTTATTATTTCTTTATACTTTTATTAAAATAAATAATAAAAGAAATATTATACTTTAAATTTATTTTAGTAAATATAAGAAGTTAAGGTCACTCTACACCTGATGGAAGTGGTCCCGTAGCTCCAACAATTATAATCTAGAAGATAGTTTTTCAAAATCTAATTTGGTCAGTACTTACTCATTTTTCAGGATTTGGACAAAGGCACTACAACTTTCAAGGCATATATATTGTAGTCGGTTTTTGTTTTGGGAAAGCATATAGTTGTTTTATACATTTTTTGACCTTCTGAATTGGATTTTGGCCCTACCACTGCTTGAATTGGTACCAATCTTTAAATTTGGTCCGTAATTCACTTTAGTGACCATGAATCAACTCTATAATGCTTGTCTGCTTCTTATTAAAATGAAATCCTCAATTTGTAGATATAGGATTACTTCCTGAATGGGATTCCTATCCTATGGAAAAAATGAGGTGATTGTAATGTGCCTCCTCATTAAGGTGTGATCACATTGCTAGGTGTTGAATTATTTCTTACGAATAGTACCAAGTGAATTGCACCAAGTGAACTCAGATGATTTCTCACTCTTAGAAACATGGTGCTCCATATAAAGATCATCCCCTCATCTTTCCTGGACCTAAAATCATCCTTTCATGGAATCAAATTCATGATTCTTATACATGTTTTTTCTCATATGTCTCTCATAGAGTAATATGATGCCTTAATAATTCACACATGATGGTACTTGATACCTCGGTGGCATGACTAGCTCATTTTAGCTTGTTCTTTGGAGAGATTTGGGTACAATAACAGAGTAAGGATATGATGATCATTAAGTAATTCCTTGAGATCCAAATTTCACCTTTGAACATGATTAACCCTTCACAATTCAATTTATTTACCAAGATGCCATTGGGTATAAGCATTCTTATGGTACATGGACACCGTTTTTTTCAAGTTACTCCTTATGGAAATGGGTTTCCTCCTTCAGATAGGGGATGAACCCTTGAATGAAATTTGAGGATGAGTCACATTTTCTTGACCTCCATAATTCAATGAAACACTAAAAATCACATCTAATGATCAATGAAACTATTCTAAAAGTATAATTCTTCTTGGAAGTCAAAACTTAGGTCCTATTTCGTTTTGAACTGGGATGAGCAATTGCAGAGTTTTACAATACCTAGAGAAACATTTAAGCCTTGAATCAATGTCGATTATTTAAACTTGTAGAGTATTCTAATAGACTTTCAATGCATATTTTTTTAAACCTAACTCTTTCCAAAACTCTTGGAATCATCTAAAGAAGTCATCTTTCATCGTTTTATCTTTCATTACCTACACCTGAAAAACTCGGTCTTAAACAAATTTCTCTTGAATGAGATTTTATTTCCTAAAATTTCCTAAATTTACTTAGAAATATTAAATTATCTCTAATATCACCATCAAATGCTTTATATTTTCTCTAAAAACTTCCGAAGGGTGTTCAATTAGCTATAGAATGGCCAAAAATGGACTTTTTACGCCTTAAGAGGAAGTAGTCTCTCATGAAAACTAAATGAAATGATCGATCACCTTAGAAAATATTCCATATACACTAAAACATATTGAATGATATTATTAGGAATTTCCTTTAGGTTAGGGTTTATGATTTAGGGCTTAGGGTTCAGGGTTTAGGACTCAGGGTTCAAGGTTTAGGGTTTAGTATTTAGGGCTCATGCTTCAGATTTAAGGGTTTAGGGTTCACGATTTAGGGTTTAGAGTTTAGTGTTTATGGTTTAGGGTTAAGGGTTGAGGGTTTAGGATTTAGGGCTTAAGGCTCAAGGTTTAGGGTTTAGGTTTCATAGTTTAGGGTTTAATGTTTAGGAGTTAGGGTTTAGGGTTTAGGTTTAGGGTTTAGGGATTCAATGTTTAGGGTTTAGAACTCAATATTTAGGGTTTTGATTTTAGGGTTTAGGATTTAGGGTTTAGGGCTTAGGGTTCATGGTTTAGGATTTAGGGTTGAGGGTTGAGGGTTGAGGGTTTAGGGTTTAGGGCTAAGGGTTTCAGGTTGAGGTTTTAGGGCTGAGCTTTTAGGGTTTACATTTTTGGGCTTAAAGTTTAGGGTTTAGGGTTTAGGGTTTAGGGCTTAGGGATCACGGTTTAGGGTTTAAGGTTTAGGGGAAGGATTACATATACTCCAAAAACTTCACATTTCTCATGAAAAATATGGTCATTTCCACATAGATGTTCAACATTAGAGTCCAAACTATCTCTATCATTATAAATGAAATCCATGTAACAATGTCTCTTTGTATCCAAGGATCGAGGGCTACTGGGGTCTATGGTAGGATTGGACATTAAGGAATCATCGAGTGTCTGAATCAGAATGTTGTTGCATCTAGAGAAACATTTTTCAAACATTGGATTAATACATCTTAGAAAATAAAATTGAACCTAAAAAATCCTCTCAAATTTTCATCTTATACAAGCACTGAAAATATCAAGCTCTGTTCTTCGAATGAAACCTTCGATCCCGACAACTTACAATTGAAATATTTATTTAAAAGAACATTAAAAATGATCAATTTTTCTAGTTATTCTCAATTTATAACACTCTTAGAGATCCAAATATTTCACAATCTATAGAAAAAAAGGAGATATATGTATTGGGTAACATTTATATGTATTGAATTGTTCTTGGATATCTAACATTTCCCTCCTTCAAAATATTAGCAAATGAAAGGCATAAAATTGTGATGAATCTCTTTGAATGTTCTGCTCAGGGTTTAAGACTCAAGGTTTAGGGTTTAGGGTTCACAATTTTGTGTTCAGGGTTTATTATTTTGGTTTTAGGGTTTAGGGTTTAGGGCTCAGGGTTTAGGGTTTAAGGTTTAGAGTTTAGGGTTTAGGGTTTAAGATTTAGTGTTTAGGGTTTAGGATTTAGGGTTTATGGGTTAGGGGTAAGGGTTTAGGGTTTAGTTTTAGGGTTTTAGGGTTTAGGGTTTAACATTTAGGGCTCATGGTTCACGGTTTGGAGTTTATGGTTTAGGGCTTAGGGCTTAGGGTTTAGGGCTTAAGGCTCAGGGTTTAGAGTTTAGGGCTCATAGGTAAGGGTTTAACGTTTAAGGTTTAGGGTTTAAGGATTAAGGTTTATGGTTTAAGGTTTAGGGTTTATGGTTTAGGGATCATGATTTAGGGTTTAGGGTTTTGATTGTAGAATTTAAACACTAAATTATTTAAGATGAATACTTAAATCTTGAAAATTACCTATGTACAAACTAGATTATACTATTAAAAACTATATCCTATACCATGACACATGGAGCTATGAGACTAGTTCCATAAGGTGTAGAGTGACCCTAATTTCTTATATTTACTAAAATAAATTGAATGTATAAAAAATAATAAAATATAAATAATAATAAATGAAAAAAATATTTTTGGCGTGCTTTTATTTATAAAAATAAACGTTTAAGTATAAGTTTTTTATTTATTATACAAAAGTAAATAAGTTTTTCATTTTTCCTTTTTTCAATGCATGCCTCTAGGATTCGATCCCCAAGCCTAAGGCATGGACTTGCAAAAACACAACAAACAATGTGTTTTTGTAGGAAAATGTAAAAATGCCACTTACGCCATGATAAATCAACATAAAATGATCAATTCATTTAAAGAAAATTATACCTCTAAAAATATAAATTTTCAATTTTTCTGACTAATATAAGGTTTCCATATTATTTATTTTCTAACTATGCCTTTTTATAGTTATTTTTGAATTTTAAACATGTTTATCTTTCGTCATTTATATTTTTTAGGCTCATCGAAATTGAAAAAAATTATAGTAGCACAAACTAGGCCTAATTCTATACATATTAAAAAAATCTATTTTTCGATATTTTTTGAGGTAGTTAGGGGGCGCACGTTCAGAGTTCTGTTATTTTTTAAAATTTAAAATTTATGTAGTAGAAAAATCATAAAAAAATAGTCATTAAAAAAATCTAAAATAAATTCTAGGGCAAACTTTATGCTCCTAGCTATCTTTGTACTAAAGGATTTTCAAAAATACTAAATGGTGCTAAAAAATGGAGGGTGGCACGAAAGTCACTATATTATATTTTTTAACAAAAACATGAGCTCTTGTTGGTATTTTAGTTATTTTACCCACTTAAACATATATATTTTCAATAAAATTTAGTAGCTTAGAAACTAGACTCAAAATGCTACGATTCATGTTTATACAACATCTTCCAATTTTGAGTTTAACTATTTCAAAAAACTCGTACAGGTTTAAGTTTTTTATTTTTAAGAAAAATATGTCTACTTAAGACTCCCTTTGGCCCCCCAAATTGGTGAATTTTAATATTTAATTTATTTACAAATTCACATAATAATATCAATAATAGTAATAAGGTTAATATTCATAATGATGATGATGGTGAATATTTTGATGGTGGTAGTGTTAATGGTGGCGATAATGATGATAACAAAGACAATGATAGTGATGAAAATGACAAAGATGAAAACTATGCCACAATTTATAAACCTTAAACCCTAAATATACATGACAATGATGGTGATGGTAATGAAGAATTATTTATGTAAACAATTGTAAATAAAATGTATGTCAATAAAAATGAAATGTGTATAATAAATTGTGTAAGCACTATGTTAATTCTTATGGATCCTTTGTAAATCTAGGATTTTTCTAATGGAAAATTATTTAGATCCTAGGATAAGCTATATAAACCATAAAAATAATTATATTTGGTAATTATGTAAAAATTAGAATAAATTGTGTAAACCCGATAGAATATAACTTATCAACGAGTTTGCTTCACCAATTATGGAATTGGAACACTGATAGAACACATTGAATATTATATGCATGTGAAAGTAAACTAAGATAATGGAATGGATTTTAACACAAAGTAAATCCTAACTTAGTTTATTTTAAACAAAAACATCAAGATTGAGCTAAAAAGGAAAAAATTGATTAAATTGTAAAAAATGTAAAGCTAACACTAAATGAAAACATCCATTTTGATGTTTGAATGTGTTCCGGTATGTAGATACTCCATTATGTGAACCAAATGTAAGTCAAGTGTAATCAAAGGGATTTTACTAAAGTGGAAGATATCTCATTAATATGGCTTAAATGCCATTTTGACTCTTCTCCTACTAACTTTAGCAAAGATGTTTCTCAATTTATGCAAGATTTCTTATGATAGAAATCTCTCTTGAGATATAAAATGTCTTACAAGGACAAGGTGTAAGGTGTGAGAAAGCGTACTACATTTCTTATATAAATTTCCAATTCGGGAGAAAATTGTAATCTAGTGAATGTGGGATAAAAGGAATGTAGAGTTCGAAATGGATAATCATGATAAAAATATTAATTATAGGTCAATGACCCATGTGACTTCGGGAATGTTTAATTAATCAATTGAGATTAATTAATAGGCCAAGTTTAGCTTATAAAATCCATTTGGAGATGATTTGAAGGGAAATTAGTAGAATTTGAGGGGTTTGAGAGGGGAATTTAACTAATAAGAGGGCTTATTAATTAAATAAGATATTGTGGAAGTATAATTAATTAATAATGAGTAATTAATTAATTAAAAGAATATTTTAAAGCAACATTAATTGACATCTAAGATGATGGACACGTATAGTTACATAACAAAATTTTGTCGATTGAACGAGAAGATGGGGAATATTAGCTAATTAACGGACAATTACTAACTATAAAGAAATGATGGGAACAAATACAATCAATACAATTTTATTATTAAAATTGAGTGGTCAAAATTAGGTGCTTACATTTACCCCTCTTTGATGTGGTGTAGTGCGGGTGATGCCATTTCAAGATAGTAGACGATTTTGTTTTGTATAGATAAAAGAAAAATTAGTACGATGTATGATGCCCCCTCGATCATTGATGGGGTGATAAAAGAGGTCAAATGATGCTAAAAAAGAAGATACAAAATGATCAGGATGGAAGCAAATCCCATTATGGTAGCCGATAGGCCATCACGTTGGTCAAAACCATCATGATGAGGGTTATAAGGGGTGGGAGGGGTAGAAACAAGTCATTGTTACAACTTTGTATGGGTAGGTTAGAAGAAATGGAAAATTTTAGTTTGAGGGAATGTTAGTTATAATGGGAAACAAGGTAGATGATGGATTGGATGTTATGAGGGATTTGAAGATCGTAGTGTAACTTACATACCAGTCACAACTTGGACGTAAATTTTTATTTGATGTAAGAATACAACAAAAAGGTAAAATGACATGAAAACATAGAATATCAATTTTGTGTAATGCTAAATATCCAATTCAAATAAAAAGACATAAGCAATGCAATACAAGAAAGTAAATAAAACAAAAAAATAAGAAAAATAAAACAAACTCAAACAAGCAATGCTAAAGAGAATTGTACCAATGTTTATTTTATCCAACATCAATACCCAAATGTTTAGGTTATATGAAAAGGGTTAAGATGATGTTCCAAGAAAGGATACATGCAAGGGATTGAATGGAGGACATATAAGTCCTAGGGAAAAGTAAATGTGCACTATGAAACTGCCCCAAACAACAATATATGCTAGGAAAACATAATGAGCAAGAAAACAAAATTTGTTAATGAAAGAAGATCACAATATGATCCACATGTCGTGCAAAGGAACTAGCTAGTGATGAAGTAGGATGTTTTATTGTATAGTTTCCAATTTTTAGTGTTTTTACATTATTCACTATTTTTTGGTTTTGTGTTACGTTTTGCAATGTTTTTAATTTTCAGATTTTGAATGTTTAGGATTTTTGTAATATTTTTAAATGTTTAAGAGTTTCCAAAGATTTTTTTAAATGTTTAGGATTTTCTAGGTTTTATGAATGTTTACGAGTTTTGAAATAATTTTTGAATGTTTAGGATTTCCTAGGTTTTCTGAATGTTTAAGAGTTTCCTCGAATGTTTAGGATTTTTTTAGGTTTTGTGAATAATTTTATATTTTCTATAAATTTTCTGAATGTTTAGTATTTTTGAAATATTTTCCAAAAATGTATAGGAGAAGAAAATGAAAAGATTTCCTCAGTGAGAGATGAGAATATATAAGGGAAAATCCTGTGTATATATACAAAAATAGGAAAATATGGATCAAGATGCCCCCAGGAATGCATTCATCAAGACTACTGACACAACAAAATAAAATTTCTAGGAAGGAGTGATCATGCCCCCAAGGGTGAGGTGCTTGGAAACCAATTTTCACCAAAGGAATTGTCCAAAGTGCCATAATTGCATGGTTTTCACATTTGATTGAATTAGTTTCTCTTTAAAAAATTTCTTTTATTTTTTGATGTTTTGATTTTTTTGAAATTCCTCTAAGATTAGGTATATAAATTATTGAGATGAATGATGTTCATGGGATCCCAAAGCTCTGAACCATCAGGATAGGTAAGTTTATAGGCTCTTGAGCCAAAATTTGCAACCACAATTTATGGACTTAACCAGTTAGGCTGAAATTTTCCTTTCTTTTCATGTTCCTTGGTGCTGTTGAACTCATTCTCTTTAATAAAAATATATCCAACATAAAATTCATGAGAAGTAATGCAATTTTTGTAGCTAGCTTGGATTTAATTCTGATACACTTGGAGGTGATATAAGGCATGAAAGTATTTTCATCAAGCAACTTGAGCTCAGTTAGTCTAGCTACAATGGAATCCTCTTTATTACAAAGATAGTATTTCAGGGATATTCGCAAGGAGGGGAGCTTGATCTCTAAGTGAATGATGGATTTAGTGCCAAATATAAGGTAATATGGGGTTTCACCTATAGGTGTGTGGATGGAAGTAGAATAATCTAATAAGGCAAGATGGATATGGAGATGCTAATTATGACCTATTTTACTAACAAGATTTTCCATAATACGGAGAAGGGTTTTATTAGTGGCCTCTTTTTTCCCATTACCTTGAGGATAATAAGGGCTAGACCACTTTTGGCAGATTTTAAACCTTTGACACAAAGTATTCAATTTATTGTTCTTAAAATATTTACCGTTGTTAGAGACAATATTAAAAGGGATGCCATAACGAAAAATAATGTGGTCCATGATAAAATTTGATATCTAAGAACTGGTAATATGGGTAAGTGAAATAGCCTCCACCCATTTGGTAAAGTACTTAGTCATATTAATAATGTTTTTATGGCCATCAGATGAATTTGGCATAAAGTTCCTATTGTCATGCATTTTTGTAAGCCCAAAAATTCAAATTTTCAAGCATGAAAACTTATCCCATACTGAATATTTGCTTCAAATTTCCCTAAACCCCTCTCCTGGTCAGTTTTTCTCTTGTGTTATGCTCATATTGACCTTGCAGGTATCCCCAATGTATTGAATAAGAATGTTAAAATGATCAAAGTGATGTTTCAAGGTCAAAAATTCCATTCAGTGAAGAGCAACTGAAGACTAGCTCTCCAACAGGCTCAGAAAGGCCAATTTTGGCCATTTCAAGGCATGTGTGCATCCTTCAGGAGGGTTTCAAGAGATCATAATCATCTAGAGGTAGTATTGGAGAGTGTTAAACATGTTGGAATTGAATTAGGAAGATTTAGAAAATATTTGGAGGTTTAGGGATAGTTTATGCATCATCGGGTTTTTCAGGTGTAAGGAGTGAAGAGCTAAATTTGGAACTTGAACTTAACCGGATGATTATGTGAGCTCCATAATAATTTAAGAGGATATAAAATAGGAATTATAAATCTAGAGGAATTATCTACATGTTGAAATAATTACATCTTTCACAAGACATGTTTGTTTATTAAGGAATCTCATTATTGGTAAACACATCCTCTTGTCCCGAAGAAAAAAGAGCTATTTTTAGGGTTAGTGCACCAAGTTGGGGGGCGAAAAGGGGGTCTTAAGTGGACACATTTTTCTGAAAATTAAAAATCTTCAACTTCTATGAGTTATTTGAAATAGTTACACTCAAAATTGAAAGATGTTATAAGAACATGAATTGTAGCATTTTAAGTCTAGTTTCTAAGTTACTATTTTTTTTTGAAAATGGTTAGGTTTAAGTGGGTTAAAGAACTAAAATACCAACATGTACTCCTGTATTTTTTAAAAAACATAGTAGATAGTCAGTCATGCCCCTCACTATTTTTTGAGCACTCTTTAGTATTTTTGAAAACCCTTTGGTAGAAAGATAGATAGGAGCATCTAGTTTGGGCTAGAATTTTCTTAAGATTTTTTAGCGGGTATTTTTTAATGATTTTTATAGTAGAAGAATTTTAAATTTTGAAAAATAATGGAGCTCCAACCATGCCCCCTAACTACCTCAAAAAATATCAAAAATTAGTTTTTAAAAAAAATATAAATAGAATTAGTCCTAGTTTGGGCCTAAATTTTTTTATTCAATTTTGATGAGTTAAAAAAAATTAGACAATGAAAGATAGACATGTATAAACTTGAAAAAATAGATACAAAAAGGAATAGTCAAAAAATAATTAGTATAGAAACCTAATATTTGTTAGAAAATGTGAAAAATCATATTTTAGAAAGAAGAAAGTTTGCTCGACCTCATAGTCATATTTTTATTAAATTGGTTGATTTTTTAAATTTAATTTATTATTGTGGAATAGGTATTTTACTATTTTTATACAAAAACACATGGTTTGTTATGTTTTTGCAGGTCCATGCCTCAGGCATGGGGATCCAAACTGGATCCAAACCTAGAGGCATGCCTTGGAAAAAGGAAAACACAAAACACATACGCATTATAACTATCTTTTTGGCATGCTTCTATTTACAAAAAAAATGTTTATGTATAAGTTTTTCATAAATATAAGAAATTAGGGTCACTTTACACTTTATGTAACTAGTCTCATAGGTCCATGAGTCATGGTTTAGGATATAGTTTTTTATAATGTAATCTGGTCAGTACATAGGTAATTTTCAGGATTTCAGCATTCAGTCTAAATATTTTAGCGTTTAAAATCTACAATCATTTTCTATTTTGGCAATGAATATAGTCATTGTTTAGGTTTTGGGGCCTTTTGGATTGTTTACTGACATTTGTAGGAGTGTTATATGTGTCAAAATTAGATTTTATAAACCTCACAACTCTAAAATGAAACAATAGCTACTCAAATATATGCACTGATAAATGCCAAGTTATAATACATAACAAATAAAATCACATGTTGTGGACATAATGTTTTTGGTGTTGTCATTGATGTCAATTTGTATCGATGAAAAAGGGTGTCTAGGTGTCATAGGAGGCAACATGAGGTGTCAATCATCAAGAATCATGAAGGTTGATTAATAGTGCCTTGTTTTGGTGTCATGAAGTGTTGCATTGGTGAAATGTTGGTTTGGAACCAAAAATGGAAGCTTAACTATTTTGAAATTATTTATGAAATATTCAATTCTTAGAGAAAAATGGATGTCTCTAACATGTAGAGTATTTTTTTAGCTTTCCAATGCCTATTTATTTTCCTTCTAACTCCTTACAGAGTTCCTGGAATCTTCCAGAGAAGTTAGGTTTCACCATTAGAGTGTTTGTTCCTTGCACCTAGAAAAATTGATGTTGAGCAGATGGTCCTTTAATGATCAAACATTTCCTAAATATTCATAAATTACCTTAAACACTTCCAATATTATTTTACATCACCTATGGATGCTTAAGATCTTTCCTAAACTCTTCCGGAGGGTATTTTAATAGTTCTAGAATGGAAAAAATAACTAGCATCCAAAAATTGAAAATTTTGAAGCATGAAAACTAAGCCCTTAATTTAAAATAAGGATTCTCATTCACTCTACATCCTTCCTCTTGTGATGCAATAAAATCTTGTTAATATTTAGTTTTGGCTTTCTTAGTTGACTATGGGTATCTTGGGCTCACTTGAGATGGTCATAGCTTATATAGTCTATTTGAACTCCATAGGGATCTAGAAGAAAACACCACTTCATCAAATCATCAGTAATATGAAGGAAGAATGAATAAAAATGAGGAAAAGGAGGTTTTTAAAGCATTTTAACAGAAACATCACTCTACGCAGAGTGGCAGTTACAAAAATACTTCCCTGCAGTGCGGTGATTATGTAACTGCCACCTAGACTGGGCGGTGGTCCTGTGACCGATGGTCTACAACGGGCGGTGGTCTTGTCACTTTTGGCTGAAAAAAATGGAACCCGAACGGTTCAAATTTGAACCAATTGTCTCTATCTCTTACTTTCCTACGTCCTTTCACATCCTCTAGTGCGCGAGAGGACATTGGAAGACTATAAATACATGAAGGAGCTAGGGATTTGAGTATTCAAATATCCAAAGAGATTAAGAAGAAAAGTATTGATTGTATGAGAGCAAGTGAGCAAGGAATTTTAGTGCTGGAGTGATTTGTAGGAGCAAGGTGGAGGAAAACATAAAAAACAAGTAACGAGAGGGGAAGTTTACATTTTTATTCTTCTATATACTTATTCTAATCTATAAAATATTTAAAATTAGCCAATACAAGTGGGAAGAAAGAGCAGTTTCCCTTCCTGACTGGTTTTCCCTTGAATTGGGGATTTCCAGGATAAAATTCTTGTGGTGTGTGGAATTATTTTATCATTTATCTACAATTATATTATAAGAAATAGTTAATAAGTCACTAAAGCTCAAAACTATAATTTTCCAAAGTAGAAAGTAGAACAACATATTTGTGTGATTTCATAGATTACCAAAGCTAGAAGTTTACAGATCATTTTGGTATCGGAGCTGATTATATATTCAAGACTATGGTATTTGATATGTTATTTTTTATTTATATGACAATGACAAGGTCCAAAGGTAAAGAAGTGGAAATAGAGAATTCAAGCTCAACTGGAGGAAGAGAACTTGGTCTTTAGAGTCGAGATACTAGAGAACATGATGAATAGGTTGAATAGAAAACAACAAGATCTTTCAGATCTACAAAAGACGGCTTCATTTAAGAAATATTCCTGGGACTCAGTGGTTTGAGCACTAGCCAAAAAATTCAATATCAGAGGGAGCCATGATGAGGAAGATTTGGAAGAAGAGACTATAACTGTAAGCAAAAAGGTAAAATCTGCTCAAACTTGTTTCAAAGTAGAAATAAAAGTTGAAATAAATAACTTTGAAGGACAAGTAGATGCAAAATTACTTGATAAGTGGATAAAATAGTTGCAAGTCTATTTTAGTTTGCATAATGTCACTGAGGCATAAAGGATTACCTTGGCACGTCTCAAAATGGAAGGTCATGCTATGGTTTGGTGGGAAACCCAACTAGCCACTTGTGAAAGGAAGAATTGTCCTATTGTTAGTTCTTGGAAAGGTTTTAAGGAATTAATTAGAGCTAATTGTTATCCTATCGGCCATAAGGATGACCAGATGATTAAGTGGTAGTAATTTAGATAGGGCATTGGTCAAAGTGTGCATGACTATACTATGGAGTCTCAGAGACAAGCCATGTTGCTTAATATGGACTTGGAGGATGAGAAAATTCTGACCAAATATTTAGGATGAATTCACACTCACCTTTGGAGGAAGGTAATCTCTATGAAGCCCAAGGATCTCAATGAAGCTTGTATACAAACATACTATTTTGATGATGATAAGAAGCAAGGAGAATCAAAGCTAAAGGAAGACCCGTCAACAAATCAACAACAAAAGGATTAGGGATCAACAAGTAGTAAAGGTAAATGGAAAGGTAAAAAAGCCACCACTATTTTGCATACTTGTAATGATCCTAAAATTTTTAGTAAGAATTATGATATCAATGGTCATATTGATGCCACATGTAGGAAGTTACATCTGGAGTTACACCCAAAGAACCAAACAAAGGATTAAGAGAAATCCATGGCCACTGTGAAACCAGAGGAGGAGGTGGATATCGAGGATAATTCATATGTAGATGAGATGTTGGGATGTATGACCACTAACATGTATAACATAAAAGAAGATGAAAATATGAGTGAACTATTCCAGATAAGAATCCAAATCAAGAAGACTAAGGTAAACACTTTTTTGATTTTTGTTCTTAGTCCAATTTGATTTTTGATGTGGTTATAGAGTAGCTTGGTCTATAGAATTACACACATTCACATGCATACCCATTGGGATGGGTGAAGAAGGTTGTAGAAATACAAGTTACAAGAAAGTTTAAGTTTTACTTTGGGATAAATACCCTATGCATAGATGTATTAGAGGTTGGTATAATTCCACTTGATGCATTTGACGTTGTTTTTAGAAGTACTTACTTGTATACTAGGGATGGTGTATTCAAAAGGAGGGAGAATTGATACAGATGGGTTAAGTACGGGGTCAATTTCAACATACGGGCACACTAACACAAACCAAAGAATGCTATGGTAAGTGCCAACCAACAAAAAAGACTAATTCAAGAAAATAATTTCTATTTATGTTCATGGAAAGAAAAACAAGATGAGGTAGAGAACACAAATGTTTCTAACAAAAGGATAAATAATATGGGTAGCACTAAGTTTTTGCAGAAGGATTTCTAGACTCCTAAGAAGGAGGTAGAGCACAAGATTTCACCAGAAACTCCTCTACCAACCATCAGATTGTATGTGTAGTCTATGCTAGAGATTACAAAGGAGAAGAAGCAACCACATGAACTGCTCAATCAAGGAACAATATACATGTCCGTGATGCAGTCACCATGTATACCTATTAATTCACTGGACTTGAAAATAGGGCAGAAGGAAGAGGAGAGGACATATGATTCAAAGGCAACTAGAGCAGAAAACTAGAGATCCATAGGAGTCTTCACAGGTTGGACGAGGAGAGAAGACACTAAGGTAGGTAGATGGTACTCGAAGGACCAAGAGAGGGATTTGTTTCCTCTACCACTCCCCCACTAATATTTTTTGGGACCAAAAGCCTCCTAAGTAGGGGAGGTATGATCCATAGGGATCTAGAAGAACACACCACTTGATTAGATCATCAACACTATGAAGGAAGAATGAAGAAAAATGAGGGAAAGGAGGTTCTGTAAGAATTTTAATAGAACTTCCACTCTACACAGAGCGACAGTTACATAACCATCACCCTGCAGGGTGGCGATCTGGTAACTGCCACCTAGCCAGGGTGGTGGTCTTGTCAATTTTTGGTAGAAAAATAAAATGGATCTTGAATGATTCGAATATGAACCAATTGTCTTTCTCTTCCTTTCTTGCATCCCTTTACATCGTCCAGTGCATCGGAGGACATGGAAAGGCTATAAATGTATGAAGGAGTAAGGAATTTGGGCATTCAAAGATCCAGAGAGATCAAGAAGAAAAGTATTGATTGTATGAGAGAAAATGAGCAAGGAATTTCAGTGCTGGAGTGATTTGTAGGAGTAAGGTGCATGAAAACAGATAAAACAAGTAACTAAAGGGGAATCTTGCATTGTTATTCTTCTCTATACTTATTTTAATATGTAAATTGTTTAAAATTGGCCAATACAAGTGGGAAGAAAGAGAATTTTCCCTTCCCGACTGGTTTTCCCTTGAATTGGGGGTTTCCAAGATGAAATTCTTGTGTTGTATGTGGAATTATTTTAGCATTTCTCTACAATTCTGTTGTAAGCACTAGTTAATCAGTCACTAAAGCTCAAAAGTGTCATTTTCCAAAGTAGAAATTAGAACAACATAGTTGTGTAATTTTATAGATTACCAAAGCTAGAATTTTATTGATCAATAGGAAGGAATAGGGATTTTCCCTCCGAATGTACACTTTGAATATTTGAACTAGCTTTAGGTATGTTATAGGCTTAGGTGTTAAGTGACACAATCCTTTTAGACCGAGATATCAGATTTGAAGTTTAGAGACTATTTTGTAACACAATTTCACAAGTAAATATATTGTTTTGGATTTTCTTCTTATCTATAATGGTGTTCAATGCTTCATGGATCCCTCACAGTGTTCAGGGAATGGAAAATAGACAGCAAGGTTTACTAAGACCAGAAAATACCCTGTTTTAGAAGTTTAGTAGTATGTAACATGAACATAATGGTTCAATGGAATACTTGAGTCTATTTTACGGAATTTATCACAAGGACTTGGTGTTGCAAAATTCAAGAAAAGGTAATAAGACATCTAAAGGATGATTTCTTAAATTAAATTTGCATTCACAATCCTAACTGTGTGTGCGCAGTCTTAAGGGCCTAGAGTAGAACATTCATTATAAAAGTTAATACTCATGCCTAGTAGAGTCCTTGATAAGTGTGGAGGAAGGTAATAAGAAGATCAAGATTTTTAAAATACCTAGTACATGTTGGAATAATAATAAAAGCAAAGGAATGTGTAAATACAGTCTAACAGTGTTAATGCCTAGTTTGAGGGCTATGAGAGATGTAATTTTAGAAAAAAAGTCCTTATTCCACGTGTTTGAAGTTGATGGAGCCTTTGGAAAGCTAGAGGAATCCTTAAGGGCATTAAGGACTCATAAAATCAGGGCATAAGGAAAGAGTATTGAGTGGTTAGAAGGTAAAGGAAGTAATGTACAATCATGCTTATTTCTTATGACTGTCTAGACCAACCTTGAGAAATAGTTGTATTAGGGAAGAAAGTCATAAGGAAGTTATATCTATCATTAAGGGAGTGGTGTTAGAATGTTTTTAATCTTTGAGGAACAAGGAAAAATCCTTATACAAATTTAATTAAGAAGATCTATTGACTGTCCTGCATAGTTCCATAAATAAGCCTAAAGAGTGTAAGGGTTTGTATGAAAAGCCTTAAGTGAAAGAGGAAGGATTGAGTGATTTTTATTAGTGATTAGGATAGGGGTAAGCATAGTGAGATGAGTGAAAATAATATTGAGTAAAATTCAATGTGAAGGTGAAAAAATTTTTTGAGAAGATTTTTTAGAGCTTGAGCAAACAAGGAGTATTAAAAAGCTAAAAGTTGAAAATCTAGCAATATGATGGATAAATGAGTAATGGAGCATTGAGGTGTGCTTGAGTAAGGTGTATGGGTGTGTTTAAATGTGGATGTAAGGATGAAACATGTGGTAATCCATTAAAACCTTATTTTTTATTTCAAACCCTAACTAGACCTACTTGAAACAATGGAAAAGGATAAAGTTGAATTGGGGAAGTTGTATTTTGAGTTGAAGTTATATAAAGAGGATTGCAGGGTACTCTATATCATCTGGACAACTTATCATCAGTTCAAAATTTACCCTAGCTCAAAGGAAAGTCCTAATAATATCATTCAGTTTGTTTCATTGTATAGGGAATAGTGTCTAAGGTGATTTATCAACTCATTTAGTTTTGATGAGAGACTACTTCCTCCGAAGGCCTAAAAAGGCCATTTTTGGCCATTATGTAGCTAATAGAACACCTTTCAAAAGTTTTTAGAGAAAATATAAAGAATCTGAGGGTGATTTAAGAGAGAATTTAATATATCTAAGTAAATTTAGGAAATTTTAGCAAATAAAATTTCATTCAGGAGCAACTTATTTAAGACCGGTTTTTCAAGTGCAAGGAATGAAAGCTAAAACGATGAAAGATGACTTATTTGGATGATTTAAGGATTTTTGGAAAGATTTAGGATGAAAAAAATAGGTATTGGAAGTCTATTAGAATACTCTATAAGGTGGAATAATCAAAATTGATTCAAGGCTTAAATATTTCTTTAGGTAGTGCAAAAATCTTCAGCTGCCCCTCCTAGTTCAAAATGTATACTTTGAATATTTGAACTAGATTTAGGTATGTTATAGGCTTAGGTGTTAAGTGACATAATCATCTTAAACTTAGATATCAGATTTGAAGGTTAGAGACTATTTTTCAACTCATTTTCATGAGTAAATATATTGTTTTGGATTTTCTTCTTATCTATAATGGTGTTCAAGGCTTCATGGATCCCTCACAGTGTCCAAAGAATGGAAAATATATAACAAGACTTACTAAGACTAGACTATATCCAGTTTTAGAAGTTTAGTAGTATATAACATGAACATAATGAGTCAATGGAATACTTGAGTCTATTTTAGGGCATTTATCACAAGGACTTGATGTTGCAAAATTCAAGAAAAGTTAATAAGCCATCTAAAGGATGATATCTTAAATTAAATGTGTTCACAATCCTAACTGTGTGCACACATTCTTAAGGGCCTAGAGAAAAAAATTAATTATAAAAGTTAATACTCATTCCTAGTATAGTCCTTGATAAGTGTGGAGGAACGTAATAAGAAGATTAAGAGTTTAAAAATCCATAGTACATGTTGGATTAAGAATAAAAGCAAAGTATTGTGCAAATATAGTCTAGCAATGTTAATGCCCAGTTTGAGGGTTATGAGAGATGTAATTTTAGAAACATAGTCTTTATTCCATGTGTTTGAAGTTGGTGGAGCCTTTGGCATTCTGGAGGAATCCCTAAGGGCATTAAGGACTCATAAAATCAGGGCATAAGGAAAGAGTATTGAGTGGTTGGTAGGTAAAGGAAGCAATGTAAAATCATGTTTATTTATTATGATTGTCAAGAACAACCTTGAGAAATAGTTGTATTAAGGAAGAAATTCATAAGGAAGTTATAGCTATCATTAAGGGAGTGGTATTAGAATGTTTTGAATCCTTGAGGAATGTTGGTCAGATAAAATGCTTAGCAGAACTCACACATAGAGTCCGTGTGGAAAAATAGGATGGGATCGAAGGCGCGAAGGAATATGAAGGTGTTGCACATAGAGGTGCAAAGAAAAACTTTCGAGACTTAGCTGCTTTTGTAGACCATCTATTTTTCAGAGGCTGGCATGTGAAACACACAAAGTGATGTCGAGACTTGCACGCCATGCTTTGTCTAGATTTTGAGGATCATATCGAAGCACTCATGCATGGAAGTAATCCAAGA
Source organism: Taxus chinensis (assembly GCA_019776745.2). NCBI lineage: Eukaryota > Viridiplantae > Streptophyta > Pinopsida > Cupressales > Taxaceae > Taxus > Taxus chinensis. Next base: position 195,995,108 of record CM034150.1, read on the forward strand.
ATAGATTCCTCACTCTAGTTAACTGTAAGTGATCTATAGATAACATACTTGCATGTATGGATATAATTGTAAATGGCATGTGGCTACTATTAGCGTGTTACCTATTTTTGGCATAGTTAGTGGTGAAGGGAAAGTTCCCCACCCTATATATTAGATGAACCACCTAGTTAATTGTGGGTGTGTCGAAGGGTTAGAGATTCATGAAGTGCATGAGACTGGATAATTGTAACAGATCCATGCGCGCATGGCTATTATTGTACCAAGCTTTTATTTCATATTCATGGTTAGTATATGGGGAATATTGGCCAAACCAAAGTGTCTTCTATGTGTTATCATTACATACTATTGATTTCTTGATGATTTATACATAAATGCATGCTTATATAGAACTAGTTCGGTATAACTGTGTAATGATGGATTAGTGTCTAAATATATGTCTTTATCATTTTAAAATGCTACCATCCTACTACAATAACCCTAAAGAGGGACCTGGTACCTTGGCACTCTTCGGGTGAGCGCTCAGCTTGTGTTGAGTGATGTGCCAACGTGACTAGGTGTTATCGAAGAATTCTAGGCTACATCATTTAGTTCCATTGCCGGGACCTCTTTTTCAGTTGTTTTTAGAATGGTTCACGATGAAGACATACCAGATAACTTTGGCGAGCGTTGAAGAGTGGATTCATGATCTGGAGGAAGAATACGCATGAACGTTTAGCACTAGATCTAGATTTAATGCACGCACTTGGGTAGAGAAGAATTTGTATGACAGTTTGTATGAAAGCTTCTTTGCTATATTTCTCGTAGAATTATACGAGTGGTTGACTGCATATGCATCTAAATGGAATTGGAGGTATCACACACTTTTTTGGACACAGGAGGAATTTCAAAAACTATATGATGCTGACTTGATCTAGACTCGCGTGGTAGATACCTGGTTTCGTGGTGTTCTAAATAGCTATATTCTGGAGTATTCAATTTCAACTTATTCATGCCTAGAGGTAGCTGAGTTCCAATTCTTATGGTATCCTAGAGGGATGTATTTATAAGGTATTCCACTGGTAATGAAAATATTAATGGTAACATTAAACTTGGAAGATAAACCCATGGAAAACTAAAAATCTCCATGCATGGGGTTAGGAACAAGATTGGTGAAAGATGGTAGACCTAGCGGTAGTACAATAGAGGGAAGAGATGTGAATGAAGTATGATGAGGCACATGAGAGGGAATTATTCAATAAGCAATAAATTGTAGAATGGATGGTGTTGTGGAGAGAGACGGCTCGTGAAGGATTTGAGGCTCATGGGGATGAAGAAGAGCAAGAGCATTAGGAACTCCCCCATCTAGGAAAGCATGACAGAGAACCCTCTTCAGCCTCACATGAAAGCATGCCAATAGATATGACCTAGACCATGGGTGCGCATCTAAGCCAACTTGTTGACCTAGCCCTTGCACTTGGTTTTCTAGTATCTAGTACAAGAGGTAAACAAATTTTTCATTTAGGAAGTGAAAGAGTAGAAACAAGTCAGAAAACAAGCACATCCATGGTAGCATAAACAACTTCATTATTCTTTTGGGGTACATTTTCAAGCTCATCATCTGCATAGAATATGAGCGTGTTGAGTGTGGGATTCACCTTTGGAACTAGGACTACTTGACATACTGTAGGGGTCCAGTATAGTACCACTATCGGGACATAGTGGAGTGCATCTACAGGCCCTATTCCAAGTTTTGGAGGAGGATCAGGAGGTATGGGTAGTTCTAGTTCAGGTGGTTCAGGTGGTTTTGGAGGTAGAGGAAACCAATGAGGTTTTGGGTCGGGTGGCCAAGGCCCGCAACAACCCCATAACATTTATATGGAGACGTATCTTCATCTCTTAGAGTAAAAAGGTATCGAGGATGCTACTGAACACATTCATATGTGTGAAATATTTTGGTGTGTGAAAGGTATCACGGATTCTGAGTGCAAGGCAAGTCAATTTGCTACTATGTTACAAGCATGCGCACACAACTGGTATAGGAAGTTTGATCCCAATAAAACTTGTATTGATTATGTAGCATTGAAAGATGCTTTCTTAAAAGGGTTCCATATCCTAGAGTTTGAGTAGAAGAGTATAAGCACACTTAAGGATATAAAGCAAGGCACTACTGAAAGTGTATGTGAGTATGATGCCCATTTTAAAACACTTTTATCCAAACTCTCCTTTGACATACATGCAAGTCAGCATGCACAATGGTTTGTCGGGGGATTGATTACTCCATTTCAAAGAGCACTGTCACATAAAACTTATACCGACCCGCGTGAAACATTGGAAGTAGCCCTACATGCTGAGGCAGTTGCGAGTATTGACATTGGAGTTAGTGCATTCTTGGAGGTTCAAATAGTGGCTATGGTAAAATAGTTAGAGAAGTTATCAACAAACTTAGCTCATGAAACATGCTTAGGAATTTGGTGTACATATTGTGAAGTGGAAGGCCACACCAAGGATAGTTGCCCTCATAGATCTATATGTTCACTGATGTTAGACTGTGAGATTTTCCTTTTGAATCATGATGCTAGTCACTGCCCCCTACTATAATGCGTGATCAAGAAGAATGTATCCTCTTTTTGTAAAATTTGTAGGTCCACAACCCATGATACTAAAGATTATAGACTGATTAGCTAGATCCATGATGCCATTGATATTGGGGTGCGATAGGTGAGTGTGGCTGATAGTTCTAAAGAAAGAAATGAGCATCAGGATAGGGATTATAATCAAACGTGCTATGACATGAATGACAGAAGATTTGAAGGAGGTCATGGAAGAGGAAAAGGATATCGAGATGGATATGGAGGATGAGGCTGAGGTGGGGGAAGAGGTGAATTCTCTCAAGGAACTTGCTATACATGTGGCTCACCTGACCATTATAGGCACGGATGCCCGTAGAATATTTCCTGTTCATTTTGTTGAAAGGGGCATAGTTATGAAGAGTTTCTGGACTTGTATGAGCATCTTAGTAAGCAACATAAGCAAGAGAAAAAAGGCACAGGGATGGATAGAATCTAGTGCATGGTAGAGAATTAGTGGATGCCCAAGTTAACACTAGAACCTGAGGTAGTAATAGTTAAGATAACCACATGAGCTGAGGTGGCATGCATGAAAGAGGTCTTGCAACAAAAGCTAACAATCACTAGGGAGGAGGTTTTGCATGCTAGGTATCCAGATCCAACTCATCAGAAAGAAGTCTATCAGGAAACTATGGAGGTCCTTAGAAGCCTTCAAGGTGAAATACAATGTTTGAAAGAGTAGTCTCGAAGGTTGGAGCATAAGGATATAAAAAGGCCCCATTTGATATTGATGACATCAGAGAGGTATGTAGAACGTTGCGTCAGGAGAATATTATTCCTTTATTGGGAAATTGGTTAAAGGGGAATACTTCACGTGCAGGAACTGAGACTGGAAGACAAATACTTCATGCGAATCTCCCCCCAATAGCATTGACTACGACAAGGAGATCACTTTGAATGCTGTTGTGGATGGTTGGTTGTTGAGCAATATTTTGATTGACACAAGTGTGGAAGTGAATGTACTTACATTAGATGGATGGGTACAAATGGGGAGACCCCCATTGCAGCCATCATCTAATGTATTGTTGATGGAAAATAGAACAAAAGATACTCCCATAGGAGTTTTGAAGGATGCATCTATCACTATACAAGGGGCCAAGTTCACATGAGACTTCGAAGTGTTAGCACTTGTGGAAGCAAATAGCTTCCCATCTTTTCTTGGGTGCTCTTGGTGTTATAAAAACAATGTTGATTTGAGGTTTAACAAGGGGTATATCAACTTTGAGAATAAGGAGGAAAGGGTCATAATACCATTGAAAAATGGGAAATCCATACCATATGTGGAACCTTTGAGTGAAGAGGACTTGAACAAAATCTATATACATGCTATTCGGGACCTGTAGGTCAATGAGCCATCTAAGGAAGGAATCCTTCATTGGGAAGATTCTCAATTAATCAGTGATACTACCAGTATCACTTGTGATAATTGGGCTCATGGCACTTATGAACTAGTGGGGTGTGAAGTTAAGCGCATAGTTGCTTACAAAAAGGGTTTTCGCTCTATCCGATGTATAAGTCACTCAATACCCTGATATACTGGATCCGAAGATTTGGATGGATTCTTGCAGGCCATGGGGGAAAAATGAGCTGACCAGATTAAAAGATGAGATATGCTGTCATATACTTTGGGCAGGATAGCAGCGTGCTGGTGGGTGGTCCATAGGGATAATCTCTTAGAATGGGGAGAGATTGGGATTTCCTTATCAACCAGGTTTTCAAGAAGTAATACACCTACAAAATTTTTCCCTTTTCCTGGTGATCAATGTATTCAGCATCATATCTAGTAGTGTGAGATACTCTGGATAATAGGATAAGAAGCATTACCATCCTCACTTTGGGTGCATCAGTTTTATTCTACTCTACAAGGTTACACATGTTCTTGGTATGTATATGCTGAATTACATCGCGACACTGACAATTGGCAGAATTTAACTGCAGGGATGATCCAAACTTTTGAATTCTTCTCATCTACATCACCAGTGAATAAGGATTTAAGCTTTATCAGACGCTTAACCATGGGAGATAGTGGGAAAGTGGAAGAACTTATTCAGGAATTATTTGGTGAGACAGAGACATGGGTGCGTTTTGAGGATGAAGTAGATGATATCATACTACTCAAGCGTGCTTCTCTGGAAAAAGACAAGGGGAAGTTGGTTTACATAATTGATGATGAGGAAGTTAAGCACTTGGAAGTGGATCATTCACATGGAGCACGTGAAGTGTTAACTAGTGTGGATGTAGATGCACGCGCATATCATGAACCTATGAAGACAACAAAGGTAAATATAGGCACAAAAGTTGAACCTAAGGAGGGGATAATTAGGGATTACTAGTCAGACTCAGAAGTGGCAAAGATCATAGAGTTACTTAGAGACTATGAGGACTTATTCCCAAGAGGATACCATGAACTTAAAGGCGTGCATAAATCACTTAGAGAAATGAAGATAAAGCTTAAGGAAGGTGTGCGCCCTGTTAGGAAGCAACCTTATCAAATGAATCCCAATTTACATGAGAAAGTAAAGGAGGAAATTAACAAGATGTTAAAATCTGGGATCATTCGACCATTGGATGAGTCAGAATGGGTCATTCCTATGGTGATAAGTATCAAAAAGGATGGTAGGATTTGAATTTGTGTTGATTATAGAGAGTTGAATGCAACATGTGTTACAGATCCCTTTCCTATGCCATTCATAGAGTAATTATTAGGAGTGGCTGGGTGCGAGATATATTCATTTACAGATGGGTTCTCAGGGTATCATCAGGTTAGGATTGCCCCAAAAGATCAAGAAAAGACCACCTTCACTACTGAATGGGGAAGCTTTTCCTATAATGTGATGCCCTTTGGATTGAAGAATGCACCTACTGTATTCTCAAGGATAGTGGTACAAACCTTCAAGGACTTTATTCACAACTTCTTACAGGTCTATCTTGATGATTGGACCATCTATGGGCTAATTAAGGATCATTGTGACAATCTGCACTTAATGTTTGAAAGATGTACACAATTGAGTATCTCGTTGAATATTGAGAAGTGCATATTTGCTACTCCCTTTGGCATAATTTTAGGACACATAATCTAGAAGGAAGGGTTACTGGCCGATCCAGCTAAAGTTGCGGTCATTTTAGGCTTGAAAGCACCCACCAGTTAGAGAGAGGTGTGCGTATTTTTGGGTCATACAGGGTATTACAGGAAGCTTATAAAAGGGTATGCAAAATTTGCCACACCCTTGGAGGAATTTCTCAAGGGGAAAGGTAAATTCTTTTGGGGGGAGTTGCAACAGTGCGCATTTGAGATATTGAAGAAGAAACTTACTACTACACCTATCTTGCACTTTCCTTCATGGGATAAATTTTTTCATGTTCACGTGGATACCTCTGGCATGACCATTGGTGTTGTCTTAGCTCAACCTGGAGAAGGTATAGTTGATCATCCCATTTGTTTTGCTTGTAGGAAGTTGACCCCTGCCGAACAAAATTATACCACTACAGAGTGGGAGGCTTTGTCCATGATATATGCCTTGCACAAATTTTGACAGTATCTATTGGCCACACCTTTTTGTGTTTTATACAGATCATATGTCATTGAAGAATTTGGTGAACAATCCCTTCTTACAAGGGAACATATGTAGATGGATGCTCTTATTTCAAGAGTTTGACTTTACCGTTGTGGTAAAACTAGGGAAAAGTAATTTTGGATTGGATCACTTGTCTAGAGTTCAATCAGGTAAAGAAGCACAAACAATAGAATAGACCATGCTTGATGCATATTTGTATAGGTTACAACATGTGCCAATGGAATTAGAGGACATTGCTATCTTCCTAAGGATGGGGATGACACCAAAAGGCATGAGGTCCTTGGAGAAAAAGAAACTTGCTATATGCGTGGCACCATTCATGTTAATTAGTGGTGATTTATACAAGTTAGGTAGAGATGAGGTGTTACGCCATTATGTATTAGAGCATGAACAAAAGGATATAATGGGGGTATCCCATGGTGGTATTGCAGGTGGCCACTATGCAGGTGATGCTACAACACGAAAGATCCTACTTGCTGGTTTGTGGTGGGAAACATTGTACAAGGATTGTAAGGAGTATTGTAAGGCATGTGATCATTGTCAGTGTCTCGGTTGACTGGGATAGAGGGATGATATGCCTTTATGACCAATTACAAGTGCAGAACCCTTTGAGAAATGGGTGATAGAATTTGTAGGGCGTATTTCATCAGCTACGCGTAGGACTAGATCGTGCTATATCATTACTTGTATAGATTATCTTATGAGATGGGCCGAAGCAGCTCCTATGAAGGACTATACAATGGCTACAATAAAAAGGTTCTTATGGAAAAATGTCCTTACCAGGTATGGCTGTCCTTTAAGTTTAACCAGTGATAGGGGCACCCATTTTTTAAATGAGACAATCCGAATTCTATTAGATGAGTTTATGGTTACCCACCACAAGACTACACCCTATCACCCTCAGGCAAATGGAACTGCTGAGACTTTCAACAAGAATTTGAGCCATACATTGACCAACATTTGGGATGTGGGACGAAAAGATTGGGATGAAAAAGTATCTATTGTTCTTTGGGCCTACTGAACAAAATACAAGATATTCAAAAAAGCTACACCTTTTCAGTTGGTGTCTGGTGTGGAAGCTGTTCTTCCTATAGAATTTATGTTACCTTCATTGCGCATTGCGCACGCTAGAGGTCTAGCTGATAAGAAATATTTGGAAGAATGGATTGAGAACATGGTTCAACTGGATGAGTGCCAGGACATAGCACAATGGAGTTAGAAATAAGAGAAAGCACGTCAGAAAGCATGACATGATAGGCGTATCTAGGATAAGAAACTTACAGTCGGACAAATGTTACTTCTGTATGACTCTAAGTTTTTGTGCCATCTATGGAAGCTCAAGGTGCATTGGTTGGGGCTGTATGTTATAACTCACATACTTGAATCAAGTGCTTTCCAGTTAGAAGCAATTGATAGAACACGGCTGCCCGGTTACTTTAATAGGAGTAGGCTGAAGCCCTACTATAAATAAGTCTTCTTGGTGTTTGTAATAAGGTAGTTTTTCCAAATAGATTAGGTTTCCTTTTCTACATTTTCTTAATGTGTTTCTTTCATCACCACTATGCTTTGTCAATTTAGTTCTTATTTTTGTGTAATAAGCGCACTTGTGTGTATGAAGCTAACTACAATATGAAGCATGTTGATTTGCAGAGGACTGCACATAATTTTAGTATGGGTTGGATTGTTGGTAACTCCTAGGTATAATGCTGTGAAGATTGGCAGGTATAATGCTGCGGATGTTGAGGAAGTAAGCTAATAAAGGTGAATTACAAAGGATTTCTTCTCAAAAGTAACCAAGGATGGAGATGAATGAAGGGAAAGTATAACACGAGGTAAGCGAAAATCATGATAACTACCAGGAGAAGATGTAGTGACGAGATACTCGGGTGATAGAGCGCGTGCTGAAGAGAAGTATACGACCAGAAGGTAGGAAGGTGCGCTAGAAGGTTATAATGGTGGCACGAAGATGTACCACATGGAAATGACAAAATTGAGAAATAAATGAGAAATATTTGGTAGGTGGAGTAATTAATGCATCAAAAATTGAAAATCTATATAAGGATGGGATGCAAATTCATTTATACCCTTGCAACTATGAGAATTTGACGGAGAGATAACTGTGAAGAGTTGAGTAAGTGATTCAAGGTGTGAAGAGGGAAAAACCAAGCATGAAACGCAGATATGTGTATTAGAGAAGCTTGTATCCCTATCAAAGAAGGGTTTGAACGAAGCAGATTGATAGAGTAGAGCTAGGGCACATGATTTTACGATTATAATTTAGGGCACGGTTGAATCAGGTTAGCATTTGAAGTAAACCATTTAAGAATTACAGAAGAAGGTGTAGAAACACAACACAAAGGGAAGAATGGATCCAAAGAAGGAAGCAACAACAACAAAAGGAAAGAAGAAGGTAGTAGTGGAAGACGAGGAAGAGATGAATCTTGAGAGAAAATTTTTAGAGATGCAGTACCCTAAAGAAGTAATTGTGGGTCAGGAATGGGATTCCCACATACGACAGAGTAAAATAAGTGAGTACAACCATCAAACCAAGGACAATCAGAAGAAGTTGGGTGATTTACTTAACTCTCGAACAGACATGCAAACTAGTGATGGGATGCTGATATATGATGATGAATGGGAGAAGTTGTTGAAAAGGATTGGTGTTTACCAGTTATATGAACTCCCATACTTTAGGAAATATGCACCATTATATAGGTGGCTGATGAGCCGAGTCCATGAGGACTTCTTCTATTTTGTAGGGCAAAGGGTAAGACTAACACCCATCTTAATTGCCACAGTAATAGGCTTGAAGGCGACAGGTGAGGACATAAAAAATGACCTAACTGATAAGGTTTCCATTTTAGAAACACACAAAGTGCTGGGATACCAGAAAGGACCATGTGGAATGGAAATTGATAAATTACATGATAAACTGGTAGTAAAAGTAGTAGCTCAGTCTGGTTACGAAATTGAATGACCAAGATCACTAGTCACAAGTAAACTCAATATGGCTACATGTGGCAAAGCGCATGTCAGAAGGGGTTATTTACAACATTGCCAGCTTCATTGCAGAACAAATAGTAAAGGAAGCATGCACAGGAAGTAAGATAAGTTTTGGTTTCATCTTACTTTATTTAGTATTCATGGAGATTGGAGTATCAGATGGCCCGAAAGAAAATATATGGGAATACCCCACGAATAAAAAGTTTCCAACTGAAAGATTCAGCAAGTATCTATACAAGGGGTCTATGACGGATGAGGTAAAGGAGAGAGTGGAGATGTGGTATAACAAGCTCCATGTGGCTTTTGAAGAGGAGTGGCGCATACGAAAGGAGTTACCCTCGGTATTGGGGAAGCAAGCTCAGTTTGCTATTTACCAACATTTTTGTATTGCATGTTTTCCAATGGTGGATGGATCATGGAGCCCCTAGTGAAAAATACCATATGTATTCACAGTGTGGTATTTCTAAGCTTCCATTCATCGGTTCACTGATATAAGGAGGTTAGTGTTTAATGCAGACAAGGTGGATTGTGAATACCACACCTTGTGAAAGAAATATGGATATCCGGGGAAGAATGCTTACAACGAGAATATTATCTCAAAGGTTTTGAATATCAAACCAGAAACACTTGCTATTGGGGATATCAGGGCCACACTCATATATCTCCAACTTAAACCAAAGATGGAGAATAACAAGTATGTAGAGAACAAGTTAGTGCTCCCAGGACCACCAAAAGGGAAGCACACTATGGAAAACATCCTGACACCTAGGCCTTCTAAACCCATGTAGGTTGATGAGGAAGACGATGAAGAGCATGATGATAGTGGTGGTTTGGTATGTAGGAGGAAGTAACCATCTAGAAAACAGGAGGAGGATCATGTGATGGATTCACAAGGAGAAGAAAATACTGAGGTATTGCAGGGAGACCAATAACTTAGTAAGGTGTTCAAGCACACAAGTTCGTAAGGGGAATCCCAACAGAAAATAAGGAATTCATCGCAACTCTCACCGGGAGAGGAACCTGAGGAGAAGAAGAAAAGAAGAAAGCTCAAGGTAGATGAAAAAGTAGGAGAGTCGGAGGAGAAAGTGCTTCCATCTCCAATCCATCATAGGGAAGAAGAGGAGCCTCAAAATGAGGAGGAGGAAAAACTAAGCGGAGAGGAAGAAAAAGAACAATCAGAAGCTACACAAGGTAATGATGAGGGTATAACCAGTATTCTTAACCTTGATGCTGCCATTCCAAAAGGGCCAAGGTCCCGTCAGACAAGCGAGGACGTAAGGGTACAAATAATGGGTTATGTAGAGGACCAGGAGAAGATTGTTCGCGCTCGGTTCTAGAGCACCGTCGCGTAAAAATATTTATTCAGATGGGAGCTTATGGACGAGAACAAAGTGACATTATGAACACGAAAACAACTTTCATGGTCGATGCATACACATATGGATGAACTAGATTTTGATGCCTGTGAAGAATCATGTGCGTCTAGATGGTTGAAAAAGACACTAGAAGCTCGACACATGACAATTAAACCAACTATTATGATGGATGAGCAGGTAAGTAATGCCTTGGTGAAATTATCTGCTGAGGTAGCTAGAAGGAACATTGACAAATCTGCTACAATTAAAGCGTTGACAGAGGAGCTAAAAGTGAAGAATGTGGAAATAGCGTGTTTAGTACAAGAGAGGGATTTGAGAAAAAGGAAATATGAGACTTTTGTTAGTATGTCGGATGAAATTAGAGATGATGTCCTAAAGGTACTCCCACATTTGGAATCACGAGTACTAAAAGAATTTCCTTCTGCGATGCACTATGTAAAGATGATGATAAAATTAGTATTAGAGGATGAAAAGGTGTGTATACTAGAACAACCCAAGGACCCAGCAGAAGAGGCAGAAAAAGCACAGGCTGCAGTAGCAAGGAAGATTGCTACATATGAGGGCCTACTACAAGCACTCCAATAGGAGCTGAAGAAAGCTACATGCCTTGATGATATGCATAGCTCCAGATGTGCTAATAAGGGTAAAGACACTAACAGAAGACAATGAGGTGTAAAAGGCCATGAAGGATGATACACTAGGCCGTGCTAAAAGACTAACTATGGTAAAGCAGAAGTGCAAGACATTGGCTACAACATAGGCACCACATAAAGAGAGGTTAGATGAACTCAGAAATCTCATTGCTCAGAAGATGGATGTGCTGGAAGGGATGCATACATCTATTTCAAGCATAATTCTTGTAATCCAGAATGAGCAAGGGAAACTAACTCAGGAGGAGCTGGAATCTGTCATTGTGGATGTTCCAGAGAAAGCAAGAAAGGCATTAATGGAGTGGGAGAACTTAGAAGTAGACATAAAGGAGGAGTATCCAGAGATGATACTTCAGAAATAAACAGAAGAGCTTGAAGCCTGAATAATTCTTTGATTCTTTAATTCTTTTCTATTCTTTGTGTAAGATTCATTCAGCATTCTATATTTCAACTATTCTTTACTCAGTGGTGGACATCACCATTGTTGGGGTGACAATGAGATTAGTATGGGGTAATGTTGGTCAGATAAAATACTTATCAAAACTCACACACAGAGTCCATGTGGAAAAATAGGATGGGATTGAAGGCGCGAAGGAATAGGAAGGCGTCGCACATGGAGGTGCAAAGACAAACTTTCGAGACTTAGCGGATTTTGTAGATCATCTATTTTTCAGAGGCTGGCATGTGGAACACACAAATTGATGCCGAGACTTGCGTACCACACTTTGTCTAGATTTCAAGGATCATATTGAAGCACTCATGCATGGAAGTAATCCAAGAATAGATTCCTCACTCTAGTTAATTGTAAGTGATCTATAGATAACATACTTTCATGTATGGATATAATTGTAAATGGCGCATGGCTATTATTAGCGTATGACCTATTTTTGGCATAGATAGCGGTGAAGGGAAAGTTCCCCACCCTATATATTAGATGAACCACCTAGTTGATAGTGGGTGTGTTGAAGGGTTAGAGATTCATGAAGTGTTTCCATGAGATTGGATAATTGTAACAGATCCATGCGCGCATGGCTATTATTATATCAAGCTTCTGTTTCATTTTCATGGTTAATATATGGGGAATATTGGCTGAACCAAAGTGTCTTCTATGTGTTATCATTACATACTATTGATTTCTTGATGATTTATACGTAAATGCTTGCTTATATAGAACTGGTTCGGTATAACTGCATAATGATGGATTAGTTTCTAAATATATGTCTTTATCATTTCACAATGCTACCATCCTGATACAACAACCCTAAAGAGGGACCTAATACCTTGGTGTGGTTCAGGTGAGCGCTCAGCCTATGCTGAGTGATGTGTTAGTGTGACTAGGTGTTATCTAAGAATTCTAGGCTGCATCAAGGAACAAGGAAAAAACCTTATATAAATTTAATTAAGAAGACCTATTGACTGTCCTACACAGTTCCATAAAGAATCCTAGAGAGTGTAAGGGTCTGTATGAAAAGCCTTAAGTGAAAGAGGAAGGATTGAGTGATTTGAATTAGTGATTAGGATAGGGGTAAGCATAGTGAGATGAGTGAAAATAATATTGAGTAAAATTTAATGTGAAGGTGAAAAAAAATAGTTGAGAATATTTTTTCGAGCTTGAGAAAACAAGGAGTATTAAAAAGCTAAAATTTGAAAATCTAGCAAGATGATGGATAAACAAGTAATGGAGCATTGAGGTGTGGTTGAGTAAGGTGTATGGGTGTGTTGAAATGTGGATGTAAGGATGAAACAGGTGGTAATCCATTAAAACCTTAATTTTTCTTTCAAACCCTAACTAGACATACTTGAAACAAGGGAAAAGGATAATGTTAAATTCTGGAAGTTGTATATTGAGTTGAAGTTATATAAAGAGTATTGCAGGGTACTCTATATCATTTGGACAAATTTTCATCATTTCAAAATTTACCATAGCTCAAAGGAAATTCCTAATAATATCATTTAGTGTGTTTCATTGTATAGGGAATAATGTCTAAGGTGATTTATCAACTCATTTAGTTTTGATGATAGACTACTTCCTGTGAAGACCTAAAAAGGCCATTTTGGCCATTCTGTAGCTAATAGAACACACTTCAAAAGTTTTAGAGAAAATATAAATAATCTGAGTGTGATTTCAGAGAGAATTGAATATGTCTAAGTAAATTTAGGAAAGTTTAGAAAATAAAATCTCATTCAGGAGTCATTTATTTAAGACCGTGTTTTTAGGTGCAAGGAATGAACGCTAACTTCTCTGAATGATTCTAGAATTTTTTGAAAGAGTTAGGATGAAAAAAATAGGCATTGGAAGTTTATTAGAATACTCTATAAGGTGGAACAATCAACATTGATTCAAGGCTTAAATATTTTTGTAGGTAGTGAAAAAATCTTCAGCTGCCCCTCCTAATTCAAAATGAAATAGGACCTAAATGTCGAGTTATATGAAGAATTAAATTTTTAGAATAGTTTCATTGATCATAAAATGTGATTTGTAGTGTTTTAGTGAAGTATTGAGGTCAATAAAATTTAACTCATCCTCAAATTCCATTCAAGGATTCATCCCCTATCTGGAGGAGGAAACCCATTTCCATGAGGAGCAACTTGAGAAAAAAATTGTGCATGTACCATAAGCATGCTTATACCTAGGTTTCATCTTGGTCAATAAATTGAATTATGAAGGATTCATCATTTTTAAAGGTGAAATTTGGAGCTCAAGGAGTGACTTGATGATCATCATATCCCGACTATGTCATTGTACCCAAATCTCTAAAAAGAACAAGCTAAAATGAGCTAGTCATGCCACCGAGGTATCCAAGACCATCATGTGTGAAGTATTAAGGAATCATCCATCTCCATGAGAGACATATGAGAAAAGAAACATATTAGATTCATGAATTTTATTCCATGAAAGGATAATTTTATAGCTAGGAAAGGTGAGGGGATGATCTTTATATGGAGCACTCTGTTTCTAAGAATGATAAATCATCTGAGTTCACTTGATGCAATTCACTTGGTACTATTCGTAAAAAATCATTCAACACCTAGTAGTGTGATCACACCTTAAGGATGAGGCACATTAAAATCACATCATTTATTCCATAGGAATGTTTTCCCATTCAGGGAGAAATCCTTTATCTATAAGGCGGGGATCTCATTTTAGTAAGAAGTAGACAAGCATCATAGAGTTGATTCATGGTCACTAAATTTAATTATTGACCAAATTTTAAAATTGGTACCTATTCAAGTAGTGGTAGGACCAAAATGCAATCCAAAAGGTCAAAAAACCTACAAAACTACTATATGTTTTCCCAAAACAAAGACCAACTATAATATATATGCCCTGAAAGGTTTAGGTCTCTACTGAAATCCTGAAAAAGAGTAAGTACTTACCAGATTAGATTTTGAAAAACTATATTCTAGATTATAACTGTTGGAGCTATGTGACCACTTCCATCAGGTGAAAAGTGACCTTGGTTTCTTACATTTACTAAAATAAGTTTAAAGTACAAGATTTCTTTTATTATTTCTTTATACTTTTATTATAAATAATAAAAGTATAAAGAAATAATAATAAAATTCTTATACTTACTATTTATTTTAGTAAGTATGGCTCCTTAGGGACCTTCCAAATTTCTTACAACTCAAAACATAGATGCATTTCATAGCATTAAAAATGCGTATGCTCTATATCACACACGTGTTATAATGCGTACACATTTTAGCTTCATGGATTTCGAAACCAAAGAAAACAAAACGCGTACTTGTTTCACTTATTTTCAGATTTGTGTATGCTTTTTGGCCCCTAGATTGGTGCACTTACCCTTTAGAGTTTCAAGAATAATTTAAGTATGAAAATTATGCCTGTTTTCTTTAAAAAAATTTAGGAGTCAAAATAATATAGAAATTTATCTAAAAAGATAACCCGAAGCTCTAGGAATCGTTTCATCAAGTTTTCTTTTGTAAAGGTGAGCTGTTTATACTTAGCCAATTTTTTAGTCACACACATGTTACCTTTTGGTGAGGACACAATGTTTTTTCCCTCTTGTCCCTTTTTGAAGGGGAGATAATGGAAAAAAAATGCACCCTACTTAATCCCTTCCATCTGGTCCTCTATATGACCCAACTTAGCCCAGTGGAGGGCTTACAAGGCTTAACTCATCCCCCCCATCTCGTATATGTGAATGACACTTGGAACCATCTAAAGAGGGAGAATTTTATCATCCCTATTGTCCTAATTCCTAAGGGTACATAGGGGAAAAAATTTCACCCCACTCTAGCCCTTCTTCTGATTCTTCATGTGATTGGATGACAACTCCCAGGTGCTAGGGCATATTTTCCCCATCTCTCCATTCTATCACCATGAAGTACTACTTGTCCTCATTTGGCGAGGGAATTTTTTTCTATTCCCCTTGTCTCCATTCAAAATGGGATAAAAATTTTAACCCCAAAAAAATCCATTACAAACCCTAAGTTTAAGTAATACATAACTTGTATATCCGTGAACAAAAAGTAACTATCGGGCGACTTTAAAACACACGATAACTACTTCCAAGTTTATTTTTCTTGCACAATTTAAAATTTCAGTCATTTTTAAAGCCATGAAACTTGATAATACATCAGAACACACTATCCATATTTCCAAAATCATTTTAGGCTAGCCATGACTGCTAAAACGAAGGTTTATCTAGGACTCTTCATCGAGAAAGCTAATTACACCGAGTTTTCAACTAATTTATCTCCTCTCAATCTCCCCATGATCACTAAAGCTTAAATCATCCATTAATGGATTCCATAAAATATTTTTATAACTAAAACCCTCCTAAAAATTTTCCTTTTTGATTTTCAAGAATTATAGTGGGTGGAAGACGACAAAAATTGGAGCACGCGAACGTAATATGAATTTGATGATGATGTTTTCATTGCAAAAAAATATTGGTAAGTTATCATTATAAAAATATAAAAATTTCAATGATTCCACTTACTAAAAATAGAAAACCCTCTTAAAATTGTAAATTCTAGTCATTCAGCACATCCAAAAACAATAAGGAACAATAAGCAAGGCAAAATTGTCAATTTTCCCAAAATAACAGGCTATGAAAAAACAACTTATTAAAAGTAGAAACTTGTTAAAAATGGTTAAACATCATAAATGGAGTTTAATTGAGAGTTCCATGGGATTTAGAAAATAAAATTTGAGAAAAAAAGGAAAATTTTCTCAAAATAGCAGCTCTTGGTCCCACCTGCCAAAAATAGAAAGTTTCAATTTAAGTGCAGAAAGTTGTAGTTGTTTCCATTTTCAATCATATCAATAATTTTTTCCATCCTCACATGGTTATAAATTTGTCTCGTATCTAAAAAAATATAATCCACCCTTCACAAGGATCACGAAGCATCATCCTTATCAAAGTTGTGTCAAGGAGCAAGACAAAACATAATGAGGTGCAATAGGTGAAATCCAGTGACATTGTATAGTTGAAAACTGATTTGGAAGATATGAAGGGTCCCATTGGAATCTAGGTTCATCAAAGGATATGGTCATCATGGTTATAATTGAAACCAAGAACTCATCAGAAACATCTGAGTACAAAAGTATGCAAGCATCCCAGGTATGAGCTCATTCCTGTACTCTGAAGAAGCAAAGGCTAGAAAGGTGATCTTCACGTGTGGAATCATGAATGAAAGGAAAAGGAATCATACCAGTTTCACTTGATTTCATAGTGTTATTAATCATTCAATCAAACACCTAGTAGCATGATCAATCCATCAAAGGAAGTCATTGTGTCTCATCGGGAAAGTTGGAAACATGGTGTCTTACATCCATCTTCTTCTCTATGAAAATAAAATCGCAGTGAGCATCATGAGTCAAAAAAAGGATATCAATCTCAGATTTATTCTCTCTAAGAACAACTAAGTGTGTTTTCGTCAATGAACAGGAAGTGATCCTCCATAAAACTCCCAAAGGTACTCCAACAACCAACTTCATGTCAAGTTCTAAAGAGGCATTCCCATTGATTAAAGAATTTCTCAAAAGTGAACAAAGGAGAACAAAAAAATCTACAATTCCTAAACTTGGAGCTATCATAATAACGTTAAGATATAGGAAGAGGAATAAGGCGTAGACAACTTCCAACTTCTTCAGCAGTGTCTCAGGAAACTAATATATGTATAAGTTTCTAGGCCTAAGAATGAAAATACAGTTGATGAGATGACTCCATCATAATAGGAATTTATCCTAATCTCATTGGGTCAATATTAACACGAGGGTGACTCTCATTTATCAAAGGAATCCTCTTCCCACCTTATTTATTGAAATGAAGAGTATAAATGAACAATTGAACAATTGGATGAACAGGTGAAAACTCTCATTGCTTACATTAAACCTTTCTTGGATCCCAATTCATCACTTTCTCTTCCTATAGAAGGAATTCCTCTGAATAGAATCTTTGACCTTGAGGTGATCAAGAAGGAAAAAAATTATATGACACAAGGGAAGGCTATCGAGAGATGGATTGAGAGGATCATCGATAAAGGAAAGACATTGTTTTATGAGGTCATCTCTTTAATCAATTACATTCTTGTCACTTTTTCAAAAGTAAAGAAAGAAAGGGAAGATATTTCAAAAGATAAGATCCAATGGGATGAGGTTTTCCCACTTTTGTATGAGATGATATCTCTCGAATATCACACTCTCATGAGTAAGAATGTGTTCATATAAGCTGCCAAGAACATGTCTCCAATTTGGGTATGCATCATGGATGAAAGATATAATATGATAGTAGATGCCATCTCCAAAATCAACTCTAGAAAACAAGAGGATTTTGAGGTTTTTAATGAAGTTTAAAACTGTGTTTAGAGACTTGGGTTACCTCCACTTAATGAAAGAGGTAGGTGAATCTCTCTACTTCAATGAAGATAATTTAGAGTCCCTGGCCAAAATCAGAGACTCCATTTCAAAAATTGTAAAAGATCACAAAATATGGCTTAGTCAATGCAAGAAGATCAATGATGTTCCTTGGGCATGGATCAAAGTGTTGAGATGTGTTTTTATCCCAGAAGCGGATAAGGTGGCACTTGTGGTGGCTCAGCTTAGTAAAGAATTCAAAGGACAAGATATCATTCTAGAGACTCTTCCTCAAGGATCATGATCAAAAAGTTCTTCATTAGTAACATATTAATCCATCCATTCCCTTTCTCTCTTCTCTCTATCCGCATATTCTAATTTTCAATTGAGAACGTACTTTTTGATATTTTTCCCTATTCACTTAAGTGACCCTTAGTTGAACATTGTAATTTTCCTTTTTCAATAATAAGGAAAAGAAACACTTCCAAGGAATATAAATGGTCACAAGTGATGAGGATAGGTGAAGATTCATGTGGGGGGTAGATGAAAGGACAAATTATAATGCAATAAATTTGAATGAATTATCCATTCTAAGGGGTTGGAAATTGTTGATTGAATGTATGTTTTTGAGAGTTCCACTTCTACATCAAGCAATAAAAGTTGTAGTTATTCTGTTCATTATTTCATGTTCCGTTATTCTCTCTTTCCAACTTTTCATATATGATAATCTCGTAAAACCAAGAAAGGTGTCTGCAGCTTTGATGGATGAATCAATGGAATTCTGTGTATATGGTTTGTTTTGTCTTATCATGGTTTTCAATGTTGTGTTATTCGAATTGGATGTGGACTTACTTTGGTTATTGTGTGTGAAATTTGCTAGTGCCTACTCAAAATAGTAACCTTCTCTCTTCATATTTCCCCAAATATCCTTTATCTCTCTTTGCTGTAATTTCCTCCCTTGTGCTTTGTACAAATACTTTGCCATAGGTTTATTGGAGTGTTCCTATTTGATCCCTAACCTATTTTCCATTCCATAACTTTTAGATAGTTTAAGTAGTTTACATTAAATAATAAGAGCCTCCCCATACACAAGGAGGCAATCAAAGCCGTACTACTGGTGAAAACCCAATAATTTTCCACATGATAAATTATTTCACAAAAATTTTATGATGACTCCGTTAGGGAGAGATATGCCCTCATGTACTTGTAAAGATTCCTGGAAAATTAAAAAAAGTATATATTAAACAAAAAATCAGGTTTCAAAGGAAAATCAAATTTTTAAGGTGACTCAATTAAGGAATGAATCCATGTAATGTTCATTTCGTGCATAAAAATGATGAAGATTCAAGATTGGTATCCAACACTAATGAGTGACAACAATCATGAAGAATAGGATGGCTGCCAAGAGATGTACATTTTTTATCAACCATTATTCTAGACTAGCGCTTGCAAAAGTAAATATTATGATACAATGAGGAGGTCTCTTACTCCAAATAGAAATATGCAATGAGATAAGAGAAATATGGTCAATACTATTTCTGTAGTAGTCATTAAAATAATGACTAGAATGGAGAAATTTTTTGTTTATGAGGGTCATACAATCAAATATTGGTGGCTCTAATTAAAGAGGACTGCGACAAGAGGAAAGAAAATGGGAGTTTTTTCTGCTGATGATCAAGAATCCGAGAACTTTATGAGGAAGATAAATAAGAGATATGAAATTTTGTATGAAGGTAATATTTTCAACTTCATGTAGCTAACAAGAAACTCAAAGCCATGTCTTTTGTATCTATTCCTTTGAATAATTTTCTTGCATATGGAGATGAAGAAATTCTAGCCTTGAAAAGAGAGTTTTTGCAAAGGATTATGAGTATTGAAGAAGGATATTATGGTCTCAAAACTAATCTTGAAATTCTAAATTATTCCTTGGCTATGAAAAGAAGGTATGAGAATCTTGAAAAATTTCGTAATGTTGAGGAAGAAGACAATCATCTTTCAAAATAAGATCATGATGACTGCCCATATTATAAGGTGTTTGTTCCTAAAAGGATCTTGTGCACCTCTCATGAATGCTCAGTCCTTGAACCTTCCACTGAAATTCAAATCAACACCTTAGAGGATGATGAAGAAAGCATGGTAGTTGAACCTCCATTCACAAACTCATTTTGGCTTAAGGCACAACCCTTCAGAGAAACAACATATGTTAGGGATGAAGATTATTGTTCTATGGTAAATGATCCAATGCTTTCTAAATATTCTATCAACCATGAGTATGTTCAAGAAATCATTCCTCCATCTTTAAATTGGATTCTTCATGAGGATGCGTTTGAGGTAATCATTGATGACTTTATCTCTCATTTTGGTTCTTCAATACATACATAAATGGTGAATGATGAAAAAGAGAAAGTTAAAGAGTCCAAATTCCTTTTTGATACAATCATGGATGAACCAATTCATAATGATGAAGTGGAAAAAATTGGAGAATCCAATTTTCTTCTTGAAACATTTGTGGATGAGCAAATGAGAAAGTACAAATTTATTCTCAAATCTAAGGTTGATAAGAAAATTGAATATGTATTCTCTGAGGAGATTATTTCACCTTCCTCACTAAAGGAATGTAACACCAATCATCATGGTGGGTATGGAGTTCTCCCATTTCTTTACAAAGAGGAATAATATATAGGAGATGTTTAGGGTGGTGAAGAATATTATCCTTATGTTGTTGCTCCAATATTATATTCTTCCTCCTGTCATGAGGATGATATAATGGACCATGAGATGAAAGGTGTGCCTTTCCTGTGCAGTATGGACCTCTTCTCTATATTTGAAAGGGATGAAATCCAAGTGTGATCGATATTGAAAGAAGGCAGCCCATGGATGGAAATATGTTTGGACCATGAAGAGTAATTTGTTTCAAGAGAATCCTGTCCATACGAAGATCAAATTTCAAATCATATGTTTGAGGCCTAGTGTGAAGAGTTTTCAAATGAAGATGACACTGAGTATATGGAAGATTTGAAAGAGAAATCAGTGTAAGACATCTTGAGGATTGTGGAAAAAATTTAATTCCCTTAAATAAATATTTAGATCCTGACCTAGGCCATGGAAAAACAAGATAAGTATGAATAAATTTTTTCTGATTCACTAATGATCAATAACGAGATTGAGAAAATGGATGAGCTCAATGTCCTCCTTGGAATCTTGGTGGATGATCATGAATGTGAAGGTAAGATTCCAATTTTATCATTTTGTGAAGAATAATGCACTAGTGATAAGCCAAAGAGGAAGGATAGACTATAATCTCCATGGATATTTTTAGTCATGAATACAAAAATTTTGCAATGGAAAATGTTATCAAAGAAACTCTTGAGCTAGTTTGTATTGAAGGTAATTGTTTAGAGAAAAGTGAAAATGTGGAGGAGTCTTGTGAATGGAGTCAAGGTCAACTTGTTCTCACCACCTTCAAATTCCTTGCTGATTTTGAACAAGATTCCATGGTGCAATATTCACTCAAGGGTGATGAAGGATTCCATGAAAAAATTAAGGATTACAGTTTTGGAAACATGAGAGAATGGCTTCTTACATCCATGAAGTGTCAAGTGGAGGTTACAAAAGATATGAATTTCAAGCAAGTTAAAAAATGGTCACTGGATGAAATTTTTTTCCTTCCCCTCAATGTATATTATTTCCCCACCTCAATGTATTTCCTTCCCCTATAATATAGTTTCCCTTTCCATTTTATGTTTATTTTCCCTTCTTTGGTGTGTTTCCCTTCCATTTGTGTGTTTGTTTGGTTTTTTCTCATGTGTGCTCATTGCTTGTAGTAGTGATACAGTGACTCTATTTCCCAAATTCCACAAGGATTTTGTCTACTCACCATAGAGTTTTGAGGTTATCTATTCCCATTTACAATCAAATTTACCCAATTTAGAGCCATATGTTGTCATGTATTTTTTAAACCCAAAAATTCAAAATTTTAAGCATGACAACTTAGCCCATAGTGAAAATTTACTCCAAATTTCCATGAACCCCTATCTTGGTCAATTTTTCTCATGTTTCATGATCATATTGACCTTAAAGGTACCCATAATGTACTTAATAATAATTTTAAAATGATCAAAGTGATGTTTCAAGGTCAAAAATTCCATTCAGTGAAGAGCAACTGAACTCTAGCTCTCATGCAGGCTCAAAATGGAAAATTTTGGCAATTTCGAGGTAGGTGTACATCCTATGGGAGGGTTTAAAGAGATCATAATAATACGAAGGTTGTATTGGAGAGTATTGAACATGTTGGAAGTGATTTAGGAATATTTAGGAAAGATTTTGAGGTTTATGGATAGTTTGTGCAACATCATGTTTTTTAGGTGTAAGGAGTGAAGAGCTAAATTTGGAACATGAATGTCATCAAATGATTTTGGGAGATCTGCAAAGATTTAGAAGGAAATAAAATAGGCATCGGAAATATGGGTTAATTATATACATTTTGGAAGAATATAATTTTTCACAAGATATATTTATTTATCAATGAATCTAATTCTTGGAAGACACACCCTTCTATCCTGAGAAAAAGGAGATATTATTTGGCATTTCAAGAATAATTTAACTCTAAAAACTATCTAATTTTTCTTGAAATTGTCTTAGGATTAAAAATAATATAAAATTTCATCTAAAAATACCACATATAGCTCCATGAATTGTTTCTTTGAGTTCTCTCTTATGAAGGTGAGTTGCTCATACTTAGCCAAGTTTTTGAGTGACACATGTCACCTTCTAGTGAGGGAATAATTTTGTGTCCCTATTTTCTCTTTCTAAAGGGGACATAAAAATTTACCCCACCTCATCTCTTCCATCTGGTCCTCCATACGACCCAACTTATCCCGATGTAGGGTTTACTGGGCTTAATTCACTTCCCCCATCTCACACATGTGAAGGACACTCGAAACCATATGTTGAGGGATAATTTTATTATCCCTCTTGTCCCTATTCCAAAGGAAATATAGGGGAAACCAAAATTCACCCCATTCTTTCCCCTCTTCTAATTCTTTGGGTGACTAGATGACAACTCCCAGGTGCTAGGGCACATTTTCCTCATCTCTCCATTCTCTCACCACAAAGCTCCACTTGTCCTCATTTGGTGAGGGTGAATTTTATATACTACTTGTATCCATTCCTAAGGGTACATAAAAAATTTACCCCAATCCAAGCCATTTAAAATACTAATTTCAAGTTATGAGAAGCTTGCACATTTGTGAACAAAAAGTAACTGTTGAGTGACTTAAAAGAACAAAATAATTCCTTCCAAGTTCCTTTTTCTTGTACAGTTCGAGATTGCTGCAATTTTTGAAGCCATGAAACCTGAAAATACATAATAAAACACTATCCATGTTTCCAAAATCATTATGGTCTAGCAATGACTGCTAAAACAAAGCTTTTCCATGACTCTTCATTCATAAAGTTGATTGCACCAAATTTTTAATTGATTTCTCTCCTCTTAGATCCCTATGATCACTAAATATTCAAGCCTCCATTAATGGATTTCATTATAGATACTTAGATCTAAAACCCTCCATCCAAAAATTTTCCTTTTTGATTTGTGAGAATTCTAGGGGACGGGACACAATGAAAATTGGAGCACGAGATCACAATGCAGAGCCAAATCCGATGACGATGTTTTCATTAAAAAAGACACTGGTAAGTACACAATATAAATTATAAATTGTTCAGTACTTCAACTTACTAAAAATAGAAACCCTCTGAAAATTACAAGCTCTAGTCATTCAACTCATCTAGTAACAACGAGGAACAATAAGAAAGGAAAAATTAGCAGTTTCCCAAAATAAAAGGTTATGAGAAATCAAGTTACTAAAAATATTAAATTTTTGAAAATGGTAAATAATCATCAATGGAGTTTATTTGAGAGTGACAGGGAATTAAAAATATAAAATTTGAGGAAAACAAGAAAAATTTCCCAAAATAGCAGCTCCTAGTCCCATTTGCAAAAAATAGAAAGTTTCAATTTTCAGTGTAGAAAGTTGTAGTTGGATTCAATTTCACTCATCTCACTACTTTTTTCCATCCTCACATGGTTATAAATTTTTATCACAGCTAAAAAAATATAATTCGCCCTTCACAAGGATCCGGAAGCATCATCATGACCACAATTGTGTCAAGGAGTGAGACAAAACATAATGAGGTGTAACAGGTGAAAGCCATGGACATTGTGCAATTGAAAAAGGATTTGGAACATATCAAGAGGCCTATTGGAATCCAATTTCATCAAACTATGTGATCATCATGGTCATAAGTGAAATGAGGATATCATCAGAAACATTTAAACATGAAGGTATGCAAGCATCCCAAGTTTGAGATCATTCCAATACTCTGAAGTAGAAAAGGATAGAAAGATGATATTCAAATTTGGAATTATGAATGGAAGAAAAAGGAATCATCCCAGTTTCACTCAATGTCATAGTGTTCTTAAACACTCAATCAAACACCTGGTAGCATGATCAATCCATCAACAGAAGTCCTTGTGGCTCATTGGGAAAGTTGGAAACATTATGTCTCGAGTCCATCGTATTCTCTCTAAAAAAATCATAGTGACCATTGTGAGTAAAGAAAAGGAGATCCATCATAGTTTCCTTCTCTCTGAGAATTTCCAAGTCTGTCTTCACTAATGGAAGAGATTTCCCACAATGAACAAGAAGTGATTGTCCATCAAACTATTGAAGGTGCTTCAAGCAAGAACATCATGTCAACTATTGAAGAGCCATTCCCATGGATTCAAGAATTTCTCAAAAGTGAACAAAGGACAAAACAACAAGATAAAATGCCCAATATTGGAGTTATCACAAGAACCTTGATATCTAGGTAAAGGAAGAAGGCCCAAAAAATTTCCTTCTTCTTCAGTGGTGTTTTAGTTAACTATTGTGTAGAAGTTTTTAGGCCTAAGAATGAAAATACGGTTGAAGAGATGAATCCATCAGACTATGAATTGATCCACATCTCATTGGGTCAAGCTTCACATTATGGTTCCTCTCATTTATTAAAGGAATCCTCTTCCTACCTTATAGCTCGAAATGAATATTATAAATGAACAATTGAGCAATTAGAGGAATAGGAAAAAAATCTCAGTGCTTACTTTTAACCTTTCTTTGAACCCAATTCAACACCTTCTCTCCTATAGAAGACATTCATTTGACCAAAAAATTTAAATATGAGGTGATCAAGAAGGCAAAAAGTTATATGACATAAGGGAAGGTTATTGAGAGATGGATTGAGAGGATCATTGAGAAATGCAAGACATTTTTCCTGAGGTTATCTCTCTAATTAAGTACATTCTTATCACTTTGTCAAAAATAAATAAAGTAAGGGAGAAAACTATGAAAGAGAAGATCCACTAGAATGAGGTTTTCTGACTTGTGCATGAGATGATATCCCTCTACTCTCACACTCCCATGAGTAAGAATATGTTCACATCAGCTGCTAAGATATTGTCTCTAGTTTGGGGTTGCATCATGGATGAAAGATATGGTATGACAGTAGATGTAATATCTGAACTTGGATCTGGTGAATAAGAGGATTTTGTGGTTTTGAAGGAAGTCAAAAACTATGTTCAGAGACTTGTGTTCCCTCCACTCAACAATAATTCATCATCAAAAGAACTCATTTTTTCCTTCTAGGATTTTTTCAAGAAAGAGGTATCTAACTCTTTCTCCTTCAATGAATATACTTTAGAGTCCCTGAATAACATCATAGACTTCATATCTAAAATTGTAAAATATCACAAAATATCTCTCAATCAATGCAAGAATATTAATGATGTTCCTTGGTTATGGATCAAAGTGTTGAGCTGTATTTTCCTTCCAGAATCAGATAAGGTGGCACCTACAATGGCTCAATTCAGTAAATAATTCAAAGGACAAGAGATCATTCTACAGACTCTTCCTCAAGTATCATGATCAAAATGTTCTTCCTCAACAACATATCAAAAAATCTCTTCCCTTTCTCTCTCTTATATATATATATATCTCCATATTCTTATTTTCAATTGAGTATGTACTTTTTCTATTTCTCCCTATTCAATTAAGTGACCCTTGGTTGAACATTGTAAGATTATTTTTTCCAATAATAAGGAAAAGAATCACTTCCTAGGAATATGAATGGTCAAAAGTGATGAGGATGGGTGAAGTGTCATGTGGGGGGGGGAGGTAGAATAAAGGGAAGATTGTAATCCTAAAAATTGGAATGGCTTCTCCATTACAAAGGGTTGGAAATTGTTGATTAAATTCATGTTGTTGAGAGTTCTACTTATACATCAAGCAATAATAGATGAAATTATTCTATTTCTTGTTTCATGTTCCTATACTCTCTCTTTCCAACTTTGTATATATTAAAATCTTGTAAAACCAAGAAAGGTGTCTGTTCCTTAGTTGAATAAATCAATGAAAACATGCATCTTTGGATTATTATTTCTTATCATGGTTTGCATTGTTGCATTATTATAATTAGATTTGGACTTACTATGGTTATTTTTTGTGAACTCTTCTAGTGCGTACTCAAAATAGTAACCCTCTCTCTCTTTATTTCCCCAACTCCCCTTTACCTCTTTTCCCTATAAATTCATCCCTTGTACTTCATATAAGAAATTTTATGCAGGTTCAGTGGAGTGTTCCTATATGATCCCTGACCTATTAGACACACCACAACATTTAGATAGTTTAATGAGTTTACATTCAATAATGGCAGTCTCATCATACATAATAAGGAGAGGATTAATCCTTTACTATTGGTGAAAACTAGATAACTTCCCACATGAAAAATTATTTCTCTAAAAATTCCCTATGAGATTGTGCCTCCATTTGAAAAATGGTCAGGGTGTAGGGATGCGTTATAAATATTGAGACATAGTGATGGTTTACATAGTGCAAATAATCATCTGTTCTCCTTCACTTATACTCTTCATCCCAAAATTTAGTTCATAATGTGTAGAGAGAAGATTCTAGACTTGCATTTAGCTCAATTTTTTTTGTTGAAGTTGAAGATAACTTAATTCTTTCCAGGAAGCTAGAAAATAAGATTTTTGAACCTATTTTAAGTAATCCTGATTTGTAACCACTCATGAAGAAAAAAATCTCCACATGAATATTCAACATGCTCTACAAATGAAGATTCATGAAACTAATCCTGAGGATACATCAAAATTTTCCAACAAAGAAGAGATAAAGTTAAATCAACCTTCTCTCAGATGTTTGAATCTCAACATTTTTGGGGAACATAATTTTCTCAAATATTCAGTGATAAATCCGTATGGTAAGAAAGCTATTAAAGTGTTTCATTTTCAAGGTGAAGATAATGATGATGAATTTGACCTATCAATATGTAATGATAAGGTTTCTCCTATTTATTGTTATATCAACAATAATGGAGATGAAGAAAAATTTGAAAATGATTCTGTATGTATTCCTCCTCCTGAGATATTGTGGTTGACTAAAAAGGAATTTTGAGATCCAAAATCTTGTTGTTTGCATGTTATCCCAAATATGGAAAATTCCTTCCATCAATATCAATGAAAATTATTCAAATGATGGTTTCCAAATTCAAGAACATAAATCCTTGGTCAATTTAAGGAATGAAGATGATCAAGAAGAGCTATCATAAAAAATGTACATGAACCTTAGAGATAAATTTAAAATTGTTCCTATTCTATAATTTCAAGATCCTGAATCACCTCATCTACATTCCTTCTCAAAAGAATAATTTCTTATCATATATTTTTATGATCAACATCATGAAAAAAAAATAAAATCCATTATTTTCAACGTTTAAATAACATACTAATATAGATACGAAAAGACAAAATTTTCTTATTTACGAAAGATGTTCCTCTCATCGGATACTTCCCAATGTATTATGGTGACATTGAGATCATTTAAACAAATTCTTTCCCTTTTTTTGAGGTCAAATTATAGTGTCTTTGAAATGCTTCTTCTTTGTGTTAAAACTGTATATGAAGCTCATCTTAAGTCTTATAAACCATTTGTCAAGGTTTCTTATCCAAAAATTCAAGTTTGAGCTTCTAATCATTGATTGATGATTGTTATGACGATCTTTCAAGAACTCTTTCTTCATTTTTATCTTTTACCCTTTCATGATAATCGAAAAAATCCAGTTGTACCTTCCCTTCAGTTGATCACTAAAATTTATTATCATCTTTTGCTATTCCTTTGTCTTCCCCTTAAAGAGTTTGTGACATACAATGATAATGAAATAAAATAACTCAAGTTAAAATACCTATAAAAGATTTAAGAACTACTTCATATGCAATCAAGTCATGCTCTCAATCATGAAGTTTCTTAACTCACTTAAGATTTTTCATCCTAGTATGATGATCGTTCTCCTATCTAATGCACTATGATTTTCACTCCACTATTATAGGGATTTTATCGATAACATTTTATTTTTCTTAGCTTTGGAGACTCGTGTAATTAAGTCCTCTTACCATTGTATGCATCATTTGAGCAAAGATATTCTTCCTTGAGTATTTTATTTGAATTTTATTATCCTGAAACATATTATGCCACTGGAACAAGGCTCCACATGCTTGCATCCCAAGGTATTATTTGAATGATCCCTAATTATCATAGAACTTATTAATGTACTTTCTTCCTCAAACTGTGATATGGAAAACAAACATTTTTGCTTGTTCAGAATATGCCTGGACCAAGTTTCTTATGATTTTCATTCAGTCTGAAGGCATTTCTTGTTTTCATGAAGGAAATCAATTAAGCAGGCCATTGTTCTATTCTCTTCACTTCTTCATGATTTTTTACCTATACATCATCAACATAAAAGGATCTGTATACAAACTGAAAATTTTGAGGCCATTTAGCCTACAATGAGAAGCACTTTGTTCAAGATCCATACTCTTATTCATCTAGATTCTAAGTTGTTCTTCTTCTTCACCAAGCATCACTCTTTTCTCCTTTCAAATAACACAAACTAAATTTCACTAAATATTTTTTTTCAAGTTCTCATCCTCTCTTTCCCAATCCATCAATTTATTCCTATTTTCTTTCTATCAAGGATTTGTGTCAGGTAATTTTAACTCTCTTCCCTTTCATGTTTCCATTGAAAAACATGATGATCCCTCTGTGTCAGTCTTTCTATTCATTAGCCTCGATTATTCATTCCATCTCATGGTTAATCGAATGTGCATCAGTATCTTCATGAGTCATTATCACATTTCTATCTCTCTCTCTCTTTCATATTGTTGTAGTATCCACAATTACAAGCCAACTATTGTCCTAAAATTTTTGCACACTAAAATTTCTCTAAATTTCAACATTTTTATTCTCTTTTAAAGTAAGTCTCTTTCACCTTGCTTCTTCTGAACACCTCACCATTACGAGCTGTACCTAGTCTATCATGGTGATTCTTCACTCTGAATGTTTATTATTACTCCACATTTTGTTTAACCTTGTAATTATTCTATCTTTCTTCTTCCTGTCTTCACTGCACTTCTAGGCATACCCATTTGTTTTTCTTACTACTCTTCTTACTCTTCACACTCTTCTTCAACTACTCTTTAATTTAATCCTAATTAGCATCAACCTACTCTGATACCAAATGATGTTATTAATATAAGGAACATTAAATCATTAAATTAATAGTTATTAATTACCTCTAAATTAAAAATTCAGATTAAATATCAATTTTCATTCATTTTTAGAGATAAAATCCCCTGGGACCTACTTAATATAACACAATTAACATGATTCAGACACTTGAATTATTAAGATTACATGAGACCTTAATTCTTCTCCTAATCTCCTTTTTTTAATTCCTTAAAGCTACTATTTAACCCATTTTGATAAGGAAAATTGGTGTTATGAAACTAATAAAATACAATGATTCAAATTGAATAACTGCTAATATTTTATGATAGCAATTTTATAAATATCTTGTAACAAATTCCAAAGTTTTAAGGTCTAAATATTTTCAAGTCAGATTATTATTCCTCAGCTCTACCCATTTTGAAGTAGGTCCCTCTTTGTCACAATCCCTGTAAAGACTTAAAGTGGTATTATGTATGCGAGCACAACGACTCATAAAATTCCCTAAAAAATTAATAAGGGTTTCATAGACGTAGTTATCCTCCAATAGACTCATGAAAAAATGTTAATGGTCTTCAGACTCAAAGTATGCTAACTCTTCAAACTTAACTCCTGTAATCTCTTCCCTAGCTTGTCTTAAGGGCGGGGTCCCTAGTAAGGGTTTTGGCATTATACCTCCTTGTTCAACATTTGAACCATCATAATTATACATATAGTAATATTCTTTATGTTGTTTTTTAAATGGAACTTCAATGGACCTGAAATATTGGGGTTTTATTCAACCTATACTTCATACATTTGGAGCTTCTCAAGCAATTGTTTTAAAAAATTAATATGTTTCACACTAAAACTTACCATCTGATGTTATACTCTCTATGGGGAGTTCCTACGGGGAAGATTCCTCCTAATGTACCCCTCAATGTAACCGTATTACTCATACTTATATACTCCCTTGCAATTACTCACTTTATCAGTGGTTAAGTCCCATCTTCATTCAAATCAGGGTAACTTTTTCTTGCTTGAGAAAGTAACTCAATTGATTTGTTATATAACTGTATCAGGGGATGTCCTTGTATTTCTTGAATATGGAAATCTTACAGACTCTTTCCTCACTACCCAAGGATTTGTGAATCAAGATTCTCAGCACCATCCATCAATGGATACATCATCATTCCATTGTATCTTTCAAAGTAAGCACAAGTATTAGACACAAATGATGGAATTATTATCACAGTCCATTTAAGATTGTACCTTCACTTTCCTTTCATAATCACCCAGGACTCTACATTTGTAAGGAATGTGTTATTATTAATCAATGGATATTTATTAACATTCATGATGACAATATGTGTGGATATACATGGGTACATATATCCAAGATCATATATTAATGAGATAGTCATGTTATAAAATAATCATCTCAAAACCACTTAAATGAGCATAAATAATGGAGATGATTTTAACTATTTTATGTTCCTATCACCACTAATAGAGGTAATCATAACCATTTGTTCACTTTTACACATTCTTGAAGAATATAGGTCACATTGTAATCTCCTTAGAAACCAACTTGTAATAGGTATCCAATCAAAGTTTTTTGGAATTTAGCTACAGAATGTTGAAATCATCATTGAATACCCTAAAGAGATGAGGAATTTGAGGACTGAGTGGAAATTCCTTAGTTTAATCACTTTGTCATACATGCTACATGAGGTTCCTTTAAGATCATTAAACACTCCTACATATGGCCATGAGGAAACTTCACAAAACATGTGCACACACCATCATATGGGTTATACTTCTCCATGTGTAAATAAACAAATACCCACGGTCCAACATGGATGAGAAATAAATTTCTAGAAATGCTTTTAATCTGTTCATACACAAGGACATTGATCATATGAATGAACCCTGCAACATTGCATAGGATGAATGGGAGAAAGAAAATAAGTAAATTCCCAGTGTTAGAGAGATGGTGTGCAGAGGGGAAAACCAAGAGTAGATGAGAAAGGGAATTAAAAATGCCTAAAGTTAAATAAATGTATGGATGAAAAGAAACATGTTGAAAATTTTTGCACTTGTGCAAAAATGGGCAACTCAAAACTTTGTTACGATGGATGGCATTGGTGAAGTGACCCTAAGCTAGGGGAGATTATTTCAGTTCAGTATTTATTCTGCTAGATTAATTAAATAATACATGTAATTTAGAGCTATGTGTGCTGTTACAAAATGTAACAGATCACATAGTCTGCAATTTCATGATTGTCTTCAGCAAAAGAACACAAAGCCCTAAAGGAAAGATGTGTAATCTTGATGAAGACTGAAAATACATAATAGATGAAGTGTTAAGTTTTGGAACAACAATCATAGTTACAGATTGTAGTAGTCAAAGTTCATTGCTAAAGTTACAGGTATTTTAAATTTCTTTCCTTCATGATTAAATACATTCAATTATGTTATTGAGTTGTTTAATTCATTATACAATCCATATACAAAGCTGAAATGCATAAAGAAATACACAACTCAGTTTTAGAATTCAATGTTTTATTCATAAGGAATTTCAAATGTTCCCACACAAGCTGTGGGATGTAACTCAAAAGTAAATTACAACTACTGAAGTAAGAGGTACATATGCATGAAAAATAAAGTAAAGGAGTATGAAAGAACCATCATTTCCTTGGGTTTCTTTCATTTGGTTGATGCATTTCCAGCTCCATCTTTTGCTCCATCTTCATCCTTGCTTCTTAGCAAATGGCATTGCACCTGAAAACAAGAAAAAGAGATATTTTCAATCACGAGCTCAGGGTTGATTCATATTCCTATACTATCCAATTTTGTGCAAGTGGATCTCCTAGCATCAAGAGGTATAAATTACATGAAGATCAAAGGCATAACTGATAAAAGCACTATTCTGTAGCAACATACATGACTCATTCACTCATAAAAAGGAGAGAGAAAAACTATGGAATAAAAGAGAGGCCAAAAAGCCTAATGTTTTCTAACTAGTTTATCTAAATGTGTAGATACATGTAAGAAGAAAGAAGTGATACATTCTGTAACTTGAATAAAAAAATTACATTTATTTCAGTTCAGACTAAAGGCTGAATGTACAAATATGTGCTTGTACCAATCCATAGAAGAAATGCAAGTTTAGTGCTACAGATTCTAATTAACTAGAATAAGAGAAATTGTAGTTGAAATAAAATGGAAAAAGGAATTTGAGAAAATTTTGACAGGGCTTCGCCATGTAAAATGGAAATTTTACATCTTTCCATCATGCTATTTTAAACTAATACATTCTTGAAAGTTGTTGATAAATGAAATAGTAATACAAGAAAGGAGATAATACATTGTATAGTCAAAGTATTATAGACAATAAATACAATCAAATTTCAATGTTCATTAACAAAATATTTTCAGTTATAGTCAACAAAGGATGAAACTAATATATTCATGAGAAAGTTATAACTTCCATAGTAAGAACAGGACATTTTAATCAAGTACAGAAACATGATCTTACAAAGTCATGAAAATATTACAAAAGCAAGTGAAGAATTCATATTTTAGAGTCTTTTAATCAAAAAGATGTAAAGATCAAGATGACCAAACTTCAAGTAAGCTCAAAATAATGTTTGACATCAACTACAAAAATGGAAATGAAGATACTAGATCACTTGTCTACAGAATACAAGTGCAGATCTCATCAACAAAGGAACAATCCAAAAGTACAATTGAACTGCAAAGGTAATTGAATGTAAAGGTTCTATTGACAAAGCCAAAGAACAAGTACTTATTTCTTTCATACAGAAAAGAAATGATTTACAAGCCATTCTCAATGAGAGAAGAGTGTTCAACTAAATACTTTGATCATTTAGGCTACAACCTTCAAGAATTTAACTCAAGAAAATTCCAAAATTCAATGAGAATCAGTGAATGGAAGTCTATAATCACAAAATTTCACTGGAAGATACAGCTTCAGAAAGGTGTCAAGCTATTCAAGTGACGCTTATAAGAAATTTCGATGCTAGAACTTCCAATAATAACAAAGCCTACACAGATTGCAACAAAATTAAAACTGGGATGAAAGGAGATTAGTTTGAATAAGTTTCAACAAGTTTCATTGAAAATAACAACATGCCAATCAAGAACAGGACGAAAAATACAAACAAAGTTCCCCATTTGAGCTCGAAAAGGAGCTATATAGCTCAAAGTTACTAGGTAGATAAAAAAATATTCCAGTTCTTGTATAACATCAGAATGTATAAAGTGTTTAGGCAACAAAGACATAAAAAGTATTTGAATATTCAACAGAAAAAAGTCATAGCTTATGCTCTGTACTAGCAATAGAGAAGATATCAAATTAAAAAATTATTCAATGAAAAGAACCCCTACAACAAATTTCAGATGAAAACACCCAGAAGCTTCAATTTCTTATTGCAAAGGAAAATGTGATTACAATCAAACAAGAAAAAACATTGCTATTTCTCATCAAGAATGTTACCACAAGATCAAAGAAGCATAATTAATTTATTACATAGTCATATAGTTTCAAGAATTTAACGACAAAACATTTAGGAAGATATGAAATGAAGTATCTCAATATCAAAAAATACACAGTCAGTGGGCTATCAGTCAATCTTAGAGAATCAAAAAAAGAAGGGTTTCAATGATACAAATTACAAAAGCTTGCCTATAACCAAGGACAACTAAGCAAATAACTTTCTAGATGTTATTACTCAAAGAGTTTAACTATAGAAATAATTTTTACTAATAAAGTGCGAGTTAAGACAGGCTCAAATACCCACATCAACATACTTTAAGATGAGAAGTTGTAGGAATAAATACAAATACAATTAATCAAAGTTGTCTGCAACCGATGCTTGAAAAGGCTCAATATTATGTTAAAGTAGAGAAAAATGGACCCAAATGAGTTTTCGAAGCTCAGAAATAAGAACTTACATAAAAATGTAAAGATCAAATAAGGTTTTCAAGGTGTTATCAATAAATCTCATTGAACATGACAAGGAAAAACCCATAATCATAAGTTTGAAGATGAAGTCTTAACTTCTCAAGAATGAAAAGTGCCTCTAAGTCAAAACAGACTAGATGGACCTTATAAAAGCTCAAAGTTTTCATTCAAAGCTCTTCAAAAATCTCACAATCAAAATACATCCATGAGATCAAACAAAATGTAGTTGTCATAAAAAGCTTTAAGTATATGGTAGAAAATTAGAACTTTGAATCAGCAAACTCCAATGTGGGTTTTTCAAGAACGAACATTCAACTCAAGATCCCTTCTCAATAATGTGATTAAGACAACTCTAAAGGACTTAAGCTTAACTGCCAAGTATATTGCTGAGAATAAGCAAATAGATGTGAAACTCATAAAAATGGAAGGATAATGTGAAGGAAATGAGATAAGAAATCAACAATATCATGCCCAAGACCACGATGAGCATACTCAGAATCTTGAGAGAAAAAAAACGAACTTCATAGAACCAAAGCTCAGAAAACCAATTTAGTAGAATTCGACCATTAAGCTCGAAATAACATGTAATGGCAGCCCCATAAAACATAGATCATGACATCAGAGTGAAATCCATACAAGGGAAATGAAATGCATTCAGATGGAATTACATATCAACCAAGCTCAAAAAGAAAATTATGGCAGAATGAAACAATTTTTCAGGGCTTCTACCTCAGAATGAAAGAATGAACAAAGACAACAAGTGAAATTTTGATAAAGTTATTATACCAAAACTTAATCAGTTTTGGAGTCAAACCATCATCGGCTAAGATTAAAAGATGCAAGTAATCCAAGAACTTACCAATTCAAAATGACAACTAGATGATAACCATTATCCAAATAAGTTAGAATTGCATCAATGGTGGAGATGATCAAGTTACATAGAATCAACGGCTAGCATTCATTTGCCA
Source organism: Taxus chinensis (assembly GCA_019776745.2). Classification (NCBI taxonomy): domain Eukaryota; kingdom Viridiplantae; phylum Streptophyta; class Pinopsida; order Cupressales; family Taxaceae; genus Taxus; species Taxus chinensis. Next base: position 196,030,699 of record CM034150.1, read on the forward strand.
GATTAATTCAAGGTAACTATACCACCCGTAATGTCATTGACCAATTAAATTAAGTCAAAACCCTAACCAAGGGTCAGAGAGATATCACGTTTAAAATGGAATAGGTATAATAATCAACGATCAAGAAATAGTTGTCAAGATCAATGCAAACTCATAGACTAACCATGGTTACAGAAGCATCCACTTGTCAACCAATGATGAAACCCTAATTAGGGTGTAATTGAGTAATCCATCACCAAAATTTCAGAGGGGTGAGTCACCATGGGAAGGGGGCCATCCCAAGTCATTAAATAATCATTGCATTGACTTGGTTAAGGTCATATAACATATGCAAAATGATAAAATATCGACAACAAATCACAATGAAATGATAATAAAAAAGGTGGTCAAACATAGTATGCACTGATATCCAAAAAGGTGCAAAGTATATACCATACAATGGCAACCAAAATGTGGCTGAATGTATAGGATGACATTCCTTTTAAAAGTGACCTTTATTATCTTAAAACATAATAATGTGCCAAGTCAAAAGGGGTGGTCAATCCAGAATAAAGACAAGTGCTCACATCTCACAGTGGTCCCCACAGTGGGAGTATTTTAAAAGGGAAACAATAGCATGGTGCATTCTTCATGTGACCACTAGAAGAAAAATATGAGGTCAACATCAGAGGACAATGGGCCATTTTGAAAGGCTTATTACCTTATTTCCCACAAAATAAGAGTAGATATTATTACACATATGCTCACAGTGGTCCCTCCAATGGGTGATGTGGAATTGATCAACTTTTGCTAAGTATAAGAGACAAGGAATTATTTTACTGGTAGGGAGATTATTTTTTGCATGTGCATCCAAGAGGTAGCCTAAAATGCTATTTTTGTAATTGCAAGTGTATTAAAATTATAGATGTCACATCAAGCACAAGAAGACAGAGATTGCATGCATTGGAGAAGACTTGCTCATCAAGAAAAGTTTATTATTAGCAGAATTATTCACCCAACTTTATTAAAAATAGAACAGTCAACTGTAGTTTGACTGAGTTGTATTTTTGTAACCAAGGCTATTAATGCCTCATTGTATTAGCATACTTATTTTTATTCCTTTATTTATTCATGATAAAGGATAAAAATAGGATGCATGGGTGAGTACAATTTTTAGTCTATTTTTAGGATGGGTGGGATGGATAATTTTGCTATATATTGTGTGCATTGGCAAAGCACACGAGGAGGAATTTTGGACACAGGAGTGCTGAAGCAGATTTTTCTAGTTATTTCCCTTTGAATGATAATTATATTCTACCATTCCAATAAATTAGTCTTATGTATGTCTTATTAATCCTTGTGAGTGTCATATTTCCTTGTTAATCATCCTACCTTGTTGCAAATTTAGTAATTTCTTCATGATATTAGTGTGCATGTGTATCTTAACAATATTATTGTGAAACTTTCCCTCAATAAATCAAGTGTTTTGCCTTAATATTCTGCTAAAAACCTTTGATTTGTGCATCCAAAATCCATTCTTAGATATTTGTGCATGTACTCATTCAAAACCTTCAACAAGTTTGGCGTATCACCTTAGTTTTCAATTCATTTACAGTCATCTATTTACCCTCAAAACCCAAAAAAATTAGTTTAGGATACATCAAGAAGGAACCGACCTTGATACCAGAGACTCACCTCAACAATAGGTATACCCACAGACCTGAGGTGTTTCCATTGTATCTACAGAAGAGAGAGATCCATTTTGCAAGCTTAGAACACTTACAACCATCTCTCTACATGGTACACTTTCAAGAGATAATATTTTTTGGCATGCCCTGTGGGACCATGAATCAGATCTGCGAGCAAATTACAACAATTTACAGTAGATTCACAGCAAGAAAGGTTACTTTCAGAACAACAAGCTGCAACAATTTATTCTAAAGATTAAAAGATTTATTTGGTGACTCTGTAAGGCTGATTTCAGACCAATTTTGCAGCATGTTCCATGCCTAAAGTGACTACAAGATCATCGGTAAGAGGAATTCCTTCTGATTTTATTTCTTTACCTTTGAATTCTGTAAGAAGAAGAAGAGTTGGTAACACCCTACCTTATAATAGGACTGGTTTTAATAACCCTCCTCCTAATCCTCCTTCACCACGTATCAATTTCTTTGTTCAGATCCCAGTTTTTCCAATGGCTATTCAACCACCTAGGAATTTTGTGACCTTTACTAATGGTAGCCCATTAGTAATTCCAGTCTATCATGATATCCCTAATGCTGCCATGAAAAGTTTACCTACCTTCACTGGTGAAAATTAGGTTACACCTATAGAACATATCAAAGATGTTGCAGCCCTATGTGTAGTCCATAATATAACACATGAAGATGTAGCCTTGAGACTTCTAGCTGCATCCTTTAAAGGGAAAGCCTTGCAATGGTATAGAAATTTAGAGATTGGAAGTATAAGAACTTGGGATGAGTTAGGTGCTAAATTGCTGAAACAATTTCAAGATAATTTAGATCATTTATCCCTCATAGAACAGTTGTCTACAATTAGAAGATCCCCTCATGAATTTATGGCTAGTTTCAATATTCATTTTTCCAAAACTTGGGAAAGAATTCCAGCAAGTGTCAAGCCTCAAGCTGACCATGCTTTTCTTTATTATCTTAGAGCCTTAAACAATGATATTTCAACTATGATTCAGTATATGGGAGGTGAAACTCTCCGACAGCTTATGATATTGCTATAAAGGATGAAAATAGTCTTATTCAAGCTAGAAAGTTAGCACCAAGGCCTTCAATGCCTTTTTATAAGATTTGGCACCTATCCCACAACCTATCACCATTATATAACCTGTTATTGCAGCCCCATCAGATGATGTGTTTAAAGATTTATAGACTATGGGAAACAAGCTAACTTCGATTGAAAATAGACTTGCATTACCTAGCAGGCCTTATCAAGCTCCTTATCAGCAAAACCAACAAAATAGGTAGCCTTATCAACAAAATCAGAATTATAGACAGCCATATCAGCAAAGGTAGTTTGACCCAAAGGCTCCTAGTTCATCTAACACTTTAGTCCCAGTTAATATGGCTAAAAAAGAATGATGTCAACCTTGTAATAAACCTCATTCAGCTACAAGTTTCCCAAATGATTTCCTGAATATAAGCCTTGTTGCACAACCTCAACCTAAGACATTGTTCATGCCTCAAATGGAGGGTGGCAACAAGAAACTCATGTTCAGAAAGCACCTAAACAGAACTTGGTCAGTTTTAGTGAAGATGATTTTATTGCAGTTACTACTAGGGCTCAAGAAAAGGCCCAGGAGAGAGGAAAAGCTTCAAAATAGGCTTGTTCTACCCACAGTCATAGATAAAAAAAGCAACTACAGGCCAAAAATCAATAATCTTTTGTTGTTCCACAAAAAACAACAAGGTGTTTTCCAATCTAAAAGGAACAACCAAAGTCATTACAACCTAATCCAAGAAGAATATTCATACCTCAGATATCAAAGGCAGCTGAAGCAGAGTCGATTTTCACTAAAGCCTATGCTAAAACAGTAGAGTCTGTTTCTAAAACTATTGCTTCTTTTAACATTGTTGATGTAATGAAAAATGCATAATGTTAATATCTCAATGTGGGATGCTCTAAGTATTCTAGGACAACAAGAGTTGCTTTCTCATGAACTTGCTAAGCTGCAAATTTCTTCAAAAACAACAGAAAAGGAAGTTCAAAAAATAGACATGGTCCTTGGAACAATGGAACATGACCACATTAAAGAAGTTAAATGGATGGTTCAAAAGGTCTTAAACACTCATGATATCAAGAAACCACCACCATTTTACTTATCTCTAATTATTGGAGAACATCTTGTTCATAACTACATGGTTGACAGTGGTGCAAGTAGCACAGTTATGCCAAAAGCAATTGTAGAAAAGTTGGGCTTGCAGTATGAACCTACAGAGAAGAGTGTGCTACAACTTGATGGGACTGCAACTAATACATTTGGTGTCATCAAAAATCTGGAGGTAACATTACATGCTTGCCCATGAACGTTTCCATTTTGCAAGATGTTACTGTTGTAGATTTACCTCCTTACTTTGTTATATGCTTATCTAGAGATTTCACAACAAAAATAGGAGGTTATCTCTCTTCAGATTGGTCCTTTTTGTTCTTCACTACATGTTATGGGACCAAAGTTACTATCAATTCTAAACCATTGGCCAGATTTCATATTGAACCTCATGCTTCTAATGCATTAGCTAATTATGAATCCTTAGACCAGTCTGATTTCGATAATACAACTCATGTTTCAGCACTAGATGGTGTTTCTAATTTGTTCATGGATGAAAAGACACATGAAGAACATGCTCATGATCCTTTCAAAGAATTTGAAGAACATATTTTTGGTGTGTATTTCCTGCATGAGGAAAACACACCAATTCCCTTGTTGTCCAAAACAGAAAATGCAATAGAAGGGATTTGGAAGCTTCATTTTGATGGAGCTAAGAACAAGAAAGGACAAGGAGTAGGTTTGATGCTCACTTCCCCCAAAAATGAAAGGTATTTCTCAGCTTTGAGTCTCCAATTTTCATGCACTTGTAATGTAGTTGAATACGAAGTGTTAATTCATGGCTTACTTTGGGCCAGAAAGAGAGGTATTAGCATGTTACATATTTTTGGTGATTCTGAGTTGGTTATCAATCAAGTAAGAAATTTCAATGTTTGTAAGAATCCATTAATGAAGTCTTATAGACATAGAGTTTCAAACTTAATGGAATATTTCAATGCTATTAATATCCAGTCCATTCCTAGAACAGAAAACAAGCATGCAGATAGACTTGCAGCAATTGGTGCTAGTTTTGAATGTGCTGGAACAAATTAAAAACACAATGAGATTCAACCTCACATAAAGCTGATTGTCAGGAATTCTATACCTGATAATGATTTGAATTGGCAGGTTTTTGAAAATGATGAACTAAATTTGCAGGTTTTTGCAGCAAGAAGCTGAATTTTCTGCAGTAAATCAAGAGAAATTACAACACTTATATGGTGACTAGATTTTTCAATTAAATACAAATAAACTACCTTAAGGTTTGGTCACATTAGAAGAGATCTTCAGCACTGATGATCAGTTAAGGAAAGAAAAAACAAAGATATCAACACATGCAGACATCTATGAAGAGATCTCAATTGATGATGGGAAGAATTTATTTCTTGGAAAGATATGTTCCTTAGTTGAGAAACTTTCCTTTATCAATATTTGTAAGGAATTTAAGGATGTTTTCACTTGGAAATACCAATATCTGAAAGGGTTTGATCCAAGTTTGGCACAACATACTATTGAATTACAACCAAATTCCAATCTAGTTAGGCAAAAACAGAGGCCTGTAAATCCCAAGATATAGCCTTTAATGAGAAAAGAGTTATCTAAGTTGATCGAATTAGGTATCATTTTTCTAGTTAAGTATTCAAGTTGGGTAGCCAATCTTGTTCCAGTTTAGAAAAAGAATGGAGAAATCAGATTATGTGTGGATTTTAGAGATCTTAATAAAGCTTCACTAAAAGATCATTACCCACTACCCAATATGGATCAAGATTTTAAGAATAGTTTCTAGTTCTGATAGACTATCTCTTCTGGATGGTTATAGTGGATACAATCCGATTCTAGTCCGAGAAGAAGATAGGTACAAAATAACTTTTACCACCAAGTGGTCAACTGGTACTTATGCTTACAAAAGAATGCCTTTTGGCCTTTCAAATTTCTGGTGTAACAAGTTTCAACGTGCAATGTACATGGATTTTCAGTAGCTTATTAAATAAATGCATACTGGTTTACTTTGGATGATGTTACCGTATTTTCAAAAAAATTCAGATGAACATCTAATACATCTAAGGCACCACCTTTTCAGTTATGTAGACAATTTGGAATATCATTGAATCCAAAAAAAGTCTATCTTTTTGGTATATCAAGGTAAATTGTTTGGTCCTATTAGTTCTAAACCCCCTTTTGAGCAAATGACCCTTGCATGTATTGAATCCTTATCAGCAGCTGCATCATTGGCAACATTCACCTTTTTGGTGATAGACAACATATGATTGGCACTTTTCAACTTATGTTAGAAGATTTGTTCCAAATTTTATAGGCATTGGTTAGACAATTTATAACTAAGTTGAAGAAATATTGCAATGACTTTATGATGGACCAACAAAGGTAGAAAAGGGTTTGAAGCAATCAAAACAACCTTCTGTATTATGAGTCCTACTCTTGCAAATGCCAACTTTGTCGGTGGAAACATAACTCAAGGTATGAAGTTTGTAAGAGATGAAACATTCTGCACCATGGTTTAAGGCTCATTGATTAATGATGTCCTGTCTAATCACAAACCGTCGATCTTCAACCTGCGGTTACGGTTTCCCCCCTTACATTTAATAGGGTAGGTGACATTGACTGTTGCTAATCCTTTTGAGCTCTGAGCACGATCCTCTTCTATTGTTCTTCATCCTTGATGCTTTTTGATCATTGATCTTTGACTCCTTTGGTGGAGTTTTGGGCCTTTCGTGACTTTTAAGTCCTTTGTGGACTTTTAGACCTGTTGGTGATCTTCTATTGTGATGACGACGTGTGTCCTCTTTCGGGCCTATGGATGAATTTTTGGCGAACTGATAGTTGACAAAGAGATATCTATTGTTAGCATTCTTGCATGTAAACATATTTTTGTAATGATGCATGGTTAATAATAGCATGCGAATGATTCTGGGATCAGATAAGTGGTGAAGGGAAAGTCCCCAACCTTATAAAAAAGTAGTTAACTATATAGTAGATATAACACACACACACACACACACACACACACACACACATAGAGGGAGCATAGATATATGTGTGAGAACTAGGGTATAATGAGATTATGCTGCTAGAATTGTTACGTGCATGAGCATATACTACTGTTATTGTAATGAAGCTTCTGTGTATTTACTACAATTAATATAATAGAGATTATGGACTAAAACAAGGTGTTCTTATGGTATTACATGCTTGATTCCATTACGATTATTTATTATGTTCTAGATCCAGGTTTGGATATGCACTGTATGAAAGATTTATTAGCTATAGATCTGAATGAATAAAGTCTTTAGGTACCTTTTCACACTTTAGGTGAGCGCTTAGTCTAGGATGAGTGATGTGCTAGTGCGCGCTTAGTCTAGAACGAGTGATGTGCTAGTGCACCTGGGATTGTATTGTTGAATTATAGGGTGTATCATTGGTTCTATTGCTGGGACATCTTTTTTTAGTTGTTTTCAGGATGGTTCGCGACGAAGACATACCGGTTGACCTTGGAAAGTGTTGAGGAGTGGATACATGATCTGGAAGAAGAATACGCATGATGGTTCAACACTGGATCTGAGTTTAATGCATGCATGTGGGTGGAACAAAACCTGTATGATAGTTTATATGAGAGCTTCTTAGCTATATTTCTAGTAGAATTGTATGAGTGGGTGATTGTGTATGCATCTAAGAAGAATTGGAGGTATCACACACTTGTCTAGACACTGGAAGAATTCCATGACCTTTATGATGCTGATATGATTTGGAATCGAGCTGTGGATACGTGGTTCTATGGTGTTTTAGATAGTTATATCTTAGAGTACTCAATTTCCACTTATTCATGTACAGAGGTAGCTTAATTCTAGTTTTTACGATATCTGAGGAGAACATACTTGTAAGGCATTCCACTGGCGATCAAGATCCTGATGGTAAATTTGAATTTGGAGAGTAAACCGATGGCTAACTAAACTCCACCATGCGTGGGGGTAGGAGAGGGTTTGGTGAAAGATGGTAGACCTAGTAGTAGAAAGGTAGAGAGAGGAAAGGCAGCTTAAGTATAATGAGTCATGTGAGAGGGAGGTACACAGGTAACAGGAGGTTGCAGAGAAAATGGTGTTGTGGAGAAAGATAGTTTGGGAAGGAGTTGAATTTCATTTAGAAGATGTGGAACCTGAGCCTCAAGAAATCCCCCATTTGGGAAAACATGATAGGAAACCCTCCTTAGCCTCACATTAATCACTTCAGCAGAGATGACTTGGGCCGCGAGTGTGCATCTGAATCTACCTGGAAACCTTTCCCTTATGCTTGGTTTTCCAGCATCTAGTACAACAAACAATCAACAAGTTAATTCAAACAGTGGAAGATTAGGAGTGAGTCTTATGAAAGGCATAATGATGGCAGCATAAATAGATTCATTGTTATATGGGAGTACCTTTTCAGGTGTATCATCTACATAGAGCTCAGGCGCGTCGATTTTTTGACTAACTTCTAGAAGTGGTAACGCTTCATAGACTATCAGGGTACAGTTTAGTTCCACTATTGGGACATAGGGAAGCACATCTTTTGGTCTGACACCAGCTATAGGTGTGGGATTATGAGGCATAGGTAGCTCTAGTTCTGGAAGATTTGGTGGTTCTAGAGGTAGGGGAAACACATGAGGTTATGGATAAGGTGGGCAAGGTCCACACCAACCCTAGAATATTTACATCAAGATGTCTCTTCATCTTCCAGAATATAGGGGCATAGAAGATGCTGCAGAACATGTGCATAAATGTGAAATACTGTGGCGTACAAAAGGGATAATGAATTATGTGCATAGGGTAAACCAATTTGCTAATACATTACAAGGGCATGCACACAGCTGGTATAGAAATTTTGACACTATTCAGACTTGCGTAGACTATACAACTTTAAAAGATACATTCCTTAAAGAGTTTCATATCACTGAGTTTGAGCAGAAGAGTATAAGTGCATTCAAGGATATTAATCGAAGAACTATTGAGAGTGTTAGAGAGTATGATGCCCATTTTAAAACGTTATTATCTATGCTTTCTTATGATATACACACAAGCCAACATACACAGTGGTTTGTTGGGGGCCTAATTACCCCTTTTAGAAGGGCATTATCACATAAGACATACACTAATCCATGAAAAGCAATTGAAGCATCCTTATGTTTTGAGGAAGTTGGAAGTATAGATACTGGGGTGAGCCCATTTTTAGAAGCATAGATTGCAGCTATGGAAAAACATTTGGAGAAACTATCAGAAAATTTAGCACATTAGATGCGCATAAGGATTTGGTGTAAAAATTGCAAAGTAGAAGGTCACTCAAAGGATAGTTGTCCTCACACATTAGTATGCTTGTTGCTGTTGGATTATGAGAACCACGATGCTAGTTATTGCCCATTATTACAACACGTGATAAGGAATAACATTTCAAGCTACTGTAAAATCTATAGGTCCACGACTCATGACATGGAAGACTACCGGATGATTGGTCAGATCCATGATGCTATAGATATTGGTGTACGATAGACATGATTTTTAGATAACTCTAAGGACAAGAATGAATATCAGGACCAGGTTCACAATCAGGCGTGCTATGATCGGAATGAAGGGCATTTTGAAGGTGGTCATGGCAGAAATCAAGGATACCATAGGGGATTTGGAGGATGAGGCCAGGTTAGTGGAAGAAGTGAGTTCCTTCATAGAACATGTTATACATGCGGATCTCCTGACCACTACAGGCATGAATGTTCTCATAATATTACATGTTCTTTTTGTAGAAATAACCATAGCTATGAGGAGTGCCCAAACTTATATGAGAACCTTAGTAAACATGATAAACAAGAAAAAAGGGCACATAAATGGTTAGGATACAACGCGCTTTGGAAAATCAATGGATGCCTAAGTTGGAAGCAAGGTTTGAGGCATTGCAAGGGAAGATCATGACCTGCACTAAGGTGACACGTGCCCAAGAAGCATTGCAACAGAAGCATACCATTACTAAGGAGGAGGTTCTACATGCATGGTACCCAGATCTTTCCCATCAGAAGGATATTTATCAGGAAACCATGAAAGTTCTCAAGAATCTTCAAGGTGAGATATAGTACTTAAAAGAGCAATCACAGAAGATGGAGCAAAAGAAAGTATCAGAGATGGTCCAAACTGATATAGATGACTTAAGGGAAGTGTGTAAAATGTTGTGCCAGGAAAATATCATTCCATTGTTAGGGGATTAGTTAAAGGGAAACACTCCGTGCACAAGTATTAAGACTGGACGGCAGATCTTGCATGCAAATCTTCCCCCTCATAACCTCGATTATGACAAGGAAATCACACTAAATGCTGTTGTGGATAGTTGGCTATTGAGTAATATACTAGATGATATAGGCACAGAAGCCAATGTTCTTACCTTAGATGCATGTGTACAAATGGGAAGACCCCCATTATATCCATCCTCTAATATATTGTTCATGGCTAATCAAACTAAGGCCACTCCCATAAGGGTTTTGACAAATGCATCCATTACTATACAAGGGGCCAAGTTCACTAGAGACTTTGAGGTTTTAGCACTGATAGAGTCAGATAGTTTCCCAGATCTATTGGGGAATCCTTGGTGCTATGCAAATAATGCTAATATTTGGTTAAATAAGGGCTATATCAGTTTCGAAAACAAGGAGGAGAGAGTTATTATCCCTTTAACAAATGGAAAATTTGTACCCTATGTTGAGCCCTTAAGTGAAGAAGATCTGAATAGGATCTATGTACATGCCATCCGAGATCTCAAGATACTTGAGCCAACCAAAGAAGGAATAATTCAGTGGGAGGATGCATAGTCTATTAGCGATACTACAAGTGTTTCTTGTAATAATTGGTCTCATAGCACCTATGAGTTGGTAGGGTGTGAAGTAATGAGTATATTTCCTAGAGGCAGAAAACTACGTTATGTCAAGAGAATAGGTAAAAACTTGGTACCTTGTTACATCAGAGGAGGATATCCTATGGTATTCCTGCACACCATGGAAGAATAGTGGATAAAACCATTGGAAAGAAGAAATATGCTAGCATATACACTCCAAGGGACAAAAACACACTGGTGGATGGCCCACAAGGATAATATTGTAGGATGGAATGAAATTTGGATTGTTCTTGCTACTAGGTTCCTCAGGATAAATAAACCTACTCAAATCTATACTTATTATGGTAATCAAACTATTCAACACCATGTTTAGAAGTGTGAGAGACTTTGGACAGAAGGGCAGGAAGCTTTACCACCTTTTCTATGGGTGCACAATTTTTATTCCAGTTTACAAGGATGCACGTGTGCTTGGTATGTATGTGTTGAACTCCATAGAGAGATTGGAAATTGGTAAGAATAACCCAGACATTTGAATTATTCTCTACAAAGCCTCCGGTGGAAGAAGCCTTGAAATTCATAAAGCACTTAACTATGGGAGATAATGCCAAGGATGAAGAACTCCTTTAGGAGTTATTAGATGAAGGAGCCTCAGGAGCATATCTTGTTGAAGATACAGAGACCGATGCAACATTACTTCAACGTGCTTGTCTTGAGAAAGAAAAATGAAAAATGGTGTATTTAGTGGATGATGAAGAAGTAGAAAATTTGGATGTAAATCATTCAATGGGTAGGAGGGAGGTATTGGAAAGTGTAGATAATACCACACGTGCCTATAATGAACCTGTAGACACTAAAATTAGGTCACACTCCCCTTTGGTCCCTCGACGAATAAACACCCTTCATAACATTCACCTAGTCATGGCCCCTTTCACCTCACTAATATTAATTTAATTAAATTAATTCATTATCCTCACAACATTTATTATTTAAATATCTTAATTTAGATAATATCCACATATACACCTCACCTAGACACTTCATCAAGCCAACTCAACCTAAGACATATTCTTAGTAAGTTGCCATAACTAAGTAATACTTACCCAAACCCTAAAAATCAATGCCTACATTCCCTCTAACCACATTCCCGCATGCTTACAAGAAGCTTCCAGTTTAATCCACAGGTTAACGACACAAAATATGAAGAAATCAAGAGGATATCCCTATTTTAGTAAACCTACGAAATCCCAACTTGACCAACACCAGTTACCCCTAACTGTTGCTAGTTAAGCCGGAACCACCATTGGTTACCCTTTTAACCCCCAAAAAACATTATTCTCAAGGTTGGAAAATGTTGGCAGAAAGCTAATGAACATTAACACATTCCAGAGAGAACACACATGTAAGGAAGGAGATCAAGCATCTTTTCCAGCACAACCATCCCAGCCATGATCTGATTTAACCAAATAAAGAGGAATGTACATGTAGCCCATGAAGAAGCTTTCTTTCAGTTGGTGATCAATTGTAGCCTTCAAACCTCTAATCAACACCTTCATCCCTCACTCACAGACATCCATGACAAGAATCCCAGTAAGCATAACATCATACTTCTGTGGTTTATTTCATTTCATAATTATTTTATCATCTATGGTTTACGTACCCACCTATTGACCTTCTCCAACACTTCCACCTCCATATACCCATTAAAATCTCTCCAAATCCTACCCAAGTCACCCAATACCTCATCACGACTAACAAAATCCTTTATACAATCACAAAGGAGACCCAAAGCTTATTCTGTGGAATTCCCATATTTCCACAGTAACTGAAACCAGTTACACCTAACCGTCGTCGGTCACCCTTAACCGACATTGGTCTCTGTATTTTCCCATACAACCAAGAACAAAGACCTACCAACCTAATTTCATCTCACCCTCATCCATCTGTGATATACCTGAGACCTCTATCAGACCTGTAGAGATCCAGAACTAGTTACTTGACCTTTGGATCTTGTTCTGACCTAGCCTGTTAGATTAGATCTATTTCTTATTATGTTTTAAGTGAGATACCTAAATCATTTCGAACTACAATAGGATTAAATTTTTTTACAACAATAATTTTTTTAAAACAATGGAATGATAACCATCTAGGAAGTATCACACTTCCCGGATCTAGCATACGCTAGACAATTCATTGCATGTATTGTTTAATTCCTTTTGGTGGTCTTGATTTTCATTACAGGTAGTTCCTCCTAGCCAAAAGGAAGCTCTCACAATCAGCTGTGGATTCATAAGTCATACGCGCACAACAACCCGTCAACCAACATTTGAATAGGTATTCCTCCTACGCTCGTTACCTTATTTGTTTCCTCAGTACTTCAAAGAAACGATCTAGAATAAGGTGAAACATTTTGGCACACCCAGTGGGACTCATCTGAGGTTCCTTGCATTTCATTCATTCCTAGGAAAAATTGAGTGTGTTTGTTTCCCTTCTGAAAAGCATACACATTAATCTTCTTCCTTGGTAACCCACCTTTTCTTTCTATTTTCTCTAAAGGAAACCTTTCTTTTGGTGTAATTAAAAAGAACCATTTGTTCATGTTTTCTGCATTGCAGTGAAATAGCATCCCTCTTCCTCTTCATCTTATTGTGTCATCTAACTTCACACTTTGATTTGGACTTAAAAATAAGTGCTTTGCATTCTGATTTATCACATTAGCTCATATTAATTGAGGGCAACCTATACACTGGAAGTCATGACCAGAAGATGGTTGACAAATGAATCGTAGAAACACACTTCTTTCCTTTTCTCTTTCTCTTAATCTTACCAAGCCTCACAAAAAATTCAAATACACACATTCTTAAACAAAATCCTACCTGGAAGAAGCTGTAGGTAATCACACAATCACGATACAGTGGGCACCCAGCTTGCTGCTTTGTCAAGTCATACTTCAGAGAAAAGCCTTCCCCCACCATAACATACCTGAAACCTCACCTTTTAGATTTCCTTCTTTGTAGGAAGTCATCCTCACCAAAAAAATATATTTCACAACTCATGAGTCAGTCCCTGAATAGCATAAGCTAAACAAACATAATAGAAAAGGGCACTCCTAGGATCACATTTTTCTTAGTGTTTTTGCTTGGCTTGCATTTTGAGGTGAGAGATCACACTCTTCATTTTTTGGTTCATCCTTGCATGCTCCTCATCATAGCTGGTGTATTCCGGCTTCACCTGAGTGTTCTTAGGCCATATCATCATCATTCTCAGAATTATGGGTCTCATTCTAGATCAGATTTTAATTCACAACCAATTTTCTTTCATCACTATTTCAATTTCACAATAACCATCGTCGGTTACCTCAACATTGACCTCTGACACTTTATCCATACCAACTACCTACATACCAACCACTGATCGCTTGGAAGGTGTTTTTCAACGCATCACTCTGGGGGAGTACCGTTATATAGTGTCAACACATTCCTTACACCAAAATAGTATGGAAGCCTTCACCAACACCCATGTTATGATCACCATATAGGAGAATATCTCCTTTATGGTCCTCCTCACCTTCGTACTAGTCTCACCTATGGGGGACTTGATACTACCGATTTTACACCAAAACCACCACCACAAACTTGCCCCTTTTCTGCTGACTTCCAATCACTTACCAATCAGTGTTTCATCCACACCTTCCTGCACTGATGTGCATGGAGGGTTTTGGTTTTGGCTTTTATGAGAAAGGCTGCCATACCGTTATTCCATGTACTACCCACAAACACAACAATCATAGTGGTATCGGCTTCCCCAAACCACCTACCAAACAGGCCCACATTGAACTCATCAAAGACATCAGCCCTTCTCCACCCCTTCACCCGCTCCGCCTTCATCACCCCCTTCACTGACGTAGTTAATGGATCCTAAATCTATCCCTCCTAACTCTTTTTTTTCATAACCACCATTTCCTTGGGGCCTCTAACTTATCAACGCGAGGGTGAGGCCCCTTCCACTCTTCCCTTCCTGTATCCTAAAATGATCGATGACGGTACACCTTCAATTAACGTCGTTTAATATCAAGATGATGAATCCATGCTCACCTACCTTAGTATAGAAGACTCATATATTCATCAGTCGTTACCTTCTAAGACGTAAACCATGTTGAATGAATCGACTATTGAGGTCAAAATTCATACTCAGAACGATCCACACATCCTAAAGATAAGAAAATATTTAGATGCTGCCGTACATGAAGCCATCACTTCTTTCCTCAGAGATCATAACCATGCTTTCACTTGGTCTTATACAAACATGCCCGGTATTGACCCCACCATAGTGGTCCACAATATCATAACCATTCCTGATGCCAAAACCATCAAACAAAAGATGAGGAAAATGCGCCCTCACATTTCTCTTCTAGTCAAAGAAGAACTTCAACTCCTTCTTTCCATTTCCTTTATCTTACCAATTGATTATCCTAGTTGGATTTCTAACATTGTCCCTATCACTAAAGCAACTAGGTTACTTTGCATTTACACAGACTTCCGTAACCTCAACCTAGCCTTTCTAAAAGATGACTTTCCCTTACCTGATATTGACCAGCTGATTGACCTTACCGCTAGCCATGAGATTATATAACTCATGGATGGATTCTCAAGTTATAACCAAATCCTGTTTTCCCTAGAGAATTAACACAAAACCTTGTTCATCATCCCTTGGGGTACCTTATGCTATCGAGTCATGCCTTTTGGCCTTAAAAATGCTGGTGCCACATATTAGCGGGTTATGAATTACATCTTCCATGACATCATGCATTGCATATTGGAAGATTACGTTGATGATCTCTTGGCAAAATCTAAATGCTGCTCTGAGCAACTTGATGTCCTTAAAACCATCTTTGACCATCTCGTATAATATTGTGTCTGCCTTCAGCCTAAGAAGTGCATCTTTGCGGTTATTTTAGGAAATCTCCTATGATTTATCATTTCCCTCCATGGTATAGAAGTTGACCCTGCTAAAGTCAAGGCAATTCTCAAAATTCCTCCAACCTAACTAACCTTAGACAACTCCTGTAGCCTGCAAGTTAAGTTG
The DNA here is from genome assembly GCA_019776745.2 of Taxus chinensis. NCBI lineage: Eukaryota > Viridiplantae > Streptophyta > Pinopsida > Cupressales > Taxaceae > Taxus > Taxus chinensis. Next base: position 196,046,456 of record CM034150.1, read on the forward strand.
CAGTGTATTCACCATTTCATTTTCCAATTATCTAATCGATGTCAACCATTTCATCATCTTCTCAAGAAGGATGTCTCCTTTAAATGGGATGATGACTGTCACAAATCTTTTGAGGCCTTAAAACAATACCTTCTCTAATCACCCATGCTCATTCCACCTAAAGATGATCAACCTTTTTACCTATACATATTAGCTACCCGATCATTCCTTGGGAGCCATGCTTGCTCATCGCGATGAACAACATAAGGAGCAAGTGATTTATTACATAAGCCGTAATCTTTTAGACTATGAAACCTGAATACAACCATCCCAAAAAAACTTTTACTTAGCCCTTAGTTTTTGTTGCCACCAAACTCCGCCATTACCTACTCAACCATAAAACCTATGTTGTGACCAACACCGACCCCTTACACCTTCATGTATGCTAAACCTTATCAAAATTAGCGTGTTTCATGATGGATTATTGCTTTTAGATGATCTAAACCTCGAATTCATTCATAAAAAGTCCGTCAAGGGCCAAGATTATCACCGACTAATTGGCCAATGCACCTATTTCTGGGGATCAACCATCTAATTTTTACTTTCCAGATGAGTCAATTGCTACCCTTTCCCTGGGTGAACCTCCTTACCAAATAAAACTCTTCTTTAATGGTTCCAAGTGTCAGCATGGGGGTGGGGCTGGTATTATCCTCCTTCCTCTTTATGGTGAGCCCATGCCTTTGTATTTTAAATTATATTTTTAATGAACCAACAATATTGTTGAATACGAAGCACTTGTACTAGGTATCCAAGCTACCTATTCCCTATATGTCAAATCAATCAACATCTTTTCTGATTCTCAATCGGTCATAAACCAAGTCAGTGGTATGTACCAATGTCGTAATGAGATACTTAAAAAGTATAAAAATCATGTAGACATACTTTTGACCACCTTTGACTGTTACACCCTTCAAACCATCCCATGTTTAACCAACAAATTTACAAATACCATGGCCTGCTTAGCTTCTCAAATACCCACTTCACTTCTCAAATACCTGCTTCACCTACCGATTCTATAATCTTTGTCACCATACAACGAATCCAATCACGTTCTTTACCTCACTATGTTTACTCGATTGGAACTGCTACCTCTGACTTGAGTGACCTTTGGTATAAACAATACTCTTACTACCTTTCTCTCTCCATCTTACCTCTTGATCCTACCTGTAACGGACAACGTGCCTTCCTTAAACAAGTGTCTTCTTATTATGTCATCTTAAGGGGACTCCTTCTATAAATGTGGCTTTGAGGGTATGTCTGTTGCGATGCCTCACAGCACCCCTGAGATGCACTTATCAGGCTTCTAGGTTGTATGTTCATAACAGGCATATAGTGTGATTGTCACTTCAGTGGAAACCTCTCTCCAAGTGTGGGACTTGTGAAACTGAGTGATGAATCTCCAAATTAGAGATAGTTCCTGGTCTGATCCTCTGATTTAGATCTATGATTATACACAACTACAGAGGTTCAGATCCTAATCCCACTCTAAATTGTAAAGATACAGGGACAGAAATGCAAAAATTGAAACTAACTACACCCAGTGATGCACTTAAAAGTCAGTGGTGAATTTGGCCCTTTGTCATGCAAATAGACACAAACCAAGGATCTTGTCAGACATATCAAACATACATTCTGGATGATAGCGCCATCAATTTAGGATCTGAAATATTAGCAAATAATACACAACAAAGGACTGAAAACCATTCACAAAGCTTGCATTATCATTTCCAATGTCAAAACCACTGACATTACAACCTCATGAGAGGTATTACCACCACAATAAAATTTTACAATCTTTGAAGAGGTCTTATTCTTGCAACTCATCACTTATAATGGAAAACAATGTGAAAGAATAAGACATGCTATGCGAAAAATTTATGTTCGCCTTCGAGAAATGAACTTAGTTTCTCATCACCTTACTACATTGCACAAACCCGACGCCCAGGCTGAGATCTAATGTAAAAAAACGTGGGAGCCCAGTCCTCATTGACTGAAAATGCATTAAATCAGCATGGAGGACCTTATTGGCCCATACCCTACCATTCCTTTTTTGACCAAATTGGAGGAGAATACGACCCATTCTAGTATTCAAATTTGGTCTACTGCCACACCCTGTCACGTCTGGTCCACGATACACGCGTCAGTTCCATTACCTCTCGAATTATAGATCTCTCTCTAGAATGAACTGTAAATCTCAAGATTGACCCTGGAATCATTGTATGATGAATTTTGTCAGGAATGTTCTAATGACCACTAGAATAATGTGCAAATCTGAGCGCTGGATCGAAATGATACGGTGATCGACCTTGAAGATTTAGGTCACAAAACAGGCATCAAATGTGGTTTTGAAAAATTTGTCCCGTGCTCTGCCACCTGGACAACACGTGTCGGCACTGACCTTGTCCTGAAAGAAATTCTCTCTCCTTCCCTTACCCTTGGGTTTTCCTTGAAAGTTTTACCTTTTAGTAACACTTTGGAAAATATTTGATCCTAATTTCCTCCGCGCCCCCACCACTTGGGACATGTGGCAGGATCTGGTTGGAGGACATGTGTGTGGGGTCATCATTTACCTTTATAGTTGAGGGCCAAACCTAAACCTGCCAAATTCTCTAATTCCTCCCCGAGCTTTCCACGCATTCTATTGCTGAATTTAGACAGTCGTGTCCTCACCTTTTATTGGCTCAAGCCAATGCTTCAAACCTTAAGCACTATTGAACTTCATACACATTTTGCCAATTATGACACGTGGCATTTCTTGATTCGTCCGCGGGCGTGCCAGCTTGTTCGCGTCCCTCGCGTCTCTTTGGCCCGGTGTATCCCACGGTACTTGGGACATAATTTCTCTGACTCTCACCCGATTCAGGCTTCCCTGTCTACTCTTTGTGGTGAAGACACATGGCGTTTTTTCACCTTGCCTTTCGGACCACAATTCCTCGGCTCCTTCACCTTGGTCTTTTCCATGACTAAAAAGACCTCATATGGGACCAAACTCCTTGAGTCAAACTTCTAATAAAAAAATGACTCCCTCAAAAAGGAAATCTTCCTCTTGACAACTATTGCTATAAATAGACTGTTCCCTTGAAGGAAAGCTATGTAAAGCCCTTAAAAAAATGAGAGTGACTGAAGCTAACCATATCGATATCACCTTTTCATGTCCTTCGCGTCCTTATGGTCCAGATGTCCCAACCTTATCTGCACATACAGACTTCCTGCAGTCGATCATTCTATCAAAAATATCGGCTGGTTCAGAACACTACATCCCGTGCGTCCCGAAGGCCCAGATGTCCCATTATGCTACGCTCGGACTGCTCTGGCGGCATTTCAGTGCCATTGGTACACTCCTGACCATATAAAACTGTACCCACTCTGTTGCGAGGACTAGGACTTACAGCCAATTTTCACTCTCATTTCCTCCTGGCCTCAAGCTTGACTTTTTGCAACTTTTTCACCCAGTTGGTAGAACATGTGACTCCTTTCTTCTTGGACAGGAGAGTTAGAAAAAAGTCCAAGGGGACCCTAGAAATATGATCTGTAGGGTACCTATGAATCAATCTATTTTTCTGGGACTCGAGGTATGATCTGACTTGCATATTATCAAATTTACCCAATGGGGGTGGCTTTATTTCACCCTAACAATGGTATTCTCTTAACGATGCTTTGCTCACAAGTTCTGAAATTATCTTATACCATTAAGGACTTGGTCCTGGACGATGACATATGTGGAGGTCACTCTAAGTGGCCTTGCTATTCACTACAGTGTATTCTTCACCTACATCACTTTACCTATAATCCACCTGACACATAAATAACCTATACCCAAATCATTGCCTAAACCTACCAACCTCATTTTCCATACCTCCTCATATTCGTCCCTAGCTCATGGGAAGAACTACATCGGCCTGAGGTCCTTTTCAATGGGGTTTGGACTATATAGGCAACACTCCGAGGGCATGAGGCCCTTGGAGGTTAGCTACGTCAGAATATTACTCTACCCTGGAAGCAATACCAATCTTTCAACATGTGCCTCACATTACATCAAGCACCTAACTTTGCTTTCCCTTTTATACCCAACATTGGAAATTAAACCATTCATACATAACAAGTTGTTTCATATTTTAAACATTATAATAACTCATACATTTATTACGCCTACCATTTCTCTATCATCAAGCTGAATGCATAGATTATACCACATCTCACATATGACCCATAGTATCATTCATTGCAAAAAATAATGAATCACAAATTCACCTACTTTCAACTATGGGCAACCATGCACTAGTACACACCTGTCCAATGCATGCCTATAACCTGACTCAACCATGCCTAAATTGACTTGACTCAATCCATGCCTATAAATTGACTCAACCATGCCTAAACCGACTTGACTCAACCATGCCTAAATCGACCTAACTCGATCCATGTACCATGCCTATAACCTGACTCCACCATGCCTAACTCACCTAATTTCCATCCATATCAAACGTGTTCAATAAATCCATATCTCATCCTAACACAAGCCACCTAAATCAAAATCTCATAAACACATCAACTAAAGCAGAAAAAAAAATACAATGTATCTCATCATATAAATAAATACATCATGTATCTCATACTATACATGGCTATCTCATCATGTCAATCATCTCAAAAATTTCAGCACGTAGGCTAATATATAATACAAAATGCCATTCTATGTATTGGTCGGTCATCCATATCATACAAAAAGAATTCTCTTTCCAATACTTGTCCCTTCAGCACTATTCAGGTCCATGCCTGCTCGACCAATATTAAACAAGAATCACATGATGTACCCATCACTTTTCTTCTGGCCATATGTGTACCACGGACTGCAATACTCATAGACTTCTCAAAACTTTTCATCTTTTAGATGGAAGATCCCCATGGTCATTTTACCTCACCTTTTAAACAATGATTCTTATCACTACATCCTTGGACCTCTAGTTCATCGCATATGTAAGCTATCTCACTGGGACCAAACTCCTCCAGTCAAACTTCTAATACAAAATATGACCCTCCCATTCAAATGTCCCACTCTTACCTCAGCCATACAATTGCTGCTATAAACCATGCACTTCTGGCCTGAACCAAAACTACACCTCAATCTCGTTGACATCCTATTCAAATCCAACAATGAGAGCAAGGAAGCTTCCTCGTCAATGGGCACCTGTTGGGCCCTATACTCAGCATGGACATGTCTGGAATTTATACTCAACTGGCCATAGCTGATCCTGATATACTATCCCTAGCCATCACCTAGTAGCTATCGCAACTCTGGATCAAAAATAACAATCTTTTTGTCATGGAATGTTCCCATTGTCTCACCAACCAATACCTTGCCTAAAGTGCACTGCACACCTCATACTGTATAAAAATTTGCCTGTCTAGACCCTTCTTACCTCCCACTCCCATTTCCTCATGGTTGCCCCTTAAGTCCCTTTTGGAACTTCACATTTGGTGACAGTGTGACCTACTTTTCACTGAATAAAACAGTTCATCATGGATGTTTTTAGGGTCTTATACCCATCACCTGACCTATACCAAAATATTATCTACCAGTATGATCCTACCATTAGGTGGCTTTATTACCCAATACCTCTTCATCTTTTAACCCAAATTCCAATGTTTTTATTTCCTGTATACATGACTTGGTCACCGATCACCTACATTACCCTAAATTAATCTTCTTCCTTGCCATAATCACCCTCACCCTATCACCTCAACCTATAATGTACCCCACGACCTAACTTGTCAACCTAAACCCATGTCTACCTGGCACCTTTGGCCAACCCTACATCATTTACCCCACCCCACCTTAACCCCTACCTTGGCCTTACCCATGCCGTGACCTAGATATTTGAACCTATGACCATTGCTAGATGACCTTTGACCTCATGTGTTTGTTATACCTTGTGGCACTGTTACCTGTGTTGATTGACCTCATGACCTTACCTAGCCTATTGCACACTGACCATTTATCCTGACCCTACCTTTGGTGTACTCCGGAACATACCTAAATGTTCCTGCACCTAATCTATGTTGTGTTTCATCACCCTTATCATATACCTTGGATACCAGAATCACTTCAACCTTGTTTGGATAAACCTATCTAACCTTAGACAATGTAGAGTTTACCTGCTCTTTAACCTCGTAGCGTGCTACAGTTTACATGTCTGCATGTGCATTTTACTGTTGCTACCTTTGACCCAGAACCATTATCTAGAATTTCCCGAGTAGACCTTTCAACCTTTTTCCCTGTTCCCCACCTTCCCCTTTCTCACATTCACCTTTTATCAAACCAATCAACGATTTTGTCTGTTGGCCTCATCAGTTTCTGGTTTGAGGGGGATCACCTTCACCCACACATAGGGCAACAACATCTTATTTTTGTCATTGTCGCTTACCAATACAAGCTACACAACAAAAAGGGGAAAAATTTAGACACTAAATTTAGGTCACACTCCCTTTGGTCCCTCAGATGAATAAGCACCATTTTCATCACATTCACCTAGCCATGGCCCCTTTCACCCTCAATAATATTAATTTAATTAATTTAATTTAATTAATTCATTATCCTCACCATATTTATTATTTAAATATCTTAATTTAAATAATATCCACACATACACTTCACTTAGACACCTCACCAAGCTCAACTCAACCTAAAACCTATTCTTAGTAAGCTGCCATAACTAACTAAGACTTACCCAAACCCTAAAAAATAAATGCCTACATTCCCTCTAACCACATTCCTACATGCTTACAAGAAGCTCCAGTTCTAATCCACGGGGTTAATGGACACGAAATCTGAGGAAATCAAGAAGATCTCCCTAGTTTAAGTAAACCTAGGAAATCCCACCTTGACTGATGTCGGTTACCCATAACCATCACCGGTTAAGCTAGAACCACCGTCGGTTACCCTTTTAACCCCAAAACAACCTTATTCTCAAGGTTGGAAGTTGAAAAAAGAAGGTTGGAAAAAACATTGGTAGAAGGTTGGTGAGCATTAACACATCTTAGAGAGATAACACATCTTCAAAGAGTGAATTCCAAAGAGAACACGCATGCAAGGAAGGAGATCAAGCACTTTCTCTTGCACAACCATCCCAGCCATGATCTGATCTAACCAAGCAAAGAGGAATGTACATGCAGCCCATGCAGAAGCTTTCTTTCAGTTGGTGATCACTTACAGCCTTCAAACCTCTCATCAGCACCTCCATCCCTCACTCACAGACATCCAGGACCAGAATCCAAGTAAGTATAACGTCATACTTCTCTGGTTTATTTCATTTCATCATTATTTTATCATCTATTGTTTACCTAGTCACCTATTGACCTCCTCCAACACTTCCACCTCCATATACCCACTAAACCCTCACCAGAATCCATACCCAAGCCACCCAATACCTCATCCTGACTAACCAAAGTACTTTGTGCAATCACAAAGGAGACCTAAAACTTGTTCTATGGCATTCCCAGATTTCCACAGTAAATCGGTACTGGTTATACCTAACCACCGTCGGTTACCCTTAATTGACATCGCTCTCTATATTTACCCATACATCCTTGAACAGAGATCTACCCACCTAATTTCACCTCACCCTCCTTCACCTCCGATCTACCTGGAGACCTTTATCAAACCTGTACAGAGACCCAAAACAAGTGGCTTGACCTTTGGATCCTATTATAGACTTAGCCTGTTAGATTAGATGTATTTCTTATTTGTTTTTTGAGTGAGATACCTAAATCATTTTGAACTACAATAGGATTAACTTTGTTTACCACATTAAATTGTTTTAAAATAGTGGAGTGATAACCATCTAGGAAGTATCACACTTACCAGAATCTAGCATACGCTAGGCAATTCATTACCCGTATTGTTTAATTCCTTCTAGTGGTCTTAAATTTTCATTACATGTAATTCCTCCTAGCCAAGAGGAAGTGTCTCACAATCATATTTTTATTTGGAAGTCATACAAATGCGTAAGAACCCATCAACCTAGCACTTGAACAGGTATTCCTCCTACGCCCGTTACCCTATTTGTTTCATCAATACTTTAAAGAAAAAATATAGAATCAAGTGAAACAAAACCTATGAAGAAAAAGAAGGTGAATACTAGATCAGAGGATGAGCCTAATGAAGCCATAATTGGGGACTATTGGTCAGACTCTGAAGTGGAAAAAATCATAGAGTAGCTAAGGGATTACCAGGACTTATTCCCTAGGGGGTACCATGAACTTAAAGGTGTGCATGAATTGTTAGGGGAGATGAAGATGGGACTTAAAGAGGGTGCGCACCCAGTTAGAAAGAGACCCTACAGGATGAACCCCAACTTGTGCAAAAAGCTCAAAGAAGAAATTGATAAAATTTTGAAGTATGGAATTATCAATCCCCTTGACGAGTCAGAATGGGTTAGTCCAATGGTGATCAGTATTAAGAAAGATGGACAAATTAGGATTTACATGGAATATAGGGAGCTGAATGCTACATGTGTGACTGATCCCTTTCCTACGCCATTCACCGAGGAAATACTGGAAGGCGTTGCAGGGTGTGAAATATATTCATTCACAGATGAGTTCTCTAGGTATCATCAAGTTCAAATTTCCTAAGAGGATCAAGAAAAGACTATGTTTACTATTAAATGGGGTAGCTTCACCTATACTGTAATTCCTTTTGGTCTTAAAAATGAACCTGTTGTATTCTCACGCATAGTTGTTCAAGCATTCAAGGAATTTATTCACAACTTCTTACAGGTATATTTAGATGATTGGATGGTGTATGGATTAGTTAAAAAACATTGTGAAAATATACGCTTAATGTTTGAAAGATGTAGATAGTTGAGTATCTCATCAAACATCAAGAAATGCATATTTGCTACACCATTTGGGATACTATTAGGACAAATAATCTATAAGGAGGATTTGTTAGTTGATTCAACCAAGGTTACAGTCATTATAGGCCCAAGGGAGCCTACCAGTTAGAGTGAGGTGCATGGATTTTTGGGTCATACAGGATATTACAGGAAGTTTATCAAAGAATATGCCAAAATTTCTGCACCATTGGAAGAGTTACTGAAAGGGAAAGGTATGTTCTACCGGGGAGAACCACATCAATGCGCATTCGAGACGTTAAAGGAAAACCTTACTACCGCACATATTCTGTGTTTTTCTTCATGGGACCAACCCTTTCATGTACATGTTGATGCCTTTGGCATGACCATTGGCGTAGTGTTGGATCAACCTAGAGAAGGTATTGTAGATCATCCTATCTATTTTCCTAGTACAAATCTAACTCCTATAAAACATAATTACACAACTACAAAGTGCAAAGCTTTGTCAATGATCTATGTGCTACATAAATTTTGTCAGTACCTACTAGCTACACCATTCATATTTTATATAGATCACATGTAATTGAAGTATTTGGTAAACACACCTGTTCTAAAAGGGTGCATATGTCGACGGGTTCTCTTATTTTAGGAATTTGATTTCACAGTTGAGGTAAAACTAGGGAAAAGTAATTCTAGACCAGATCATCTATCCAGAATATAGTCATGAGAAGAAGCACATGTAATTGAGGATACCATGTCAGATGCACAATTATACAGGTTACAAGGAGCGCCATTATAACTAGAAGAAATTGTTGTCTTTCTACGAATAGGGATGACACTAGAAGGAATGAAATCCTTGGAGAAGAAACAACTTGCTATATGTACAACCCCCTTTATGTTAATGAGTGGCGACCTGTACAAATTGGGCCAAGATGAAGTATTACGCCGTTGTGTATTAGAACATGAATGCACAAATATTATGTAAGAATCTCATGGTGTTATTGCAAGTGGCCACTATGTTGGTGATTCCACTGCGTGCAAGATTCTACTCGCTGGATTATGGTGGGAGACCCTGTATAAAGATTGTAAGGAATTTTGTAAGGCTTGTGATCATTGTCAACACCTTGGGAAACTAGGTCAATGAGATGAAATGCCTCTAAGACAAATTACTAGTGCAGAACCATTTGAGAAATGGGCTATAGATTTTATCGTTTCTATTTCACCATCTGTGTGAAGAACTGGATCATGCTACATCATAACTTACATAGATTATCTAACAAGGTGGGAAGAAGAAGAACCTACAAAGGATTGTATAGTGGCAACAACAACTAGGTTTCTTTGGGAAAATATTATTAAGAGGTATAGATGTCCTTTAAGTTTGGCCAGTGAAAGGGGTACACATTTTCTTAATGAGATAATCAGAATTCTATTGGATGAATTCATGATTGCACACCATAAGACTACACCCTATCATCCTTAGGAAAATGGGACTGCTGAGGTTTTTAATAATTTTTTGAGCTAAAAATTGATAAAAATCCATGATATTGGAAGAAAGGATTGGGATGATAAGGTATATGTAGTAATTTGGGCATATCAGAAAAAATATAAAAGGTTGAACAAAGCCACACCATTTCAGTTAGTGTTTGGCACAAAATCAGTTCTTCCTATGGAATTTATAGTTCCTTCTTTGTGTATTACATGTGCTGGAGGTTTTATTGATGAGAAAGCATTAGAAGAATGCATTGAATAGTTAATCAAATTGGATGAACACTGAGCCATAACACATTGGAGTCAAAAACAAGAGAAGGCCAAGAAGAAAGCATGGCATGATAGGCACATTAAGGATAAAAAGTAGGAGATAGGAAAAATGGTGCTCCTTTATGATTCCAAGTTTTTGTGCCATCTACGTAAACTCAAGGTACATTGGTTGGGGCCGTATGTTATCACTCACATACTCAAATCAGGCACTTGTCAGTTAGAGGCCCTTGATGGAATACAATTACCTAGTTACTTCAACGGGAGTAGGCTGAAGCCCTACTATAAATAAGTCTTCTTGGTGTTTGTAATAAGGTAGTATTGCCATTTAGATTATGTTTTCAATTCTACATTTCCTTAATGTATTTATTTATTTGTTGCTATGCTTTGTCAATTTAGTTGGTGTGTTTGTGTAATAAGCATGTTTATGTGCCAGAAGCTAATTATTATTTGAAGAATTTTTATGCGTAGAGGACTGCACATACCATTAGTGTGGGGTATGTTGTTGATATTTGGGTACATGACTGTTGAAAATAAGTACACATAAAAGGAAATATCTACGGGTGCTATTCAAGGTTGGAAAATTGAAATACACCAGAGAGAGATTTCTTCTAGACATAAGGACCATAGATAGAGAGGAATGAAGAAGCAAGTATAACGTGAGGTAAGCATGGGCCAAGAAGACTTCTAGTGGAAGGTGCAGTGATGAGGTACTTAGGCACATGGAAGCTTGCTGAAGAGAAGTCCGTAGCTAAAATGTAGGAGGGTGTGATAGAAAGTTATAGCTTGGGTGCGAAGATGTACCATGTGGAAATAATGAAAATGGTCAATTAATGAGAGGATTGTTGGTAGGTGGAGGAGAAATAAATACACTAACTTTTTGAAATTATATACAAGGACGTGATGCGAATTCATTTTTACCATTGCAATTAAGAGAATTTGAAAAGGGTTAAGTATGAATGAGATGAGAAATCATGTTGATATGTGTAGAGTGTGAAACTAGACACGGGGAGAAGGGTTGTGCATTGGAGAAGCTTGCATTCCCATAGGAGAAGGGTTTGAGTGAAGCAGACACGTTGTAAACAAGCTAGGGCACACGATTTCCACTAGGGTATAGATATTTAATCTATGGTTTTGATTTTCTTGACTACAGAGGGATGAAAAGAGATATTTTTCAAATGGCACCAAAGAAAGCACCTAGAATAGGAGATAAAGGGAAGAAGAAGGTTGAAGTGGAAGAAGAGATTGCTCTTGAGAGTAATTTTTTAGAAATGCAGTATCTATAGGGTGTGATTCTGGAACAAGAATGGGATTCACGTATCCACCAATGTAAAATCAATGACTACAACCATCGAACATCAGACAATAATAAGGATCTCGATGTGTTGCCAAACATGAAAACAAAAAAGTACATGACAGAAGATATGCCAGTATACTATGACACTAGTGAGAAGTTTCTAAAGAAGAATGGAGTCTACTTATTGTATGAGCTACCATATTTTGGAAATTATGAAACATTGTATCGGTGGCTAATGAGAAGAGTCCACAAGGATTTCTTCTACTTCACCAAATGGAAGGTAAGAATCACAACTGCTTTGATTTCAATGGTGACTAGACTAAGGGCCTCAGGGTTAGATCTGGATAATGATTTAATGGATAAAGCCGCAATCCTAGAGAGGAGGAAGGAGCTAGGGTATACCAAGGGTCCACGTAACATGGACATTGACAAGTTGAAAAGTACCCAGTAGTGCAGGTAGCTGCACATATTGTGACAAAGCTGAATGACCAAGGAAGGTGGTCACAGGTAAACATAATGTGGTTGTATATCACCAATAATATGTATCAAGGAGTGGTCTACAACATTGCAGATCACATAGCAAATACAATCATCGAATAAGTGTAGACAGGTGACAAAATCAGTTTTGGCACTGTGTTATTATCCGTAGTATTCATGGAGATTGGGGTGCCAGATGGGCCAAAGGAGAAGATTTGGGAGTTCCCCATGGAACACAAGTCACTTGCAGAAAGGTTTGGTGAGTACTTGTGCAATGGATTAATGAGTGGACTATTTAATCAGAGGGTGGAGATGTAATATGATATACTCCATGCGGCGTTCGAGGAAGAGTGGCGCATATCCAAGGATTTTCCTTTAGTGATGGGTAAGGAAGTTTAGTTTTTAGTATACCAGCATTTTTTCATCATGTGATTTGCAATGAAGGATGGGGCTTGGATCCCATGGTGTAAAATATCATATGCCTTCACAATGAGGTATTTTAAGGCATCAGTTCATCGGTTCTCAGATGTGTTCCACTTAAACTTTAATGTAGACAAGGTAGATTGTGACTACCACACTCTGAGGAAGAAGTATGTATATCTAGGGCATAATGCATACATTGAAAGACTTATTTCAACTATTATAAGCATGAAACCTGCAAGCTTGGTAGTTGCGAACATAGGAGTAATGCTTATGTACCTATAACTCAAACCCAAGCTAGAGAATGCTAAGTATGTAGAGTATGAGTTTGCACTCCCAGGGCCACCAAACGGTAAGCATATAATGGAAATTTTTCCAACACCCAAGCCCACAAAAACTATTTAGGTTGATGATGAAGAGGAGGAGCATGAGGATAGTGGTGGTTTGGAACACATAGGTAGAAGACAACCTCCAAATAAGGATGAAGCTGAGTGCGCAAGTACTCCACCTTAGCCACAAGAGGGAGATGATGAGGACTTGGATGCAATCCAAGGAGAGTGCCGATTCAAGAGAGTGTTTACGAGAATAAGGACCAAAGGTGCTACTACACAAAAAATGTATAGATCACCTAGAATCTCTCCACAAAAGGATACAAATGAGAAAAGGAGAAGGAAATTAAAATTGAATGAGGAAGCGGAAGATTCGGAGGAAAGCATGCCAAATTCTCCTACACCTCCATAGAACGTAGAGGAGAAAAATGATGAAGAAATGAAGGATGGAGAAGAGGAAGAAAAATGGGTAGAAGAGACAACAACAAATAATGCTTAGGACATTACATCGCAAGTTCCCAATCTTGAATCCCAAATTCCTAAGCAACCTAGATCACAAAGAACAAGTGGGGAGTATATTCCACCAGCCATGGGCTACACCGAGGATGCAGATAAAATTGTTCACACTCATTTCCAGAGTACAATGGAAAAAAAGGAGTTATACCCCTGGGAATTAATGGATGAAGATATGGCGATAGTGTGTACAAGGAAGTAATTTTCATGGTTGATGCACACGCACATGGATGAACCAAACTTTTATATATGTGAGGAGTCATGCGTGTCAAGGAGGTTGAAAAAGACACCTCAGGCTAGACACATAACAGTAAATCCTACTATTATGTATAATGAACAAGTGAGCAATGATTTGGTGAAGGTCTCGACAGAGGTCACATGTCGAAATATGGATAAAGCTGCCACAATTAGGATGTTAAGGGAGGAGATCAAGACTAAGGATGAGGAGATAACGCCCCTAAAATAGGAAAAAGATTTGGCACCGAAGAAGAAAACTATGTTTATCAGCATGGCAGAGGAGATTGGTGACAATGTCATGAAGGCTAGGTCACACTTAGAACCAAAGGTACCCAAGAAGTTTCCATTAGTAATACATTATGTGAGTACATTGGTGGAATTAGTGCTAGAAGATGCACCTTTACGCATGCCTGAGCCAAAGGATCCAACATAAGAAGCAGAGTGTGAAAAGGTTTCAGTGATGTGGAATATTGCATCATATGAAGGATTGCTTCAGAGATTATAGGAGGAACTCAATAAGGTAGATCAAGCATTGAATATTTGTACAGTGCCAAAGGCTGTTATAAGGACCAGGACCATTTTACAAGACAATGAGGTCCTGAAGGCCATGAAGGATGAGACATTGGGCCACGTAGAATTGTTAACACTTGTTAAGTAGAAGCATAAAGCCCTTATAGCCACTCAGGAACCTCATAGGGAAAGGCTAGATGAGCTTAGAAAAATCATCGCTCAAAAGATGGACTTGTTAGAAGGAAGAATGAATGACATGTCCAACATTGTGTTGGTATTATAGAATGAAAAAGGAGAGATTGCAAGGGATGAATTGGATTCAATTGCAGTAGATATTCCAGAGAAAGGAGAGGCCATGCTCAATGATCGGCAGACCTTAGAGGTGGAGATAAAAGAGGAATATCTAGAATTGGTTATTCAGGTTGTAGAGGAAGACACTGCATGTTAAAGACATTCTTTCATTCATCAAAATTATTTTTATTCCTTTATTCATATTCTTTGGTTCATTTTTGGAGACAACCATTGCCGGGGTGGAAATGAAATTAGTTTGGGGTAATGTTGGTCAGTCAAAATCTAGTACTTGGTGAAGAAAATATAGAAGGTTCACGTAGGAGAACAAGGTGCATTCAAAGGCGCGGAAGCATCTGAGAGGATCATGCGTAGAACAAAGAAAAATTCAGGACTTAGCCATTTTCATGATGAGGATATATTTATGGAGGTAGCGTGCAGAGTGCTCAAACTGATTGGAGACTTGCACATCACACATTGGCTATTTTTGGACGATCAGCTACGAAGCTCTTTGCATGAATGCATGCTAAAGATAGAATGGAAAACTGATAGTTGACAAAGAGAGATCTATTGTTATCATTCTTTCATGTAAGCCTATTTTCGTAATGGTGTGTGGCTAATAATAACATGTGACCTATTATGGGATCAGATAAGCGGTGAAAGGAAAGTCCCCACCCTTATAAATAAGTAGTGAGCTATGTAGTAGATAACACACACACACACACACATCGAGGGAGCATATATATATATGCGTGAGAACTAGGGTATAGTGAGATTATGCTACTAGAACTGTTACGCGCATGAGCGTATACTACTGTTATTGTAATGAAGCTTCTATGTATTTACTGCAATTAATATAATGGATATTATGGAATGAAACAAGGTGTTCTTATGGTTATAATTCAATATTACATGCTTGATTCCATTATGGTTATTTGTTAGATTTGTTATGTTCTAGATCCAGGTCTGAATATGCACTGTATGAAAGATATATTAACTATAGATATGAATGAATAAAGTCTTCATCATGCTAACATCCTGCACTAACAACCCTAAAGAGGGGCCTGGTACCTTTGTGTACTTTAGGTGAGTGCTCAATCTATGCTGAGTGATGTGCCAGTGCGCATGGGCTTATATTGTTGAATTATAGGCTGCATCAAAAATATTGAGTAGCCAATTGCTTTCTTTGGACAAATTTTTCATGACTACGACACAAGGTAGATGTTTCTTGAAAAACAAGTACTTTCAATAGTCGTAGGACTAAGGAATTTTAAGTACATGCTTTCAAACAATAAGATACACATACTTGTTTCTCATCCAAGCGTAAAAGATTTCTTGTTAAATAAAGAATTGAATGAGAGGAGAGAAGGCTAGATAACAAAGGTTATGGAATACAACGTTGATATCTGTGTTGTGAAAATAGTTTGAGGCAAAGGTTTATGCGAATACCTGATTGCTGATATGAAAAAAAATAGGCTGCAGAATCAAAATATCTAGGATAACATGCTGAAGTTACGTATCAACAACCGAATAGGATAGTGCAACCAGAAAATCAGCAACCTGAACTTATTCAAGAAGTTCAGGAGTCAAGATGGATGACTGATTTAGTTAATTACCTTCAGCATGGAACTTATCCAGAAGGTATGGACAAGAAAAAATGAAGATATTTCAGGTCACAAGCTGTACCTTATGTTTTTATTGATGGTGTATTATTCAAAAATGATATAAATGAAATTTTGCTATGATGTATTGATTACGATAGAATTCAACAATTATTATCCGAATTTCATGAAGGACCTGTAGGAGGTCATTTTACAACACGTACCACAACCTTAAAAATTATGAAAGCTAGTTACTATTGGCCCAACATATTTAAATACTGATTTGAATGGATCAAAAAGTGTAAGAAATGTGCTTTATTTGTTGGAAAAGAACGTTTAGCTTTGCTGCCCCTACAACCTATTTCAGTGGATCAAACTTTCATGTAATAGGGTCTTGACTTTATTGGCATGATAAACCCACCTTTGTCACAAGGACACAAGTGTATTTTTACTGCTACATATTACTTTACATGCTGGACTGAAGCAATAGCTTTGAAATATGCTAACGAAACTTCAATACTATCCTTTTATGAAGGTATATTTTACAGATTTGGTGTTCCAACAATTATCATTTCAGATAATGCCTTAGCATTTCTTGGTGCAAAGGTAACAAATTGAGCTGTCAAACATGGAATTTATTTAATTACTCCATCTAATTATTACCCACAAGGTAATGGGTTGGTTGAAAGTAGTAACAAAAATATTCTAAGGATCATCAGAAGAACACTCAAATATAGTCGGAGAGCTTGGCATCTAATGTTGAATTCAACACTTTGGGCTGACAGAGTGACTCCTGAAAGATCAGTTGGTAATTCACCATACAAGATTTTTTATGGAAGAGAAGCAAGAATGCTTGTTTTAGTTGAGTTACCTGCATTAGAATTGCTACATCAGATGGAGCTAGTTGAAAATGAACCATTACAGATTCGTTATGTAGAATTGCTGGAATTACAAGAGATGAGAGGTCAATCTCATATGAACATGGAAAACAATCATAAATAGATGAAGAAATTTTTTGATAAGAAGGCTAAGTTCAAAACCTTCAATGATAGAGACATTGTGTTGAAATGGGATGTTGATCGTGCAAATCCAGGAAACAACTCAAAATTTGACACACTTTGGAGTGGTCCCTATATGATTTTAGCCTGTAAAGAACACAATGCTTTTCAACTTTCAAGGCTAAATGGAGAGGAACTTCCCATTCCTATGAATGGCATATTTCTTAAAAACTATTATTGAAAATCCAACAGTGTTTATTTAGAGTAGGATTTCCTTTTCAATGAGTGCTTCGTGCACATTGTATATTTTTTAATTTAATGAAAGTGCATTTGTGCATGTGATATGATTTACCAGATTCTTCCCAATTTTATTTCATTTTGGAAGGGTTGGACCTTCAGGAAGGAATATTTTGATTACATACTTTGGACTCCATGCCTAATGGACAAGAGAAAGGAAGAGGTCTACAAGATAGCAGATAACTTTCCCCTTAGGATCACCAACAATGTCAATAATATTTGCACTCATGCAAAAATGGGAAACTTGAAAATTCGTTACAATGGATGACATTGGTCAAGTGACCTTAAGATAAGGGAGATTCTTTTAGTTCAATATTTGTTTTATTGGATCAATCAATGAATCCATGTAATTTGCAGCTATGTGTGCTGTTTCAAAACGTAATAGATCACATAGTATGTAATTTCTTCATTGTCTTTAGTAAAAGAACACAAATCCCCGAAGGATAGATGTGAAATCTTGATGAAGACTGAAAATATAGAATAGATGAAGTGTTAAGTTTTAGAACAACAATCATAGCTACAGATCACAACAATATCAAATTTCATTACTAAGGATTATAGGTGTTTTAATATCCTTTCCTTCATGATTAAATACATTCAATTATGTTATTGAATTTTTTAATTCATTATATAATCCATATAAAAAGCTGAAATGTAGAAAGAAATACACAAATCAGTTTTATAATTCAATGTTTTATTCATAAGGAATTTCAAATGTTCCCACACAAGCCGTGGGATGTAACTTAAAAGTAAACTACAACTACTGAAGTAAGAGGTACATATGCATGAAAAAGAAAGTAAGGGAGTATGAAAGAACCATCATTGCCTTGGGTTTCTTTCATTTTGGCAATGCATTTCTAGCTCCAGCCTTGCTCCATCTTCATCCTTTCTTCTTGGCAAATGACATTGTACCTGAAAACAAGAAAAATAAATATTGTCAATCACGAGCTCATGGTTGATTCATATTCCTATACTATCCAATTTCGTTGAAGTGGATCTCCTAACATTATGAGGTATACATTACATGAAGATCAAAGGCATAATTGATAAAATAACTATTCAATAGCAACATACATGACTCATTCACTCAGAAATCAGGAGATAAAAGAACTATGGAATAAAAGATTCCAAAAAGCCTAATATTTTCTAACTAGTTTATCTAAATGTGCAGATACAGGTAAGAAGAAAGAGGTGGTACATTTTGTAAATTGAATAAAAAAATTACATTTATTTCAGTTCAGACTAAAGGTTGAATGTACAAATATGTGCCTATACCAATCCATAGAAGAAATGAAGGTTTAGTGCTACATTTTATAACAACTGGAATAAGAGAAGTTACAGCTGAAACAAAATCGAAAAAGGAATCTGAGAAAATTTTGATAGGGATTTGCCATGTAAAATGGACATTTTACATATTTCCATCATGTTATTTCACAACTAATTCATGCTTGAAAGTTGAACTGATCAAATAGTATGCAAGAAAGGAGATAATACATCGTATAGTCAGAGCTACAAATTCAGATAAATACAAGTTACCTCATGATAAAGAATATTTTTAGTTATAATACAACTAAGGATGAATAATATAATTCATGATGAAGATTTACAACTTCCAATAAGAACACATTTTCAGTCAAGTACAGAAACATCAATGACTTACACGGTCATGAAAAGATTACAAAAGAAAGTGAAGAAATAAAGATAGAGCTTATAAAAAATTAGAGTTGTAGATCAAGATGGCCACTTCTAGTAACTGCTACATGATCTATGAAAAGTACAGAAATAAATCAAGATACTACATCACTTCTACATAGTACAAGTGCAACTACAAGTTACAAAGGAGAAATCCAAAAGTGAACTAAATGGAAAGGTACATAATTGAATGCACAGGTACAACTATTGAAAGAAAATGCAAAACATCTAAGAAACAATTCCAGGGGGGTCATATAAAAAAAGATTCATGATTTATAGTTAGCCATTCTGATCAAGATGCAACTATATAGTTTATCATTTTAGGCTATAGGTTTTCAAGAATTTAACTCAAGAAAATGTTTCGTGTTTCAGTACACAAGTGAATGGAATATCAGATCAACAAAGTTTCACATAAAGTCTACAAATCAACTTAGGTGTTAGTTATTGAAATGAATAAAATTTTTCGATGCTACAACTTCTAATAAGAACATATTTTCAGTCAATTACAACAATTGTGAAACTGAATTTATCTGAGAAGAAAGGATATTACTTTGAATAAGTTTGCAAGAAGTTTCATCAAAAGTATCATCTTAGAATACATGGAGGAAAAATCAAACAGAGGTTCCCCATTATGAGCTTGAAAAGGAGATATACGGCCAAAACTACATCTACATCTATAGATTCCAATTCTTGTACAACATCAAAATGATCATGTAATCAGGGTAGATCAACATAAAAAAGTATTTGTAACTCACGAAGACAAAGTCACAGCTTATGCTCAGTGCAACAACAAAAGATAATTATCAAATAACAAAATCCCAACAAAGAACTCCTCAACTCTTGTCAAAAAAACAAAGATGGAGCTTCACTTGTCTGTATTGCAGCCCAGGGTTCATAAATAGAGAAAGGCATGGCTAAATTTCTCATCAAGAAGGTTACCACAAGATCAAAGAAGCATAATTAATTTATCAGATAGTGCATATAGGTCAAGTCATTTAATACAAATTGCTAGGGATGGCTATGCAATGAATTATATTAGTATACAAAAAAAAGGGCATTAGTGGGCATCAGTCAACCCTTAAGAATAAAAACAAAGAAGGGTTTTAATGTACAAATTATAAAAATTTGAAGCAAACACACAGTTTAGAGCACCAAAATCTCTAAATGGTATTAAATAAATAGTTTCTGTTAGGAATATCTATGTTGTAGTGTGAACATAGAATATTATGTAAGTGATTATATTATCTAGGATAATATAATATGTGTTGTAATAATTAATTAGATTATTGTAAATGTAATTATGAGTGGGTGAGTAAATATTGTTATGAGTTGTTGAGTAAACAAATCATTAACAATATTAGTTTTGTGAGAAAACAAAATATCACGTAAAATAGCATGGAGTTGTTTTAGGAGTTATGTGTGGAGATATTTATGGAGATTATATCTCCTTAAATATAGGAACAACATCTCCTATTTAAATGGATGTAATACTTCCTATGAATATAGAAAGAATAAAGAGTAAGATTTTGAATTTTCTTTATGCAATTATGATATTAATTTTTCATTTGGTAACAGAGCAGGTTTGATGCAAGAAATTTCAGTGCTTTCATGATCAAATTTGTCTCAAATAATATATCATAGTTTTCGTTTCTGAATGTGGGTTTTTCTATAATTTTACGTGCAGAATCACGTGCTGGTCAAGAAACTACAAAAGAAATTTTAGTAGAACCCAGAACGTAGTTTGGAATAAATATGGATTTTACTATGCAGCTATCAAATTAAGCACATCAATTCTTCTACTAAAAGTTTTCTCCAATTTTCAATAATGTTGAATTGTTAATACAAGTTCTTGACTTGCTTGGAGGTTAAAAGGTATTCAATATAAAATTTTAAAGTACTTGATTCAATTTTGTATTTTTTTATCAGTATTGTACAAAATAATGGAGAAACTAAATCTGATTAAAAAGTTTGAAGGACAAGATTTCCATACATGGCAACTACAGATGCAATTACATTTTATAGAAAAGGATCTATGGGATGTGGTGAAGTCTAATTCAACTCCACGCACTGGAGGAAATGAATTGGAAAAGTGGACTGCAAAATATCAGAGAGCATTGGGTACCATTGGTCTGGGCTTATCAAAAGCCTATCTACATCATGTGGATTTCACAAAATCTGCAAAATAAATTTGGGAGTCTCTTAACAAATTGTTTGGTTCTAAAGCTGAAATGGCATACACTGAAGCAACGCTTGTACGGGTTGAAAATGGAAGAGAACTCAAAAATGACAGATCATATAAGTAAGTTTCGTTCTTTGCTAAATCAACTAGCTGGAATTAAAGAACATGTAAAAGATGATGATGCTAAAGCTATTCTTCTTAATAGCATGCCTAAGAGTTACTCAAATATTGTATTTAATTTGAGTAAAATTACTATTAGTCTAGAAGGAGTGATTTCTACATTGTTAGAACAAAGCAGTCATGAAGAACATGAAGAAGTACTATATGTAGGAAACAAACCTAGCTCCTCATCTAAGAAGGAAAAACATAAACCAAAGAAGGTTCCTTCACATGGGAAAATAAAATGCTTTTATTGTAATGAGATTGGGCATGTAATACTGAACTGTAAAAAGAGAGCTCAGGATATTCTTGATGACAAGATAGATTAGAAAGCCCTTCTAGCTGAAGTAGAAATTGATTGGGAAGTCTACTCAATTGATGAAGAACTGTCATGTCCTAGTGATGAGGATTTCCTATGGTAGACTCTTTTCTTGTTGGAGGAAGGAGGCAATGGAGGAAGGAGGAAAATTAGCATCCTCTCGTCATTCACCAATGATGGGGTCGCAGACAGATATGGTGATATTTTATTTCAGTTATGTGGTGTGTTTATACACAAGGGGGTGAAACTAGTTTCATGTTTTTATTTTAATGTGTTCACATAGACTAACAACAGTTCCTGAGTGTCTATTTGGTGTGGAAGAAGCAAACTGCTTGACTCAGCTTACAGGGTAAAATCATCTATGTACGGTCCTCTGACTGTCGTATGGTCCTCTGACTGCCATACTTCAGTAAAAGGTACTTCATTGAAAGGTGATCAGTCAATGAAGATGTTCATACGACAAGGATGATCATTAGCAGCAAGATCCAGATAGCAAGATCCAGTAGCAATGACTACTCTGACAAGTTTGATGTTTCTAGGAGCTCTTACCCCATGTTCACACTAAGGGGGCGAATGTTAGGAATATCTATGTTGTAGTGTGAACATAGAATATTATGTAAGTGATTATATTATCTAGGATAATATAATATGTGTTGTAATAATTAATTACATTATTGTAAATGTAATTATGAGTGGGTGAGTAAATATTGTTATGAGTTGTTGAGTAAACAAATCATTAACAATATTAGTTTTGTGAGAAAACAAAATCTCACGTAAAATAGCATGGAGTTGTTTTAGGAGTTATGTGTGGAGATATTTATGGAGATTATATCTCCTTAAATATAGGAACAACATCTCCTATTTAAATGGATGTAATGCTTCCTATGAATATAGCAAGAATAAAGAGTAAGATTTCGAATTTTCTTTATGCAATTATGATATTAATTTTTCAGTTTCGCTATAAAAACAAAGCTTACTTCCAAATGGGGCCGAGAACTCAAACACCCACATCAACCACTTTACAAATCTACTGAGAAGTTGTAGGAATAATCAAAATACGATTAACTTACCAAGTTTTTAGTCGAGATTTCAAAACTCTTGAAATATTATCGAATGTAGAGCAGAAGAACCAAACAATTTTCAAAGCTCAGAGATCAAGGTTGCACTAGAAAATGCAAAGAAACACTAAGGTTTCGAGGTGTTAATGTTAATAAATTTGAAACGAGAAGGGAAAAGTAGTAACATAGTTTGAAGATGAATTCTTACCTTCTCAACAAGCAAAGCTTTATAACACATTGTAGACACTAAAATTAGGTTACACTCCCCTTTAGTCCCTCGATGAATAAACACCCTTCATCACATTCACCTAGCCAAGGCTCCCTTCACCCCACTAATATTAATTTAATTAATTCAATTTAATTAATTCATTATACTCACTATATCTATTATTTAAATATCTTATTTTAAATAATATCCACACATACAGTTCACTTAGACACCTCACCAAGCCAACTCAACCTACGACCTATTATTAGTAAGCTGCCATAACTAACTAAGACTTACCCAAACCCTAAAAATTAATGCCTAAATTCCCTCTAACCACATTCCCACATGCTCACAAAAAGCTTCCAGTCTAATCCATGGGTTAACGACATGAAATCCGAGGAAATCAAGATGATCTCCCTAGTTTAGTAAACCTAGGAAATCCTTCCTTGACCAACGCTGGTTACCCCTAACCATCATCGGTTAACCTTAACCATCGCCGGTTAAGCCGGAACCGCCGTCGGTTACCATATTAACCCCCAAAACAACCTTATTCTCAAAGGTTGGAAGTAGAAGGTTGGTGATAAAAAACACATCTCAGTGAGATAACACATCTTCAGAGAGTGAATTCCAATGAGAAACTGCATGCAAAGAAGGAGATTAAACATCTTTTCCTGCACAGCCATCCCAACCATCATATGATCTAACCAAGGAAAGAGGAATGTACATGCAGCCCATGCAGAAGCTTTCCTTTAGTTGGTGATCACTTGCATCCTTTAAACCCCTCATCAGTATCTCCATCCTTTAGTCACAGGTATACATGACCAGAATCCAAGTAAGTATAACGTCATGCTTTTATGGTTTATTTCATTACATCATCATTTTATCATTTACTATTTACCTAGCCACCTATTGACCTTATCCAACATTTCAACCTCCATATACCCATTAAAGCCTCACCAAATCCTACCCCAGTCACCCAATACCTCATCCTGACAAACCAAAGTCCTTTGTGCAATCACAAAGGAGACCTAAAGCTTGTTCTATGGCATTTCCAAATTTCCACAGTAATCGGCACTGGTTACACCTAACCGCTGTCGATTACCCTTAACCAACATCAGTCTCTGTATTTTCCCATACAGCCTAGAATGGAGACCTACCCACCAAATTTCATCTCACCCTCATCCACCTGTGATCTACCTGAGACCTCTGTCGAACCTGCAGAACCCAGAACCAATCATTTGACCTTTGGATTGTATTCTAGCTTAGACTATTAGATTAGATCTATTTATTATTGTGTTTTAAGTGAGATACCTAAATCATTTCAAATTACAATAGGATTTACTTTGTTTACAACATTAAATTGTTTAAAATAGTGGACTGACAGCCATCTAGGAAGTATCACACTTCCCAGATCTAGCATACGCTAGGCAGTTCACTGCCCATATTGTTTAATTCCTTCTGGTGGTCTTGCTTTGCATTACAGGTAGTTCCTCCTAGCCAAAAAGAAGCTCTCATGATCAGCTATAGATTTAGAAGTCATATGTGCACAACAACCCATCAACCAACATTTGAACAGGTATTCCTCCTATGCCCGTTACCCTATCTGTTTCATCAACACTTCAAAGAAATAATCTAAGAATCGGGTGAAACATTTTGGCACACCCGGTGGGACCCATCTGGGGTTCCTTGCTTTTCATTCATTCCTAGGAAAAGTTGTGTGTTTGTTTCCCTTCTAAAAAGCATACACACTAATTTTCTTCCTTGGTAACCCACCTCTTCTTTCTATTTTCTCTAAAGGAAACTTTTCTTCTGGTGTAATTAAAAAGAACCATTTCTTCATGTTTTCTGCATTGTAGTGAAAGAGCATCCCTCTTCCTCTTCATCCTATTGTGTCATCCAATTTCACATCTCGATTTGGGCTTAAAAATAAGTGCATTGCATTTTGATTTATCACATTAGCTCACATTAATTGAGGGCAACCTATACGCTGGAAGTCATACCCAGTTGATGGTTGACAAACGAAACGTAGAAAATCACTTCTTTTATTTTCTCTGTCTCCGAGTCTTGCCAAACCTCACAAAAATTAAAAATACATACATTCTTAAATGGCATCCTACCTAGAAGAATTTATAGGTGATCACACGATCATGGTACAGTGGGCACCCAGCTCGCTACTTTGTCGAGTCATACTTCAGAGCGAAGCCCGCCCCCACCATAACATACCTAAAACCTCACCTTTTAGATCTCCTTCTCTATAGGAAGCCATCCTCACCAAAAAACTCTATTTCAAAATTCATGTGTCAGTCCCTAAATAGCATAAGCTAAACAAACATAATAGAAAATTCACTCCTAGGATCACATTTTTCTTAGTGTTTCTGCTTGGCTTACATTTTGAGGTGAGAGATCACATTCTTCACTTTTTTTTAAATTCATCCTTGCACGCTCCTCATCACATCAGGTGTATTCCAGCTTCACCTGAGTGTTCCTGGACCATATAATCATCATTCTCAAAATTCTGTGTTTGATTCTACATCAGATTTTAATTTATAACCGCTTTTCTTTCATCACTATTTTAATTTCATAGTAACTGTCGTCGGTTATACCCAATCGACGTCGGTTCTATGTCCTTTGGTTAACCTACCCAAAAGGACATTTTATTTCACTTTCTTCCACTTTTCACAGTCCCTATCATTTCCATCATTCCCATTGACATTTTAAACATCATTAGATTTGGCATACTTGTCATATTTCACCTTCTGCCTTGTTTTTTACTCACTGTCTATTTTCTACAGTGACCGGAAGTGGTTACCCTAGACCGGCGTCAGTTTTCCCTAGCTTGAATTGGTTAGCCTATTTCACATTCCAACCACCATTTGGTACCTAATCCAATTTTTGCCACCAGATTCACCTATTCTTGCTATTCTCTATGTCATTTATAAAGAAGCAGCGCTACCTAATCAGTACTTTTTCACATGGTGTTAACCTAAAGACAAGGAAGCGCACTTGTATTTCATGCCTAGTTGTCAACCACTCCCACCTAGTCCTTCAGCATCTTCCATTTTATCACTAGCCATGGAGCCCATCCAACCTATTACTATCGCTACTGAAGATGAGGAGTTCACACGACTCCTTGACCAAAACCCTGCCGCCTTGCAATTCTATCTTCTCCCACTCATCCACTCAAGATGCCCTCGGGCCAGTTGAAATACGTCATGCCTGTATTTATCCCCCTGAATCTTTCTCCCACTCCCACTTCGGCCCCATCTCACTCCGTGCTTACCCGAACCTACATTACCCCCAGTCGTTTCACAGCGAGGACTTTTACCTGCTATAACTACCACGTTTGTTACCTTTATGGCACCCGCCACATCCACCATACCCTCGATAACTACCCAAAACAGAACCTCATTTGCCCCTACTGCCTCACACATACCCGTAACTACATTACCACCTCCGATGTCAGTGACCCCTACCCCATTTTAGAACGTATTCCTTTCCATTTGACAATCATTATCCCCTATTGCCACTACAGTTACCATAACCCTTAAACCCCCATATACATACTACCAACAACCTCCTATTTCATCCATTATACATTCCAGATACGTACCCCCTATTTCACTTCCTTCTTCTCAATCAACCTATATGACAGGCCCATACACTAGAGTGCCACCCTTCTTATATGCCAAAAACCAACCCTCTCACGCTACAGGAGGCATTCAATCATCGCAACCCTCTAACGACCTAATTAAATTAATGTTGGACAAGATGTAGACATTGGAGGCATCGGTTTCCAACACCCGCAACACTCTTACCTATGACGAGATTTGAAAAAATCCCATTCACCCATCCATTCCTATCCGCTCATACCCCGTGCATTGGGAAATACCTAAATGCAATCGTTTCAATAGCAAAGAAGACCCACAACAACATTTGCGGTCATTCTAACATGGGTGTTATCTAATCATTCACGATGATGCCTTGCTCCTGAGGACCTTTCCCATGTCCCTCATTGGACCTACATTAGATTCGTATAGTGGGTTACCAAGACAATCTATATTCTCATTCAATCAGGTAGCCCAAGCCTTCTTGAATCATTTCTCTATCAATATTGTCAAGAAGGTTACCATGACCGATCTATATTCCGTGCGTCAGTACGACGACGAATCTATCACAGATTTTGTTTGCTCGCTGGCATAGCCTTATCAACCAACTTAACTTCCAACTACCACAAATAGAACTCATTGAGCTCTTCACATGGGCTTGTACTAGGACATATCTCACTGAACCTTGTTGGTTCAAACCTTCTAAACATTCGACGAAGCATTCACTATGGCATGAAATTTAGAGATTTGGGCCATCAAAGAGAAGAAAATCTAATTATGCGTAATAATAATTCGGCATTCAAGTCAGAATGATACCTCTATCTTCTTCCAAACCACAGACCAATTATTCAAAAGCTAAGGGCACCGACTAATGCAGTGGTACTCAAAGCCAGCCTAGCACATCCATCAAATCTAGGCTACCCCCTTCATCTAATCTCTCACCTATCCCAGACTTTTCAATTCAAACGAGAGCAACAGAAATATATGCCAATCAGGGAGCCGTACTCTTATATTTTACAAAAGCTTATCAAAGCCAGAGCCATCAATCGTCCACCCATAAAACCCAACCACACTGGTTATCACAACCTACTCGCCCCATGCCCGCTTGTTATAGCTCAAGACCATGACTTCTTTACTCTTAACATCAACGTAAAGGGTCCTAGTGACCCAGTAACTGCATCACCTACAAACATATTGCCTTGACATAAATTAGTGAGAAAGGTGACTTTACCGTGGATAATCCTAATTCCCCAACCAACCAAAGCCTTACTCATCTTCAAGAATCCATTTCCAAACTATGCCCCTTTAGCTGATCAATCCGGTGAGACCTCAATTCATGACACCCATACCTGAGAGGTTCATGACTATCCTAAATAGATGCACCTATCACCTCCCCATTAACTCATATTCCTTCCAGCTAGCACCAGATCACTAGCCTAAAATCCTCCTTCCATCCGTCTTAGCCAACCTCTCATCTTCCTTCACCATGGTCAGAGGAACACCTTTCATCTCCTTTATCACCGACTGAGGAATCTTCCACTAACATTGACACCATCTCAGCCCATTCCTTCACTCACTTAGAGACCTATGACCTACAAAGTACCACCTCTAACCATAGACTTAGCACCCATTACACTCCTGCAACCTCATAAAGGAGCACCCATTACCTCCAATCCACCCTCAGAAAATCACCTATTTCTTCACTCCACCCACAGACTAGCACTTCAGTCCGATGTCTCTCACATCTCATAGCACAACCCGCGTCATCATCACTCTCACATCAGCCCCATTATAGACCCAGTTGAGGTAGCTTTGCCCTCTTCCTCCATCTTCTTTTCCTTCTAGACCTCATACACCCACATCATCTATACTGAAGAAGGTGTAGCCCCCAAAAAAACTCCACTACCCCACAATAAGGTAGTCAAAATGACCACATACCCTCCTACCCATCCATCTACTATACCCATACCTAAAAAAAAACAACTGAAACCTACAACCACACAAACACCTTTTGCTTCTTGTCTCAACACAGATGCAACGATCCCTTGTTGATACCTCCAATATCTACCCAAAAATATTTCGACCAATCAAACCAAACACAACCACCTCTATCGTAACCCCTTCCACGACACCTGTTATAGCTCAAACCACACCCTTACACATAACCTGACCCACATCTAAACCTAAATCCACACATACAACATCTTCCTCAACTAAACCTATTACCACTTTAGGGGTCACCTCGACCACCAGCCTTACTCATCCACCTATTAAACTAGATTTAGCTACATCCTCCAAAGTCAACACCACAGCTACTCTGACACCCAAATAGAATCACCAAACCCATAGAATGCATACCCTGGCCACACCAATCACACCTAAAATTTTCATGTCTATTTTAGGACCTCAGCTGCCCAACATGGTCAACCGACCTCCACCCACCCATAAACCAAAAACACAATAGCCCATTCCTTCCTCAAAAACCTTTGACCTACCCAGACGCCCAACCCAACTTACACCTACACCTGTAGCCTCTTTACCACCCATACCTCCAATAACCTCAACTATTTCTTCACTACCCACTACACTTAAATAGCTATCTCTCACACCTCAAGCACGACTCGTGCCATCGACCTTCATAGCACCCACGTTATCCCCATGGGTAACTCGTCCTCTTCCTGCATCTACTTTTCCTTCTAGACCTCATACACTCACATCACCTTTACCGAAGAAGGTGAAACCTAAAAAAAAAACTCCACTACCCCAAAATAAGGTATTCAAAACAACCAAACACCCTCCTACCTGTCCATTTACTATACCCCTACCTAAAAAAATATTACCGACACCTAAAACAACACCCGCACCCAAACCCATAGCTCGATCCGCTCCTCCTCTTTTGAAAATCATTCCTCGATAATCAACCACACCTACACCCAAACCCACGTTCACTTCCCATTATGATCCACTAGTAGGGTCTTATGCTAAAATTTTAAGCAACCTCCTTGAGGCTTCTGTCATCACATTACCACCACTCAAACCTTACAACCCCCTCAAACCCAACCCAAAAGGGTTTGACGATACTAAAATTTGCACATACTATCATGATTCAGGGCATGATGTGGAGAATTTTAAGGCCTTGAAAACCGTCCTTAGCTAGTTGTGTCCTCCAGAGGCCAACTTTGATGATGATGACCTTCTCGACGAGGATCCTACTACACCAACACCCATTACCACACTACCCACTCAACAAACACAACCTCTACCCTCATAGCTCTTAGAGCCACCCCCAAGATTTGAAATTGACATGGTTCACATTAAAGGCACAGTCATCCTCCATGTACACGTGGGTCCCCGCACTGTTCTATAATTGTTTTATGTTTTGGAGGGGGCATTCTAATATAACTTGTTGCTTGGTAGACCTTGGATCCATGTCATGGGTTGTGTTCCTTCCACTTTACATCATTGTATAAAGTTTGAACATGAAGGACACACTTATACCATTCCAACTGACCCATCACCTTTCAAAACATGTAACATGCTTTACTAACCCAATGATGTGTTTATACCTATCAAGCCATCTACCTCTGCGACCACTACTGCTTCACCTACACCTCCACCTACCAGTACAACCGTTGCTTCTACCACACATACTTCCTCCATTCCTACCACTGCCATAACCTCCACGGTTGACCCATCAGCTTCCCAATCTGTTAACTCCACCTCCGCATTGACCTCCGACATATTATCCACACTAGCTACCTACATACCAACCGTTGATCCATTGGAATGTGTTTTTCAACACCTCACTCTTGGGGAGTAGCACCTATATAGTGTCAACACATTCCTTAATCCAGAGGAGTATGGAAGTCTTCACCAACACCCTCACTATGATCACCATATAGGAGAACAACTCCTTTATGGTCCTCCTCATCTTCATACTTGTCTCACCTATGGGGGACTTGATACTACCACTTACACACCTAAACCACCATCACAAACCTACCCATTTTCCACTGACTTCCAATAAATTACCAATCACCATTTTTCCCACACCTTCCTACACCGATGTGCATGGAATGGTTTTGGTTTTGGATTTTATGAGCAAGGCTGCCATACTGTTATTCCATGTACCCCCCAAAAACATAATGATCATAGTGGTATCAGATTCCTTGAACCACCTACCAAACAGGCCCGCATTGAACTCATTAAGGACACTAGCTCTTCTCTACCTTCTTCACTAGCTCCACCTTCATCACCATCCTCATCGACGGAGTCGATGGATCCTGAATCTATCCCTCATAACGTTTTTTTTCATAAACACCATTTCTTTGGGGCCTCTAACTTATCAATGTGAGGGTGGGGCCCCTTCCACTCTTCCCTTCATGTATCTTGAAATGATTGATGACGACACACCTATAATTAATGTCATTCAATGTCAGGATGATGAATCCATACTCACCTACCTTGGTGAAGAAGCCTCATATATTCATCAGTTGTTACCCTCTGAGACACAAACCATGTTGAATGAATCGACTATCGAGATCAACATTCATACTCAGGACGACCCGTACATCCTAAAGATCAGACAATCTTTAGATGTTGCTGAACAAGAATCCATCACTTCTTTTCTCAGAGATCATAACCATGATTTCACTTGGTCTTATGTAGACATTCCCGGTATTGACCCCACCATAGTGGTCCACAATATTGGAACCGTTCCAGATGCCAAACCCATCAAATAAAAGCTGAGAAAAATGCACCCTCGCATTGCTCTTCTCGTCAAAGAAGAACTTCAGCGCCTTCTTTCCATTTCCTTCATCTTACCCATTGATTATCCTTGTTGGATTTCTAACATTATCCCTATCACTAAAGTGACAAGGGGAATCCGCATTTGTATGGACTTCCGTGACCTCAACCTAGCCTTCCCGAAAGATGACTTTCCCTTACCTGGTATTGACTAACTGGTTGACCTCACCGCTAGTCACGAGATGATATCACTCATGGATGGCTTCTCAGGTTATAACCAAATCCTGTTTGCCCTAGAGGATCAACAAAAAACCTCATTCATCACCCCTTAGGGGACCTTCTACTATCGAGTCATGCCTTTTGGCCTTAAAAATGCTGGTGCCACATATTAGCGGGCTATGAATTACATCTTCCATGATATCATGCATCACATATTGAAATATTACGTGGATGGTCTCTTGGCCAAATCTAAATGTCGCTCCGAGAACCTTCCTTTCCTTAAAACCATCTTTGACTGCCTCATTAAATATTACATCTGCCTTCAGCCAATGAAGTGTGTCTTCGCGGTTCTTGTAGGAAAGCTCCTAGGATTTATCGTTTCCCTTCGTGGTATAGAAGTTGACCCTGCTAAAGTCAAGGACATTCTCGAAATTCCTTTGCCTACTAACCTTAAACAACTCCATATTCTGCAAGGTAAGTTGTAGTCCGTTTGTCGTTTCATTTCACAATTATCTGATCGGTGTTAACCATTTCATCATCTGCTCAAGAAGGATGTCTCCTTTAAATGGGATGATGACTATCACAAAGCTTTTGAGGCCTTAAAACAATACCTTCTCCAACCACCCGTAATCATTCCACCTAAATATGATCAAAATTTTTACCTATACATATCGGCTACTGATCATTCCTTGGAGCCATGCTCACTCATCGCAATGAGCAACATAGGGAACAGGTGGTTTATTACATAAGCTGTACTCTTTTGGACTATGAAACCTGATACAACCATCCCAATTTTTTTTTTAGCCTTATTTTTCATTGCTACCAAACTCCATCATTACCTACTCAACCACAAAACCTATGTTGTGACCAACACCGACCCTTTACACTTCATGTATGCCAAACCTTATCAAAATCAGCGTGCCACACGATGGCTTATGCTTTTAGTTGATCTTGACCTTGAATTCATTCATCAAAAGTCCATAAAGGGCCAAGCTATCGCTAGCCAATTGGCTGACACACCTATTTTCAGGGATCAACCCTCTAATTTTGACTTTCCAGATGAGTCAATTGCTACCCTTTCCCTAGATGAACCCCCTTACCAAATGATACTCTTCTTTGATAGTTCTAAGTGTCAGCATGGGGGCAGAGCTGGTATTATCCTCATTCCTCTTGATGGAGAACTCATGCCTTTTTCTTTCAAACTAGATTTTGAATGCACCAAGAATATTTCCAAATACGAAGTGCTCGTACTAGGTCTCCAAACTACCTACGGCCTAGATGTCAAATCAATCAACATCTTTGGTGATTTTCAATTGGTCATGAACCAAGTCAATGGTATGTACCAATTTCGTAACGAGATACTTCAAAAGTATAAAAATCATGTAGACATACTTTTGACCACCTTTGATCGTTACACCCTTCAAACCATCCCATGTTCAACCAACAAATTTGTAGATACCATGGCTTGCTTAGCTTCCCAAATACCTGATTCACCTGCTGATTCTAAAATCTTTGTCACCGTACAACGAATCTAATCACCTTATTATTTACCTCATGATGTTTACTCGATCGGAACCACTACCCCTGACCTGAGTGACCTTTGGTATAAACAATACTCCAATTACCTTTCTATCTCCATCTTACCTCCTGTTCTCACCCGTAATGGACAACATGCCTTCCTTAAAAAGGTTTCTCGTTACGTCATCCTAGGGGGACTCCTCTATAAACGTGGCTTTGATGGTATTCTCTTACAATGCCTCACAAGTTCTGAAATTTCTTATACCATTAAGGAGGTTCATGATGGCATATGTGGAGGTCACTTTAGTGGCCTTGTTATTGCTAAACGTATTCTTTGCCTAGGCTATTACTGGCTAACCCTCAACCATGATTTTTATGACTACGTCAAACGTTGTGTAAAATGCCAACAACATTCCAATCTTCATCATACACCTCGTCATGCCTTACAGGTCGCTTGCGACCTCTGGCCCTTCTCTCAATGGGGTTTGGATCTTGTCAGAGATATCAATCCTTATTCTTCCCAACACCATCAATAGATCATCACTGCTACCAAATACTACACAAAATGGGTGGAAGCCATACCACTCATCTCTATGAAAGCTGAGAAAATATGTGAGTTCATTAACCATCACATCATTTGTCACTTTGGTGTTCCTCATCACCTCGTCACTGACAATGGAAAACAATTCAAAAACAAAACATTACAAAAAATTTGTGACATCTTTGGCATTCAACTTAGTTTCTCATCACCTTATTACCCATAAACCAATGGCCAAGATGAATCCGCTAACAAAACCCTTATCAAAATTCTCATGAAAGTGGTTGATGATACTATGAAGGATTGGCATACGCACATTCCTTTCGCCATGTGGGCATACCACACTAGTATTCACACTTCCACTACGAGCACACCATTTTTTCTGGTCTATGGTACAAAGGATGTTCTACCTCTTGAAGTACAGATCCCCTCACTCCACATTTCTCTCCATGATATGCTCACTGATGAAGAATTTTGTCAGGACCGTTTAGAATAGCTAAAGTTATTAGAAAAATGTCGTCTTAACGCTCTGGATCAACTTCAAGTTTACCAACAATGTATCAAACATGCCTATGACAAACATGTTCATGAATGAACCTTCCAAGTTGGTTACCTTGTCCTAAAAGAAAATCAACATGTAACCAAAGCGGAAAAAAGTAAACGGGGAAAATTTGCTCATAATTGTCTTGGACCATACACCATAACTCATGCCTATGGATCAAGTGCTTATCGTTTATCTTCTCTTAATGGTAAACTTGAACTTGAGCCTCTTAATGCCTTGCATCTTCAACCATTCTATTATTGACTCATCATCCTACCTCACCCTTTGTTTGTTTCCAGGCTCGTCCCTTGAGCGCTACCCACTCCATACATCTCCCTAACAATTAAATAAGAATCATGTGAGTACCCGTCACTTGTTATATTCTCTTGAATATGTATACCAAGGTGCTGCACATAGCATGATTATCATGGATATGTTTCATCTACCTTTAGATGAGATCCCATGGTCATTTCACCATGCTTTTTGAACAAGAATTTTATTCTTCACCTTGGTCTTGTCCATGACTTCAAAGACCTAACATGGGACCAAACTCCTTGAGTCAAACTTCTAATAAAAAGATGACTCCCTCAAAAGGACATCTTCCTCTTGAATAATTGCTGCTATAAATAGACTGCTCCTCGAAGGATAGCTATGTAAAGATCTTAAAATAAAAAAATAGAGCAACCAAAGCTTCCCACATCGATCAGCTTCACGAAGACATCAAGGAGTTCAATTTTATTTTATCCCATATAGACTTCCCGCATCGATTAGTCTATCAAAACAAAAAATAAATTAGTCATGGACTTGCCCATTGTTACCTAGGACCTCTTGCACGAAGGGCTTGTTACTCATACCATATAAAATTAACTACCTTTCACCCTTCTTACCATTCCCACTCTCATTTCTTCATTTCCTTAAGGGACATCATAGAATTTAGACATTTGGTGATCCTGTGACTACTTTTCATCGTAGAACAGTCAATCATGCCATGTCTTTAGGGTCTTACATTCATCACCTCCTCCAAGGTATGATCTACTCAGTATGATCCTACCCAATCAGGTGGCTTTATTGTCCCCTCTTATCTTTTAACCATCTTTGTTTATGTTTTGATTATCTTATACAGGACTTGGTCCTTGACATTTGCTTTTGGGGTAATCTTCTTCTTTCACCACAATCACCCCCACCTAAATCATGTTAGCTATAATCTACCCACACCTAGTAGATCTAAACCCACAACATGCCCAATAACCTACCAACTCATTCTCACACCTCCTCATTTTCTTCCCTAGCTTATGGGAGAACTACATTGGCTTGAGGTCCCTTTTTGCCGGGACTATGTAAACAACACTCTGAGGGCATGGGACCCTTGGAGGTTAGCTCAGAAATTATCTACCCTAAACAATTCATCTTCCATGTTCCCCACCATTTACACCACATCTCACTTATTTTCCCTTTTATATACAAAATTGGAAATTAAGCCACATACATAACAAGTTGCTTCATATTTTATACATTTATTACACCTACCATATCTCTATCATCATTATGTATAGATTACACCACATCTCACATATGACCCATAATATCATTCATTACAAAAAGTAATGAATCACAACTTCACCTACTTTCAACATGACCATGCCTATAACGTGACTCAATCCATGCCTAACCAAACCGAACTCAACCATGCCTACCAATCCGACTCAATCCATGCTTAACCAATCTAACTCATCCATGCCTAACCAAACATAACTCAACCATACCTAACCAACCTAACTCATCCATGCCTATAACCTGACTCAATCCATGCCTAACCAAACCTAACTCAACCATGCCTAACCAATCTGACTCGATCCATGCCTAACTCACCTAATTTCCATCCATATCGAAATAAAAAATCCATATCTCATCTACCACAAGCCATAAACCAATATCTCATAAACACATCAACAAATCAAAAAATACCATGTATCTCATCATAGAAATCAATAAATGTGTATCTTAATATACATGCCTATCTCATCATGTCCATCGTCTCAAAATTTTGGCGTGTAGGCCGATATACAATACAAAATGTCATCGGCACGCAAAAAAGTCTCATATATACGAAAAATAATGAATCAATACAAAATATCTTTGGCACATAGGCCGGTATATGCTCAAACTATACAAATCACTCATACATCCTCACTGTCTTCAGTACACAGGCCAGTATATATATCAAAAAAATAACTAGTATACATCAAAAACAAGGTGACAACATATCAGGCATCTCACCACATGTCCTCCATCTCTATGTCACCTGTACCCTTGGCCTCCTATGTCCCTGGTGGCACCTCACCTAGAGTTGGTCACTGTGCGCTAGTGGCCTCTCCCTGATCGGGCCTCAGAGCTTGCTGACCTCATGTGCTCTCCACAATATGAGTACAAGATCTTATCCTCTCATTAGACACTTGCTGTGCCTTGTACTCAACATAGGATATGAAATATATCCCTGTTATCCTGTAAAATTGACAAGGGAAATTTTACCAATAACCATACCGAAAATTTTGTTCCGATCTCTCGTCAGGGATCCCTTGCGTTCAGAACGTTGCAAAATCCCTTTTCTGGGAAATCTAGTTTTCCGAACTTAGTCATTTTTGGTCTTTTGGCTGGGCGCATGGAATTACTATGTAACATCAACTTTTGGTGCGCCCCCTTTAAATCCTTTGGCGCATGGTTCTTCGTGTCAACAGACCTTTTGGTGTTCCTTGATATGTTGAGTCTTTCCTGCGTGTGCCGTGGTGCATGCACCTTCGTGTTAGCAACCCTTTTGTTGCGCTACTTTTCGGTGCGCCAAGGGTGCACATATTCTTGTTGTCGACACCCCTTTCGGTGCACCAAAGGCGCACATAAATTCGTGTTGTCAGGTGCTTTGGTGCACCAAAGGCGCATGCTTTCATATGTCGACAATTATTTCCATGCGCCACTTGAAAAAAGTTGGTGGCACATTTATTACTGACTCACCTATATATATATAGGCGCGCCTGTAATGTCATTATCACCAGAGCAATCACGTTTTTCTTATTATATTCTCTGAGCCTGTCAGCGCAACTGCCCTGTCATTTTGAAACACGTAGTGGACCTGTTTGCACGTTCTTCGCTATTTATCCAGGTAAGAGGTTCTTATCTCTTTCGTGTGTTTTGCATTTTTGGTTCTTTGTTTACTTGATGGTCTGGTTTTGGATTAGGAAAGAATGAAATATTGAACTAGCTCCCCCCTGCTTTCTTTCCACATATTCCTCCCCCTCTTTCTAGATCTGCTGGTAGAGGAAGTTGTTCTGAATTCATGGTTTGAACCACTTTTGTTTAAGCCGTTTCTTTACAAAAATGACCCTGCAAAAAAGAAAAGAGAAGCTAAACCATATGAAAAACCCCTCTGAGAATAATTAAAGCTCTAAGAGAGACTGTATGTTTCCTTTTCCCCTTGGCGCATCTGTCACCCCTACAACATGATCAAAACCTGCACCAATGGTGCACCCATTATGCTTATTACATCAAGAACATTTGCACCCTCAAGGTGCGCCTCCTTCGCATGTTGCAAGTGCTAGCCTTGCGCCCTCTTTGGTGCACCAACCTTATTTGTTGCATTACTTAAACATGCACCTCTTGGGCACACCCTGCACTTGTGCAACATCAGCTTAAATCTGCACCAAGTGTAAAACTATCAAATGCGCGAGCACATTCCCCATTACAACAACATCATGTTGTGTAGACCCTCTGTGCGTCACGCGCCATAAACCTTTGGCACACAAAATGTACATGTTACACCAACCATATATTCGCCAGTGGCACATCCTGTCTCTACGTAACATGGTGTTTCCATGCACCCTTTACAAAAATGCACCCTATAGTCTCTATGCGCCATGTGCCCTTGGCGCTAATTTAACCCTTACAACACCTTTTTTCTGTGCGCCTTACCTATTTGGCCTTGTAAGCTGTAGCTTTCATGCACCCTGCACCCTGAGCCTCGAAATCGCTAACTCTTTCTTCTGTTAACACTTTAATGGAAGATCAAATGACTAATACAACCTTTTTGTATTGGGTTTCACTTCTTCTCCGTGCAAATCAGCAATTAAGCTTAGAAGAACATATGTCTACATCAAGTAGGAGACCTACCAAATCCAAAGGCAAGGCCAAACTCACAGAAGAAGAGATGAAATATAAATATTATAGGGTTAGAATGCCTAACTCCCAGGCTGAATGCGACCTAGACATCAGAGACTCAGATTTGGGTCACATTGATATGGAGGAATTTTGGGTCAAGACTCAAAAGGTAATGAGAAGTCCATGGATGGACAAACTAATGAGCAGTGCCCTACACTTCACTGGAGGAATCCCAGTCAGCACCGTTAACAATGAATTCATGATGGTGGTTGCCCGGTGTTACAACAAGGACACAAGGTGTGTCGTAAATGACAAGGGCGAAGTCATCATTAACCTCATTGCCCACCACTTCGAAATAATACTCGGCATTCCTCATCATCGGCACTTTTTGGCCATCAACCGAGAGGATTGTATTAAGGCCTGGGACGACAACAAAGATCAATGCATGCAGCTGATGAACAAGGTCTATTTGAAAAACAAAAAGGTAGTGACCCGATGGCCACAAATCATTCAACGCAATGATTTTTCGGAGGAGCTTAGTGACACCATCACATTCCTGAGCAGGGTCTTTGGGGTTCCTGATGCCCACTTTTTCCATAAATGGATGCTGCGGTACTTAGAGACCATGAACAAGAATGTGCCCGATCAGCGCTTTTGCTGGGGAGAGAGTAATAAGCAGCACAATCTCTGAGTAACTTCAACAATTTAATATAATAGGGAGATTCTACATGAATTCCTATGTTGTTTGCGCTACAACATCAGAAACAGACTACCTAGGCCTAATGCGGAGTGGGGTTTGGCCTTAGGTCAAAATATATGAATACTACCCAGAGTTGAGGTTGGAAAATAGCATCCCTCAATTCACGAAGATCAACGATGTGTTTTTCTACCACATCATCTACTTGTTGAGGCAAAATATGACTTACGGTCGCATGACCAAGAGCATAGTGGTAGCCACTGAGAAATGGGGGGGCCCTATTCACCCAATTTCCCATGTTCACCTATCTAAGGGCAGCCAACTTCTTAGGAGAGCCAACTAGACTGCCAAGGTATGCTGGACCCAAGATGATTTTGCTAGAGCTGTCAAGGCAGCTAATCACCTATCATGAGAAGTGCCTCAAAAGAAAGAAGGGTGGAACTCCTTTCCCCCTCACAGTGGGCAGATATACATGCCTTACCCATCACAAGGCAAAGGACATGTTCGCAGAGCTGGAGTTACTTAATTTGAAACATGATTTCCCGGCTAGGCCTACCTTCGACCCCAGAAGTTGTCTACCAAGGGCTAAGCTAGATCCAATCCACATCCCTCAGATCGAAGACATCTACATCGACGTCATTCATGAGGTTGAGCTCAGGAGAAAGGACCATTCTCGTTTAGCCTTGGCATAAATCATCCAATACGGGGTAGAAATTGTCCCTAGAGGCTTCCAAACTACGGAGGATGAAGTAGACTAAGTATATACTAACACAGATGGGGACAATTGGCCTTTTCTAGCCATTGATAGAACTAAGGCACCTCAGACGATTGACGAGAGGGTCAAGGAAACTCTGCGCAGAACAGAGCATTGGTGCC
Organism: Taxus chinensis; assembly: GCA_019776745.2. Classification (NCBI taxonomy): domain Eukaryota; kingdom Viridiplantae; phylum Streptophyta; class Pinopsida; order Cupressales; family Taxaceae; genus Taxus; species Taxus chinensis. The sequence continues at coordinate 196,086,570 of CM034150.1, forward strand.
GGATGAATGGATTAATCTACCTCCGGGTTGATTTCACAACCTCCCCATTGTGTAACGTACCTCCTCAATCTAAACAATAGCCTAAAGGCAAGGGCAAAGGTATAGATGGTGAATCCAGCACCACTCAAGAAGAAGCTCCTGAGATTCCTCTTTTCGCGGAACCCAAACAGGTCATAACTCTGGTTATGCCAGAGAAAGAAGCATAAGAGGATGTTCCAATAGGCCCATCCACTCAGGATGTCGGCATTGCTACAACAACCGAGGTCCCTTCTGTCCCTTCTTCTTCTCTTCCTTCCCCTCCTCGAGTGACTCAAGTGACCATCCCTTTTGTCGTGTCCTCTCCCACTTCTTCTACTAGTCCCCCCGCTTCTTCGTCTATCTTCTCTTCCCTCACGGATATTTCCCCCTCCATTTCTTCCCTCATCTCTGAGCTCCCTTCCCTTCCTATGTCTTCCTCAGCTATAGTATCCCTTTCTCCCATGGGCACTTCTTCGGCTGTTCTCTCCATGCCGCCACCACGTGTCTCCACGTTTTTCCCTTCTTCTACTGCGGCTCCCCCTTCTCTATTTCTGGCCCTTCTCCCATAAGTCCATCCTGGATCTCCCAGCAGGGGTTAAGTCAGCAAAAGAGGAGAGTTCCCATCGCTCTGATGGACTTTTCTTAAATCCCGTCTAAGGGGGTAAAGAAGCAGAAGCCTGTCGTACGCTTCTCTCAAAGTGCTAAGGGAGAGAGGGTTATGGAGATCGCATACCCCAATCCTCTCAAGGAGAAAAAGGATCTGTCTCTGACAGATTATACTGTGACCCAAGTCACAATGGGGACGTCTTCTGAAAGCCTTTAGGGGGAGGCCCTTTCTGCAGTTGACGCCCTCTACAAGAAACTTTAGGAAACAAAAGAGGAGAAAAGGCAACTGAAAGAGAAAAATAAATATCTACTCCAAGCCTTACAGAAAATGGGCAATGCGCCTCCCACAACTACCGCTGAGACTTCTAAGCTTCTGAGCCAGGAGAAAATAAATGAATATGCAAAGATTGGTGAGCAGGCTATGGCCATTTCCACTTGGAGGAGCCAGATCCTCAAAGATAGTTAAGAAGTAATCACCAAGTTCTCTGACTTGTATTTGAACATCAACAAGGTGAATAAAGAGCTCCAAACGTTAGTGGGACCCATATCGGAAGAGCTAGAACATGCTAGACTGTAGCACGAGACCTTTCAACAAATGTTCAACTGTTTAGTCAAAGATCTGGTCAAGTTCGGCGTCTTTGGCCATCCTAGGGTCCTCAACAAAGTCACGTCCACTCTGGATTACCGGGTGGATCAGTTGGAATTTGTCCTTGAAAAGATCGACAAAGTGAAAGAAGAAGCCCTAGACGCGATGCACCAAATGGAACGAATCATTCTCAACATGACACCAGGGTTGCTTACTCCTTCCTTCACTTTAAGAAAAGCTGATGAAACCATCCAGATCTTCAAGGAGTTCATTTCTCAAGGGATGGGGCCAGAGGTTACTTTTGACACAGAGTCTATCAACAACTTGCTGGCCTGTTGGGACTTCATTGGGTTACTCATTGAAGCGGAAAAGGACTATTCCAAACTCCCCAAGAAACTCATAGATGAGCGGGAGACTTGTGAGGCGATCAGTGAGAGGCACAAGGATCCTTCCCAGGATCAACTTGGTCCCATGATCAACAAGTTTATGGAATACCGCTCTCAATTCCACATCTCGTCACCTAAGCAGCAGCAAAAGCAGGCTACTCCCTTTCAGCCACAGGATGACGATGATGAATAGTTATTCTTCTTCTTCTTCTTCTTCTCTCTCTTCTTCGAATTTATTTTAAAATATCTAAAGTACGTTGGCACAAACGACGACATCATCCATGTTGCACCATGGGATGATGTCATCCATCAAGTTGTCAAAAGTCAACATGACTTTTAGATATTTTGTAAATAGCTTTGTAAATAAGTGGTTGGCTCCTTTTTGCCTTCTTTTCTCTCCTTCTTCTATAAATACCCCAATACTTGTTGTATTGGGCATGGCTGAATATCTTTTAGATGAAAAATAGGAGTAAGGAGAAAAGACTGAGATTTTTGTAACAGAAGGATTATTAATACAATATTTAGACTTTGTGCTGAATACGCGTGTTATTTGCATCAAATCTTTCTTATGTCTGATCTATGTGTTTATTCTGTTAAATCTGCTCCTATTCTATCGTCATTTATTCATCATCAGTATTGGTTTGCTCGTTTATGCAAGTAGGTTTGGCTCTGTTTACTACCAATCCCAAAACATAAACCTTCTGACCTTTCTACTTTGGAATTCATTTCTTTTCTTCCTTTTGACCTGCTCTTTCTTCATCCCCTCTTCCTTTCCTTTCTTTTCGCAGTTGAAACACCCCTACTGGGATGAGATCCCAAACCCCCGAAGGCAGAATTTGTGAGACTTGCACAGATTCCTGCTGGTAGAATAGCAATAAACTAGTTTCACTTTGCTAACTCAAAAAGGGGCTATGCCCTGCACATTTTTGGCTCGTTTATCCATAGATCTGCCCAAGCGACATATTTTTAGACCAAAAATCCTGACCACCATAAGTTAGTCCTGATAGTATCTTGCCTTACCTAGGGCATCCCATAACATGGATACAGGCACGGTCTGTGGTGGTCCCATAGGTCTTGGCCCCTGTACCTACCCTGCAGCAACCTGCCTTGAGCCTGCTTGTGAACTGGGACCTACTCTCAGTGCCTGTGGTGGTGCCCCCTTACCCCTTTACCTGTATTTGGGCTTGTAAGACCCCAATCTATGCTTGGGTTGTGGGTAACTAGACTTGTAAACCTGCCACCTAAGCCTGTAAGGTTGCCACTTGACCATCCCCCCTAACCATCTCCATCTCCTCCATCTGCCATCTGGGCCTGTAGATTGGCCACTTGTACATGTAGGTGTGCTACCTCTACCTCTAAACCCTCTAGCTATGTTGATAGTATACCCAACTGGGTAATCATCGTAGCTACCTACCCCTGTAGGGCATCTCTTTGCACTATAATAATAGCTAGGTCTGGATACCCTGATCTGGGTGGTATGACTCATAACTGAGCCACCCACCACTACCTGTACCTGTCTGTACATCCAGTGTCATCTATCCACTGATCCACTGGCTGCCCCTCCTCCCCTTTGGGTACTATAGGATGTGGTAGAGGTAGGGGCCTCTCCACGTCATCTCTCTGATATTGTGGGAAGGGCGGAGGAATGTCCTGTAAGAGCTCAAAATGCCATTGGACTCTTTCTATCAGGATCATCTCATCCTTCCTAACACGGCGACCCTGTATCCACCTCTCTAGCTAGAGTTCAGCGAGCTCCTCATGCATATGCCTATTTGAGGGGAATCCCACATATGGCATCTATATAATGTCCACGCCAGACAATCCCTCCATAAACTACCGAAAATGGGCCACATCATGTGTCAGCCTATCCGATCTCCACTCTCCTATCACCGGAACCCATATCCTGTATCCCACCCGCACAAATCTAGGTGGGAATGAATCTGCTTGGGGCATCCCTATAGGTCACATGCACACTATGTGCTCGTATGCCCAACAGTGTAGTATAAATGTACAACACAGGCTAAACCTGCATAGCCTCCCATATGCCCATAACTCTTTGTATTGCTGCACCAAGAATGCTGGTGCCTAGGAAAAGCATGTCTCATGCACCATCATATCATGGAGTATGCCTATCAGTGATTGGGGAAAGCATCCACCCTTTGCATCTGATAGTGCATAGTAGCACACTACCTCCATCAACAGAACCACTAGCCTCGTCTCATCTAGACGGGCTAGGTACATCTCTCCATAGCTCAAACTGGTGCTATGGAATCTCAGATCAGCTGCCCCCTCACCAAAATTTTTCTCAATTAGCTCCTATGAGGCCTCGAAGGAGATAGAGTAAACCTGGGCACCCAATATGGGTAACTGCAAAATCTGAAACATGTCCTCTAGGGTGATAGTCATCTCACCCCTCGGTAGGTGGAACGTGTTGGTCGCGGGATCCCATATATCGATGAGCATGACCATCAAGCTGGGATACCGAACAACATGTCTGTAGCAACAAACCCCACTCAAGCCCTCTTCCTTCACATGCTATAGCTCCAATGGGGTCACTGCGCTGTGTAATGTCACCTGTAGAGGTAGAACCCTATCCCGCATATTTAATTGCACTCTCCTCTACATCCAATCCAAGCACGACATTAATCCACATTTACCATAACCATATTCACTAATTCTCATTGCCCTCCACCCTATTTTCACCCTACCCATCTCAACTACCTAGCCCACATCACTTTTGCACCTTTGTGCCTAAAAACCTGACTGATACCAGTTCATCCTAACTCACTTCAGTCACCCTTAACCTGACATTGGTCACCTACTTGGTGACCGATACCGGTTCAACCTTACCAACCATGGTTACCACTTAACTGGCATCAGTCACCTGTTTGGTGACCGATACTGGTTCCACCCAACCGACGCTAGCCACACTTGACTGACACCGGTCATTGTCACAGAAAAACCCGCATCTTCCCAAAACCCCCCTTTTTCTAAAACCCTCTCCCTGCCCCTTTTACCCCACCTACAATGACCTAAACTGCCCCTGGACCTCTACCCACCCCACCTATACAATTTACTACCCTCCCCCTTTCTCTTTTTTCCTACTATTCCCCCCATACCCAGATTTAATTTTTGCCCACCCACAAAAAACAAAAAACTGACAAACCAACATTTTTATATACCAACCTCTAATCTAACCACACAACAATGTAGCATAGGGTGCTTACCTCGTCACACTACCTCCATCTCAGTGGCACATCTGGCTGCTATACTGGTGGCCCACCTGATCCCTCTCCGGCCTCTGCCATCACCGAATATCTACTCATAACCTCTAACCAATCCAATCTCTCCTAGATCTGGTGGACTCGCTGCTCACCAATAAAAAAAAGAGAGCAAATGAAGTTTCCCGCATCGATCAGCTTCACAAATACCTCAAGGAGTTCAATTTTATTTTATCCCATATAGACTTCTCGCATCGATTAGTCTATCAAAACAAAAAAAAAATAGTCATGGAGTTGCCCATTGTGACCTAGGACCTCTTGCCCGAAGGGCATGTTACTCATACCATATAAAATTAACTACCTTTCACCCTTCTTACCATTCCCACTCTCATTTCCTCATTTCCTCAAGGGACATCTTAGAATTTAGACATTTGGTGATCCTATGACTACTTTTCATCATAGAACAGTCAATTGTGCCATGTATTAAGGGTCTTATGTTCATCACCTCCTCCAAGGTATGGTCTACTCGATATGATCCTACCCAATCAGGTGGCTTTATTGTCCCCTCTTGTCTTTTAACCATCTTTGTTTACGTTTTGATTATCTTATACCGGACTTGGTCCATAACATTTACTTTTGGGGTAATCTTCTTCTTTCACCACAATCACCCCCACCTACATCATTTTACCTATAATCTACCCAAACCTAGTAGATCTAAACCCACAACATGCCCAAAAACCTACCAACTCATTTTCACACCTCCTCATTTTCTTCCCTAGATTATGAGAAAATAACATCGTCCTGAGGTCCCTTTTTGCTAGGACTATGTAGGTAGAAATCCAAGGGAATGGGGCCCTTGGAGGTTAGCTCGGCCATTCTCTACCCTAAACAATTCATCTTCTATGTTCCCCACCATTTACACCACATCTCACTTAGTTTCCCTTTTATATACAAAATTAGAAATTAAGCCACATACATAACAAGTTGCTTCATATTTTATACATTTATTACACCTACCATATCTCTATCATCACTATGTATAGATTACACCACATCTCACATATGATCGATAGTATCATTCATTACAAAAAATAATGAATCACAACTTCACCTACTTTAAACACGACCATGCCTATAACGTGACTCAATCCATGCCTAACCAAACCTAACTCAACCATGCCTACCAATCTGACTCGATCCATGCCTAACCAATCTAACTCATCCATGCTGAACCAAACCTAACTCAACCATGCCTACCAATCTAACTCGATCCATGTCTAACCAATCTAACTCATCCATGCCGAACCAAACCTAACTCAACCATGTCTAATAGACCTAACTCATCCATGCCTATAACCTGACTCAATCCATGCCTAACCAAACCTAACTCAACTATGCCTAACCAATCTAACTCGATCCATGCCTAAAATGACCTAACTCCATCATGCCTAACTCACCTAATTTCCAACCATATCAAAACAAAAAATCCATATCTCATCTACCACACGCCATAAACCAATATCTCATAAACATATAAACAAATCACAAAATACCATGTATCTCATCATATAAATCAATACATGTGTATCTCAATATACATGACTATCTCATCATGCCCATCATCTCAAAATGTCAGGACATAGGCTGATATACAATAAAAAATGTCATTGGCATGTAGGCCGGTCCCATATATACAAAAATAATGAATCAATACAAAATCTCTTCAGCACGTAGGTTGGTATATGCTCAAAATATACAAATCACTCATACATCCTCACTGTCTTCGGCACGCAGGCTGGTATATGTATATAAAAAATAACTAGTATACATTAAAAACCAGGTGACCATATATCAAGCATCTCATCGGATGTCCTCCATCTCTGTCACCTATACCCTCGGCCTCCTGTGTCCATGGTGGTACTGTACGTACCCAAAATTGTAAGGTACTGTACTGCCGGAACAGTGTAACAAGTTCCCAATTGATGATACAAGTCTCCTCGCAAGGTGTTCAGGATCTGGAAAAGCCCTTGAAGTATTCGTTAACATCCCGCATGCCCCGCTTAGCCCCCACGCCCTTTGTTTTCCCCTTTTTCCCTCTTTCCTTGGCCTCTTGATCTTCAGTAACGAAACCGCCGCCCTACAGGGCGGCGGTCTCGTGACTGCCGCCCTGCTCAGAGCGACGGTCATGCGCGCATTTTCCAGAACATTCTTTTGACGCGACTCGCGTGAAATATCACGATTCACCAGCTTTTCCTTGCCGACTTGAGCATGCATTTATGTTTTTGGTCCCCTGGAATAGTGTTTTTCCTTTGTTTATTGTTTAGGAGTTCAGTTTGGTTTTGATTTTTGGGTGATTGAATTCCTATAAATGCATGGCTTGTGCTCAAACAAATGGCCTGGATTTTGAAGACTGATCTTTTCTCTCATCTCCTTATTTTAGTATTTTAGTTTGTTATCCTGTTTAAGAAGCCATAGTTTTATTTCACTTGCATCTTTAGTTAGATTACTCAGCTGTTGGTAAGCCACATACCCATCTTGTGCAGGCAGTGCTGCCATTTCATCCAGTCTAGTCTGAAGCTTGCCTCTGAATTTTCTCTTTGCTGTAGATTTAATTTTCATTGTTGCTTAGAGTTCTTAGTTCAGTTCATTATATGCCTGGTTAGCTTTATTCAGCTATTGGTAAGCCACATATCCAACTTGTGCAAACAGTGTTGTTATTTTATCCAATCTATTGGAACAGAATAGCTTAGGAAGCCATTAAAGTTGCAGGTTTTGCTCTTCGAATAAGATAGTTACAGGTTCTGGTCACTTCATATTGCATGACTTGCAGTAAAATCCCGCTAGGAATCGCATAAGCCAAGCTCTGTACTCTTGCGCTATCCCTCTCCTACTCACATTTTCGGTCTGCATTCTGAGCTGTCCTTGTCCCAATATCTACTCCTATCGATGCTAGTATTACACGCTTTTCTGGATCCATGTGAACATGAAAGAACAAGGAGATCACACTGAGGGGACAAGGTCACACACACCATCAGATTCGCCACTGTTCTGCGAAATCCAGGTTTTAACTTTCAAAATTTCTAGTTAGAATCATATCAAATAAAGTAGATAAATTGCTTCATTTCAGTAAATTCTATTCTTGATATTGTCAGGGAAGCTGTGAGGATTGATAGTTTCTGAGAAACTATGATTCACTCCTCACTTCTGAGGTAGGATCGAGAATCTTGCAGATAAATTAGACGAGCTATTTTATTTATTTAGAATAATTCTACAAATCACACAGGAAAATAACTACACTCGGTTATCTTGTCTGTTTTAAAATATTGTTTGGTTATTATTCCTAGATACGCTTAAAATAGTTTGCTTTCCTTAAAATTGTTAAAAGATTTCTTAGAAGAATAAAAGTTATATATGTTAGATTTAGTCCACATAGTTAAAATTTGCTTCATTACAGTTAGATTTACATTTCGTTTCGTATGACAATCATAGGACCTCAAGATCCCAGGGAATATATATTTGAGCCAATCGTGCCTCAACAAAACCTCGTCACAGTAATAGTTGACATAGACCAAAATCTCAGAATACAAGTATTCCGAACAACCACAGATTTACAACTGATCAGTTCTCAATTAAGAGGGTTAAACATAGAAGACGACCAAGCACACACGTTTTGGTTGAACCAACCAAACTACAGATTGACCTAGGTAAAGCACTCACATGACTGTAAGGGTTCGAAAGAGAACAAACCTTTGGTTGTGATCCCTTGGTCCCATAGCCAGGTGCAGGAGACACTCTCACAGACATAGACACTGGTTTGAGGATCCAAGTTACACAAATGCCTGCGAGATATTATGAGAAAATCACAAAGTTATTGGTCCTAAACATAGAAGCTGAGAAAGCATACGATTATTGGATACTAGGGATTAGAAATTGATTTCGCGTATGACCATAACAGGACCGCAACAACCAAGAGTCTATGGTTGTGATCCACAGATCCCACAGCCCAACGAGTCCACAAGTCAATCAGATATAGACACTACCCTATGCACCTTGGTATTTAGATCCACTCCACTTCCACACATCATCATCGAAAAATTGTCCTTATTAGATATAGTGGCTAAGGAAGCTAGACAATTCTAGACTAGGCCAGAGAATCGTCTGTAGAGTCAATTATATTCACCATCCACTATATGACCTTATCATGAGACATACACGAAACTATCCCAGGTCATTTTCCACATATTCCACAACCCATAGATCGAATCACGCCAGAGCTCGATATTGATTGGAGCCTTCGAGCAGTCATCCTTGCCGATCGATCTATCAAACCAGTCCAAGTTAGAAGGGCCTTCTTTGCCTTAGATTCATAAATTCTACTACTGCGTGTCGAAGACATTAGACTGCCTAACTAGTTTTTCTGCATCCCACGCATATTCTACCCCCACCAGCTGTCTCAGCACGACCTCAAGAGGTCGGGTACGCGGAATATTTACCTGTAGATTCTCACACTCACCTGTCACTTTTCTGGCGTACAGGTACCTCGCCTAGAGCTAGTCACCATGCGCTAGTGGCCTCTCCCTGATTGGACCTCGAAGCTTGCTGACCTCATGTGCTCTCCACACTATCAGTGTGGGATATCATCCTCTCACTGGATGCCTGATATGCCAGGTACTCAGAATAGGATATGAAATCTATACTAGCCGCCATACGTTGGTCCTGATAGTATCTTGCCTCACCTAGGGCATCCTGTAACCTGGATATAGACACAGTCTATGGTGGTCCCATAGGTCTCAGCCCCTATACCTACCTTGCAGCAACCTACCCTGTGCCTACTTGTGAATTGGGACCTGCTCCCAGTGCCTGTGGTGGTGCCCCCTAACCCTTTGCCTTTGTCTGGGCCTGTAAGGCCCTAATCTTTTCTTGGGTTAAGGCCAACTAGCCTTGTAAACCTGCCACATGAGCCTATAAGGCTACCACCTAACCATCCCCCCTGACCATCTCCATTTCCTCCATCTCCTCCATCCACCATTTGGGCCTGCATACTGGCCACTTGTATGTGTAGCTCTGCTACCTCTACCTCTGAACCCTCCAGCTATGTCTACAGTATACCCAACTAGGTAATCATCATAACTACCTGCCCCTGTAGGGCGTCTCTTTGCACTATAATGGTAGCTAGGTCTGGCTGCCCTGGTCTAGGTGGTATCGCTCATAACTGAGCCACCCACCACTACCTGTAACTATCTTTACATCCAGTTTCATCTATCCACCAATCCACTGGTTGCTCCTCCTCCCCTTTGGGCATTGTAGGCTATGGTAGAGGTAGGGGCTGTCATCACCAATCCGGCACTATGATAATTCTTCACTGGGAACTCCTCGTGCTATGATTATTTACTAATGCACAGCCTTTAGTTTGGTGGATGTAATCTGGAAACAAAACAACAACCGAACACAAGAATACCATCGACTATGATAAGATGGAATGATGACAAATCTGAAATATCAAAGTAAATTATAATATTAACATGAAATTGTTACAATCTCACCCATGAGGTACTTCAACAAGACTATGGGAGAAACTTTACAATTACACCTCTCGATGACTTCTTCAACACACCTTTAACTGATGGCTTCCTTTGCACACTTCCTACAATATTTCTCACTACTTCTTTCTATGCTAAATGAGGGGGGTGGCCTCTCTATTTATAGGACTTCTAGGCTTATCCATCCTATCTCTAAGATAGGATAAGAAATCCACTCTGACGAATCATATTCCATACCTTAACTCTTATCTGTACATGTAAGCTTATCTCTTAAGATAAGATAAACCTTATCATTTTACATGGGTTCCACATTTTTAGACTTTTTACAAATAAAATACATAAAATATTTATGACCTCACTCCTTGTCCTTATTACCAATATAATATTTCTAATTCCTAATCATGTAGACCCTACTTCTCTAATTACCCAAACTTTGACATTTTAACATTACTGGACCACTTACGACGAATATTTACTTTTTACAATATTCCTATTGTACTTTGACTGTTACCGTACTCCACATTATTGGCGACACCGTACTGACGGTGCCGTTATCTTCTATCAGATGCTACTACTAATTATACTTAACAACATCCTATTCCTAATACATACATTAATGAAATAGAAATTATGGAGGAAAATTTTAGTGTCGACATCTTCCCCCTTCCTAGCTTCTACTCCGTCCTCGGAGTAGACTATACTGGTGCTTGGAAAATATTTAACTTGTCGTGGTTGACCCATTTCATAATGGGAGTGCCATCCAATTCCTCCAGTCGGTACGTACCATTTTCATGCACAACTGCTATTTTGTAGGGCCCCATCCATTTTGGAAGAAATTTTCTCTGTCTTCTTTTTTTGTATCTGGAATCATATACTAGGACCAAGTCATTCACATGAAATGGAGACCATCGGATCTTTTGATCAAAGTATTCCTTCTGCTTCATTTTCTTCTTATGTCTTGTATCCTTTGCTATTTCCCTCATTTCCTCTAGCAAATGAAGATGTACCAACCTTTCTTTTATTGAATCAATTTCATCCATCCTTTCATTTTTCATAACTCTCACAGTGGGAATATCAAACTCAATAGGAAGAACTGGATCAATGCCATAGGCCAACTAAAATGGGGAGTATCCTGTTGCTGACTTTGATGTTACCCTATATGCCCACAATGCTGCATGAATCCTTTTATCCCATTTATGTACCTGCAAGGCTGCATCTTTTGCTAGAATTTGACACAACACAAAATTTGTTCGTTCCACCTGTCCATTTGTGCTTGGCTTGTATGTTGTTGCCTTCCTGTGCTTAATAGAAAACTTATTGACTAGGGCTTCTACCACCTCATTAATGAAGTGGCTTCCTTGATCTATTACAATTTCTAATGGACAACCAAATCTGGTGACAATGCATTCATATATGAACCTTGCCACTTCATCCATGGAAGCTGTTTTCAATGGCCTAGCTTCAACCCACTTGGTTAAATAATCTGTGGCAACTACAATATACTTATTTTGGCGTGATGTAGTTGGAAGTGGACCTACAATGTCTATTCCCCACTTTTCAAAGGGACCAAGTGGAAGAATGGGACACAATGGAGCTGATGAAGTCTTACGGTTACCATGTGTTTGACAAATATCACATGTCTTACAATAATTATAACAATATTTAAAAAGAGTGGGCTAGTGATAACCTGCATCCAAGATCCTTCTTGCTGTAAGTTGTCTAGAGAAGTGCCCTCCACATGTACCATTGTGGAATTCTTCGAGCAACTCCTTTCCTTGATCACGTCCAACTGCCCTCTTGTACTATCCATCAGGTCCTATTTGAAATAATGATCCATGCATAATAGAATATGGACGACTGGCTTGAGTAATCTTTCTCTTAGTCTTTGCATTGGCACCATTAGGAAACTTGAATTCATTTATATAATTCCAAATATCTATGTATTCACTAGGGATTGTGTCAAGGGAGAACAATGCTGCATCGGGAAAATCATCATCATCACAAGATGATCCTAAACCATCATAGGCTCGAGAGAGTGCATCTACATTGACGTGCTTCTTTCCTAGCCTATCTATAATATCAAATTCAAATTCTTGTAGCAAAATTATCCATCTTGCTATCCTCCCTGATGGGTTAAGCTTATTGACAATATATTTCAGAGCCTGATGATCTGTTACAACTATAAATTTCTGCCCTAGCAAGTAATTTCTAAACTTCTTTACAGCAAAAATGATAGCCAGAGCCTCTTTTTCAGTTACAGTATAGTTTACCTCAGCACTGCTCATTTGTCTGCTCCCAAAGTAAATTGGATGTTCATTCCCATTTTAATCCTTTTGGCTTAAAGTACTTCCTAATGCTGCATCTGAGGAATCAGTGTACACAATGAATGGCTTGCTCCAATCTGGATTCTTCAAAACAGGTGAAGACACCAGGGCTTCCTTCAATTGTCCAAAAGCTTCATGCGCCTTATTTCCTGGTTCATAAGTAACATCCTTCTTCAAGAACTGGGTTAGTGGCTGTGTAATCTTTGAGAAATTCTTGATGAACCTTCTATAGTAACCCACATGGCCTAAAAATGATCTCAACTTACTTCTATTCATAGGAAATGGTAAATATTTGATTTTTGAAACTTTATCAGGATCAGTACCAATACCATCTCTGGATATAACATGCCCTAACAAAACGCCTTTAGAACATCCAAAGACACACTTTATAGGGTTTAGTGAGGCTTGTGCTTCATCTAACCTTTGAAATGCTGTCTCCATCTGGTGCAGGTGGTCCAACTTGCTCCCATAGATGAAAAAATCATCCAGAAATACTCTGATGAAGGTTCCAATGTAGGGTTCGAACACCCTATTCATCAAACGCTGGAATGTTGCCGAAGCATTACACAACCCAAAAGGCATAACTCTATAAGCAAACGTTCCCCAAGGAGTGGTGAACGTGGTCTTCAGCTGATATTTCTCTACTATACGAACTTGGTTGTAGCTGCTATATCCATCAGCAAAACTATAGCACTCCTGGCCAGCTACTTCGTCGAAGATCTGATCTGAAAATGGAAGAGGGTAATGATCCTTCTTTGTGGCCTTATTGAGCTTCCTGTAGTCAACACAAATGCGTAGCTTCCCATTCTTTTTTATTGAGATCACCATGGGAGAAACCCATTCTAAATTCTCCACAGCAAATATGAATCCTGCATCAAGCAACTTATCTATTTCTTCTTTTACAGTCTTGGAAAAATTAGGATTCATTCTATATGGCATTTGCTTTATGGGCTTAGCACCATCTACCAGCTCAATAGAATGTTCTACCCAACTTACTTGACGGAGTTCCTTGTAATCAAAATTGAATAGGTGTATGTACCTTCGAAAGAGCTGGAGGTAGGATTCCTTCTCACTCTCCATCACAGCATCACCAATCTTTACTTGTTGGAGACGATCATCAACTTCTTTAGATAATTTTATGGGGTCATGAGTTGGTGTGACTTGAAGGATATCCATGACTGAAACATCCACCTCGATTTCTTCATCTTCAGTGTCCACTTCACTGGTACTAGAGTAGTCAGAGGATGTCCAATCATCAATTTCATCACTTGAATCCACAGGTTCTGCTTTATGATGTCGAGGGGTCACGTTTATCTTCACCCTCTCTCTACCACGTCCAAGTGTCATGAAACCTTCATTCCAGTAGTTTCTTAAATGAACTCTCCTTAGCCATGGTCTTCGCAGCAGCATTGGGTACGCAACAGTACCATTTTTCATCACCTGAAAGTCTACCACACATATAACACCCATAACAGATATTGCCACATTTGAAACTACACCTTCTGGTTTATTTTTTCCCTTATTTAATGACCTTACCATAAGTGTTGAAGGGAAATCAATTTTCAAACCCAACATATTCATTACAGACTCGGTCATTACATTAACTGCAGCACCTCCATCAACTAAGACATCATGAATTGAAATACCATTACATAATACCTCAGCTTGTGGAGCATAGGGATCTGCCTCTGCCTCCAAAACAGGGACCTCAACCTCCTTCCTTCTTCGAGCATTGAGTCCACCTCGCAACTCCCGCCTCTTCTCAGAAGACATAGCCAAGAGTTGACCATATGTAATATTTACAGGCCTTTTGGACAGATCTTCCAATATGGAGTATGGTCCTTGCCCCTGTGAAATCAGAAAATCTTGCACACCCAACTTTCTTCTCCTATGTTTCTTACTAGTTTCTCCTTTCATCTTCTTAGGATCAGTTCCATCTTGATTATCTTTTTCTTTCTTTCTTTTTGTTACAAACACATCTACTTCATTATTTCTACTCTTATCTACTACATCAAGAGAATTCACAGGTGCTTTTCCTTTATCATTATCTCTTGTACCAGATGTAGAAGCTCTATCTGGACAATTATACTTATAATGACCCTTTTTATAACAACCATAACAAAAAACTTCAGAAATATTTCTTTTTGGACCTCTATCTCCTCCCTGAGAACTAAATTCCTTTCCTTGAAGAAGATTAATAGTTAACTGGCCCATCTTCCTAAGCAGATCTTCATACTCAGTAGATGTACTAAGAGAAATATTTGTGCTCACCGGGAGTGGTTGTGGATTTTGGACCAAAGGTGCTGGTGTAGGCTCTACTTTAACAACAATTTCTTTGGGCTCCTCTTCCATGCTTTCTTCTTGCCTTCTTGCAATCTCCTTTGCTTGTTCAATGGTAGCTGGGTGGTCATACTTCACTCGTTGTCTAATCTCTGGCTTCATCCTAAGAATGAAGTGCTTACAGAGGAGATTATCCACGCCATTCATCAACCCATCCGCTAATCCTTCCTTCCGGATCTGGGCATCGAGCTTCCTCCTTAGCTCTAGAACACGAGCATGATAATCCCTTATCTTCTCCTTCTCTCCTTGGGATAGCTTTGTGATCTCGATCATGAGGTCTGCATATCTCTGTTGTTCACCAAATTCTTCAAGAAAACTTTCAGTTAATAAATCCCATGAATTTTTCACATTATCACCTAGTGTTTCAAACCACCTAAGTGCGGAACCATCCAAAAAGGTAGGAAAAATTCAGTCCATTGTTCCCTTCTTATAAGGCCATTACAAATACAAGATCGCTTAAACTCTTGAATGAAAGAAGAAGTATCTTCATTAGATTGAGCTGAAAAAACAGGAATCTTTCCCATTTTCAAAAGTAACCACCGTGAAATACCAACCCACAAGTACAATCAACAAGACTTATGTGCACAAATAATTGGAATTACTATAGAAGTGACCACGGTAAACTATGGTAAAACTTGACTTACTGCGGTAAAAACTGACTTTACTGTGGTAAACACTATTCACGATAAAAAGTGAAGTTACTGCGGTAAATACTATTCACGGTAAAAAGTGACTTTACTGCGGTAAATACTATTCCCAGCAAAAATGACTTTACCATGGTAACTATTATTCATGGAAAAAATGACTTTACCATGGTTACTTCTATGCACATTAAAAACAAGGTTACCCTCCAATTGATTTTTGACTAAGTGGGAATATCTCTCCAGAAAATCCACCAACGAGGAATGGTCCCGGCAACGGAACCAAAATGTCATCACCAATCCGGCACTATGATAATTCTTCACCGAGAACTCCTCGTGTTATGATTATTTACTAATGCATAGCCTTTAGTTTGGTGGATGTAATCTGGAAACAAAACAACAACATAACACAAGAATACCATCGACTATGATAAGACGGAATGATGACAAATCTGAAATATCAAAGTAAATTATAATATTAACATGAAATTGTTACAATCTCACACATGAGGTACTTCAACAAGACTATGGGAGAAACTTTACAATCACACCTCTCGATGGCTTCTTCAACACACCTTTAACTGATGGCTTCCTTTGCACACTTCCTACAATATTTCTCACTACTTCTTTCTATGCTAAATGAAGGGGGTGGCCTCTCTATTTATAGAACTTCCAGGCTTATCCATCCTATCTCTAAGATAGGATAAGAAATCCACTCTGATGAATCATATTCCATACCTTAACTCTTATCTGTACATGTAAGCTTATCTCTTAAGATAAGATAAACCTTATCATTTTACATGGGTTCCACATTTTTAGACTTTTTACAAATAAAATACACAAAATATTTATGACCTCACTCCTTGTCCTTATTACCAATATAATATTTCGAATTCCTAATCATGTAGACCCTACTTCTCTAATTACCCAAACTTTGACATTTTAACATTACCGGACCACTTACGACAAATATTTACTTTTTACAACATTCCTATTGTACTTTAACTATTACCGTACTCCACATTATTGGCGACACCATATTGACGGCGCCATTATCTTCTATTAGATGATACTACTAATTATACTTAACAACATCCTATTCCTAATACATACATTAATGAAATAGAAATTATGGAGGAAAATTTTAGTGTCGACAGGGCCTCTCCATGTCATCTCTCCGATACTATGGGAAGGGCAGAGGAATGTCCTGTAAGAGCCCAAACTACCATCGGACTCTATCTACCAGGATCATCTCATCCTCCCTGGCACGGTGACCCTGTATCCACCTCTCTAGTTGGATCTCAGCTAGCTCCTCATGCATATGTGTATATGAGGGGATTACCACATATGGCCTCCATATAATGTCCACTCTGGACAATCCCTCCTATAACTACCAAAAATGGGCCACATTATGTGTCAGCCTATCCGATCTCCGCTCTCCTATCATTGGCACCCATCTCCTGTATCCCACCTACATAAATCTAGGTGGGAATGCATCTACTCGGGGCATCCCTATAGGTCACATGCACACTATGTGCTTGTATGCTCAACAGTGTAGTATAAATGTATAACACAGGCTAAACCTGTACAACCGCCCATATACCCACAACTCTTTGTATAGCTGCACCAAGAATGCTAGTGCCCAGGAAAAGCATGTCTCATGCACCATCATATTGTGGAGTACCCCCATAAGTGATTAGGGAAAGCGTCCACCCTCTACATTTCGCAGTGCATAGCAGCACACTTCCTCCATCAACAAAACCACTAGCCTCATCTCATCCGAATGGGCTAAGTACATCTCTCCATAGCTCAAACTGACACTATGGAATCTTAGATCAGCCCCCCCCTCACCAAAAACTGTCCCAATCAGCTCCTCTGAGGCCTTGGAGGAGATAGAGTAAACCTGGGCACCCAATATGGGTAATCCAAAAATCCAGAACACGTCCTCTAAGGTGATAGTTATCTCACCCATCAGGAGGTGGAACGTGTTGGTCACGGGATCCCATCTATCAATGAGCACGACCATCAAACTGGGTTGCCAAACAACATGTCTATAGCGATGAACCCCACTCAAGCTCACTACCTCCACATGTCACAGCTCCAATGGGGTCCCTGCACCGTGCAATGTCACCAGTAGAGGCAGAACCTTGTCCCACATATGTAACTACACTCTCCCTTGCATCCAATCCAAGCATGAAATTAATCCACATTTACCATGACCATATTCACTAATTCTCATTACCCTCCACCCTATTTTCACCCTACCCATCTCAACTACCTAGCCCACATCACTTTTACACCTTTGTGCCTAAAAGCCTAGCTGGTACCGGTTCATTGTAACTGACTCCGGTCACCCTTAACCCGTCATTGGTCACCTACTTGGTGACCGATACCAGTTTACCCATACCGACCATGGTTACCCCTTAACCAACATCAGTCACCTGTTTGGTGACTGATACTGGTTCCACCTAACTAACGTCGGCCACACTTGACCGACGCCGGTCATTTTCGTGGAAAAACCCACGTCTTCCCAAAACCCCATTTTTCTAAAACCCCCCTGCCCCTTTTACCCCACCTATAATGACCTAAACTACCCTTGGACCTCTACCCACCCCACCTATACAATTTACTACCCTCCCTCTTCCTATTTTTTCCTGCTATTACCCCCATACCTAGATTTAATTTTTTTCCCACCCACAAAAAATAAAAACCCGACAAACCAACATTTTTATATATCAACCTCTAATCTATCCACACAATAATGTAGCATAGGATGCTTACCTTGTCACACTACCACTGTCTCGTTGGCACGTCTAGCCACTGTACTAGTGGCCCACCTGATCCCTCTTCGGCCTCTACCATCACTGAATAGGTACTCGCAACCTCCAACTAATCAAATCTCACCCTGATCCCGTGGACCCGCTGCTCACTAACCAAACCCTCATCAAATCAAACTGCCAGCTCACTGTCCCATTTCCTCTGGACACCTTTTCTCTCTTTTCTCTCTCTTTTGTCATTTTCTCACTTTGCAAATAGAAAATGAATAACAAAAAACATGGATTTTTTGTTTTTATAACCAACATGACCTAACCGATGTCGATTACCCTTGACCGCCATCGGTCACGTGCCCTACCTAACCATCGTCGGTTGCCCTATACTGACGTCGGTTATCCATGATTGGAATTAGTCACCCTCACCTACACATTTCCTTCCCTTTTTCCCTTTTACCCCACCCTTCACCCTACTCCTTTACCCAACCCTACCTTTACCCAACCCATTTACCTTACCTTTCCTGACCTCATAATTTCCTACCTCCCTTTTTCCTCCTTTGGGGATTCATTATTTTACCCCTACCTTGGCCTTACTCATGCCATGACCTAGATATTTAGACTTGGACCATCGCTAGTGACCTTTGACCTCATGTGTTCGCTATACCTTGTGGTAATGTTACATGTGTTGATTGAATTGATGATCTTACCTAGATTATTGCCATGACCATTTATCCTGACCCTACCTTTGGTGTACCAGATCATACCTAAACGTTCCTACATCTAACCTACGTTGTGTTTCCTGACCATATCCTATCAACCCTAGACGATGTATAGTTTTCTTTCTCTTCAACCTGGTAGCATGCTGTAGTTTATATGTAAGTGTGCATTTAACTATTGCTACCTTTAACCCAGACCCATTACCTAGATTTCCCAAGTAGACCTTTAACCCTTTCTCCCCTGTGCCCACCTGCCTTTTCCTCTCACTCACCTTTTGATCAAACCACTCACCGATTCTACCTTCAGCCTCGTCAGTTCCTAGTTTGAGGGGGATCACCTTCACCTACACATGGGGTAACCACATCTTATTTTTGTTAGCATCACTTACCAATACAAGCTATGCAACAAAAAAGGGGAAAAATGTAAAAACTAAAATTAGGTCACACTCCCCTTTGGTCCCTCGATGAATAAACACCCTTCATCACATTCACCTAGCCATGGCCCCCTTCACCCCATTAATATTAATTTAATTAATTCAATTAAATTAATTCATTATCCTCACTATATTTATTATTTAAATATCTTATTTTAAATAATATCCACACATACAATTCACTTAGACACCTCACCAAGCCAACTCAACCTAAGACCTATTCTTAGTAAGTTGCCATAACTAACTAAGACTTACCCAAACCCTAAAAATCAATGCCTACATTCCCTCTAACCACATTCCCGCATACTCACAAGAAGCTCCCAGTCTAATCCATGGGTTAACAAAATGAAATCTAAGGAAATCAAGAGGATCTCCTTAGTTTAGTAAACCTAGGAAATCCTACCTTGACCGACGCTGGTTACCCCTAACTATCATCGGTTAAGCCGAAACTGCCATCAGTTACCATTTTAACCCCAAAAAAACCTTATTCTCAAGGTTGGAAGAAGAAGGTTGGCAAGAAAAAACATATCTTAGAGAGATAACACATCTTTAGAGAGCAAATTCCAGTGAGAAACCATATGCAAGGAAGGAGATCAAACATCTCTTCTTGCACAACCATCCCAGCCATGATTTTATCTAACCAAGCTAAGAGGAATGTACATGTAGCCCATGCAGAAGCTTTCCTTCAATTGGTGATCACTTGCAGCCTTCAAACCCCTCATCAGCACCTCCATCCCTCATTCACAGGCATTCAAGACCAGAATCCAAGTAAGTATAACGTCATACTTTTCTGGTTTATTTCATTTCATCATCATTTCATCATCTACTATTTACCTAGCCACCTATTGACCTTCTCCATCATTTCCACCTCCATATACCCATTAAAGCCTCACCAAAGCCTACCCCAGTCACCCAATACCTCATCCCGACCAACCAAAGTCCTTTGTGTAATCATAAAGAAGACCCAAATCTCGTTCTGTGGCATTTCCAGATTTCCACAGTAACCGGCACCAGTTACACCTGACCGCCATCAGTTACCCTTAACTGACATCAGTCTATGTATTTTCCCATACAGTCTAGAATAGAGACCTACCCACCAAATTTCATCTCACCCTCATCCACCTATGATCTACCTGAGACCTCTGTCCAACATGCAGAACCCAGAACCAATCATTTGACCTTTGGATTCTATTCTAGCTTAGTCTGTTAGATTAGATCTATTTCTTAATGTGTTTTAAGTGAGATACCTAAATCATTTCAAATTACAATAGGATTTACTTTGTTCACAACATTAAATTGTTTAAAATAGTGGACTGACAACCATCTAGGAATAATCACACTTCTTGGATCTAGCATATGCTAGGCAATTCACTGCCCCATATTCTTTAATTCCTTCTGGTGGTATTGCTTTGCATTATAGGTAGTTCCTCCTAGATAAAAGGAAGCTCTCACGATCAGTTGTGGATTTATAAGTCATACATGTGTAGAAATCCATCAACCAAAATTTGAATAGGTATTCCTTCTACACCCGTTACCCTATCTGTTTCGTCAACACTTCAAAGAAATGATCTAAGAATCAAGTGAAACACACATAACAGAAGGGACAGTATATAGAGCTCAAGGATTTCTCTCGTGGATATTTAAAGATATCCATAGTCAAACTTAAAATTTCAAGACAACAAATTGGTTGTGCAGAACTCAAGAGATGGAAGACAAGTTAGAACTTAGAACCACAAACTCCAACTAGGGATTTCAAAAACGAACACAGAACTCAGATATCCCTTCTCAACAAAGAATATGAGCTCCAAAACTTCACCATTAGTGGTAAAGCTATTATAAAGAATAAGAAATTTGATTTACAGAACCTCATAAGAATTAACAAAATGCTAGGAAACGAGCTCAAGAAATCAACAATATCAGCCATGAAAACGATGAGTACACTTAGAAGCTTAAGAGAAAAAAACAACGAAAATATACATACAAGCTCAGAAAAACAATTTATAGAATAACGAAGAGCAAAAAATATCAATAATGGTATACCCATAACCACACAGAGATCGAAACAGAGTGAAGACCATACAATACGTGCATTCAGATGGAAAAACCAAGCTCAAGAAATAAAAAAATGGTGGTCTAAAACAATTTTTCTAGGGCTTCGCTGCTCATAAAGAGCAAATGACAAAGACCAAGTGACAAGCTCGATGAGCTTATACGCAACCTAACTCATGTGGAGTTACCATCAATGGATAACATCAGGCCGTCCAATGATTGATGGTCATAAACCAAAACCACACCTAACCTAACCATTATGCCAATTAGAGTTAGAAGATCCATAATGGGGAGGATAACAATACACAGAATCAACAGTTACCATTTATTCACCAAATTCAAGGTAAGTGCTAACCATGCCCAATGCCACCAACCATTTTAAATGCCAAGTCAAAACCATAACCAAGGGTCATATAGATCGACGTTAAAATGGAACAGGTAAAACAATTGATGATCAAGAAACAATTATCAAGATCAATGCAAACTCATGCTAACCATAGTTACAGAAGCATCCATGTGTCAACTAATGATAAAACCCTAATTAGGGTGTAATTGAGTAATCCATCACTGAAATTTCAAAGGGGTGAGTCATTGTGGGAAGGGGGCCAACCCACATCTTTCAAATAATCATTTTATTGACCTTTGTTAAAGGTTGTATAACATAGGCCAAAATAATCAAATACCAATAACAATTCACAATGAAATGATATCCAAAAAGGTGCCAAGTATATACTATGCAATGGTAACCAAAAGGTGGCTGAATGTATATGATAACATTCCTTTTAAAAGTGACTTTTGATTATCTTAAAACATAATAATGTGCCAAGTCAAAAAGGGTGGTAAATTCAGAATAAAGACAAGTGCTCACCCCTCACAGTGGTCCCCAGAGTGGGAGATTTTAAAAGTGAAACAATATCATGGTGCATTCTTCATGTGACCACTAGAAGACAAACATGAGGTTGACATCAGAGGACAAGGAGCCTTTTGAAAGGCATATTACCTTATTTTCCCAAAAAATAAGAGTAGAATGCTCACAGTGGTCCCCAGAATGGGTGATGTGGAATTGATCAAATTTTGCTAAGTATAAGAGAGAAGGCATTATTTTACTAGCAGGGAGATTACTTTTTACATGTACATCCAAGAGGTAGCCTAAAATGCTATTTTTACAATTGCAAGTGTATTGAAATTATAGATGTCACATCAAGCACAAGAAGACATAGATTACATGCATTGGAGAAGACTTACTCATCAAGAAAATTTTATTATTAGTTGAATTATTCACCCAATTTTAGTAAAAATAGAATAGTCAACTGTAGTTTGACTGATTTTTTTTTTTTTAACCAAGGCTATTAATGCCTCATTATATTATCATGCTTATTTTTATTCCTTTATTTATTCATGATAAAGGATAAAAATAGGATGCGTGGGTGAGTACAATTTTAGTCTATTTTTAGGAAGGGTGGGATAGATAATTTTGCTATATATTGTGTGCATTGGAAAAGGATAGAAGGAAGACTTTTGGACACAAGAGTGCTGAAGCATATTTTTTCCAGTTATTGCCCTTTGAATGAGAGTTATATTCTACCTTTCCAATAAATTTCAGTCTTGTGTATGTCTTATTAATCCTCATGAATGTCAAATTCCCTGTTTAATCACCCTACCTTGTTGCAAATTTAGTAATTTCTGCATGATATTAGTGTGTAGGTGTCTCTTAATAGTATTGTTGTGAATTTTCCCTCAATATATTAAGTGTTTGCCTTAATATTCTGCTAAGAACTGTTGGTTTGTGCATTCAAAATTCTTTCTTAGATATTTGTGCATGTACTTATTCAAAGCCCTCAACAATTTTGGTGTATCACCCTAGTTTCAATTTATTTTTTCAATCATCTTATTTCCCTCAAAACCCCCAAAAAAATTAGTTTAGGATACATCAAGAAGTAACCAGCCTTGATACCAGAGACTCACCTCAACAATAGGTATACCAAAAGACCTGAGGTGTTTCCATTATATCTACGAAAGAGAGATCCATTTTGTAATCTTAGAACACATGCAGCCATATCTCTACATGGTGGACTTTTGAGAGATAACAAAACCTTCACACATGTTCATATGTAAAAATTGGAGCTTTTAATATGGGTATGGGAATCTATCAAAACATAATTGAGACTGTATTTTTTTTCAAATATTGCAATTAAAAATGCCTTAATCGATATGGATGAATAATTATGAAGTATACATATGGTTTGCAAACTGTTTGATAGATTTCCTAAATGAGGTATTGTTTTATCGAATTCTTTAATTTCAAGAGTAACAAATTTAATTTCAACGTCCTACACCAAGAGTGAGTCTTAGAGGTTCGAGGAACTTTGTGTCCTATGGTATTAAGTCATGAAAGCTATTAAAGCTTTTTTATAGATACTTTATTGATCATTGTGAAGAATTTTTTGAAGAGATAGAAAGGAGACTTTGTGTCTTGAGATTCTTGTTGGTTATATTTATTCTTATGTCAAATTTAATCTCTCATTTCTGTAATGTTCAAGAGAAGTACTAACATTCAATATCTATATGTTTATGGTCTATTTTATAGCATGTAGGATTGAGATCTGTGTTTTCTTGTTCTTGCATGTTCCCTCTCTCAATTCTTTCCCACTATCTTTTCCTATCTTCTATCTCTCACTCACTTTCCTTTCTTTCTATTTTCGGGTGCTTTCTAGGTTAAAAGTATAAAAACCCCACAAACCAATCTTATGAGGGAGACTCCCTTCTCAAAAAAAGAGGTTAGATCACCATTGAATAGGTGATATCTCTAATGTTTCAATTTTTATGTTGGATAATGTAGGAAAAGACGTGAGGATACCGAGTAAACCAAAGAGACATAAAATATTTAAAACAGCGTAAAAATGGTTGATGTAATTTTGGAATAGTTTCAGGTTGTTCTCTTTCATAAATAAAGCCCAAATTATGAGATAAGTAAGATTTTTGATGAAAGATACCTAGTTCAAATTAGACATAGTTTCACTTTGTTTTATCACTAAAACAAGGTTTAAACTTTGAAAAAGTTTTACTTTGTAAATTTTTGGAGTATAAAAACAATATGGGAATAATTGGCCCCGATTTGTTATAATCCCTAAGTATATGTGATATTATCTAATCAATTCTCATTTGAATGAGTATACACACTAGAACATTTTTGGCTACAAACTATACCCATCAATCAATTAGAGAGGGGTTGTTAACACATATAATGTTTGGTTTTACTCATGTGTGATACTACTAAATCAAGATGGGGGACTACTGGTTTTGCTGGAAAATCCTCTCAATGTGAAAAATAATTTTGGTTTTATGTGGTTCTCCTCATAATGAGTTTTGGGGCTTATTCCCAAATAATTCCAATAGTTTAAGTGGATGGGTATTACCCTTATTCGAACCTACAATATAACTATTTTATTTTTAATTTAATTAGATAATTTTTATTGTCTTTGACAAATGAAACCTATATACAAGTTATTAGTAGTTTTTTTCTTGAGTTTAATAAAGTTTACAAATGATCCAGTCCTACATAAAACTAATTAGTAATTTTCTTATGATCATAATGTTATAAGAAAACAAATGATTGTGGTCATTTTTGATTCTCAAGATCACTCAAGAGCATGAGAGAAGAGAATATGTGGTGTAATGCCCACTTTCCTTCGACACTTATTCCTGTTACACACTTGATGAATAGTTTCTTAAAGAAATGGTTATGGATGTATTAATTTGGATAGATCATGTTTTGACTATGCAAACATTTGATTATTATTATGATCTGACTCTATCATAGATTGTTTTGATTCCTTATGGACACTGTTAGACATTGTAGCACATGTTGATTAACATTGATTACTTATACATATACTAACATCTTAGATATATTATTGTTGTGACTATGATCTGATACACTGTCTAATCATGGTTACTTTCATATTATGAATTTATTGTTTTAAGATGATGTTAGGTGATCCGTATGCGGATTGGGTAATTTTCGTAAAATGTGAATTATGATTATGATGTTAATAATTGTTAAATTTAAATAGAAATTTATACTGTGATAGCTAATGATGAGCAAGTGATTATTCTTTATATGAGTTATATTTCCATGACGTATTGATGTGACCATGAGGCTGAAGTTGGTATTACTTGTGATTGTAGGAAAAAAATACCACACCAATGAGAGAGACTAGGAAAGCCAACCAGGAAGGAATGTTACAATTTTACAACATGATCACCTTAGCAACTGTCATATGTTGTGTTGCATGTGTTCTTAATTGTCATATTTTATGAGGCATCTATGGGGGAGTACCTCACCATGTGATTGTTAAGTGTGGAGCTTAATTTCAAAATATTTTTTTTACATGTTGCTAGATTTGATAGTGACCGACATTGGTCAGACAGTAACCGACATGCGTAAGGAAGTGACCGAAATTGGTCAGGTAGTGACTGACATCGGTCAGGAAGTAATCAACATCGGTCAACCCGTGCGACAATGCTTTGTTTTTTGGCTGAGAATTAGAATAAATATTTTTCTTTAAAGATGATTTATTGATTGTAAAAACATAGTTTCCTAGAATAGATATATATGCATGTATGCATTGTATGAAGGTATGAGAGATGAAAATAGTAATTGTTTGCATGTTATTTTTCTTGGTAAGAAAGAAAGAGTAGCTGAGTGAGGGAAAAATATTGAACATCCTGTGAGGTTTTGGAAGACAACAGATCTTCATTGTATTTCCTCTGTAAAGCACTGAATAATAATTTTGGTCATTTCTTGGTGGAGCCCACACTGGGTGAACCACATTAAATCTGGTGTTATCTTTCTCTTGTTTATTTTATCTTCTGGTTTATTTCCATATTCATCGCTTGTATGCTTTATCTGATTTTAGATCTCTCTAACACTATTATATGGTTAAACCCTAATAACTGGTATCAGAGCTTTGTTTGGAGGTTTTTTGTGTTGAAAGGATTTACTCACAAAAGGTTTTCTGATTGAGTGGGAATATAACAATGGAAGAAGATAGTAAATATTGAGTAGAGAAATTTGACGGTTGTAATTATCAACTATGAAATATGCAAGTAGAATATTATTTATATCAGAAGGACCATACTTACCATTGGATGAGAATGCACAGCCAAACCCGATGACTGATGAAGAACAGAAGATTCTTGAAAAAAACATTTGGGATCTATAAGATTGAGTCTGACAACATTAGTGGATTCAAATTTTACAGATGAAAAAACCATGGTAGGGTTGATGAAATATTTAGCAAATTTTTATGCAAATCCTCGTGCTTTGAATAAGGTTTATTTGATGAAAACAATGTTTAATTCTGAGATGCAAGAAGGTGGATCTATGTCTAATCATTTGAATGATTTCTAGTCTATTGTAAATCAATTAAAATCGCTAGAAATTCCATTTGATGAAGTGAAAACACTTTTATTTTTATGATATTTTCTAGATAGTTGGGATAACTTGGTAATGTCTCTTAGTAATACAATGTCTTCTTCTAAAGTTTTGAAATTTGATGATGTGGTTAGTGTAATCCTTAATGAAGAAATACATAGGAAAATCCCAGGAAAAACATCATCTAGAAACACTTTAAATATAGAAAGTAGGGGAAGATCTAATGAGAGATCATCAAATAGTAAGAATAATGGGAGATCAAAGTCAAGAAATGGTAGATCTAGATCCAAGTACAAAGATTTAGTTTTCCAAAATTTTGGAAAGAGAGGACACGTAAAGGAGTGTTGGTCCAAGGAAAACAAACAGAATACATTAGACAAAGGTAAAGAGACAAATATTATAGGTGAGGTAAAATAATATTCCCTTATTCTCTCGTTGGATAATAAATAAGAATATTGGGTTTTAGATTATGGAGCTTCTTTCCATGCTAACCCCAATAAGGGTTATTTCAAAAATTATGTT
This sequence comes from Taxus chinensis, assembly GCA_019776745.2. NCBI lineage: Eukaryota > Viridiplantae > Streptophyta > Pinopsida > Cupressales > Taxaceae > Taxus > Taxus chinensis. Next base: position 196,114,161 of record CM034150.1, read on the forward strand.
CAGGGTGATTTTGGAAAATTTTATTTAGGAGATGATGAGCCATGAAATATTAATAGTAAAGGTGATGTTCATATAAAGATGCATAACAGTAATCCATGGGTATTGAAATATGTGAGGCATGTGTCAAGCCTCAAGATAAATCTAATATCTTTAGGAAAACTAGGTGAATCTGGATGCATGGTTACATTCACAACCGATTCTTGGAAGGTTACCAGGGGATCTCTTGTTGTGGCAAGATGTAAGAAGGTAAGAACTTTATATCTGTCAACCTATGTTACTAATTCCTTTTTGTGCTATCTACTATAGATTTAGATGTAACCATGAGGCATAATTGTCTAAGCCATATGAGTGAAAAAGGAATGCAAATATTAAAGGCTAAGGGTAAGTTATAAGATTTGAAACACTTAGATCTTGAATTTTGTGAGCATTGCATCTTTGGAAAGCAGAAGAGTGATATTTCTCAAGATTGGGTTAATAATGATGGATCATAAATTGGAGCTTGTACACTTAGATGTGTGGGGACCAACTCAGGTAGCTTTTATTGGAGGATCCCAATATTATGTGAATTTCATTGATGATGCCACAAGGAAGGTATGGATTTATTGTATTAAGAGTAAATCTGATATTTTTGAGACTTTTAAAGGGTGAAAATATCTTGTGGAAAATGAAACAAACTTAAAATTAAAGTGCATTAGATCTTAAAATGGTGGTGAGTACTGCAGTAAGGATTTCAATGATTATTGTTTAGTGAATGGAATATGAAGAGAAAAAATGGTTCCTAGAACTCCATAGGAGAATGGAGTTGTAGAAAGAATGAAAAGAATAATCATGGAACGTGCTAGAAATATGAGGATACATGCCGGTTTTCCTTATAATTTTTGGGAAAAAGTAGTGGATATAACAATGTACTTGATCAACCATGGGCCTTCAACAACACTGGATGGTGGAATATTAGAAGGAGCTTGGTCTAGAAAAGAGGTAGATTTTTCTTTTCTTAGAGTTTTTGGTAGAGAATCTTTTGTGCATGTTGATAGGGAAAATAAGAAGAAGTTGGATGCTAAATCTAAGAGATGTACTTTCATTACTTATGGCTATGGTTATTTCAGATATATTTTTTAGGATTTAGAAGATTATAAGATTGTTAGGAGTCATGACATTGATTCAAATGAAAAATGAATGTATAGGGATTAGGTTTTGGTGCCTAAACATGAACAAGTTGATGAGATTTTAAAGGGAAATCAACTTTCAGATCTAAAATGGACATCCATAGACATAGGTGTCAGTTCTACAGAAGTTGGTGCCATTTAGGCTAATCGGTATCGGGAGATATGATTAGGTTCATAACAGAAAACTACTAGAACTAGTGTTGGTACTCCTCGAACTGGTGGCGGTGAGGCAACCACAGTCGGTTGACAAAATTAGGAACCACAATTGATTGCAAAACCATGATCAATATCAAGAGACTGGCATAATTCACTGACAGATATTGACATGAACGTGCAACAGACACAAAATGAGCCCCATACACCCACAATCTCAGTGACAAGGTCAAAAAGAGTAAGTAGACCTCCAGAGGTCTTTTCACTTTATTTTTATTATTTATTATTGACTAATAATGGTGAACCAGAAAGATTTGAAGAAGAAATGCAGGTAGATACTCACGTGCAGTGCGAACATGACATGGATGAGGAGATGGACTCTTTGGAACAAAATCAAACATGGGATTTGCTCAAGTTTCCAGCAGGTAAGAAAGCACTACACAACAATTGATTTTATAGGATCAAGGAAGAAGAGGGTGGACTAAATAGATACTAGGTGCGGCTTGTGGTAAAGGGATATGCATAGAAAGCAGGTATTGACTTTGATGAGATTTTTTCTCCTGTTGTTAAGATGACTTCTATTCGTATTGTTCTAAGTTTGGTTACAACATAAGATTTGCATTTAGAACAACTTGACATTAAGACAATTTTTCTTCATAGTGATATGGAGGAAGAGATTTATATACAACACCTGCTTGGTTATGAAGTCAAGGGTAAGGAGAAAATTGTGTCTAGATTGAAAAGGAGCCTATATGGGCTCAATAAATCTCCAAGTAAATGATATTTGAAATTTGAAAGTTTAATGCATGAACATGGTTATATGAGAAGTGAATTTGACTATTGTGTTTATTTTAAGAAGCTTGAAAATGGGAGATATGTTATTTTGTTACTGTATGTAGATGATATGTTGATTGTAGAATCTAGTATGCAGGACATTGGTAAAATTAAAGAAAGGATAGCTCACACATTTGCAATGAAGAATTTATAAGCTATAAAGAAAATCCTTGGCATGCAAATTCATCGAGACAAGAAAAACAAGAAGTTGTATTTGTTTTAGGAGGCTTATATCAATAAGGTATTGGAAAGGTTTAACATGCAAGATTCAAAACCTGTTAGTACACCTATGGATGGAAACTTCAAATTGAGAAAAGATTAGTGTACTTCATCACACAAGGAGGTTGAGTACATGGCACGTGTTCCCTATCCTTCAATAGTAGGAAGTCTTATGTATGCCATGGTTTGTACTAGACCAGACATTACATAGGCAATGAGAGCTTTGAGAATGTTTATGGATAATCCAGGTAAAGAACATTAGAAATTATTCCAATGGATTCTCAGGTATTAGAGAGGGACATTCGGCATGGAGTTATGCTATGGAGGGTCAGATAATTCTTTACATAGATATGTTGATTTAGATATGGCTGGAGATTTGGATGGCACAAAAAACACCACTAGATATGTTTTCAAAGTAGGTGGAACAAAAGTTAGTTGTATTTTGAGATTATTGAAGGTTGTGGCTTTGTCTACTATTGAGGTAGAGTATGTTACAGTTACAAAAGCTAACAAGGAAAGGATATGGATGAGTAGGTTCATGGAAGATTTGGGTACGGAGAAAGAGAGTTGCATATTAAACAATGATAGTTTGAGTGCGATCCATCTGACAAAGAAATAAACATTTCATTCAAGAACAAAACGCATTTAGTTGAGGTATCACTTCATATGGCAAGTGTTGGAGGATGGGCAGCTGAAGTTAGAGAAAATCCATATGGATGAGAACCCTTCCGATATGCTAACGAAGCCATTGGTAAAGGATAATTTAGAGATTCACTCCACTTCAGTTGGACTTCAAGTTTGAGACTTGAAGAGGAAGAAATAAGCCAAGGAAAAGGATCCAATGATGGTGATGTACAATATAGTGCAATAATTAATCTCCAAGTGGGAGATTGTTGAGTGTGGAGCTTAATTGATTCACATAAAGCTTGTTTTTAAATGTTTTTGGATTTGACAGTGATCAAAATCAGTCAGGAAGTGACCAAAATTGGTCAAACATTGAAAATAAATTGATCAGGAAGTGACCAAAATCAGTCAGGTAGTAACCAACATCGGTCAACCTTTGCGACGGTGATTTGTTTTTTTGTCAAGAATTAGAATAAATATTTTACTTTAAAGATGATTTATTTGTTGTAAAAGCATATTTAGCTTACCATAGAAGATATATATGCATGCATTCATTATATGAGGATATTAGAGAAGAGAATAGCAACTATTTTCATGCTAGTTTTCGTGGTAAGCAACAAAGAGCAGTTGAGAGAGGAAAAAATATTGAAGATCCTGTGGGGTTTTAGAAGACGATAAATCTTCATTGTATTTCCTCTATAGATAATTCAATAATAATTTTGGCCATTTATTGGTGGACATAGCCCACACTGGGTGAACTATGTTAAATCTGGTGTTATCCTTCTTTTGTTTATTTTATCTTTTGGTTTATTTATGCATTCATTGCTTGTATGCTTTATTTGATTTTAGATCTGTGCAACATTGTTATATGGTTAAACCCCAAAAATGACCATGGGCATATGTAGTTATGTTATTTTATATTTGTATGTGGGTATGTTGTTATGTTATGGGAATGTTGTGACTTTAATTTTTGTGCTTATGTACCCTCATGTTATAAGTGGAAAGTGTACCCTAGTTTAGATATGTAAATTGTTGAGCGTGAACTGATATTCCCTTTTGATTATTATGAATGTTATGTGTACCCTTAACTTTATTTGATTTAATTTTACAGGTTTGTGTAAAGTGGTGATGTGGAATTAGGAGGATTATATATTCTATAGTATATGCTTTGTCCCTTTTCTCTTTGGTTGAAATTTAAATCTTGCTTTGGCTTGTACGCCATCCTAAACAAAAAATTCGGATTTTGGCTTTGGGCCCAATTTTAGGGGCTTGTGGGACGAGTTTAACTTGTCCCACACTCCTTAATCTATCCCCCCAACCATGCCTATGAATTTGGGGGTCATTTTTAGACCCTAAACATGATATTTTGGTGGAAAAGAGGTAATTATTCCTCTCTTTCCCTTGGTCTTCTAAATATGTTTTGGAATGAGAAACTTGAGGTTTAGTGCAAGATTGGGAAATATAATATCCTCAACCTTCTCCTTTATTGTGCCTTGGTTTTTGTGTGAGCTTGGTGATGTGGAGTTGTAGGGAGATGAGTTGGCATCCTACATGGACCCACATCACCTCTCCCTCCCTCCTTTCTATTAAATTTCATCTTTTGGATGAAGTGGGAGTTACTCATTTTTTCACTTGTCTTCTTGGATTTTGGAATTGGAGAGTATTTTCTTGTTTTTCTTGAAGGATTTGGAGTCTTGTATTGCTTGGAAGAATTAGAAGATTGTGCTTGTGGATTGAGGATCACTTGGAATGGAAAGGTAGGAATTTTGACCCTTTTATTTACATGTTTTTATGGTCTTATGAATTGTAAAATGGAGGAATGTATGTTGCATATTGTGCGGGTTGGGTAGATCACCATAGGAAGGTGTTGGGAGAAGGAAAATGGGAGCCATGAGGGAGGCATAAGAGTTTTGTGATTTAGGAGGTATTTTTGGGAAGAGTGTTCAAAATTGTGGAGGAATAACGAGAATTTTTTAAATTATTTTTATGTAAAATATACTTGAGGGAGACATAAGAATGATGGATGTATAAGATATTTTGGGTTAATGTAGAGTTGGAGGCTTCAAAATGAACCATAAACCCACTTGGGAGGTCAAAGGGGGCTTCCCATGTTTCCTTTCTCTTTTGGTTTTATTAGAAGGCCTTTGTGTATTATATGAATTTGCAAGTTTTGTTGTGTTGTGTAATGCATGTTTTGTGATGTGATTGTGCCTCTTGTGAATCCCTTGTTGTTTCCATGGTTTTGAAATTTCTTCATTTCTGTTTGGTTAGATCTCAGGGGTCAATGGAGAATAATGGCTTCACTTTTCCATTGATATTTAGTTGGGAGAAGAGTGTATCCTAGCTCTCTCTCCTCGTTGGTGCGTAGATGAAGAGGAGAATGAGTTGTTGTTGAATAGTTGCAGGTTTTGTGGGAGAATTTGACATGTTGTCTCCACCACTTTGGGTGGAGTAATTATATCTCTTGCATTTTAATTACTTGTGTTTATTTACGAAATCCTTGTAAAATTGTTTTAATTGAAAACAAAGTGGAGGAAATGTACTGCTTCGATTATTGTAAATATGTCCTTATCTTGAAATAAATTTTTAATGGACTGTAATATCTCAACACTTAGATAAATCTATTGCACTTGATTTCCAGTTGGAAAGGATTACTTTCCTTGAAATGTTGTGAAACTTGTACTTTCTTGTAAATTGGAAATTGATGAAAAGCTATTATGTAACTCTGTCTCTAAGTCATGCATAGAAATCTAATAGAGATCAGAAAGTATTTGTAATATTAAAAATGTAAATAGTGAAAGACCTTGTATTGCATGAAAGAAATGTATTCTTGTCTTCATTTCCTTATGGGTTCTCATTATAAGTTTCCTTGTATCCATGTACTCTTCTTTATAAAGTAAATATAATGTGTTCTTAAAATATTTTATACTCAAATTGAATCTGGAAATTTGTATGACTCTATAGATGTGAAGATGACTCTATATTTGTTTCCTGTAAAGTGAAGTTCCTTGCATCTTGATATAAACTCCATAATATATGTATTTTAAATTTTAAACTCTTGCTTCAGTCTGTATCTGACCTGTAGATGATCCTAGTGTATATACAAATAAGTATATGTATGCTAAGGTTATATATACTTTAGTGTATATACACTTTTCTCCAAAAGGTTTGGTTTTATAGTAATCGGCGTCGTCGAGCATAAGTGGTGGCCAGAAGATTAGCCTAATTGGCACCGGTTAGCCAACTGATGCCAATTACCTTGTAATCTGTATAGTTTCATATACTGGTCAAATTTGACCCAGAAAATTCCATTTACTAGCATTAAACTCAGAAAATATGTTAATGGACTTACAAAGAACCTATTGATACGTAATCACAATACCCCTGAATGTGTGAAACTCGATGGGTTGAGAATCTTAGTGTGATTTCATAACATGGAGCTTCTCTCAAAGTGTGGGACTTTACAATCAGGACAACTCTCCAGATGAAGGCTGGTTCTTATTCCTCTGTTCAGATGCACACACACAATTTACAGAGGATCTACTATTAAATTTTCTCTAACTTTCGAAGGAGACATGGTTAAGAAGATCCAAGAAAATGAAATCCTAAGCTAAAGAGGTGATAGCACCAAGAAAAGGGACTGAAATATCCTATTAAGGGAGAGTAGAGATTAAAAATGCGGTTAGAAGAGGCCATATAGTTGTGACACAGTCCCAAACCTCCATTCACCAACAAATCCCCATGAAACACAACATCATAAACCTGTAAAATGAAAGGAGGTATACACAAAATATAACATCAGCAATAGAGAGGAAAAGGAATGTAATAAAAAAAATGCAAGGGTGGAGAGAACACCACAAACAGAAATTTTATTTTTCCATAAATATACACAGTCCATTACATTTGTAGAATAAAGGCATAATTTCATTTACAGAACCCATGAGAAGGCTTACAGCTCAAATATATTGAGAAAAAAATGACAGTTTTCCTATATCCAAAATATCCCCCTCTCTAATGAGAAGTGTTTACAATATATAGAATTGTGGAGAGAAGAGAGAAAGAAGAGAAACTTGGATTTATGCTCCCTCCCATCAACAAAATTCATTAAATGATCTGGAAAAAGCACAGAAACCTCTAAAAATCTATTCCCCAATGTACTCTAGCTTGTTGGAGAAGAAATCAGACCACACTGCATTAAATTTGGTGATTAGGATGCCTGGAACTGCACTTTTTTGGAGATGAGTATGTTTTCCTATTTTTAACCCACCTAACCTCACCAAAATTATTATTTCAGGATTTTATGATGTAGAGGGTGTCGATACCTTTCCAACGATATACATTTTATTGAATTTCGAGGACCGGTTCAAAAGTTATTCCCATTTCAAAATTTGCGTTAATCTGCACAAGAGATGGCGAAAATGCAAGTTTGCAAAATGGCCCATAGGGCCCGAAATTACAAACTGCACCATTTGTAAAAATTATGAAATTGCAAAAAATCCCCCCAGGCCCAAAATTGTAAGTTTGCAAAAATCCCCCCAAGCTCAAAAATTGCAAGTTTGTAAAAATTCCCTCCTAGGCCCAAAATTGTAATTTTGTAAAAAATCCCCCCAGGCCCAAAATTGCAATTTTACAAAAAATCCCCTCATGATTGAAATTGTGATTTTACAAAAATCCCCCATGCCCGTATCTTGCAAAATATGAAGAGTTAGATTAACTTCTTTATATTTTCGGAAAGGGGAATAAATTTTCTAACTGATGAAGATATTTTTAGGAATCCTTAAGTACTTAAAATATATGAAAAATCAGATTTGAAGAACTAAAAATGGGGGGGGGAATGGTGTTAGTTGACCAAGATTAAGCATGAGCTTATTTTGGAAAACAATTTGGCGACTCATAGTGGACATCTTCCTACTAGATGAGATGATTAGTGGCCTTGAAGCATCTATTGGGCATGTAGTCTTCCTGGTAGTCTCATATTTGATCTGGCACTACCTTCCGCTGTTTGCACTCTCATATTTTATAAGAAGACCTTGAAGTCGAGGTTTTTGAGAGTAGAAAATTTCCTAAAACTTGGAAGATTTTCTCTCACTTGACTTTCTAAAAATCTGATCTGTTGGAATGCAATGAAAACATCCAAACCTACTCTGATATGGATACTCTACTAATTTTATTCTCTTGTGGCTGCAACTCTCTTCCGACAGTGAGATGAAATGTATACAAGCATACACCAGAAGTAATAGATCATGTGCACCAACACTTAGGGAATCGAAACCTAGTTTAACAACAAAAATGTGCACAAGCACTTGTAGGAATTGGAAATCCTAGACTAATATGTACAAGGGTGAGAAATTATCCTTCCAATAGAAATGTTTGAGGTAGATTCCATTGACTAGAATCTACAATTCTTCATCATCCAACTTATCCAACCAGAAGGTATTACTACCTTTGCATTCATTGATCATGTATGGACCACTCCATATGTCATCGAACTTGGAATGTTTTCCTGGCTTTGGACGATCAACATCCCACTTCAGTACTAAGTCTCTTGCTTGGAATGTCCTAGCCTTAGCTTTATTGTTATGAATCTTCTTAATCAATGCTTGATCCTTTTCTAAGGTCTGCACTACATGTTCTCTTACTTCTTCTAATTCCATCAACTCTACATACCTGATTTACATGGGCTCATACTCAGCTAGTTCCAACTGTTTCATGATTTCCAATGCCGGAAACTCAAGTGATATAGGTAGAACTGCTTCTTTCTCATATAAAAGTTTATATGGAGAGCTTCCTATAGACCTCTTGGGTGTGATCCTATCAACCCATAGAGCTGATTTGAGTTTTTTGTGCCAACTCCTCTAATTCTCATCAAGAGTCCTTTTGATGATTCTTAGTAGGTTCTTTTTTTATTCTTCTTGGCCATTACCTTGAGGGTAATAGTTTGATGAAGTACTAAGGTATACACCATTCTTGACAACCCATTCAATGATTTTTGTACCAAGAAATGCCAATGCATTATCTGATATGATAGTGGCAAGGACTCCAAACCTAGTGACTATCCCTTCATAGAAATCCAAGATATTGGATTCATTTGCCTCATTAAATGCCACTTCTTCAGTCCACTTGGTGAAATAGTTTGTTGCCATAAGTATCCACTTGTGGCCTTGACTTGAATTTGGGTTGATCACTCCAATGAATTCCAATCCCCATTGCATGAATGGCTGATCTACTAAAATTGGATGAAGGGGCAAGCCTGCTAACCTTTCTTTCCCTATGAAGAATGCACATTTCTTGCATTTCTTGATCCATGAGTAGCAATCATTAAACACCATAGGAAAATAATAACCAGCCTTCATGATCCCAAGATATTTTACTCATGGAGAAAAGTGTCCTCCTTCTTCAACGTCATGGAAATCCTACAATATCTTCTCAACTTGACATGTTCCAATACATCTCAATAGAACACCATTGATGTATTTTTTGAACAAAACACCATCGATAAAAACATATGGAATGGTTTGTAATCTAAAGTATATCCTCTTTGCTTCACTCATTTCTGCAGGGCACAAACTTGTTTGGAGATAATATGGCAAGTATTAATCCAACATGGAATGGGTGCATCGTTAGCTAGCTATTCTTGCTCATTATGTAGTATTAGGATAACCTCTTCTTCTCCTTTTGACTCATCATGTGGTTTAGAAGAGAGATTCTCACATAGACCTTTTCCACAAACCATCTAAGTTAGTCTGATTTTAATATCATATTCTATTACCTGAGTGATCCAAACTGCTCTCTTCTCATTCAAATCCTTGTTTGGAAGAAAGTACTTGACACCAGCATGAGACACTAGCCATTGAATCTTATTGTTCGAGACCAAGTGTCTGAAATTATTCAAACTCCTAATGAAATAAAGGACATGATTTTCAATGAAAGAATACATTACTTCATAATCTTCCAGGCTTTAGCTGAAGAATTCTATGGGCTGTTCTAAACCTTCTCTATTCAGCTGTACCAAGATAGCTGAGATTGTGTCTGATCCTCCAAAAGCATACATCATGAAGTCCTTTGAGAATTATTGGTTGATAAGGGTTGGGGCTTGTGATATTGCATGCTTGATAGCCTCAAAACTCTCTTTGCCTTCTACTATCCATTTGAATGCAAGACTCTTCCTCAATGTCAGTGTTAAAGGCTTCACAAGAGTGGAAAAATAAGGCACAAATCTGTGAACAAAATTGATCTTCCCAAGAAGCTTTGGAGAGATTTTTTGTGATGTGGCTATGAAAGTGTTCTAATGGATTCAAATCTTTAAGGATCAATTGTTAACCCTTCTCTTGAGACAATGTGGCCCAAAAATTTACCCTTGTGTGCTAAAAAACACACTTATTTGGATTCAATGACACTCTGAATCTTCTACATCTTTGAAATACTTTCCTGAGGTGAAAGAGTTGGTCCTCTTCATTCTTTGAGAACACAGTGATATCATCTAGATATACCAGCATTATTTTGTTGATTAGTCCTTTGAACACCATATCCATAGCTCGTTGAAATGTTGCTCCAACATTTTTTAATCCAAATGACATCTTCTTATAAGCATATGTGCCGCATTTTGTAGTGAATTTTGTCTTGAACTGATATTCCTCTTTCACCATTATCTGATTATAGTATGAGTAGCCATCTAGCAAGGAAAAACTTTTGGAACCAGCTACCACATGTAATATTTGTTCCATTTATGGAAGTGGATAATGATCTTTGAGTGATGCTCTATTTAGATCACGGAATTCCACACACAATCTGATTTCTCCATTTATTTTCCTCACCGAAACCAAATTTACAACACATCTCAAATGTTTGATAGGGAAGATGATGTTGGCTTCAATTAGCTTGTTCAAATCTTCCTCATGAGAGGTTCAATGTGAGGATTCATCGACCTTTGCTTTTGTCTGATAGGCTTGGATTCTAGATCCAACTCAATAGCATGTTGTGCAAACTTTGGGTTGAAACCTCTTAAGTCCTTGTAAGACCAAGCAAAGACATACGGGAATTCTCAGAAAAGTTGAACAAATTAAGATTTTTCTTGTGGGGTACTTACTTTTCCAATTTGCAATGTCTTGCCTTCATCTATTGAAATGGGCTCTAAATCTTCACCCTTTACCTGAATTTTTGATTTCTCCTTCCAGAATTGATCATTATGGTTGAATATTGAATCCAAAGTTACAAGACATTTTGGTAATTTGTTAGTTCTCAGTAGCACCACTTGGTCACCACACTGCTGCTCCATCTTGTCTTGTTTTCTAGCAGAGAACTCGACTTCTTCTTGTAAAAATTGATAATTTTCTAATCATTCTCAAAGACTTGCCAACTTGTGTTGTTATCCAGAAAAACTAGTCTAACAACCACTTTGATGTGAGGCTGAGATTGTTCACTTTTGATATTGTCAACAACATAAAATGCAACCCCAATTGTTGTTAATCTATCTGTTGCTTCATTCTTCTTTCTTAGGATGAAATTGATGCTAAAAGATTTGAAATCTTTAATTAGATGCCATACCCAGTTTTTTTAGTTCTTCAACATATCATTCTTAACAACATTTCATCCTCTAACTTGGTCCAAAATCAGCTCACTATCACCAAATAAATGCAAATTCATAATTCCTCTCTTCCTTTCCCAATGCAATTCGTGAACCAAGGCTTCATACTGGGCTATGTTGTTTGAGCAAGCAAACTGGAAATGAAAAGCTTGGTAATATTTTGTTCCTTGAGGTGAAACAAACATAGCTCCTCTTGTACCTTGTCTACTCCTTGAACCATCAAAGAAAAACTACCATACCTCATTATCATCCTTGTGGTTTGGCTTGGTGATGCTAGGGAGAGGTTGATTCTCTTCATGCAAACAATAGACTCATAGTTCAGATTCCTCCATTTCTTTGTAAGGGTTAAAAGCATGTATTTTGTTTCCCATTCATTAAGAATCAAGTTTGGAATGCATCCAACCTTAGTATCTGCTTCATAAGTTCTTGGGATATATTCTTGATCAAAGGATGAACAATTTGCGTTGATTGGAATTGGTGTACAAGGATCTATGTGGAATTTTTTAATGGGCTCAGATCTGATTGTAGCCTTAGTTCCATACCTTCTTCTAAACAACATGTGTGACCAATCAACAGACAAATAGCCTCCAATTTTAGCAGTAAAGTCTCTTGAAAAACACAACGCAAAGAGTGGTGGAAAGTATATGACTAATACATCTTGCAAGACAGTCACATTGGGGCATGCATATAATGTGAGGCTAAACTTTTTGATTACTCCAACCATTGTTATTGTTATCTCATCCAATTGTACCACACCTTTGGAGATGAATTCATATTGACGACCCAATTGATTAGCTATCTCTTTTGGTATGACTGAGCTACTTGCACCCGAATCAATCATGAAATTATGTACTAACTTATCTCCAATGATCAATGAGATATAGAATGGTGGGGGATTCAAATTTTTTCCTTGGTGGCTTCCTTGATTTTCTCTTTGCCGAGCTGCATTGGTAATCACTTTTTCGTGTTCTTTGGATGGCTGATTTGATGCTGACCAATTAGCCATATCAACTTGCAATAGGTCTCTTTGTCCCGGGATAGCCAATGATTCCCACATTGATATGTTTACATTCATTTTCTTCATCTTCTCAATGATGTTGAAGGGAGAAGAGTTATCTCTCTGCTACCCCTTGCCCTGCACATTATTCTCTTGCACATGGGTCATTATAGCCAGTACTTGAGCTGGTATAGAAGGTGGCTTGGGATGGCCCTACACATTGGGAGCCGAAATTTGATTACTCACACCTTGTTGAGTGATAGAGGGATACAGATCATTCGAATTTGATGAATTTCCCTATCCAATATTCCTTTTCTTGGGCCATTTATTAGGTGCTACAATTTGAGAAGGAGATTGATTTATGCCACAAAAATATTCAACCTACCAGTTGACAAGTGTGATCTCATTTGGAGGTGCCTCTTGCTGAGATTTTCCCTACTGCTGATTTCCTTCTTGGCCTACCTCTCATTCTACACCAGTTGTTGCCACCATAAAAGCTTGATTCAAAGCACCATTGAAACACATCAACTGGTTATGTGGTAGATTACATGGAAAGCACCAGTCATATTCCTAAGCCATGTTATTTTACATTGGTACTAAGGCTCTAGATGTGGATGAAACATTAGGACTGTAAGGCTTGAATGGTCTATTAGCAGGGGACCTAACTTAGTTATGATTTTTGTTTTGAATGAGTAGCCTATAAGGCTGATATGGAGGTCTATTGGGTTGATTCTGAGGCTGATATTATCTAAAATTTTGAGCTTATTGCCTCATAAGTGTGACCAAGTCATTACCCAAGTTTTGCATTTGCTTCATGACTTCTTGGAGCTCATTTGAGGTACTAGAAGATGAGGTGGAAGCTTCAGTTGAAATCTGATTTCTTGAAGCAGGAATGGGAGGTAATGTGGGTGCTTGACTAGTGCTTGAAGCTCCTAGTTCTAGATATAGAGGCATAGGTGGCCTAGGTGACAGTTTACTAGCTTGAATTAAGAAATTCTCAGCTCTAATATAGATGTTGTAGGTTGTAGGTAAAGTTATACCTCCCATGGATTGAATCATCATGGAAATATAAAAATTTAAAGATTTAATAAATTATAGGAAAACACCTTCAGCTATTGGTCTAATGGCCAATGGAATTCTATCCCATGTCCTTTGAAATCTGAAGTTGAAATTAGTCAATTGTTCATTAGGAGCTCTCTTAATAGTTGTCAATTGTTCCAATAAATACAGATTATCCCCCTTCTCCCCAAATTAATTATGAAGAGATGTTCATAAATGGTCCCAATTCTGAATAGATCATGCAGTTAGACTTCTGAATCATTGCAAAGATTTACCCTTAAAGGAGGATGCCAACAAATTGACAACAATGTGGATTTCAGTAATTTCATGAATTGTACAGACATTTGCAATGTCCTAGATGTGATCAATGGGAGTTGTGTGGTTCTCTCCAGTGAAATATGGAATGTTCTTTAATGCTGCAACTAGAACTGGATTTTGTGCATTGGAAGCAAGTGGGATGATGCTAGTGAAGTTGACATATTGGTTGGGTTGTGCCATCCTGATTGGTCGAAGAACTCTAGTTGATTGAATGAAAGGAATTTTGGGTGGAGGAATTGATAAGGCTCAATTTGGTGGAGATGGAGACCTTTAAGCTCTTCTTCCTCTTCTTTCCCTATCTGGGGAAAAGTGTAGATAGATAAATAATCACTCTTCTCTAGTTCTTGATCTTTTCTGAATTCTTCTCATAAATCTACAGAGTTTAGAATTTTGAAACTAGTGGATTCAACCTATTTTGGAGTCACCAGATGTGTAATTTCAAAGCTTCTCACAAGATGAAGACTTAAAAAAAGTGCACATCAATCATGCTATAATTAAAATGAAGACTTCCTTAGTCCCACCAGGCATGCCAAAACTGTTGATTTGTAATCACAACACCCCTGAATGTATGCAACTCGACAGGTTAAGATTCTTAGTGTGATTGTATAACATGGATCTTCTTCCAAAATGTGGGACTTTGCAATTGGGAGAGATCTCCAGATGAAGGCTAGTTCCTATTCCTCTGTTCAGGTGCACACATACAATTTGTAGAGGATCTACTCTAAAATCTACTCTAACTTTCCAAAGAGACATGGTTAAGAAGATGCAAGAAAATGAAATCCTAAACTAAAGAGGTGATAGCACCAAGAAAAGGGACTGGAATATCCAACTGAGGGAGAGTAGAGAACAAAAATGTAGTTGGAAGAGGCCAGACAGCTGTGACACAGTCCCAAATCTTCATTCACCAAAAAATCTCCATGAAACATAACATCATAAACATGTAAAATAAAAGGAAGTATGTACAAAATATAACAACAACAATAGAGAGATAATGAAATGCAATAAAATAAATGCAAGGGTTGAGAGAACACCACAAACAAAATTTTTATTATTCCTTGAATATACACAGTCCATTACATTTGTAGAATAAAGGCACAATTTAATTAATAGAGCCCATGAGAAGGCTTGCAGCTCAAATATATTGAGAAAAAATGACAGTTTTCCTATATCCAGAATATCCCCCTTTCCAATGAGAAGTGTTTACAATATAGAATTGTGGAGAGAAGAGAGAAAGAAGAGAAACTCGGATTTATGATCCCTCCCATCAAAAACATTCATTAAATGATCTGTAAAAAGCATGGGCACCTGTGAAAATCCATTCCCCAATGTAATCTAGCTTGCTGGAAAAGAAATCAGGTCATACTACATTAAATTCAGTGATTGGGATGCTTGGAAATGTACTTTTTTGGAGCTGAGTATGTTAATCCGCACAATAGCTGGCAAAAATGCAATTTTGTAAAATGGGCCCTAGGGCCTGAAATTTTAAACTGCACCATTTGCAAAAATTACAAAATTGCAAAAAATCACCCCAGGCCCGAAATTGCAAGTTTGCAAAAAATCCCCCCAGGCTCGAAATTACAAGTTTGCAAAAAATCCCCCCAGGCCTGAAATTACAATTTTGTAAAAAATCCCCTCAGGCCCGAAATTGCAATTTTGTGAAAAATACCCTCATGCATGAAATTGCAATTTTACAAAAAAATCCCCCTAGTCCTGTAATTGCAAGTTTGCAAAAAATCCCCCCCAGGCCCATATCTTGCAAAATATGAAGGGTTAGATTGACTTCTTTATATTTTTGGAAAGGGGAAGAAATTTTCTATTTGATGAAGATAATTTTAGGAATCCTTAGTTGGCTATTCTTACTCATTATGTAGTATTAGGATAGCCTCTTCTTCTTCTTTTGACTCATCATGTGGTTTAGAAGCGAGATGCTCACACAAAACTTTTCCCTGAACCATTTTGGTCACTTTGATTTCAATATCATATTCCATTACTTGAGTGATCCAAACTACTCTCTTCTCATTCAAATCCTTGATCGGGAGAAAGTACTTGACACCAGCATGAGACACTAGCAATTGAATCTTATTGTTCGAGACCAAGTGTCTGAACTTCTTCAAACTCCTAATGATAGAAAGGACATGATTTTCAATGAAAGAATACCTTACTTCATAATCTTCTAGGATTTGGATGAAGAATGCTATGGGCTATTCTAAACCTTCTCTATTCAGTTGTACCAAGATAGTTGAGATTGTGTCTGATCCTCCAAAAGCATACATCATGAAATCCTTTGAGAAGTCTAGGTTGATAAGAGTTGGGGCTTGTGATATTGCATGCTTGATGGCCTCAAAAATCTCTTTTCCTTCTGCTATCCATTTGACTGCAAGACTCTTCTTCAACATCATTGTTAAAGGCTTCACAAGAGTTACAAAATTAGGCACAATTCTGTGAAAAAAATTGATCTTCCCAAGAAGCTTTGGAGAGATTTTTTGTGGTGTGGCAATGGAAGTGTTCTAATGGCTTCAACTCTTTCAGGATCAATTGTTAAACCTTCTCTTGAGACAATGTGGCCCAACAATTTACCCTTGTGTGCTAAAAATACACACTTCTTTGGATTCAATGACACTCCGAATCTTCTACATATTTGAAATACTTTCCTGAGGTGAAAGAGGTGGTCTGCTGCATTCTTTGAGAACACAGTGATATCATCTAGATATACCAACACTATCTTGTTGATTAGTCCTTTGAACACCATATCCATAGCTCGTTGAAATGTTGCTCCAATGTTTTTCAATACAAATGGAATCTTATTGTAAGAATATGTGCCTCATTTCATAGTGAATGATTGTATTGAATTGATCTTCCTCTTTCACCATTATTTGATTATAGCCTAAGTAGTCATCTAGAAAGGAAATTTTTTTGGAACCAGCTACCATATGCAAGATTTGTTGCATCGAGGGAAGTGGATAATGATCTTTGAGTGATGCTCTATTTAGATCACATAATTCCGCACAATCTGAATTCTCCATTTATTTTCCTCACCGAAACCAAATTTGTAACCCATCTTGAATGTTTGATAGGGAAGATGATGTTGGCTTCAATTAGCTTGTTCAACTCTTCCTCATGAGAGGTTCAATGTGAGGATTCACTAGCCTTTGCTTCTGTCTGATAGGCTTGGATTCTAGATCCAACTCAATAGCATGTTGTGCCAACTTTGGGTTGAAACCTGTTAAGTCCTTGTAAGACCAAACAAAGACATATGAGAATTCTTAGAAAATTTGAACAAATTCAGATTTTTCTTGCAGGGTACTTACTTTTCCAATTTGCAATGTCTTTTCTTCATCTACTGAAATGGGCTCTGAATCTTCACCCTTTACCTGAATGTTTTCTTTCTCCTTCTAGAATTGATCATTATGGTTGAATATTGAATCCAAAGTTACAAGACATTTTGGTAATTTGTTAGTTCTCAGCTGCACCACTTGGTCACCATACTATTGCTCCAACTTGTCTTGGTTTCTAGCAGAGAACTCAACTTCTTCTTGTAAAAAATTGACAATTTTCTGATCATTCTCGAAGACTTGCCAACTTGTGTTGTTATCAAGAACATCCAGTCTCACAACCACTTTGATGTGAGGCTGAGATTGTTCACTTTTGATATTCTCTACAACATCAAATGCAGCCCCAATTGCTACCAATCTGTCTGCTGCTTCATTCTTCTTTCTTAGGATGGAATTGATGCTAAAAGCTTCGAAATCTTCAATTAGATCCCATACTCAGAATTTTGTAGTTCTTCAACATATCATTCTTAACAGAATTTCATCCTCTAGACTTGGTCCACAATCATGCTCACTATCACCAAATAATTGCAATATTCTTAATGCCTCTCTTTCTTTCCCAATGCAATCCATGAATCAAGGCTTCATACTGGTTTGTGTTGTTTGAGAAAGAAAATTGGAAATGAAAAGCTGAGTAATATTTTGTTCCTTGAGGTGAAACAAGCATAGCTCCTCCTCCTACACTTTGTCTACTCCTCAGAGCCATCAAAGAATAGTCTGCCATACCTCATTATCATCCTTGTGGTTTGGCTTGGTGATGCTAGGGAGAGGTTGATTCTCTTCATGCAAACAATAGACTCCTAGTTTAGATTCCTCCATTTCTTTGTAAGGGTCAAAAATGCACGTATTTTTTTCCCATTCATCAAGAGTCAAGTCATGAATGCATCCAATCTTAGTATATGCTTCATAATTTCTTGGGAGATCTTCGTGATAAAAGTCTAAACAATTTGCATTGATTGGACTTGGTGTGTGAGGATCTATGTGGAATTTTTCAATGGGCTCATATCTAATTGTAGCCTTAGCTCCATACCTTGTTCTGAACAACACGTGTGACCAATTAGTAGAAAAATAGCCTCCAATTTTAGTAGTGAAGTCTCTTGACAAACACAATGCAAATAATGGTGGCAAGTCTATGAATTATATATCTTGCAAGACAATCACGTTGGGGCATGCATGCAATGTGAGGCTCAAATTTTTGATTACTCCAACTGTTGTTATTGTTGTCCCATCCAATTGCACCACACCTTTGGAGATGAATTCATATTGAAGGCCCAATTGATCAGCTATCTATTTTGGCATGACTGAGCTACTTGCTCCCGAATCAATCATATAATTATGTACTAACTTATCTCCAATGATCAATGAGATATAGAATGGTGGGGGCTTCAAATTTTTACCTTGGTGGCTTCCTTGATTTTCTCTTTGTTGAGCTGCATTGGTAAGCACTTTTTCTTGTTCTTTGGATGGCTGATTTGATGCCAACCAATTAGCCATAGCAACTTGTAATAGGTCTCTTTGTCCCAGGATAGCCAATGATTCACACATTGAGATGTTTACATTCATTTTCTTCATCTTCTCAAAGATGTTAAAGGGAGAAGAGTTATCTCTCTACTTCCCCTTTCCCTGCACATTCTTCTCTTGCACATGGATTCTTATAACGGGTACTTGAGCTAGTCTAGAAGGTGGCTTGGGCTGGCCCTGCACATTGGGAGCCGTACTTTGATTACTCATACCTTGTTGAGTGATAGAGGGTTGTAGATCATTTGAATTTGATGACTGTCCCTCTCCAATATTTATTTTCTTGGACCGTGTATTGGCTGCTACACTTTGAGAAGGAGCTTGGTTCATGCCATATAAATTTTCAACCTACCAGTTGATAAGTGTGGTCTCATTTGGAGGTGCCTCTTGTTGAGATGTTCCCTACTGCTGATTTCCTTCTTGGCATGCCTCTTATTCTACACCAATTGTTTCCACCATCAAAGCTTGATTCAAAGCACCATTGAAACACATTGACTGGTTATGTGGTTGATTACATGGAAATCACCAGTCATATTCATAATCCATGTTATTTTATGATGGTACCAAGGCTCTAGATGTGGATGCAACATTAGGACTATAAGGTTGGAATGGTTTGTTAGCAGGGGGCTTGACTTGGTTATGATTTGTGTTTTGAATGGGTGGCCTATTAGGCTGATATGAAGGTCTATTGGGTTGAGTCTGAGGTTGATGTGATCTAAAATTTTGAGCTTGCTACCTCTTAAGTGTACCAAGTCATTACCCAAGTTTTGCATTTACTTCATGACTTCTTGGAGCTCATTTGAGGTACTAGAAGATGAGGTGGAAGCTTCAGTCGAATTCTGATTTCTTGGAGTGGGAATGGGAGCTAATGTGGGTGCTTGACTAGTGCTTGGAGCTCCTAGTTTTGGATATAGATGCATAGGTGGCCTAGGTGCATGTTTATCAGCCTGAATTAAACAACTCTCAACTCTAATAATGATGTTGTAGGCTACAGGTAAAGTTATACCTCCCATGGATTGAATCATCATAGAAATATCATAATTTAAAGCTTTAATAAATTATAGGAAATCAGATTCAGCTATTGGTCTAATGGCCAATGGAATTCTATCCCACGTCCTTTGAAATCTAAAGTTGAAATTAGTCAATTGTTCATTAGGAGCTCTCTTAATAGTTGTCAATTATTCCAACAAAGATAAGATTATCCCCCTTCTCCCCAAATTGATTATGAAGAGTTGTGCACAAATGGTCCCAATTCTGAATAGATCCTGCGGTTAGACTTCTAAACCATTGCAAAGTTTTACCCTTAACTGAAGGATGCCAACAACTTGACTGTAATGTGGATTTCATTAATTTTGTTAATTGTACAGACATTTGCAATGTCTTGGATGTGGTCAATCAGAGTTGTCTGGTTCTCTCCAGTGAAATATGGAATGTTCTTCAATGCTACAACTGGAACTAGATTATATGCATTGAGATCAAAGTGGGCTGATGCAAGTGAAGATGACATAGGGTTTGGGTTGTACCATCTTAAATTGGTACATAAAGAACCTCTAGTTGAATAAATGAGAAGGCAATATCTAGGTGGAGGTATTGATCGAAGATTATATTTGGTGCAGATGGAGACCATTGAGCTCTTAATGGGCTTCTTTCCTTAAATAGGGACAAGTGGAGATACACAATACAAGAACTCTTCTCATAGGTCGTTAATCAAGCCATGAAATCTTCTCATAATAACTAGCTAAGTCAAAGAACTAGTCTGAAACTAGTAGATTTAGGAGAGAACTTTTGGAGACACCAAGGATCTAGTCAATACCATAGCTTCTCACAGGCTAAAGAACTATACCTAAAAATTGCAGATAATATCTCCTAATCTATAAATAAGATAAAATACTTCCTTAGTCCCACTAGGCATGCCATAAGTGGGTGATGCATAAATCACAATAAAGGTTAATAAAGTACCTAGGTGAACATCAGCTACACGTTAAATACTCTTAATCTGATTGCATAACTAGGAGTAGTCTAGTTCTCTCAAAGTGTGAGACTTTGCAATCGAGAGAGCTCTTCAAGGATGCAACTGGAACAAGGTTCTTATGTGCACTATTCAGAGCACACACATACAATTTGCTACCAGTGATCTAGTCTGACATCTACTCTTACTGGGTTAGGAGCCATGTTTATGAATTTGCAAGAAAATGAGATCCTAAATTAAAGATGTGATAACACCATGAAAAGGGACTGGAATATCCAAATGAGGGAGTGTTGATAAAGTTCTATGCAGTTGGAAGATGGCCAGCCAGTTTTGAGCACAGTCTTACCTTAATCTTCTTTGTCTGGGGATAAGTATAGATGAAACACAACATCATAAACCTTCTTCCCTAGTTCTTGATCTATGCACTAAATATAAAAACAACAATAGAGATCTGATAAGCTTGGACTACTGCAATACTAGTGGATGTCTTCCTTATTTAGAGTCACCACAATGTGTAATTTAAAGTTTCTCAAAAGTTGAATATTTACAACAAGTGCACATCACATCTTGTTCCAATCAAAGGCACAGACCTCTTAATTTACAGAGCCCATGAGAAGGCATGCAGCTCAGAAGATGTTTATGAAAAAAATCACAATTTTCCTATACCCATGGATGTCCCCCTCTCCAGATCTGAAGTGTTTACAATATATAGAATTGTGCATCCGATGTGAGAAAGCATAGACACTCGGATTTATGCTCCCTCAAGATGTGGGACTTGTAAGATTCATTGAGATGGTCCTCTAGAGAAAGCATGGGTTCCTGTGAAAATCCTATTCCTAAAACTACAACCAGCTTGTTGGATGCAAGAAAACACCTAACTAATCCTACACTTACAATTCCAAGTGAGAGAAGGATGCCTGGAAAGTATACTAAAAATAGAGATAAGTACACTTTCCTAGGGGTGATAGCACCAAGAAAAGGGGGCACAGATTACTGTGTTGAGGGATTTCATGAAATATCAGATGTCAAGGGACCTTTCCAGGGAGGTAAGAGCTTATTGAATTTTGAGCACAAACCCAGATCTTAATCCACCATTTGAAACTCTAAGCGTTAATGCACACATTATAGATGGCAAAAAGTGAAAGTTTGCATACACATGGGCCCTAGGGCCCATAATAATGGAGAGGTAAGAAAATACAACAAATTTGAGCTAGGGTTGAAGAAACACCACAAAACATGATTTTTACTATTTAAAAGTATGCATAGACCATTACATTTGATGCACAAAGGCACAATTAAATTGTTAGGCCCAAGAGAAGGCTGCACAGATCATATGGAATGGAGAGAAATTTTGCAAGAGTTTCCCCATCTCCCATACTGTCTCCCTTATTCAAATGAGAAGTTTTTACAATATATAGAAAATCAGTGAGAGAAAGACGAAGAGTAAAACTCAGATATCTTCTCTCACCAACCAAAAAATACCATTGAGTGGTCTGAAAATGGCATGGGCACCCTTACAAATCATCTTACATAGAATATTTTTATCTTCTGGAAGAAGTGGAAGTGGGATGATCATACTTGACCAAGATTAAGCATGATCTTATAGTGGTAAACAAACCCACTAATAAGTATGTGTACAGATCCATGACAGAGATTTGTGTATATATCCATCTTTTTACACTTTCTAGGTAAGTCAATAAAATATAACTGGAAATGACAATTCTCATCGCTCAGATTTGACATTGAGATAGATTCGTCTGAGATGATAAATAAGGTAAATGAAACTAGATTTTGACCTCATTGGATCATAAGTTATGCCCATCAGGGATGGTTAAATCCATGCGAACTAGAAGGCTCTCACTGAGGCATCTTTGTAATAACCTGTAAGAACGAATATTCCACTTTTCTGCACACAATAAATCATAAATAATTGAGGATTAAAAGGAGAAATCCTTCCATTGCAAGACTTTGTGATATGGATCTCACCTCATAGTTGAAACCGTAAAACCTTTCATCTCCATTTCTTGCTCCTCCAAATAATTTTTCCTGTGCAAATGGAGGCACTTCCATGGGTATGAATATTAAATGTTATAGTTGCTAAATAAACTTTCGTGGGTTTTTCTGTGAGACATAAAATCCGAGGGACATGATTGAATCAATCCTACGGATGTGATTCAATCCTCCTCCCCTAATATTTCTACACGTGAACTTTATAAAATGTTAGTTTATATTAGGGAATGGAACTTAGGGATGATCATAGATGTGGGCACTTTGCCAAATTTTGGGAATTTTATTTATTAAATGTTTTAATTAATGGATATGCATGTGTGTAGTGTTAAATGGGGGCTTTATTTAATTAAAATATTTTAATTAATAATGGTGTGTGGGTATTGTCTAATGGGGTTTTAATTAATTTGAGGGGTATGGGATTATTAAAGGTGTAAACAACTTTATTAAAATATGTTTATGAATTTTATTAAAAGTACTAAGTGGAAATTAATTTTATTATGGGCAAAACATTAATGTGTTAAAAATTATGAATTTTACCTCAAGGATTATATTTTAGACCTGATGTATCATATAACATTATTAACCTTAGTGGATAATTTAAATATAATTAATTTAAGGATAAATTAATTAATCAAATGGAAATAGTAAGGATAGAATAATCAAGTTAGATAAATGTAAATTACTTAAAGAAATATGTGTTAGTTAATTAATTAGACTTTTAATTATCTGAGATTAAATTAATCAAGCTCTAATTACTGCACTTAATATGTCTCTTCTACAAAAAAATAATTTTTGTTGTATCTTTCCCTTCTATTGTTAGTGGTTGGACTGTTTTTCGGGCATCACACTTTGGTATCAGAGCCATGGGTTCAACACTTGGACCTTGGGAAAATATAGGAACACAACTAAAAACCTAGTGCAATCGAAAACTAGAAAACTTAAAATTATTGGAAATTTTAAAATGTAGAAAACTTAGTAAACGTAAACACACCTAGAATAATGGACTAACTCTCGTTTTGGTCTTTGCAGGAGGCACGAGAAAGATGAGGATTTCCTACACGTGGATTTAGACATCCCACTCCCCAGACCAGGAAGTAGAAAGCTATTTTACCTCAGATACTACACAAACATTACAGGATGTCAATGTCGCGTTATATGTGTAGGTTCTGTAGGGGGACATCCTAGCCAGACCATATATAGAGAACCATCAGTGGAGGCTCATGCACCTTCACAAACAAGTGATGAGTATAGGGTGGAGAACTCCCATGTGTAGTTAGTTAGAGTAGAGTCACCACATAGAGAGCACAAAGATAGAGCTATGTGGCACAAAGATAGATCTAAGAGCGCTAGGTAGATGGATGACCATGTGGATAGAACTAGGGGCTGATAGTCGATAGTAGAAGATCATATCAAAGAGATTCTGAAGCTCATCTACCCCACTATATTGGTGGTATAAGATGGTTTCAGGAAGAGGCATGGTTAGTTAACTTGAGAGGATGATTCAAGCTATGTTTGTGCACTAGCAACATGAAAAATCATGTTGTTATCCATTTGTTGAGAGATGGGGATGGTGTTTGGTGGAGGAAAAAGGAGTAGAAGCTGCACCTAGATTCAAATTCGGTGACATGGGAGATATTCGAGGAGCAGTTCCACAGTAGATACATTTCCAAGAGGTTCATTTAGTAGCGGATCAATGAGTTTCACGATCTGTGACAGGATAACATGAAATTTGCAAAGTATGAGAGAAGGTTCATGGACCTGCTTCAGTATGTGGATTATATGTAGGACGAGAAGGTCATGATTCACAGGTTCATCAGGGGCCTAAACTTGGATTTCAATGGGGCAGTGCATATGCATTATCCATAGACTTTAGCAAAGGTTATTGAGAAGGCCTACATTGTAGAGGAAAATAGGGGGAAGATGCAACAGGCATACAAGACAAGGTGAGGATTCACATCCAGTGCAGCTATAAGATAGTTGATTGAAGGGGGTGACCCCTCCCCCTCGTGGCGGTCATGGATCTGCATAGTCTATTTTTTTCCATAGAAAAATCAACATCATTAGACTCACCCACCACCTTTCAGCCTCCACAGAGATATCGATTACAAAGATGGCTGGGGAGTGGATGCAATTCGTATAGGGCCTCCGATCTAGGGGACCCACCTAGATTCAGGACACAGGGAGGCACCCAAAGCCCAGTCATCTAGTAGTGAATTGATGAGCTATGATAGGATAACATGAAAGTTGTAGAGTATGAGAGAACAAACTACTTCAGTATGTGGATTATATGTAGGATCGTGATTTAGTAGGTTTGAACTTAGCGGTGGGGTAGATCATTATCCAAGATCTAGCAGAGGCTATTGAGAAGGCCTCGCAGAGCACCAAGAGGAGCCATATACTCATTGGAGAGGGTCGTGGTGGGAAGTTGTTATGCATCATCAAAAGTTGCCTCCACCAGTGTAGGGCACAATATGGGAATCACATAGAGAGAACCCAGATTCAGTCGAAAGCTCATCCACAACACCCACCCATAGAACCCTAATAACAAGGGTAGAGGGTCAACATTTCAAGAGAATCACTAGAGATAGTGTAACATTTTGGTGACATGGGGACATGGCTATGAGCCACAGGATTTATACAACGGTCAAGAACTGCCAGGTTGAGCATTAAGGCATGGCGATTGAGACTACAAATAGCATCAATGGTATTTATACCTCTATTTTATTTGATTCAGGCTCTTCTGATTCCTTTATTTCTCCATATTTAGTAGAGCGATGCAGGCTAGTGGTGGTTAGGTAGGGTTGTAGTTTGGAAATTGAGATGGATTATGGAGCCAAGTTCTTAGTGTAATCCTTGGTCAAGGAGTTGGTAGTTGACCTAAGACCCTTCACCACAACCATGGGTCTTTGTATCCTTCCTTTGGGTTCTTATGGAGTCATTTTGGGTATGGATTGGTTATCTACATATAGAGCTATAGTGGATTTTTATAGTAAGATTATATCTTGTGTTGATGATTTAGGAGTTGAGTTAGTGATAGTGGGGGTTAGGAGGCTAGTTTCCATTCCCACCATATCCACTATGCAACTTAAGCGGTGTGTGTGCATCAGGGATTGTTAGATGTATGTTATTACAATTAATGACAGATCCAAGGATGAGTCTAGTGGAACTTCACTTAATGACCACCACATCTTGAGAGAGTTTACCGATGTTTTTCTCAGTGAGTTTCCAGGTCTACCTTGCCCTCACAAGATAGATTTTCATATAGATTTGGTTCCTATGGAGAAGAGCCTATCTCACGTGCATGACTACATGGTGAGCTATATGAGCTAAATAGGATGAAGGGCCTATCCATCCTTGAGTATCCTCTATCAAGCTTCACCTTGAAGGCCTTATTAAGAAGGGACTTCATCCATCCTAGTATATCCTCTTGGGGTGCACTAGTGATTTTTGTTGAAGAAGAAAGGATGGATCCTTATGGTTGTACATTGACTATAGACAGCTAAACATAATAACAATCAAGAATCGTTACCCCCTTCCGTGCATCAATAATTTACTTGATCTGATGAAGGGGGCTACAGCATTTTCCAAGATTGATCTCAAGTCGGGGTATCATTAGTTGAGGATTGCATAGGTGGACATTCACAAGAGAACGTTTCACACCAGATATGGCCATTATGAGTTTATAGTTGTGCCTTTCGGTCTTACGAATGCCCTCACAGTATTCATGAGTTTGATGAATGGGGTGTTCAGGACCTTTTTGGACACTTCTTGATCATTTTTCTAGATGATATTTTTATTTCTCATGCACACATGAGGAGCACAAGGAGCACCTTCATCAGGTTTTGTAGTGCCTTAGAGAGCAAAAAATTTCTGGGAACCTGGGGAAGTGTACATTTTTCAAGTCAGAGGTTCAATACTTGGGTCACGTTATTTCTGGGGAAGGTATCATGGTTGATCCTTCCAAGATTAGAGCTATCATTGATTGTCTCATGCCAACCAATGTGACCGAGTTATCCAGCTTCATGGGGTTAGCACGGTACTACAAGATATTTGTGCAGGAATTCTTGCGCATTGCTCATCCCATTACTTCCCTTTAGCGGAAAGGGAAGAAGTTTATTTAGACATATAGATGTGAGTAGGACTTTAAGAATTTAAAGGAATGCCTTATGACAACACCTATTCTTGAGATGCCAGACCCAGAGAGGGATTTCTTCGTGTGCACAAATGCTTCTTTGGAATGTTTGGGAGGTGTATCGATGTAGGATGACCGAGTTGTTGCCTTTGAGTCTCACAAACTCAAGGATTATGAGCTCAATTACCTAACTCATGACATTGAGCTTGTAGTAGTGATGCATGTGTTAGTTCGGTGGTGACATTTTCTTTTGGATAAGAGATTTACTCTCAGGATAGATCACGTGAGCATTTGATACCTCTTCATACGACCGAATCCCAATGCCTATCAATGACGTTGGATGGAGCTGTTATGTGAGTATGACATGGAGATTGAGCATGTGAAGGGGAAGGATAATGTGGTTGTAGATGATTTGAGTCGATGGAGGTACCTTTCCATGGCTACCATAGTTGTTACAAATTTGAGAGCCAGGATCTTGCAGCAACTTCCTCATGACAGGTTTTATCTTGTAGCTAGAGCAAAGATTGATTCACACAGACCCCTTACGGGGAATTTTGAGGGGTTATATTTAGAGTCAGATGGGATTCTTCTCCACATGGGTCAGATATATGTACCCAGAGATGGAGGTTTGAGATAGGACATCTTGGCAGAGGCTCATTGTGCACCTTATTCAGCCCATCCAAGGGTGAAGAAGATGCATTCTTCACTAAGGCAGCTATTTCATTAGAGGGGTCTTCAGAGGGATATAGCCTAGTTTGTATCTCAGTGTTTGGAGTGTCAGAGGGTGAAGTCTGAGCATCAACATCCAACTAGCCTTCTTTATCCCCGTGCTATACTAGAGTGGAAATGGGACACCATTTCTATGGATTTTATTGTGGCACTACCCATGTCAAGATACCACCATGATGCCATTATGGTCGTGAAGGATAGATTGACTAAAGTAGCTCATATTTCTTTGGAGAATTGACCAAATTATACAGCTAGTGTAGTGGCATGAGTCTATTTGGATCAGATTTTTTGACTTCACATGATTCTGTAGAAGATTATTTGTGACTGTGACCCATTGTATACATCACATTTTTGGACCACCATGCAGTTTGTTCTCGGGATGAAGATTAACTTCAATACAACATATCACTTGGAGATAGATAGTCAGAAGGAGCATGTGAACTAGATACTTGAGGATATGCTTTGTATGTATGCCATGGATCAATAGTTGCATTAGGAGGAGTACCTCTATCTTGTAGAGTTCGCTTATAACAAAAACTTCAGAGTTCCATTGGCATAGAGCCATTTTAGGAACTATACGGTAGGGAGTGTAGGACTCCATTGAGTTAGGATCGGTTAGAGGATATGGTATCTCTTGGACCAGCCATGTTATAGGATATGGAGTAGCAGGTCACCCTGATTAGACAAAGATTGTAGGAGGCTCGAGATAGGCAGAAAATGTATGCAGATTAGAGGAGAGTTGACAACAATTACGAGGTGGGCTCAAAGGTATTCCAGAGAGTCAGACCTTATAAGATACCTATCCAGTATGGAAAAGGCTCTAATCTAGCTCTGAGATTCATGGGTCCATTCAAGATCTTGGAGTGGATTAGTCTTATTGCCTACCGCTTAGCATTGCCACCCATCTTGTCTCGCATCCATGATGTATTCCATGTTTTTTTCTTCGGAGATATATTCCAGATCCTTCTCATATATTGGATTGGACTTGCATTGCACGTACATGAACAGGGACATGTGATGGTGGAGCCCATGTACATTATAGAGTGCAGGATCCTAGGCCTTTGAGGGTGAGATATTGATCAGGTATGCATCCAGTGGGATCATTATGATGAGACATCAACTACTTGGGAGAACACCACCTTGCTACGGGTTAAGTTTCCACACCTATTCCAGTGACTTCCAAGAGGAAGTTGAGTCTAAGGGGAGGGGAATGTAATGCCCACTTTCCTTTGACACTTATTCCTGTTACACTCTTGATGACTAGTTTCCTAGAGACATGGTTATGGATGTATTATTTTGGATAGCTCATGTTTTGACTATGCAAAAATTTGATTATTATGATGATTTGAATCTATCATATATTGTTTTGATGCCTTGTGGACACTGTTAGAAATTTTAGCACATGTTGATTAACATTGATTACTTATACATATACTGACATCTTGGATATATTATTGTTGCGACTATGATCTGATGCAATGTATAACCATGACTACTTTGATATTATGAATTTATTATTTTGATATGATGTTAGGTGATCAGTATGTGGATTGGGTGATTTCCATAAAATGTGAATTATTATTATGATGTTGGTAAATTTTGAATTTGAATAGAAATTTATATTGCGATAGCTAATGATGATTATGTGATTTTTATTTATATGAATTGTAGTTTCATGACCTATTGATGCAACCATGAGGCCAAAGTTGGTATTACTTCTAATTACAAGAAAAATTACCACAATAATGAGAGATACTAGGAAATCCAACCAAGAAGGAATGTTACAAGTTCACAACACGGTCACCTTGGCAGCTATGGTGTGTTATGTTGCATGTGTTCTTGATTATCGTCTTTTATGAGGTCTCCATGGGGGAGCACCTCACCATGTGACCACAAGTATTTTGATGTTATATTGTTTCATCTTTGTATGTGGGTGTTTTTTTATGTTATGGGAATGTTGTGACTTTAATTCATGTTCTTATGTACCCTCATGTTTTATGAGGAAAGTGTACCCTAGTTTAGATATGTAAATTGTTAAAGTGTGAACTTATGTCCCCTTTTGAATTATTATGAATGTTATGTGTACCCTTAACTTTATTTTGATTTAATTTGTAAATCCCATCTAAAAACAACCACTCGAGACCAAGGAACAACCTAGGTTTAGTTAGAAGAATTATGGAATTTTTTTTATTTTTTTATTTTTTTTTATTTTTTAAAAAAGTGTTCACAACACAATTTTCTGAGTGCATTACAAAAATTATTAAATCACCTTACAAACACTAAGAGGGTGAAAGTTACCCTGATCATAATTAGATTATCTTCTTGCGGGGCGCAGGAAGAAATTTCTCCCAGGCGTGGAAGGAGGGTGCAGAAGAAATTTTTCTCTCCTAGGCGCAGAAGAATTTTTTTATCCTAGGCACAAAAGATGGGCACAGAAGAAAATTTTTCTTCTAGGCAAAAAAGGTAGGCACAGAAGGAAATTTTTCTCTCTCAGGTGCGAAAGGCACGGGCATAGAAGAAATTTTTTCTCCCTGTGTGCATGAAAGACGGGGCACAGAAGAGACTTTTTCTCTAGGGTGTGAAAGGCGGGTCTGTGAAATAAATTTTTTCTCTAGGGCACGAAAGGTAAGGGTGCGGAAGAAAATTTTTTCTCCCCGGGGTGCGAAAGGCAGGTGCTGAAGAAACTTTTTCTCCCTGGCGCACAAGAATTTTCCCTTTTTTGAACTTATAGATATATATATTTGAAGACCAATGAAGTAAATACTTCCAGGAGGCCATAAATTTTGATAGGGAAATTCGGTTTTTGGAAAATGAGAACTTTGTGGAAATCTCTCGACGTCATCTTTGCATAGACAAACCTTAAGATTTTAATTTTGGATAAAATTTTAAGGGTCGATTTTTAGAAAACATTTTTCTATTAATAAACAAGTTAACTGGTATTTTTAAAGTTATAAGATTTTGTTCTAATTCGCAATATTCCTTCTTTCTCAACATGCCAAACAAACATACAAGATTACACTTGGAGTAAATTTAGGGATGGTTTACGAGGTTTAAGCTATTTGATTGGAAAACAATTTGAAATTTCATAATTTTGAAAGCAAAAATCAATTGTGAAAAGGTTTGGCTATGCCCTATTTGAAAGGTTCTATAAAATTTTTTTAATTATTTTACACTTTTTTTGGGGTCAGTTTTGATCCTTACTAAGTTCAATTTGGTATTTAATTTTTTCATTTTTGGATGTTGCAGGGTCATTCCGTTCAATTTGCTAATAATTTTTTGTAGAGTTTGAAAGTTTATCTAACAGAGAATCCAGATTTGAATGGGTCAAACATTTCTATTTATTATCTTACCAAAGTTTCATATATGCATTCATTTCCAAAACTCAAATCTAACATGTTAATTTTGATTCAAAGGAAGGTATGTGCAAAATTCCAGAATTGTAGTTTTGATTTTCAAAACATTCATTTCTAAAGAACAAAGTATTAATGACATTCTCTTCATATGTATTCACTTTTTCAATTCTTCCAAACAGAGATTTCATAATTACATTGCAAGCAATCATATTTCCAATGAACCCAATAATTCCATTTGAGACAAAGTACATACAATAATTTCTATTGAATCAAAAGATTCATATTTATAACTTATCTTCTTTCATTCCTCGAATATCAACAAGATAGAATATGAGTCTTTCATTCACATCCTTTCAAAAGCAGAAAATTATAGAGTATATCTCTTTCCACATTTCAAAGTAAGGGATTTCACTAGCCAAATACATAATACACTCTTTCCATCACAAATACATATTACAAGGGTCATCCAATTCAAAGTGGGGAAAAGGTTATACAACATAGAAATCATCTCAACAAGGGACTTATCAACATTTTCTTTGTCCTTTCTTAGCTCCAGAAACAAAAAACATGCAGATTCCAATCATTCTCCAATTTGATCACAACAAAAGCAGGGGGAAAGGCAAACACTCTCCACCCAACCAAGACATCCAATGAAAATGAGAAGTCCATCCTTCTTCATTGGCCCACCGAGCTCCAACCACAATGCATTAAGAAGATGTTGTTTCAAATCCTGACAACAACAGGCTTCCACAACACACAAGATAATATTTCACATGCAATTTTCACATTTAAAACACAAAACCAAAACAATAAAAATAGTTTTAGCAACCAGACGAGAAAAACACACAAAGAATACTCAGGTTTCATCAAGCAAGCCAAAGGAGCAAGAAACTATGGGGAATGCTGCTTATGCCTCCCAAAGGGAAAATGGGTATCACCACCAAATTTTAAACCAGAAAAATATAGTATATCAAAACCATGACATGCCCTTATACCTCCCCCAAGTCCCCCTTATTCCTAACATATCCTTATGCCTCCTCAACCTCTTATGGCACCCCATAGTGAGAAAAGAAATGTAAGCTATTTATTTGCAAGGTGGAACCCAAATCCCAATTCCATCCACACTTGTACCTCCCCAAAACACTTATGCCTCCCAATACAATATACCCCATAGTCTTCTCTTACACCATTCATAGGCCATCTACCCAAAACAACCACACATACATTGCCAAAGCATTTACAATGATAACATTTGCAAAAATAAAAGATAGAGCATTTCAAGAGTCAAGCTACTTACCTCTCCGTAATGGAGTTTTTTCAGAGTTCCAAACAATGGATTTATTCCAATGCAATCAATCCAAAAAATTCACCAAGCACATGCATTCAAAAAGTTTGCAAACTTTCTCCAAAAGCAAGAGATCTCAAAACAACAAAAGAAATTCACCCCAAAATGAAGTATCCACAAGGTGAAGCCACCCAAAAAAATGTATGAAATTCAAATTTATAGAAGAGGGAAGAGAAGAGGATGATATGGATCCATGTAGGATGCCACAACACACATCCTCAACTCCTCAACGAAAAAAGTCAACTTCATTCTCCAATGCACATTAAATAAGTTAGGTGAATTAATATGGACAAGTTTTACTTACACAAACCAATCAAGCCCACACCCCATATGGAATGAAATTTAAAACATGAAGTAAACGTGTAATTAAAACATATAACTTGACTCAACAAAATGCATAATGATAAAGTCTAAATTTAACTCTCTAACCATAAGGTAAGGTTGGTATATAAATTTAAGAGGTGTGGGACAAGGTTAACTTATCCCACAAAGCCTCAAAATTAGCCTCCAGGGACAAAATTCAAATTTCCAAGAAGGTGGAGTGTTTCATACTCCAAAATCAACTTACATATCTCTTACACATTACTTACACATAGTTCTTATAAAACTTTAATTCAAGGCCAACTAACTCTATTAATTACTTTTCTTATGACACATTTTAATTAAATAACTTCACAACATGATTACTCACAATATTAACACACCATTTAATAAATAATGAAAGGGGTTAATGCACCACAAAATAAAAACATGCAAAAATTAACAAAGGGACCAAAATAAAATAAAAAAAACAATTCCCTTGGTCATATTCAAAGCTTATTCCCTTCCATGGTAATCCTTACCACAATCAAACACACAAACACAAATACAGTTTCCATGGTGAACCTTGTTGCATTCATCTAGAATTCCAATGTGGTTGGTCTCCAATCCCTCGATGTGTGTTGTGATATTTTAACCCTTCAAAACAAAAATACCCCGCTTCAGTCCTCATGGCCATATCAAAATGTCCAAATGAATATAACTATAATTCCAAAATCATCAATATATATATATATATATATATATGAATCACAATAATCATCAAGACACTCAACAATATCACTTATAATTTCATTAGCAACTTATATGATTATCAATTAATTCCATTTTATAGGTCTACCTCAATATAGACAAATATCAGCATGTCCGAACAACATCTATAATATAACCCGGGGTCAAACAGTATATACAACATCAATATACAAAATGTCTCTAATACTCATCAAACATTATATAATAATGAACTCAACAATAATCTATGCTCTAACGTCTAACATCATACTAAACCAAAACTATAATAATGCCCATAATATAGTAATAGTGTCATGATCAATATCAAAATGTGTCAAAGGGAAGTGGGCACTACATAATTGTAAAGGTTTGTGCAAAGTGGTGATGTGGAATTATGAGTAGAGATTCTCTAGTATATGATTTATCCCTTTTCTCTTTGGTTGAAATTTGAATCTTCCTTTGGTTTGTGTGCCATCCTAAACCAAAAATTCGGATTTGGGCTTTGGGCCCAATTTTGGGGGCTTGTGGGACAAGTTTAACTTGTCCCTCACTCCTTAATTTATCCCCCCAACCATGCCTATGACTTTGGGGGTCATTTTTAGACCCTAATCATGATATTGTAGTGGAAAAGAGGTAATCATTCCCCTTTTTCCCTTGGTATTCTAAATATGTTTTGGAATGTGTAACTTGAGATTGAGTGCAAGATTGGGCAATGTCATATCCTTAACCTTCTCCTTTATTATGCCTAGGTTTTTGTGTGAGCTTGGTGATGTGAAGTTGGAGGGAGATGATTTGGAATCCTACATGGAGCAACATTACCTCTCCCTCCCTCCTTTCTATTTAATTTCATCTTTTGGATGAACTGGGGGTTACTCATTTTTTCACTTATCTTCTTGGCTTTTGGAATTGGAGAGGATTTGCTTGCGAATTGCTTGTTTTTCTTAAAGGAGTTGGAGTCTTTGATTAATTGGAAGAATTGGAAGATTGTTCTTGTGGATTGAGGATCTATCGTAATGGCAAGGTAGGAATTTTGATCCTTTTATTTGCATGTTTTCATGGTCTTATGAATTGTAAAATGGTTGAATACATGTTGCATATTGTGTGGGTTGGGTAGATTTCCATAGGAAGATGTTGGGAGAATGAAAATGGGAGCCATGAGGGAGGAATATGATTTATGTGATTTAGGAGGAATTTGTGGGAAGAGCGTTCAATATTATGGAGGGATAAGGGGAAACTTCTTAATTTTTTATATGTAAAATGTACTTGAGGGAGACATAAGAGTGAGGGAGGCATAAGAGATTTTTTCTTGATTTAGAGTTGGAGGCTTCGAGATGAACACTCAACCTAATTGGGAGGTAAAAGGAGTTTCCCATGTTTCCTTTCTCTTTTATCTATCTAATAAGGCCTTTGTGTATTATATGAATTTTCAGGTTTTGTTGTGTCGTGTATTGCATGTTGTGTGATGTGATTGTGCCTCTTGTGAAGCCCTTGTTTTTTCCATAGTTGTGAACTTTATTCATTTCTATTTGGTTAGAGCTCGGGGGTCAATGGAGAAGAATGGGTTCACTTTTCCATTGATATTTGGTAGGGAGGAGAGCATTGCCTAGCTCTCTCTCCTTGTTGGCGTGTAGATAAAGAGAATGAGTTGTTGTTGAAGAGTTGTAGGTTTTATGGGAGCATTTGACATGTTCTTTCCACCACTTTGGGTGGAGGGATTATATCTCTTGCATTTTAATTACTTGTGTTTATCTTTGAAATCCTTGTAAAAATATTTTAATTCAGAACAAAGTGGAAGAACTGTACTATTGTGATTATTGTAAAGATGTCCTTATCTTGAAATAAATTTATAATGGAATGTACTATCTCAACACTTAGATAAATTTGTTGCACTTGATGTCTAGTTACAAAGGACTACATTCCTTAAATTATTGTGAAACTTGTACTTTCTTGTAAATTGGAAATTGATGGAAAGCCATTATGTAACTTTTTCTATAAGGAATGTATAGAAATTTGATAGAGATATGCAAGTATTTGTAATGTTACAAATGTAAATAGTGAAAATATTTTGTCAAACCAAAATATGAGGTTCAACCACAGTACATGAGATTTAATCCCTCCTCAAAGACAGGTGAGGCTGCCTGTTTATTGCTAATCTAAAACACAGTAAATAATATATACAATATTCACACTAATCTAACCATTGGGGGTTGGGATGAAATCCCGAAATCCACATTCACACGATTCAAGGATATTGCTTTCGTAAGTGAAATAGGTTAGAAACTGTTACAGTGAAAGAAGCACGGTAGAAAAGAAATGGGAGAAACGTATTTTCTTTCGAGTAAACACAGAGCACGAAATAATCATACGAGTTTTAGATCACAGATATAGTGTCCGAGATAATTAGAAACACTGAGATTCTATGCAAAGAATAGCTTTAAGATCATGAACATAAGAACACTGTCTTAAATAAGATATATTTCACAACACAAAGTCTGTAAAACAATATCAACTCCTATTCTTCAAAATGATTGAAAGAAAACACAAAGTTTTTCTCCTTTCCAATAGCCTCTTAATGCTTCAAAAATTCTCGACCCTTTAGAATGCACAAGCATCCCTTATTTATAACAAAAGAAGCTAGAGGATAAAACAGGACAGATCCTGAAAAGTAGCATGCTAACTAGAGTTCAGCTTTGCATGATTCTCACGCAGGAGATCAAGTCAAAGTATGAATTAAAAATAATGACAAAATGGAAATAGAAGATATGTCATTCTAAAAATAGAAATGACATGGGACGTTGGAACTCAATCCGAGTCATCATCTTTTGATTCTTCTCCTTTCTCTTCCTCCAGCTGAGACTGTTTGTTCCGGAACTCCTGGAACTTCCGAATAATGCCTTGCATTTCATTTTCCTCAGGTGCAGTGGAATGATCATTCCACATTTCGCAGGTCTCATGGACATCGCTGGCAGTGCCGGGAAGTTTCTTCAATCCTTTGCTGAGCTTTCTTAAGGCCTCCAACGTATGTTCAATCCTCACAAACTGACCAATGACTTCAAGGTCGAATCCATCTACAGGTTCATGCTGAATAGTCTCTTGAACTTGTTTGAAGAGATCATCTGCTGATAGGGCAATTGAGTTCCCAACTGACACCTTTGGACAAATCTTAAGCAATTCTTCTTCCAGATCACTTTTCCCATCGATCAATTTATCCCTTGATTCTCTCAACTTGCTGCAGGCTTCGTTGAGGATCTTTACTCTGAACTTGATGGCCTTGATCAGCTGAAAGTGTTTATCTGTATGTGGAAGAACGCCTTCTTCTACCAAGAGATGTGCTGGTATTTGCTTTAGCACTTGGAGAGCTTCACAAGTCAAATCAAGCTGTCCAATTTCTTCAGTGAATTCCTCATCCATCTTCTCTCCTTCTTTCTGAATCTCTGCCAAGGACTGATGAACTTTCACCACGTCTTGAATTACTTCCTTCCCCTGTTGGAGCAACTTTTGGATCCATTCGTCAACCACTCTTCCTTTTTTGGTAATCTTCTCAATCGTAGGCACCGATGAGAAATCAAATCCGGCAGAAGCAGAAGCAGAAGAAGGTGGTATGGATTCAAGGGGTTTTGAGAGTTTGATCAAAACCTCTGTTAACTGTTCCACTTTTTCCTTAAACTCATCTCGGCTGACCTTTGTTTCTTTCAACTTTTGGCACAGCACGTCTATGGAAGCCCGTGCATCTTGTTGCGCTCCTTCTGCTGTCACTTTCCCTAGAGACACCCTGGTTACCTGGTAATCAGCTGCAGTTATATCATCTCTAGTTTTGTCAGCTGAGGGAGTGGCAATTTCTGCGAACTTATCTCCTGAAGCATCTACCAAAACCCTTGAAACTGTTTTGGGTTTCTTGGCTGATCTCGCAGTAGAAGTCTTGAGTGAGCTGAAATCAAAAGCTGGTAGGGGTACAATTACTTTTCTCTTCCTCGGAGTTTGCTCGAGTAGCCATTGTGGCGTATCAGAAGAAATTGCCACTGTTGTAGTAACTGGTATTCTACTCTCAAGAGGAGCAGATTCTACTATTGGAGGGGGAACAGTAGTCAACGTGGTAGTAGGTGCAATGAATAGAGGCACAGGTTGTGGGGGAGTGCTGGTGATCACTTGGGTTCCAGCAGAGAGGGGTGAGAGCCCGGAGAAAATATTGGCCATACTTGAAGAAGTGGATGGGGAATGAGGAGGTTGGAGTGGTTGTTGAGGGGGAGGCACAGATTCAGACTCCAAAGCCTTGAATGCAAGAGACAAGGTCTCTCCTGTTGAGCAATCAGCAAATGGTGAAGACAGAGGCTGGCTTCCTCCTTCTTCCAAATTAATTTCTCCTATTTCTGGTGGCGTTGGTGATTCTGGCACAACCACCGTTTCAGCTGGAGAAACAATTGAAGAGATTTGTCTTTCTTTCCTCTTCTTGGGAATCCTGATTTTTATAGACCCCCCAGTAGATTCCTTGTCCTTCTTCTTTTTGGAGGGCCCCGCCTCAGAAGCAGCCAATTTTGGAAACTTGTCATCCTTAAAATTCATCCCCCAAGAGGAGAGCCATTTCTTCGTACGAGCCAAAATTAGGGCTGACCTATCGG
Source organism: Taxus chinensis (assembly GCA_019776745.2). NCBI lineage: Eukaryota > Viridiplantae > Streptophyta > Pinopsida > Cupressales > Taxaceae > Taxus > Taxus chinensis. The sequence continues at coordinate 196,152,166 of CM034150.1, forward strand.
TGATAGAGGCTTTCTCGCTGGCCGACCAATCAATAGGTGGAAAAATGTATCGATCTTCATTAAGCCCATCATAGGACATATCCAACACACTTTCATTGTCAGTCGTGCCATCTGGAAAATCAGAAAGCTCCAGCGTCTGGATCTCATCAATAGTTAACCTACTATTATCTTTTCTGCGAACTGCAACTTCGTTACGCAGATCCACCCAGATATCCTCAATGTCGGGCCTGTGCAGATGTAGGGCTCCATAGGTTCTCAGCACTCCTCGGATATCAAAACCATCCCGAGACTTCATATGCTTCTTTAATTTCTCCTGAAGTTCACATTCGACATTTTTGGCCTTAGCCACTGTCGAGCAAGTATATCTCCCAATAGAAATTGGGAAGGATACTGCTGCCTTATGCTTGCTCTGTTGGAATTTGTGAAAATCCAATAGTTGTCTGACCAATTCTATTAGTATCAATCTATCGCCTGGATAGCGAGGCAGACGGAAAGGCTCTCCAGAGTACATGACCGTTCGAAGGTAGGTAAACTTCTTGAACTGTAAGAAGATACATCCCCATTTAGATACTTCAGCCCATGCCTCGTCTGAGACCCTTGTTTTTCTCAGCCCTGGGTTCAGCTGGCAGATGTTCTTGTAGAAAAAGGCGTCATTTACCCTCCTAAAATGATCCTTGGACCCCTTTTTTGTTATTTGAGGATAATACTTATAGACTGGGTTTGTCGTTCTGCTTCCTTTTGTATCCAGTCCGGGATAGCTCCTCATTCCAGCTGCTGCATAGGCCACATATGAGAACATATAAAAATTTCTGGTTGACAGGACCGTCGTCATCTGGGAATCAATTTCATCACTGATAAGGGTCCCCCAGTCAATCCCTTGCTTGTTCTTCTTAATGGTGACCATGAATTGGTACATCCATGCATGAAATAAATTTGATTCCGGCAAGCCAAAAACCCGGCTCAGCAAGGTGATAATGTCGTTGATTTCTTGTATGAAATCCGATCTAGGGATAGTTCTTGGAAATCTAGATATTACTGGTTTAGCTTTGACCAAGAACTTCTTATTGACATCCCTAATGCAATTTTCCTGGTTACTGTCCCAGGCCTTCTGAGCCGACTTGATGTCTAGGGCCCCATACTCTTCAAAATTTGGTAGTTTCAGGAGATCATCAAAATAAGCCCCATCTAGTTTGATAACCACTTCACCAGCCTGATTCCTTACGGAACGAGAAGCTGAGTCGTAGCTGGATGCACACGCCAAAACAAACTCTGGACATTGGGCAGACATGGGGAAGCCTGCTGCAAGGGGCAAGCCACTGTTAGCTAAAGCCACCATCCATGGGGTTTGAGAAGAACTCTTTACCCTATTCCAAAAGTCGTCCATGTCTATGTTGCCCAGCTCAGTATCCCTGATGTCATAATTACAGTCGATATATGACGGGGATTCTGGTTTCTTAAATTTGTATTTCATCCTGCTAGATTTTTCGGCCTTCTCCTGTGATGAACCAGGATCCGACATGAAGAATATTGGAAGGAGAAAGGCTCGGAACTCCGGAGATGCTGTGCACACTGAAAAACCTGATTGACTGAATGCGTCGGAAGAAGAGAAGAACCCGACACGCAGAAGAAGATATCGGAAAACTTTGAGAACCCGACAGGTCTGATATGTCGGACTCTTGGCGAAACCCGACACTTGCTTTCAATGGCGGAAACAGGAGAAAACCCGGCACCCACTGTTCGATGACGGAACCTGAAGAAAACTTAGGAGGTGCCTGGCACTTAGTGTTGAGGTCGGAATGTTGAAAAACCCCATCACTACGAGCTTCCTTTGTATTTCGGACTTTTGAATCTGCAAAACAGCCTTCAAAATCTGGGAAACAAAAACAGAGCCTTTCCTTTGAATTTTCACATATAAAACATCCTTTCTTTTGTGTTATTCATATTCCATACATCATGCAAGTAATTGGAATTTGGAAGGAACAGCACCAATTGATAGTCTCAAGAATAAAATAAACCCTAAAAACCCAAAACCCTTTCCAAAACGACACAGAAAGAAGAAGGAAGAAAAACCCTCAACAACTGGCAAGAAATTGGAAAGAAAATACACGCAATCGATCCAGAAAAATCAAGAATAAAGAAGGAACGAAAAATACCTTCAATTCGAGACAGGTAAAATCGAAAACAAATGATCCAGTCTGGTAACGCGAGTTTGCGGGTTTTGGGAGCGGAAGAGCATGCGAAAAATCCACGAATTAAAAATATGAACGGTAAGAATGACGTGGAAATCCGCGTATTTATAAGAAAATCAGTAATAAATACACTTCAGCTCGGCACGTGCCACCTCACCAACCACTCGGCATGAATGCCACGTCAGTATGTTGGAGGAGTCCGAAAACCCGACACGAGGAGTTTTAGTGCATTTCGGGTTTCGGGCTTCGGAAAACATGGAGCACAAAACATGTTTTGAATCATGAATGTTCCGATGCATTGAACTTCCGAAAACCCGATTACAAAGGATATGAGCGGACTTCGGGAATCGGAGAACATGGCGCATAAAACATGTTTTGGAACATGAATGTTCCGATGCTTTGGGGTCCCGAAAACCCGATTACAAAGGATTTTCTTAACACAAAGCGGGTTTCGGAAGTCGGAAGTCGGCGACACAAAGCATGTTTTAACTCAAGTATGTTCCGATGCGTTGAATTTCCGAAAACCCGATTTCAAAGGATTGCTCAATATAAGGCGGGTTTCGGGTTTCGGAGGACATAAGACATAAAGCATGTTAAAACTTATGTCAAGCTGTTAGTAACACCCGAAAACCCGATTTTCTCTAAAAGAGGTCAAAATGCAAAATCACTTCAAAAATTTTGTAGGGGTTATCCGATCGTTTCGTTGTGAACTCAAAACGGGGATAACAGCTGGCTCCAGTTGGGGACTTTCTTTGTAATACCAAAGGAAGAGAACTCAGAGTCTCTGGTCTTATTCATTGGGCTACGGGGTCAAGAAGAAAACCAAAACAAAACAAAACGAAGAAAGAAAGAAAGAAAACCAAAAGCAAACACACAACAAAAGCAAAATATGTACAATGCAAGAGAGCATCTTGCATTAATGGTGGAACAGCTTTAGATGTTGTCCACTGAAAGGCAAAGGGAGTAACCCTCCATCCAGATATGATAGAAGGAAACTATTTTCACCATTCAACTCGTGGATCTTGAAAGGTCCTTTCCATAAAGAATCAAACTTTCCATGCATTCCTTTCTGTTCTCTTCTTTTATCCCAAAGAAACACCAGGTCTCCAATCTGGAAGTCACGTTGCTTTGATTTTTTATCAAAAATCTTCTTCACCCTGCTCTGATGATCTGCTATACGATCAACCACCTTGATTCGCTCTTCTTCTAGCCTGGTTAGGTACATAACCCTCTTTTCGATAGAATTCTGAAAAGCTACATCTTCAACCGCTTTTCGCCAACTGCAAGGCTGGCAATTCTACTGAGATAGGAATTTCAGCATCAATCCCATATAGCAACTGAAAAGGGGACATCCCTATGGCTCGCTTTGGAGTGATCCGATCAGCCCACAACGCATCATACAATGCTTTGTGCCAATTCCTCTGATTTTCATCTACTAATTTCCTGATTATAGTAACCAGATTCTTATTGCTGGACTCAGCTTGCCCATTGCCCTGGGGATAATAGTCAGATGAATGGGCCAAAGTAATGCCGAATCCATAGCAGAATTCTGTCAACTCATGTGACGAGAAGTTAGAGGCATTATCCGCTACAATCTTATGAGGAATACCGAATCTGACGATTATATTTTCTTTCAGGAACTTGCAAACAGCTTCAGAAGTTGCTTGCTTGATTGGTACAGCCTCTACCCACTTGGTAAAATAATCTGTAGCAGTTAGCACATAGTTGTGTCCGGCACTGGAAGCAGGATTCAATGTTCCGATAAAATCAATCCCCCATTGGCGAAAAGGTTCTTCAATCACCACAGGCTTCAGAGGAAGAGCTGCTAGCTTAGGACGACCAACAAAATGTTGACAAGCTTCACATTTAGACACCCATTCTGCTGAGTCCCGGAAAAGAGTAGGCCAATAATACCTAGCCCGTAAGATCTTATACGCTGTTACAGAAGACGAAAAATGTCCTCCGCATGCTAGGCTATGAAAGGATTCTAATAACTTTTCCTGTTGCGATTTATCGACACAACGCAAGAAGACACCATCGATACCTTTCTTGTATATTGCATTATTCCACAAAAGGTACTTCGCTGATCTCAACTTGACGGTCCTCTTCTCTTTTTGATTTAAATGTGGAGGGCATTCACCATAAGTTAAGAAGAAAGCAATGTCCGTATACCATTCATCGGTCGTACTCACAAAAAGCACCATAGGCAGCTCAGAAGAAGTATCTTGATTCTTCTCACACTCTGCTTCAGCATGATTCTCTGCAATCAATTGACACAGGCCTCTTCCTCGTACCAACTTGGTAGGTTTGATGTCCAAGTCATACTCCTGAACCTTAGCAATCCAAGTACCTCGTTGGCTTCCCAGCTCTTGTTGAGTTAGAATGGATTTAACAGCAGTATCAGGAACGAGAACACGAGTATGAGAATTCAGCACATAGTACCTGAAGTGTTTTACTGCTCTTACCACCGCATAAGCATGTTTTTCAATCTGTGACATCTTCAATTCATGCTCTTTCAACGGAAAACTCATGAATGCAATAGGAGCTTCAATGCCTTCTTCATTTTCTTGCATCAGGATCGCTGAAACTGTGTGGGCAGAAGCATAGCTATACATGATGAAATCTTTCTTGAAGTCTGGACATACTAAGACAGGAGCGCAAGCAACTGCCCTTTTGATTTCTTCAAATGAAAGTTTCCCTTCTGCAGTCCATCTGAATGGGATTTTTCCTTTCATCATTCCAAGGATATCCTTGGTTTTGTCAGCGAAGTCAGGTACAAATCTTCTCAAGAAATTAACCTTTCCGAAGAAAGAATGAACTCCTGTTTTACTTGTGGGCAAGGTAAGGCTCTGAATAGCCTTTACCCTCTCTGGGTCAATTTTAGTTCCTTCTCTAGTCACAATATGACCCAGCAGCTTTCCTTCTGTTACCCCGAACATAGACTTCTTAGGATTCAATGAAATCCCATGACGCCTGCATCTCAGAAGTACCTGTTCTAAATGACCATAATGATCACTCCGTTTTTTAGAAAAGACAGTCAAGTCATCCAAATACACGACTATGACCTTACCCATCAGATCTCTGAACGCTAGGTCCATAGCTCTTTGAAAAGTAGCTCCGGCGTTGATCAAGCCGAATGGCATCCTTCTGTAAGCAAAGGTACCCCATGGGGTCGTGAAAGCTGTCTTGTGTTGATCCTCTGTTGCTACCTCGACTTGATTATATCCCGAAAACCCGTCGAGCATGGATAACATTTCTGATCCAGTAACAGTTTGCAATACCTGATCCATGATCGGCAAGGGATAATTATCCTTCAACGAGGACTGATTCAAGTTTCGGAAGTCAACACAAATCCGAATCTCGCCATTCTTCTTCCTGACAGGAACAATGTTAGCAATCCAGGTGGAGTGATGGATTGGGAAAATAATTCTAGCATCTAACATCTTCTAAATTTCTGCCAGGATGGTTCCTAAGATCTTGGGATTGTAATGCCTTTGCTTCTGTCTATACGGCTTCACATCAGGCTTCAGAGGAATACTGTGCTGAACATCCTTGGGCTTGAAAGATTTCAAATCTGCATAGGACCAGGCCAACACATCGATGTATTTCTTCAAAAGCAAAGTGAATCTGGCCTTCTCTTCAGGAGAACAACATTTACCGATATTCACCATCCGAGGTTGATCAGATGAACCTAGATTGATTAGATCTACTTCAGAGGAAGATGCTCCTTCGACTTGCCTTTTGTTTTGGATAAAGCGATCATGCTTATCAAACAAACCCTCCAAAGAAACCAAACCTTTGGGTATCTTGTTGCCTTTCAGCTGGATATATTCACCATCAACCTCCTGATATGGATCTGAAATAGTTTCACGGAAGGCTGATTCTGAACCTTCAAAATATAGCTCACTGAAATTGTCAGCCTTTTCTAGAAAAGCCAACACCTGTCGATCATCATTGAACACTTGCCAGTGAGTTGCATTATCTGGGACGCTAGGGCGGTACACAATCTCAATAGAGTATGTATCTTGCTTGAACTGAGGATGAGGAAGAAGAAGAGATGCAGATACGGCCAAAGAATCAGCCTTGTCATTATAATCTCTTAAAACTGCCTTAATAGAAAATGCATCAAAGCATTCTATACTATCCCAAACTTTGTTCCTGTAATGCCTCAACCGATCATTTTTCACCTGATATACACCCCTGACCTGATTAACAATCAGCTCCGCATCCCCCTGCACCTTGAGATTCCTGATTCCCTTCTGTCTGGCCAATTCTAATCCTAATAACAGGGCTTCATATTCGGCCGTGTTGTTAGTATTATCAAATTGCAACTTATAAGCTGATGGGAAAATCTCGGAGCTAGGAGATATGAGAACAACACCAGCGCCTGATCCAGAAGTTGAGCAGCTACCATCAAATTCGAGCGTCCAAATAGCATTGGGATCTTCCTCTTCAACATCTACAATTGGTATCTCGGAAGTCATGAAATAATTCCCGAAGCTAGCATCTTCGAAAAGAATCTGAGCCTTAGGATCATCTGATTTGGTTACCAAATACTTTGCCTGCGGTTCAGGATGAAGAACCTGTTGAACCCCTTTGACTGGGATCTTAGCTTTGGTCCAATCCATACTAATCTCTCCTCCGACATCTTTACAAAATCCTCTACCCAAGAGAATGCCGTAAGCTGCTGGAATGTCTGCAACCAGAATAGTCATTTTCACTCTTTTCTCAGGAAAAGCAACAAATGCAAACTGTGCGTCCTTGATTTGACCAATCAGAGGGACTTGTTTAGTTTCCATGGAATAGCACCGTCCATATGACTTAGTCAAAGTAAGCCCAAGGGCATGGGCCACTTTTGCGGGCATAACATTATCAGAGGCCCCTGAATCAATAATGCAATTGCTGAGTTTAAACCCATTTATAAGTAGAGACAAATAAAATGGTTCAATCTTTCCTGAGGGAGAAGCAGAGGTCAGATTATTCTGAGGTGTGGGTTGAGTAGGATTTGGAAGGAGACCTTTTGAAGGTGATGGAACGGCCGCTTTACTCCTGATAAACTTGGCTAGCTTTTCAAACTGTTCGGGATTTGACTGAAGATATTCTGCCTCTGACATTTGAATTTTAGTTCTTTTTGCATGATCAATAATGTCAAAAGCAGTATAAGAAGGAATGATAGTAGGCTCAGTTCTAATTACATGAGCTTGTGCTGGGGCACTGATCTTAGGAGAAGGAGAATAAGGAGCAGCTGTCTTTTTAGTAACCTCTCTTTCAGTTTGCGCCGAAATAGGGGTACCCCTTTTGACTATGGATACAGGAGGATCCTTATTCTTCTCCTTAATATTTTCCGGAGGTCTTCTGGGATTCTGAGATTGAGACCGAGTGAAAACAGCAAATGATTGACCATCTGGCTCACATTCATCTTCATCATATTCCAAATAACCAATACTGGAGTCGCCAGCTGACTCATCATAAGACTCATCAGCATATCCTGAAGCTTCAAAATCCTCATGGGATTCTTGTTCTTCTGGTTCATCATCTTCTTCAATTATTTCTACTGCTGCATTAACATGCGGAGCTTCAATTGCTAATCTCGGTTGAGCAGGAGCTAACCGTGGCCTATCTCTGGCAAGTGCACCATTGTTATTAAAATTCCGCCTAGGAATATCCCGGTACGGAACATTGCTCACCTGCTGAGACACTTGCTTCTTTAAAGCAATCAAATCATTAGCCATTTTTTGAAACATAGGATCTGTGTTACCTTGAGAAGAACCTTGATTTTTGATTTTGGGTATATCTTTCTTAATCCTTCCGGCTAAGATGAGATCATCCTCAATTTCAGTAGCTGTTGACTGAGCAGTAGCCAAATCTGGTATAACCGACCTCCTTAATAAAAATCTTATATCAGGAGGTTGAGCATTGATGAAGAAGCATTTTTGGTTTTCCGGAGTAGGTACAGCTACTTCTGGAATCTTCCGGATCAGCTTGTTGAACTTTGCTACGAATTCCCGCATAGGTTCATGCGATTCCTTCTTCATGTGCGTGAGCTGAGCTAACAAAGCATGGGAATCTTCAGCTGGTTTGAAACGTGCTTCGAACTTAGTCCGCATGGTAGCCCAGTTTGGGATGCATGCATTTGGAAGGTGATAAAACCATTCAGCTGCTACTCCCTGCAATGTTTCAACGAAGAGTCGAACAGAGACATCTTCGTGGGCTACTCCGAGGACACCGCATGCAACAAAGAAAGACGCAATATGCTCATCAGGATGCTGCTTCCCATCCCCATTGAACTTGGGAATGTTTTTACGTGATCCACGTGGTAACTCATGCAATGGAGGAGTCAAAGTAAGAGGACCAATGGCTGCACCCCAAGGCACAGGTTGAACCGCCATCCTTCTGAAAAGAGTGCGTACAGGGATCCGGGTATCAGACAAAAGTAGTGCACGGCAAGTTGCAGATGCTTCCCGTTCTTCAGGGATCCGATTTCTCCGAACAGGTGAAGAACTTCTGGCTCGGTTAGAGACAACGCTGTTGGGAGAAAGGCTGAAATTGTGCTGTTGCAGCAACTCGAAGAGTGGATCAATTTCACCTTGAGCTCGGCGAGACCGAGTGAAGATCCTCCTGGCCAGCTTGAACTGAAAGGAGATCTTATCAAAAATAAGGCAAATATGGAGTCGCCAGACACCGAGAGGATAAGCTTTATACTATGGATCTGTAGATCCCCAGCGGAGTCGCCAAAAACTGTTGGTTGGATATTTTGTCAAACCAAAATATGAGGTTCAACCACAGTACATGAGATTTAATCCCTCCTCAAAGACAGGTGAGGCTGCCTGTTTATTGCTAATCTAAAACACAGTAAATAATATATACAATATTCACACTAATCTAACCATTGGGGGTTGGGATGAAATCCCGAAATCCACATTCACACGATTCAAGGATATTGCTTTCGTAAGTGAAATAGGTTAGAAACTGTTACAGTGAAAGAAGCACGGTAGAAAAGAAATGGGAGAAACGTATTTTCTTTCGAGTAAAAGCAGAGCACGAAATAATCATACGAGTTTTAGATCACAGATATAGTGTTCGAGATAATTAGAAATACTGAGATTCTATGCAAAGAATAGCTTTAAGATCATGAACATAAGAACACTGTCTTAAATAAGATATATTTCACAACACAAAGTCTGTAAAACAATATCAACTCCTATTCTTCAAAATGATTGAAAGAAAACACAAAGTTTTTCTCCTTTCCAATAGCCTCTTAATGCTTCAAAAAATTCTCGACCCTTTGGAATGCACAAGCATCCCTTATTTATAACAAAAGAAGCTAGAGGATAAAACAGGACAGATCCTGAAAAGTAGCATGCTAACTAGAGTTCAGCTTTGCATGACTCTCACGCAGGAGATCAAGTCAAAGTATGAATTAAAAATAATGACAAAATGGAAATAGAAGACATGTCATTCTAAAAATAGACATGACATGGGACGTTGGAGCTCAATCCGAGTCATCATCGTTTGATTGCTCCTTTCTCTTCCTCCAGCTGAGACTGTTTGTTCCGGAACTCCTGGAACTTCCGAATGATGCCTTGCATTTCATTTTCCTCAGGTGCAGTGGAATGATCATTCCACATTTCGCAGGTCTCATGGACATCGCTGGCAGTGCCGGGAAGTTTCTTCAATCCTTTGCTGAGCTTTCTTAAGGCCTCCAACGTATGTTCAATCTTCACAAACTGACCAATGACTCCAAGGTCGAATCCATCTACAGGTTCATGCTGAATAGTCTCTTGAACTTGTTTGAAGAGATCATCTGCTGATAGGGCAATTGAGTTCCCAACTGACACTTTTGGACAAATCTTAAGCAATTCTTCTTCCAGATCACTTTTCCCATCGATCAATTTATCCCTTGATTCTCTCAACTTGCTGCAGGCTTCGTTGAGGATCTTTACTCTGAACTTGGTGGCCTTGATCAGCTGAAAGTGTTTATCTGTATGTGGAAGAACGCCTTCTTCTACCAAGAGATGTGCTGGTATTTGCTTTAGCACTTGGAGAGCTTCACAAGTCAAATCAAGCTGTCCAATTTCTTCAGTGAATTCCTCATCCATCTTCTCTCCTTCTTTCTGAATCTCTGCCAAAGACTGATGAACTTTCACCACGTCTTGAATTACTTCCTTCCCCTGTAGGAGCAACTTTTGGATCCATTCGTCAACCACTCTTCCTTTTCTTGTAATCTTCTCAATCGTAGGCACCGATGAGAAATCAAATCCGGCAGAAGCAGAAGTAGAAGAAGGTGGTATGGATTCAAGGGGTTTTGAGAGTTTGATCAAAACCTCTGTCAACTGTTCCACTTTTTCCTTAAACTCATCTCGGCTGACCTTTGTTTCTTTCAACTTTTGGCACAGCACGTCTATGGAAGCCCGTGCATCTTGTTGCGCTCCTTCTGTTGTCACTTTCCCTAGAGACACCCTGGTTACCTGGTAATCAGCTGCAGTTATATCATCTCTAGTTTTGTCAGCTGAGGGAGTGGCAATTTCTGCGAACTTATCTCCTGAAGCATCTACCAAAACCCTTGAAACTGTTTTGGGTTTCTTGGCTGATCTCGCAGTAGAAGTCTTGAGTGAGCTGAAATCAAAAGCTGGTAGGGGTACAAATACTTTTCTCTTCCTCGGAGTTTGCTCGAGTAGCCATTGTGGCGTATCAGAAGAAATTACCACTGTTGCAGTAACTGGTATTCTACTCTCAAGAGGAGCAGATTCTACTATTGGAGGGGGAACAATAGTCAACGTGGTAGTAGGTGCAATGAATAGAGGCACAGATTGTGGGGGAGTGCTGGTGATCACTTGGGTTCCAGCAGAGAGGGGTGAGAGCCCAGAGAAAATATTGGCCATACTTGAAGAAGTGGATGGGGAATGAGGAGGTTGGAGTGGTTGTTGAGGGGGAGGCACAGATTCAGACCCCAAAGCCTTGAATGCAAGAGACAAGGTCTCTCCTGTTGAGCAATCAGCAAATGGTGAAGACAGAGGCTGGCTTCCTCCTTCTTCCAAATTAATTTCTCCTATTTCTGGTGGCGTTGGTGATTCTGGCACAACCACCGTTTCAGCTGGAGAAACAATTGAAGAGATTTGTCTTTCTTTCCTCCTCTTGGGAATCCTGATTTTTATAGACCCCCCAGTAGATTCCTTGTCCTTCTTCTTTTTGGAGGGCCCCGCCTCAGAAGCAGCCAATTTTGGAAACTTGTCATCCTTAAAATTCATCCCCCAAGAGGAGAGCCATTTCTTCGTACGAGCCAAAATTAGGGCTGACCTATCGGTGATAGAGGCTTTCTCGCTGTCCGACCAATCAATAGGTGGAAAAATGTATCGATCTTCGTTAAGCCCATCATAGGACATATCCAACACACTTTCATTGTCGGTCGTGCCATCTGGAAAATCCGAAAGCTCCAGTGTCTGGATCTCATCAATAGTTAGCCTACTATTATCTTTTCTGCGAACTGCAACTTCGTTACGCAGATCCACCCAGATATCCTCAATGTCGGGCCTATGCAGATGTAGGGCTCCATAGGTTCTCAGCACTCCTCGGATGTCAAAACCATCCCGAGACTTCATATGCTTCTTTAATTTCTCCTGAAGTTCACATTCGACATTTTTGGCCTTAGCCACTGTCGAGCAAGTATATCTCCCAATAGAAATTGGGAAGGATACTGCTGCCTTATGCTTGCTCTGTTGGAATTTGTGAAAATCCAATAGTTGCCTGACCAATTCTATTAGTATCAATCTATCTCCAGGATAACGAGGCAGACGGAAAGGCTCTCCAGAGTACATGACCGTTCGAAGGTAGGTAAACTTCTTAAACTGTAAGAAGATACATCCCCATTTAGATACTTCAGCCCATGCCTCGTCTGAGACCCTTGTTTTTCTCAGCCCTGGATTCAGCTGGCATATGTTCTCGTAGAAAAAGGCGTCATTTACCCTCCTAAAATGATCCTTGGACCCCTTCTTCGTTATTTGAGGATAATACTTATAGACTGGATTTGTCGTTCTGCTTCCTTTTGTATCCAGTCCGGGGTAACTCCTCATTCCAGCTGCTGCATAGGCTACATATGAGAACATATAAAACTTTCCGGTTGACAGGACCGTCGTCATCTGAGAGTCAATCTCATCACTGATAAGGGCCCCCCAGTCAATCCCTTGCTTGTTCTTCTTAATGATGACCATGAATTGGTACATCCATGCATGAAATAAGTTTGATTCCGGCAAGCCAAAAACCCGGCTCAGCAAGGTGATAATGTCGTTGATTTCTTGTATGAAATCTGATCTAGGAATAGTTCTTGGAAATCTAGATATTACTGGTTTAGGTTTGACCAAGAACTTCTTATTGACATCCCTAATGCAATTTTCCTGGTTACTGTCCCAGGCCTTCTGAGCCAATTTGATGTCTAGGGCCCCATACTCTTCAAAATTTGGTAATTTCAGGAGATCATCAAAATAAGCCCCATCTAGTTGGATAACCACTTCACCAGCCTGATTCCTTACGGAACGAGAAGCTGAGTCGTAGCTGGATGCACACGCCAAAACAAACTCTGGACATTGGGCAGACATGGGGAAGCCTGCTGCAAGGGGCAAGCCACTGTTAGCTAAAGCCACCATCCACGGGGTTTGAGAAGAACTCTTTACCCTATTCCAAAAGTCGTCCATGTCTATGTTGCCCAGCTCAGTATCCCTGATGTCATAATTACAGTCGATATATGACGGGAGTTCTGGTTTCTTAAATTTGTATTTCATCCTGCTAGATTTTTCGGCCCTCTCCTGTGATGAACCAGGATCCGACATGAAGAATATTGAAAGGAGAAAGACTCAGAACTCCGGAGATGCTGTGCACACTGAAAAACCTGATTGACTGAATGCGTCGGAAGCAGAGGAGAACCCGACACGCAGAAGAAGATATCGGAAAACTTTGAGAACCCGACAGGTCTGATATGTCGGACTCCTGGCGAAACCCGACACTTGCTTTATGCTTGCGGAAACAGGAGAAAACCCGGCACCCACTGTTAATGACGGAACCTGAAGAAAACCTAGCGTCCAAGAAACCCCGGCACTTAGTGTTGAGGTTGGAATGTTGAAAAACCCCATCACTGCGAGCTTCTTTTGTATTTCGGACTTTTGAATCTGCAAAACAGCCTTCAAAATCCGGGGGAACAAAAACAGAGTCTTTCCTTTGAATTTCCACATATAAAACATCCTTTCCTTTTATGTTATTCATATTCCATACATCATGCAAGCAATTGGAAATTGGAAGGAACAACACCAATTGACAGCCACAAGCAGAAAATAAACCCTAAAAACCCAAAACCCTTTCCAAAACGACACAGAAAGAAGAAAGAAGAAAAACCCTCAACCACTGGCAAGAAATTGGAAAGAAAATAAACGCAATCGATCCAGAAAAATCAAGAATAAAGAAGGAACGAAAAATACCTTCAATTCGAGACAGGAAAAAATTGAAAACCAACGATCCAGTCTGGCGACGCGAGTTTGCGGGTTTTGGGAGCGGAAGAGCATGCGAAAAATCCACGAATTAAAAATATGAACGGTAAGAATGACGTGGAAATCCACGTATTTATAAGAAAATCAGTAATAAATACACTTCAGCTCGGCACGTGCCACCTCACCAACCACTCGGCATGAATGCCACGTCAGTATGTTGGAGGAGTCCGAAAACCCGACACGAGGAGTTTTAGTGCATTTCGGGTTTCGGGCTTCGGAAAACATGGCGCATAAAACATGTTTTGGAACATGAATGTTCCGATGCATTGAACTTCCGAAAACCCGATTACAAAGGATATGAGCGGACTTTGGGAAAGAACATGGCGCATAAAACATGTTTTGGAACATGAATGTTCCGATTTTCTTCCGAAAACCCGAATAGCAAAGGGTTTTAATACGGCGGGTCGGAAGTCGGAAGTCGGACGACACAAAGCATATTTTAACTCAAGTACGCTCAGATGCATTGAACTTCCGAAAACCCGATTTCAAAGGATATGCTCAATATAAGACGGGTTTCGGGTTTCGGAGGACATAAGACATAAAGCATGTTAAAACTTATGTCAAGCTGTTAGTAACACCCGAAAACCCGATTTTCTCTAAAAGAGGCCAAAATGCAAAATTACTTCAAAAATTTTGTAGGGGTTATCCGACCGTTTCGTTGTGAACTCAAAACGGGGATAACACACATTTGTGTATATATCCATCTATATACCTCTTTAGGTAAGTTAATATAATATAACTGTAAATGAAAATGTGAAAGCTCATATCTGAATTTCTCATAGATCCTTGTGAGATGATAAATAAATAAATGAAACTGATTTTCACTGTTGTTCAATGAAAAGTTGTGAAAGCCATGGAATTGGGGTAAGAATCTCTAAAGAAAACCTAAAGGCTTTTAACAATCTGATCAATGGACCATGTGATAAGAAATGAGAAATGATTTATTATTTACATACATTAATTTGAAATAAAGAAGCAAACTAAGAAAATGAAACTAACCTCTATTCTTTGAAAGTTGAAATAATGAACCTAAGATGATCTAAACATTCATTTTGTGTTTTAAGAGAAAGAGATCTCCCAATTAATGGCTTCAAGGCCAATGGCTCTTCCCTTTTACTCCATATTTGTGCTATAAAATACAAAATCAAATACTAATAGCTCAATGGAAGAAAATGAAATACAATCTAAAGCCTAAACAAAATACTATAATCTGTGCTAGGAAGAAAATCTAATTCTTAGAAAATGAGGGAGGGGGTCTAGCCCTATTTATAGTTTTCTATTTGGGAAAATGGGAGATTTGGGTGCATGTGGGACAAATGTTAAAGTCCAAAAAGCACTTTTAGCAAGTCAAATTATGATTTGACTATGTTTTAGAAGAGATTGACCATGGTTAGAGGGTAATTAATCTTACTTAGAGAGAAATTAGGTTTCTAAAAGGATTCTGAAAGGCTCAATCAATCCAACAAAGTGGATTGAAATTCCAGGGAGCTAATAAAGGTGGTAAAGAAGAGAATATTAGCCAAGAAGAGGTTATTATAACCTATTTAATTAGTTTAAAAGAGGAAATATGACCAATAGAGTGTCATAAGAGGGGAGTTAGATAGATCTAACTGACAAAGTGTCGTAAATTTGTAAAGGGAAGAATAATTAGTGCAATCTCAAGAATAATAGTGCATTGATCAAACTATAGGTGTCTAAATTTTCCCCTCTTAGAGGTGGTGTAAGTGACGTCACTTCAAAGAAAGTAGACAAACATAAACAAGTAGAAAGTTTTTGAAGGGGTAGAAGAAAAATTAATAGGATGAAGGATGATGGATGCACCCTCGAATTTCGATGGGGTTACGAAGAAACTCGATCGGTGATACAAAAAAAAAGAGAACAATAAAAAATAAACATACACATAGAAGATGAGAAACAAGAAGAAATAGGGATATTGAGCTATCTCCAAATCAATTGCCATCAATACATAATCATCATAATTCTTAGAATCCTCCTCATCAGTCCTTATTAGAATGTGAGCATGCGACAGAAGTGTAAAATGACATGAAAATCCAAGATACAAACAACTGTATTGTGCTAAAAATTACCAATTCAATGCAACATACATGAATGCAATGAAATACAAGAAATAAACAATATCTCCTAATGAGGAAATAAGTACAATCACACATGCTTAAATCAACAATGTTCAAGATAGTTACACAAATATTTTGTTATCAAGATGTATTCCCAAATGTTCTGATAAATGACAAGGGTGAAGAATGATGCCCAAAGCAAGGTGTATTATGTAAAGGGGAAAGATGGAGGACACTTGGGTCCTGTGAAAAAGTAATGTACATGACGAAAACAGTACCAGGTAATTAATAGTGCCACAGAGTATAGACGGAGTAAGTAACATATCTTGTGCAAGTGATTGAAGATTTAGACGATGTGCGAGTCATTGTTTCAAAAATATTTGAAAATGTCAGTAGGATATGGGATGAGTGCCATGCAATAGACACAGACTTCAGCCATAGATAAACATTTTACCAAGTTTTAATCTATTTCTGAAGTATTTCAATGTTTTTGGTCTTTTAAATGGTTTTACAATTTTTTTTCTTTTTAGATTTTTTTGATCAGTCAGAAGAATTTTAAAAGATCAAAGATATTATAAAATTACACACAAGGGTGATAGTGGGAAGGAAAGGCTGTTAAAGAGCCAAAATATATTCCCACAAGAATAAGGATGGGTCAAGAATAATTTATTTTAAAATAAATTAATAAATAATTATCACGACCGCGGAAAATAGAGGAAAAGGAAGGAAAAGGCACCTGAAAGGTTCATAAATTATTTCAGTGTGATAAAGAAGTAACCGTAGGGTGGAACAAAGTGCCTCAACATGTGAAAATTAGTAAAAATAATTATTTTAATACAAAAATAATTATCATAGTGAGTAGAAGAAAATTAGAATGATCACGGTAGAGAAAACATGCCCTAGGGGCATCGTGATGGGTTAATATACCCACTTGGGGTCGGTAAATCAATCACAACCAATTCACTTTCTACAAGAGTTCTTGAAAATTTTTTACCATGAGTGAGAGTGATATCCCTGGAATGAGATGACAAGAATACTGAGCAGGAGGAGATTCACAAATCGTATCTGAGAGTTCATGCGGGACCCATCGGATGGACCCTAAGTGAGTGGTCTATACCTTCTAGTTAATTACGCATTTAATGCATTTTTAGGGTTTTGATAGGGTAGGTAGGGCTGATTTTGATGCATGTGCATGGGCGTATGCATTGGTTTGATGGGTATGCACATGTGTATGCATCAAAATAGATAGGGACGCGTACGTGCATCCATAAAAAAATTAGATATGCGCACACGTACTCGTTGAGAGGGAAAATAGTGTTAGAGGGGAGCATCCACATCTAGTGATGAAAAAATAATCACGCGCATGTGTGCATGTCAAGGTAGGTGCATAGGCATCACATTAGGCGTGTATGTGTTCTATGTGGCCTACGACAAAGGGAGAAAAAATTGGAGGGTGCATATGCATCGGTAAGAGCGCGTACGCATTGGTAAGGGCACACAGGTGCCAAAAGGGGCATGTAGGCACTAGAAATAAGGGGGAAAAAAAACTTTATAGTAAAATAGCCAAGTATAGAAGAATATAGATTGGATTAGTGTAGAAGAAAAAAATAATTAGTAAGTTAAATGATTTAAAGAAGCATTTTTACTTAGAAAAATAGATGGAAATAAGTGCCTAACACTTGTGTTGATTTTGTAGCGTATATTACTCGTTATTTAGACTTGTGAGCACTATTATTGGTTAGTAGTGATAGAGGTACAATTTTATGATGATGATAGAGTGACCCTAGAGAGCCTCCTATATGTTATGAGATTAACTCATGTGGCCGAGATGCCACATATTACATTAGATCATGCTCTCTTAACAACCATAGTAAAGTAATGGCACAGTGAGAGTCAATGTTTTCAGCTCCCAACTGGGGAGATTACTATTACTCTAGAGGATGTATGGCATATTATGTAGGTCCTGATTCAGGGTCAGATTATCTAGACTATGAGCCAATAGAATGACATTCAATGATATATTGTAGAGTTGTTTGGCATCCCGACAATACCATGGTGTAGGATGTCTATCAGATTATCATGATGCATCGATGATCCAGAGTTAGACTGAGTAGTGGTCTATATGATGGCCCTTTTTAGTGGAGTCTTACTCCCTGACAAGACCGGTGCACTTCATTTCCACTCAAATTCCTTGGAGTAATTCATGGTTTGGTAGAGGGAGAGACCTACTACTAGGGTCAGTGTATTTTGGCACATCTATACTGGGACCTTCACTTGATTACTTACTGTCATCAGAAGATGGTGGGACCTACTCACCTGCTGTAGATTTGGGGTGGGACCACATTGTCATTGGTCGCCCCTTAGGTGTTTTGAGAGTTTGGACTCCCGACAAGCCTTCTACGATGGGTTGGGTCCCAGTAGGGGACGATGTGTGGCCATACATGGGGGATGCATATCATTATTGACATGAGTTGGATGAGCTATAGTAGGCTTCCATAGTTTAGAGGCCCTATAGAAATTTCTAGGGGCCCGATAATGGTGTAGAGCTTGGTACTACCATAGTAGAGCACTTTTTCTTAGGAAGCCACAACTATATGTGGGAGTTATAGAGGGTGGAATGATGCAAGAGGCAGTTTGGCATTACCCAAGATGTTCCTGGGCCAAACAGATGGTATGCTTTTAGGGCTCAAGAACATTTTAATATGGTTCAACAAATTTTTCGTGATAGAGCACTGGCTAGTTTCTGATAGGTGGTACCTACTATGTGGGTGCCAATGAGATAGATTAGAGATCCAGCTACTACACCCAAGTATGGGCCATGGTATCATGGTGTGATTCCATGCCATTTGAATATTCCTAGAGTAGCGTATAATGCCAGAGTGAGAACCCCTCTAATGGGGCCTCTTAGTGGTGAAGAGGGTGGAGTTATAGGTGGTGATGATAGCGATGATGATGACGAAGATGATGGTGGGCCCGACGCATACATGAATGTCAGGGGAAGGGGATAGGGTCCAACATCACAACAACCATAGGGATATGGCCCTAGGCCTAGGCTAAGATAGGTTTTTCATGGTAGTTGATATAGATTTTCCCCTAGTGAGCATTCCAGTGGGGATATACACCCCTCTCCAGCAGGTACTTCCAAAGTAGGGCCCACCACATGATGTTCCAGAGAGTAGCGGTGATAGTGGGAAGCTGGCTGCCCTTTAGCAGTAGTTACATCAAACTATGGCTATCTAGTTACAGGTGGCTGGAGAGAGAGATGCAACTAGGGAATAGGTATAGGGCCTTATAGTAGAGTGAGATTAGGTAAAGGATCAGGTACAGATTTTGACCATTGAGGGAGATCAAGCTAGGACACAGGTCACTCAGGGAAACAATAGTACTCTATTGTAGAGTTGGATTCATGAGATGGCCACACAGGGGGCTCAGATATTGAGCCTTTTACATCAGTCCCAAACTCAAGTGCACTGGTTGTTTCTCATAGGGACCACGCCTAGGCATAGTCATAGGGCTACATGATATAGAGAGATCAGGCATGAGCCCAGGTACAGGCTATTATTGTAGATAGAGATAAAGAGGCCACTACCTCTAGGTAGGCTTAGGATGATATTGGTAGAGTGATAGGTGAGCATGATGCTGCCCTATAGGTAGCCATCACTTCTAGGGATGTTGATTTGATACAAGATGCTATGAGATCCGGTGGTGAGGCCCTATATTATAGGAATGCCTACTTTAGGGTAGTCTCGACACAGTAGTGAGTTGTTCCCTTTGATCAGTTAGATGTGAGCATGACATGATTTAGGTCACGGTGACCAGGCTGTTTAGTTAGATCACTTTGGCAGCCCATTGCATTGTAGCTAGGTGGACAATAGCCAACTAGACAATAGGGTGGTACCCTTGGTGTAGGTCCATCACACCTACCTCTCTTCCATGCACCAGGTCATGGACCTGGGAGCCCTGGTGAAGGTGAGAGATGTGGTTGAGATCTTTATTCTTTATTTTGTATAGATGTATTTTTATGCATGCCTCTTATGAAGGCTGATTATTTTGTAAATTTGTACGTGATTATGTTCTTATGATGCCTCTTGATGAAGGCTCGATTATTTTTGATGCATGCCTTTTGTAGATGACATATTGTATCGATGATGTATATTTTAGCATTAACCTGGATAGTTATACATGTATTATATGGACATTTTGATATACCATACTGTGATTGATTTATGATGTATGATTTCCCTTTCTTCTATGTATACGACATATATTAGATTTAGAAATGTGTATGTTCCATGTTTTCATAGTGATGATGTAGATGTAGATAACACCACATGGTTTTTATATTCATGAGATGTTTTTGAGTTTTTATTCTAGCACTTGGGATGATACTAGATGATATTGGTGTGGGGGGGATAGATTTGTGATTATGCATAACCCCTCTTGCCCCCATTGATGATACGATATGCGATGATTAGATTAGCATACATGCATGATGTAATACTTAGCATTTTTGTATATATGATGTAGTGAATGATGTTAGAAATGTGATGAAATGATAGATGATAGATGTGATAAAAAATAACTATGCAAAATATAGAAGAAAAAGTTAACAAAACTAAACAAATATACACATTCAAACAACGCAACAAAATACAACTAAACGAACACATGCAAATGTTAGCAAGAGACTAAAGTAGTACCTAATCTAAGCAAGTAAAATGAATTCTAAAAGATGCACATAACAAGTAAAGAAACCTACACTAATATTTTACAAGTACGAGAGTTCCTAAATGAATGCAATGCCATACATAATCAAATAAAAAAAGATTCAACATAAGGTAAGAAAATGAACTTATTCAAAAAACAAACAATTCAATAGACTAAGTATACCAGGTTTATATAAACTAGTGACTAAAATAAATCTAAATATTACTTTGTTTTTGTGGGACAGTATTGATATATTTTCTAATGTTTTTGTGTTATCTCGAAAGATAAAAATCTCAAGGCTATGTTTTTATTGTTGTATAGGTTTCCCTAAGATAATGTTGTGAAACAAATGTAGATTTATCCTTGAAGAGGGAAATTTTCCAGATTTTTAGGTTTTTGTGTATCCTTTTCCAATTTTTTTTATATTTTCCTAGGTTATGTTCTAAAAGCAATGTACAAGAACAAAGAAACATGGATGCCCCCAGTGCGATGTGGGAATATAAAAAGGGAAGAATGCCAAGCATTGTATATATGAGAAGGTGATAATGTCCATGTGCACTTAGTGTCAGAAGAGAGTATATACAGGTAATGTCCTTCATGCAGATATATAAGAGAAAGTAAACTAGATCAAAGTGAGGAAAATGTTGGTTCTAGTAGGATCCCTAGACCTAATAAAGGAAGTCACATCTAGAAAGTGGAGAGGGTTAGCCATCTTGTTGTGAAAGTAACTTGCATCTGATAAATCTTCTTGGAGCACTAAAAACTGGTTTTTACTCAAAGACCTGCCCACTGTGCCATAATTGTGTGGTTTTCACATGAGGATGACCTACTTTTTCTTTACTGTTTTCTCAAATTTTCCATTTTTTTGCTTGTTTTTCTATTTTTTAGTTCTTATCTGATATTCTTGTCATGATTAAGCATATAACCTCTTGAGGTGCATGGATTTCATAAGTTCTGGAATCTCTTCACTGTCTGAATATGCAAGTTTATAGGCTTCTAATCCATATTTTGCAATTACTACATATGGACCTAGCCAATTAGCCTCAAAATTTCCTTTCTTTTCTCTGTCTTTGACATTGTTATTCTAATTTTATTTGAGAACTAGATCTCCTATATCAAATTCCTGATGAATTATTCATTTGTTATATCCTTTAGACACTTTGTTATGATAGACTTTCAGGTGATTGAGCACTCTAATACATTTTTCATCTAATAGTTCTAACTTTGTTATGTGAGCAACTCTGTAGTGCTCATCTTTAGCAAGATAGTATTTGAGAGATATTCTCAGGGAGGGAAGATCCAATTCAAAAGGTATTATGGCTCCAGTGCCATAAACAAGTAAATATGGGGTCACACCCGTAGGAGTGTAGATGGAAGTATGATATGCCTAGAGGGTGAGATGTATCTGTAGATGCCAATTATGGCCAATTTTACTAACCATTTTCTCCATAATCCGTACAAGGGTTTTATTAGTAGCTTCTTCCTTTCCATTACCTTGGGGATAATAGGGGGTTGACCACTTGAGATGGATATGGGAGCATTAACACAAGGCTTTAACTGTCTTATTTTTGAAGGATTTACCATTATCAGTGACAATGGCTGAAGGGATCCCGTAACGACATATGAGATGGTTCAGGATGAATTTTGAGATTTGTGCACCAGTAACATAGGTAAGAGGGACAACCTCTACCCATTTGGTAAAATATTCAGTGGCAGTGATGATGTATGTATGACCATCTAAATAAGGAGGATGGAGCTTCCTTATGAGATCTAGGCCCCATTTAGAGAAAGGCCAAGGCGTTACAATAGGTTGTAAGGCCTATACCAACGTATGTATCAAGTTTCCATACTTCTGGAATAGTTCATACTTCCTTAAAAAGTTGTAGCAATCAGATTTCATGGTAGGAAAATAATAGCCTACTCTTAATAGCTTCTTAGCTAAGACTATGCCACTGGTGTGCGCTCCACAAATACCACCATGTACTTCCTTAATGGCATGGATCAAATCAACAACATCAAAATAGTGAAGTAGATTCCCGTCATAGCCATGATGATAAAGGATGCCTCCTAGGAGGGTATAACAGGCTATGCAGTGAATAAGGGATTTCCTTTTCGAATGAGTGATGTCTGGTGGAAAAGTGCCATCTTGTAGGTATTGAAAGATTGGATCATACCAAGGTGATAAGGGACCAACAACTTCACATGCTAAACATAACTCTGGCATATCATACGCTGGCATCTGTAGATGCTCTATGAAGAAAGGAATCTTACTTTCTTGAGGGGTAATACATAATAGAGACCCAATAGTAGCCATAGCATCCGCGGATATTTTGTGTGACCTTGTCTTTTTCTCAAATATGACCTGTGTGAAGTATTTGAGATTTGTGCACCGGTAACATACGTAAGAGGGACAACCTCTACCCATTTGGTAAGATATTCGGTGGCAGTGATGATGTGTGTATGACCGTCTAAATAAGGAGGATGGAGCTTCCCTATGAGATCCAGGCCCCATTTAAAGAAAGGCCAAGGTGTTGCAATAGGCTGTAAGGCCTGTACCAATGTATGTATCAAGTTTCCATACTTCTGGAATAGTTCACACTTCCTTAAAAAGTTGTAGCAATCTGATTCCATGGTAGGAAAATAATATCCTACTCTTAATAGCTTCTTAGCTAAGAATATGCCACTGGTGTGCACTCCACAAATACCACCATGTACTTCCTTAATGGCGTGGATCAAATCAGCAACATCAAAATAGTGAAGTAGATTCCCGTCATAGCCATGATGATAAAGGGTGCCTCCTAGGAGGGTATAACGGGCTATGCAGTGAATAAGTGATTTCTTTTTAGAATGAGTGATGTCTGGTGGAAAAGTGCCATCTTGTAGGTATTGAAAGATTGGATCATACCAAGGGGATAAGGGACCAACAACTTCACATGATAAACACAACTCTGGCATATCATATGTTGGCATCTGTAGATGCTCTATGAAGAAAGGAATCTTACTTTCTTGAGGGGTAATACATAATAGAGACCCAATAGTAGCCATAGCATCCGCGGATCTTTTGTGTGACCTTGTCTTTTTCTCAAATATGACCTGTGTGAAGTATTCCTTCAAATTTTCAACCACATTTTTATATGGAATAAGCTTCTCATCTTTAACTTGTACTCATCATTAAATTTTTTAATGATAAGTTGAGAATCACCAATGACTCAAAGTTGTCAAATATTCCATGTAATTGCTAGTCTGAGGCCAGAAATGAGTGCTTCATACTCTGTAATATTATTTTTTCATGGGAATCCCAACCAAAATGCTCTTAGTATGATATCACCTGTTGGAGTGATGAGGACCACACCTACTCAAAATCCATGGAAGGTAAACGATCCATCAAAATGGACCTGCCATTCTATGGGTTCTTTAATATACATCATATATGCATCTGGAAAATCTAGGCACAAAGGTTCCATCCCTGGGAGAGGTGATTCTACTAACTGATCAGCTAGTACATGTCATTTTAAAGATTTTTGATTCATAAAATCGATATCAAATTCACTCAGGAGAATGATCCAATTAGCCATTTGGCCTATGAGGGCAGGTTTGGATAAAAGGTACTTGAGAGGGTCAACTTTGGATATGAGTTTGGTTTTATTGTTCAGGAGATAATGCCGAAGCTTTTGGAATGTGAAGACAACCACTGAGTAGGCCTTTTTTATTTGGATATAATTCAACTTGTACGTGATCAAGGTGTGGCTGAGATAGTAAACCTCTCTCTCTTTATGGTCTAAGTTGTATTGACCAAGCAATGCACCAATAGAAAAATGGGTAGCAGAAATGTATAAGAGGAGAGGTTCACCTGGGGTAGGTGGCATGAGTACAGGTGGGCTGGCCAAGTACTATTTGAGTAGCGTAAAGGCCTTTTGATAGTCAGGTCACCAGTTGAATGTGACATCCTTTTTGAGAAGATGGGTAAAGGGGTGGCACTTATCTGTAAGTTGTGAAATAAAGTGGTGGATTGCCTGAATCTTTCCTTGTAGACTCCTTAGCTACTTGAGAGTGGTAGGTGGTGGCATTTCTATGATGGTCGTGACCTTTGTGGGGTCCACTTTAATCCCTCTTTGTGAAACAATGAACCCTAGGATCTTTCCTAATAAAACACCGAAGACACATTTCTTAGGGTTCAAGTGAACCTTATAGTCTCGTAGATGTTGAAAAATATACCTCAGTACTTTAGGGTGTTCTTTTATACTCTTGGATTTTGCCAGGATATCATCAACATAGTCTTCCCTAATGTCACTTACCATATCATGGAAGATAATAGTCATGGCGTGTTGATAAGTAGCCCCTATGTTCTTGTTCTTGAAAGGCATGACTTTGTAACAGAATGTCCCCCAAGGGGTGATGAATGTTGTTTTATGTCTATCTTCTTCTATAATCTGTATCTGGTTATAGCCTGAGAAGCCATCCATTAAGGAAAAAATTTCATAACCAGCAATAAAATCAACTATCATGTCAATGTTAGGTAGGGGAAAGTCATCTTTAGGACATGCTTTGTTAATGTCATAGAAATCAATGTAGATTCTAATGCCAATAGGATTTTTCTGTACTGGGACTATGTTAGAGATCCATTCTAAATGGTCAATAGGTTTAATAAAATCAGCAGCTAACAATTTTTCTAATTCTTCTTTGACTAAGAGCACCACCTTAGGATGCATATTTCTCAAATTTTTCTTGATTGGTTTGACATCTCGGTGCACAACAAGGTTGTGCACGACTAGCTCAGGGTCCAAATTAGGCATATTTGCATATGTCCATGTGAATATGTCCACATATTCTTTTAAGAGCCCTACAAAGATATTTTGTTCCTGAGATGAGAGTGAAGCTCCCAACTTTATTACTCTAGGATGCTCTTCTGATACAATGTTAACGTTGAATGTTTCCTCAACAAGCATTTTAGAAACATCTTCCATCCATGTAGGATCATGGGGAAGAGTAAGATCGAATTCCTATGGTAGCTCATTATCATCTTTAAATGGATAAATCACTTCATCTTTAGACTCTTCATTCTGTCTATCTATGAGTTTTTCAAAGAGTTTGTCATTGTGAGATTTTTGTTTATCTTTTTTTCTAGGTTTCTCAGCAGTGGTTATACTTTTACTTACGACCTTCTTATTCAAATGTCCACATATCTATGCTTTTTCCCCGAAGTACACATAGGTGTCTAGTTGAATCTTAAATCCTTTCTTGTGGTCTCCAGCTGGAATAAAATCCCTGAGTCCCATGAACTCTACAAATGCCTCATCATTTTCAAAGAAATCTAGGGGCACATGAAGTTGTTGATCCCAATCTATAAGTTCAGGATATACAAGGGCTACTTGACATTTGTCTAAGGGAATGGATTCAGATAAGGTAAGGACTACTGATTCTAGGAATAGGTTCATGGAGGCAAGATCCTCATAAAGGCTACATTGGGAATCCACATTGCTATCAGAATGAGATGAAATGTCCTCATGTTCAAAAGAGGTGGCATCACTCTAAGAGGGTAGAGCATTATGAGGCCTTATCCCAAGGCCATGTTTATCAGATTTAAAATGAGGGATGGTAATAGGCTCTAACCGGCCTTGTGCATTAATGCCACATCCAAACCCACTATAGCCCATGAAAAAAATCATGCGGTGACCTTTGATGTACTGCGGTGCTTGATGGCATGAAGCCATGGTGCCTTCTAGCACTCTGCTGGTAGGATCCTCTAACATTTTCTCCTCAGATAGGAGACCACTATGGAAAATTTTTTCCAATGGTTTAGGACATTGCTCGTGAGTGCTCTTGAACTGAAAATAAGGCTTACCCCTTATCCTAGGGGATACTAATAAGTCTAATATGAGAAAAGCCTGTTCAAGAGTGAATGTCTTACTTGGGCCATATTTTTCCAACATTGCCTCCCATGAAGAGAATGGGTTGACCAATGAAGGGAAGTCTTGATTGTAAGGCATGAGGGATTATGAATCTATCCATTTTTTCATAAATTTTGTTTATAAGGGGACAACTACATCCACAGAAGGACACTCATAAGCTACATGAGAAAAATTGTGCAATGCCCTACAATGTGTGAATGGTTCTGGGTTGCCCAGAATGGTAACCACATGACCTTCATGACATAACTTGATGCACCAATGGAAAGTCAATGGAACAATTTACATGGCATGGATCCATGGGCACCCTAGGAGCATGTTGTATGGAAGGTCCAAATAAAGAACATGGAATTTTGTGTCATGACACGTTGGGCCTACTTCCATGGGAACCACTATAGTACCCACTGATTCTCTTTCTTCATTATCGTAAGACGTGATTGTGCTAGTTTTAGATCCCAGATCTGTTTCTGACCGGCCTAGCTACTTAATGAACTTTAAAGTGCAAATATTTAGACTAGATCCCCCATCTACAAGTACTCTCTTGATTTTTTGATGGGTAACCACCACTTCAAGATACAAGAGTAAGTTATTTTCTGGGTTGTTATGTGAGATTGTAGTATGATCAAAGGTGATATGATCATTAGAGTCTAGGCACACAATCATGGCTTAAAGGCTTGTGGGATCTACATCTGTTGAAACCTGTAAATTTTGCAATGTTTTGTACAGTATATTCTTATGGGAATTATAGATCTTGAGGAGATCGAGAATAGATATCCTAGTAGATGTTTTCTCTAACCACTCTATTAAATTGTACTGACATTCCTCAGGGATAGATATAGGATCTGATATGACTAAGTGGACACGTCTTGTCCCTATTGCACAACTCTTTTCTAAAATCTGAATGGTGTTTATCTATTCATTAGATGAGCTAATACATCTAATGAGGGAATTATAAGGAATATCATTTATAGGGTAAACATAGGTAGTAGTCCTATAGTCATTGGAGGTTTTCCCTTGATCTTGTTTCCTTTTCTTTTTATCTGCATGGTTAGGAAAAGGTTCCTTATAAATACCCATTTTTTCATTTGAACTTTTACTAGACTTAGGGGGAGAATCTACAACAATATTTCCTTCCTCGATGAGATCTTCTATATAATGGCACAATCTTAAACACCTATCCGTCTTGTGTCCTTTACATGATGGAAGTCGCAATATTCATGATATTTGAACCAACCTTGTTTTGGGGGGTATGGTACCATTGTATTTTGATATTCCACCATTTTGGCATCATCTAATTATTTTAGGATGGTAGACAAGGACTCCATTAAGGGTGAAAATGTACGTTTTGTAGGCACTTTGGGATGAATTCCTTATGAAAGCTTTAGAAGTAGGAATGTTTGTACTGCTTGGAATATTTTAGAGTTTGTAATGCCATCACCAACAACATGCTTATTATTATTGAGGATTTAGGTTTGTCTATGGATTCAGTTTCATGTTTGTTTTTAACTGCAGACTTAAGTGTTCCTTTTGCAATGAGAGCTTTCTCAATTTGACCACCTTTCTCTATGACTTATTTGAAGTTAGAGCCACAATGCATTTGCAAGTGAAAGGATATTTCAGGGTTTAAGTTAGGAACAAATATGATCACTAACTATTTTTCTGGTAATGCATAAGGAAAATGACTGGCTAACCCACACCATCATTGTAACAACCTTGCAAATGTCTCATTAGGATTCTGTTTGTATTGCATAAATTATTCATTGTACTATCGCTTTCCATATTATAGGAGTAATGCCATATAAATATTTTTGCTAATGCGGGCCATGTTATAATGGATCCCTTGGGTATGCTATAGAACCATTCCAATCCCATGGCTCTAGGCTACAAGGAAAAAGTTGTATTAAGAAATTATCACTATATGCGACCTCTTGGAAAGCCATGTAAAAGTATTTTATATGATCACGAGGATCAATTTTGCATTTATACTTATCAAACTTGGGAATGGTAAAGTGTTTTGGGAAAGGATATTGTAACATGTCTTTATCAAAGGGGTAAGGGCATAGTTCTTCACATGAATATTTTATATTCTGGGCTACATTTCCCTCTTGTAACATAGTGAGCATATTTTTCATTGATTGTAAGTCTTTCTGAATGAGTTGCTCCTCAGTAGGCAACATCAGTCTTTATACTTGAGTTTCTTTAAAGGTATAGTTCATGTGTGGATCTGATTGAAAGTCACCAAGTTTACTTTTGTTTTTCTCTTTGTATATGTTTCTTCTTAAAGAGCCTAGGTTTGTTAGTTTTTGGCTCAACTTCAATATTTGTTTTTGGAGGATCTCCTCCTCAACTAGGGGGTCCTCTTCTTCATCAAATTTCAGAGGAGGGGAAGCTTTACGTTCAATTTTCACTTTATGTGAAGCTTTGTAGAGAGGTTTTCGTGATGGATCCCCTTTGGTAGTGGCCTTATGTTTCCCAAAAGTGGAAGTGTATCCAACATCAAAGGGGCTATCTATGTCTAAGATGAATCTTCATTCTCCTAGGTTAGGGTTAATGACCTTTGTTTCTTGTTCGCGCTCTTGTGGAATTTTATCTCCTAATGCTAAGACTCTTGCGAGTACTTGATCTTTATTATAATATAGGAGTTCATCAAATCTGTTTAGGTCTAACCTCTGTTTTTCTCTAAAAGAGTCTAAGTCTTCTCCACTATGATCAATTAATAGCTCTGTATATTTGACTTGAGAAAAAAGAGGGGCCAAATTGTTTTCACTGAATCGGAATGTTTTGAAAGGGTTTTCTCTTATGTCATGCTCGTTTTATTTGGCTGCTATTTTTACAATTTTAGGGATTACTAGTAGACATGTTTGTATGTAGCTAGCGTGAACCCCTAAGTGTATGGTTTCTTCAAGACACTCAAGATAATGTTTGGATTAAACTACAGTGTGTCCTAGATGTAGTGTTATGTAATCATTTTTATCAAGGAACATTCATATGCACACTTAAATGTAATGATCACCCAATTTTTTGGTACCAAGCCTAAGCCCTAAAAATAGATAGCGACAATACCATATCAATATGTAGGTCATGTTAGAATTCTAACAAGGCCTAAGCACTAATGTGATGTTGACGAAGTCCATCGACAAGGTATATTTAAGACTAGTTTGAATGCTGATGAAAGCCAAACCTTCTGAAAGATGAAATTCATGACTAGATATATTGTAATAACATCACTATGATACATTAACCAAGAAAAAAAAGTGTCGGTACTATGACAACCTTATCACAATATATATAATGTGTTATCGACACTTTTCAAGAAGACTTAGATGACGTCAAAATTGAAACCAAGTGATAAGTATAAAAAGGAGTTTTTAAATATATGAGCAGCATAACCACGTAATAAAGGGGACTTATACCATTTTCTCATAAAAAGTGAGAACATAATGTAAGGACCAAGATAGTGTGCCTAGGATGCAAACAAAAACTACTAACTCAAGAAGAGACAAAAATTGAACTGGACTCATAGCGGTGGAGATGATATTGAAATCAAGATGGAAGGACTTTTATCAAAGATATGAAAAGCGTAACTACATAATTTAGACGTTTAAAAACCTAGCCACAAACATGGATGGGCATAAATGGACAAAAAAGTGGAAAGCACTATATCTGATAAAATGTGCAAAGTATGCACTTTTCTCACCCTGAAAAAGTGGGTGGTGAGAATGCAAGGGTATAGATAGAAAAAGATGAAAACAAACCAAACGCCACTTGGATAGAGTTTCACCTCATCTGAAGATAAGAATAAAAATAAGTGAAAGTGGGACATAGTTTAGTATCATGATGAAATAAACTTAAATAAAACTAACAAGGGTTCTTTGCCTTATTCTACAAACAAGGTTTAAACCTCTAGATGAGTAGTCACTTCGTGATGGTTTGACGCAACAATGGAATAGTAAAGTGGGCTCTAAGATAGAATGGACCTCCTTAATAACTTCTCTCAACTAGGTATTACAAAGCTTGACTTAAGCGAAGTGTGATTTACCCAAATAATCCCTTTCCTATCATGGGAGTATCTTGGATTTACTTTACCCCCTTCAAGCAAAAAGGGTAACTAGTGTGTCCACATGTGCTCTCCCTGGGGTCATCATACGAACAACTGGTAACTCTATCTCACAAGGCTGTACTAGTGAAGTGGGTGAGAGGAACACTTCCTATTTCATCCACGAAGTTACCTTAGTGATGGACTACTTTAGGGTTCGTAGAGCCACCCCCATTGTTGTAGCTTAAGGCGTTATGGTAAAGCAGTTATGTTCTAATTGAGCATGGATAGGGACATACCCTTTTCTGAAACCTGTAATTTAATTGTAATGAATATGGTTTGTTTTTTACCTTTCTTAACTTAATGTGGTTTTAAGTGGCACACCATTT
This sequence comes from Taxus chinensis, assembly GCA_019776745.2. NCBI lineage: Eukaryota > Viridiplantae > Streptophyta > Pinopsida > Cupressales > Taxaceae > Taxus > Taxus chinensis. The sequence goes on from CM034150.1 coordinate 196,183,002, forward strand.
GGCAACCTGTAAGAACACCTGTATTAGAAGTTTTTTGTTTTGAACATGTCTTTCTTCTTACAAGTGTTTGGGTTTTATATAAAACAAGCTTTATTAGTAGTTTCCATTTCTTAGTTTGATGTTTAGAAAGAGAACTTTACAATTTCCTTTTGATTCCTAAGATCACCAATAGGCGCGAAGGAAGAGCATACACAATGTGAAAAATCATTCTAAATCACATGAAAGTTTAATCGTAATCATTTATATATATGGAGAGTATGTTGTGAGCATTTGATACAAGTCTTTGGATAAGTTTTTCTGATCTCCAAGATCTCTTTTTTAAGGTGTGAGGAGAGAGCATACATAATTTTTACAAAACTTAGTTTTAAGCTAAGAGCTGAAGACACTTTAAAATATGAAAACCGAAAGACCAAAGACAAAATCTATTTTTAACTTGTTAGTCTTAGAAATCTATAGTAAAAGATTAAGAAAAAAAGGTTTTTGCAGTTTATAGAAAAATAAATAAAATCTTTACACAAACACCTGCGCTCCCAAGCCAACACCAGCACTCCCCAACCAATGGGTATGCTTCCAACTCAATGGATATGCTTGTAGAACAAAACTTAATGAAATTTATTACATTAAAACATAGACACTTACAACCAGACAGGGACGCTTGCAGATTAACATGGATGGTTAGGTTTAAATGGGTACGTGCTTAAGCATAAAATAATCAATTTTTTAAATGTTCACATAGTCAATCTATTTACACATACATGTGACTATATATGCGGATACTTGACCCAGATTACAGAGACACATGGGCATCCTTGCAGAGACAAAAATTGCAAATGATGAGGACTGCTAGATAGGTACGCACCTATTCTTGACAAGGATGCTGGGGTGTCAACGTGTACATGTACCCCTCCTGTTAACACCTCTGCCAACCTTGTGAAAAACTTGCAAAACTCACGATATTTTCAAAATTTTCAAGATGCAAACAGGTTAGTTATTAGTCAAAGTGTCATATTTTTACATCTAACCCATGAACTATCCTGTAAATGAAGGTCATTTATCTAGTGTTAGAAATAGAAATGAAGAAATAACAAGTGATTTGACCCAAAAACTTGAAAATTAACTTTTAATAACTTAAAATACCTCCATTAATGGAGGAATGGACATAAGTGTCCCACCGGGTGTGCCAAATGTGTTTAATGAAAATTTTTTAAATCCATAGAATTGGGGTAAGAATATCTAAAGAAACCCCAAAGGCTTTTAACAATATAATTAATGGACCGTGTGATAAGAAATGAGCAAGGGTTTCTTATTTTTCATACATTAATTTAAAGTAAACAAGCAAACTAAGCAAATGAAACTAACCTCTATTCTTTGAAAGCTTTGAAATAATGAACCCTGAGAGAATCTAAGCATTCAATTTTTGTTTTTAAGAGAAAGTTATCTCCCCATTAATGGCTTTAAGGCCAACGGTTCTTCCATTTTACTCCATATTTGTGCTATAAAATACAAAAGTAAATACTACTAACTCAATGGAAGAAAATGGAATTCAATATAAAGCCTAAACAAAATACTATAATTTATGCTAGGAAGAAGAGAGAATTTTTAGAAAATGAGGGAGGGGGTCTAGCCCTATTTATAGTTTTCTATTTGGGTAAATGAGAGATTTGGGTGCATGTGGGACAAATGATAAAGTCCAAAAAGTAATTTTAGCATGTCAAAGTATGTTTTGACTATGTTTTAGAAGATATTGGACCATGGTTAGAGGGTAATTAATCTTACTGAGAGAGAAATTAGGTCTTCTGAAGGGCTTCTGAAAGGCTTAATCAATCTAGCAAAGTGGATTGATACTCTAGAAAGCCAATAAAGATGGTAAAGAAGAGAATATTAGCCAAAAAGAATTTATTATAACCTATTTACTTAGTTTACAAGAGGAAATATGACCAAAAATAGTGTTGTAAGGGGGGAGTTAGATAGATCTAACTAATGAAGTGTTGTAAATTTGCAAGGGGAAGAATAATTAGTGCAATATTAAAAAAAATAGTGCATTGATCAAACTACAGGTGTCTACATCACCTCCTTAGTATAAAAAACAAAAAAGGGATGGTTAAATCCATAGAACCAGAAGCCCTGGTTGAGGCATCTAAGCAATAACTTGTAAGAAAGAATCAAACAAACCCTAGAGCAAAAAATAAATCTTAAATAATGGAGGATAAGAAGGATAAATCCTTCCATTGCAGCCTCTGTGATATCCTCTCCCACATAGTTGAAACCCAGAACCTCTTGTCTCCTTTTCTTGCTCCTCTCGGCAATCTTTCATGTGCAAATAAAGGCACTTAGGGTAGAATATTGAATGTTAAAGTTGATAAATAAATTTTAGGGTTGTGGTGAGACCTAAAATCTCAGGGAGAAGATTGAATCAATCCTACAGATGTGATTCAATCCTCCTCCCCTAATATTTATACATGTGAACTTTATTAAATGCTAGTTGATATTAATGAATGGGAACTTAGGGATATTCACAACTGTAGACACTTCATAATTTTAGGAATTTTATGTTTAATTAATAATGGTGTGTGGGTATTGTCTAATGGGGTTTTAATTAATTTGAGGGGTATGGGATTATTAAAGGTGTTAGCAAATTTATTAAAATATGTTTAGGAATTTTATTAAAAGTGCTAGGTGGAGATTACTTTTACTATGGGAATAACATTAATGTGTTAGAAAATTATGAATTTTACCTTGAGGATTATATTTGAAACATGATGTATAATATAAAATTATCACCCTTAGTAGATAATTTAAATATAATTAATTTAATGATAAATTAATTAATCAAATGGAAATAGTAAGGATATAATAATTGAATTAGATAAATGTAAATTACTTAAATAAATATTTTTTAGTTAATTATTCAGACTTTTAATTATTTGAGATTAAATTAATCAAGCTATAATTAGTGCACTTAATATGTCTCTTCCACAAAAAAAATTGTTGTCGTATTTTTTCCCTTGTGTTGTTGGTGGTTGGACATAGTGTTTTTTGGCTGTCACATGTGGTGTTTGATCAGTGAAGAAATTAACTCATATGAAAAAATTAAAAATTTACCTCTATTTATTTAATTTGTAGATCAAAGTCAGAAATGCATATAAAACAAAAAAAGAATGGAAATGAAGATGTTGAAAATTTGAGAAATTAAAGTGAAAGTTAAAACAAAATACTAGTGCACGTGTTATAATGCTAGTATACTTATTTTTAATGTGAGAAAACTTAGTTTTAATGGTAGTGCAGCCATATGTTACACAAACTAAATTTGTATAAATGGAAACACACTTTGGTAGTGACGTTAGGGCAGTGAAGGGAATGCAAACACAAGAATATGAGCATAGGTATAGGTAAAAGAAATGCACGTAGGAATAAAAAATGTAAGAAATGGTAGCATAGAGAATGGTAGTGCAGGTTTACTCAATGAGATGCAGGTTTAGTCACGGTAAAATAGCTAATATGAAATAAACACACCTACATTCGTGGTACCGTATAATTCTGTCATGGTTCATAGACATGAGAATGGAGACACAAATTTACTCATAGAGATGCAAGTTTAGTCATGTAAATGTATGTCTAGAATACTGAAACAAAAATACAATCACGGAAACGCATTCTACCTGTGTCTACAAAAAGTCAAAAAAGACCAATTTTTTTTTTTTTTTTGAATTTTTCTTGTCATGATTCAAATTTTACAAAAATTTACCTCCTTTATACCTACAAATAATACTCATCACTACTAAATAACAACTTACATGCAAAAAAACATAGAAAATTCAACATATTGATAGAACTTGCATGAAAATAGTAAATGAAGCTAAAATAAGAAAAATAAATGAATGTGCATGAGACAAAGGGGTGTCCCTCTGATTGTTCCATATGTATGAATGTGAAAGCAAACTAAGCTAATGGAATGGATTGTAAAACCAAGTAAATCCTAACTTATTTAATTTTTAAATAATACATCAAGATTGAGCTAAAAAGGAAAAAAATAATTAAATTGCACAAAATGTAAATGTAACTCTAAATGTAAACATGCCTTTTGATGTTTGGATGTACTATGATATATAGATAGTCTGTTATGTGAGTTGAACTCAAGTTACGTGTAATCATAGGGGTTTTACTAAAGTGTAAGAGATCTCATCAATATGGCTTAAATTCCATTTTTGACTCTTATCCAACTAATTCTAGCAAAGATATTTCTCAATTTATGCAATATTTCTTATGAAAGAAATGCTCTTGAGATATAAAATGCCTTACAAGGACAAGGTGTAAGGTGTGACAAGGTGTACTAGGTTTCTTATATAGCTTCCCAATTTGGGAGAAGACTACAACCTAGTGAATGTGGGATAAATGGAATGTACAATTAAAAATGGATAAACATGGTCGAAAGTGATTAATTAGAGATTAGTGACCCATGGGAGTTTGGGAAGGTTTAATTAATCAATTAGGATTAATTATTAGGCCAAGTTTAGCTTATAGAAGCCATTTGGAGATTATTTGGAGGAAAATTAGTAGAATTTGAGGGGGTTGAGTGGGGGATTTAGCTAATAAGAGGGCTTATGAATAGAATTTGAGATTATAGAAGGCTAATTAATTAATAACGGGTAATTAATTAATTAAAATATAATTTTAACTAACAAAGCAACATTAATTGGCATCCAAAATGAGGGGTAAGGCTAGTTAATTAATGAAATGTTGGTTATTGACCGAGAAGAAGGGGAATATTATCTAATTAGCGGAAAATAACTAATTATAACTAAATGAAAGGAAAGAAGAGAATTAGTTTAATTTTAATATTCAAATTGCATGGTCAAAATTTTGTTTCTACAAATATTTTAGCATGGAGAAAATTTCACTTGTGGAGAAGAGAATCTACTTGCAAAAAATACATATCATATGGAACTAATTTGGAGAGGCATCCATATTATATGCGTGAAATTACATTTCTTTTGGGCTAGAAATAAAGAAATGTTTAGCACTACATATTTGTTCTATTAACTCACACCATTTTTTGTACTAAGTTTTTTGTTTGAGTGAAATCATAAGTTTGGTTTCACTTCTATTGAGTATTTTAATTTATTTATTCTATTTGGTTCTTAAAGTTTTTTAAATTTTTATTTTCTTAACATGATTGTTTTTTTGTAATATGTTATGCTTCTATGTTAGTTTGTGTTTATTAATATATATTTTTCTTATTTATTGAGGAATTGTGCTCATTCTCCATTTATTTTTGAATAACCATCATTTTTTTTATCATAAATATATTCAAAATAATTTCATAAATACATTTAATTTAATGTTTTTGAAAGGAAAAGTAAAACTACATCACTTATACAACTCCAATAAAATTCATAGTGAACCATTGATATATTATATCTCTTAAAATATAAAATTAAATAATGATCTAAACAAGATCTTCTCACAATTTTTTAAAAGTCAAAGATGAAAGGGTTGGTTTTTGTTAGTGAAAAAATGCATATGTAAATAGACATCCCCAAAATTTGGAGCCATCCTTAGTAGGAATTGTTGGTAGATCAACTAAAAGGGGAAACGAGGAGGCTAGATTGGAGAGAAGGGTAGTTTATCTTCACTTATTAGTTCCTAAAATGAAAAATGTAATATTTTAATTGAAATTTACTATTTAGAAGATATTTAAAACGTGTTTGTAAATTGTAGCGATTTTATTCAAGGCATTTTTCAAGGTAATGAATTAAACTTATTTTTTAGTAATAGATATAAGATAAGGATAAATGAAAGACCATCTCTTTTTTTTAATCTTGGGTATGTTGTTTCAATGAAGTGTATTGATCAAAATACAAGCGTTGAAGACCCCAAACATGTATATGATAATATTCACTATTACATAAAGCAAAAATAACATTACTAATAGGGTCAATTTTTCTAGTTTTTATTTTTAAAAAAATCAATATGAAAACAAAAATTTAGCTTTAAGTTTAGCAAAATAGGAATTATTTTATTCATTCTAGCAAAGACTATAGTAGGGTAATGTAATGGTAAAGGAAAACATAGAAGATATTCACATGTAACTGGAAGTCGTCTAAGACACTGCAATGGTGAAGGTATCTATGGAAATCCATTTTCCTAATGTTCATAATAATTCTTTTCATTTATGTAGTTTTCGTGTATCTTTTAGGATCGTACTAAACCTTTCTTGCCAATCCTTTTTTGATAATCCTTTCTTGCAAATGAAATCCCACAATAGTTGAATATATGAATATCTATGGTGGATTCCATTGGCAATGGTGTTGTATGATTATAACTAAAGCATTGAAAGTGTAAATTCTTATTGAAGATACTTTCCTCGTAATGATAATGAAACACAAAAAATGTATTTGTTTAACATTTCTTAGGAATATATAGACCCACAATTTTTTTTATTCAACTTCATAATATTTCATTAGAATTTTTAAAAAACATTCTTAAATTCTCTTGAATATATATTCAATTTGTATGTAAATTTTTTTAATAATTTCTTTGTATAAAAATAATGTGCTATTTAGACACTTTACATTTACATTATTTAATTAATATATTTATTAAATATATTTGATTATATCATATATTTTATTTTCAAGAAGTATACAAAAAATGCACAAGAGAGCAACTGCATGCATGATTAAAAAACATGGGACGCGACACACATGCATTCAATGAGTGGATCCATGATAAACACTTTGTGCTAGTAAGACATGTGGTGTTTAAATATTTATGGGTTATGTAAACTACAAATTAAAATTAAACACATAGAAAAAATTATCTTTATGGATAGGTAGGTAAAAAAAAATTGGTGTAAAAGGAGGGAACAAAGTATGATGATGAAAAAATAAGGAGGATCATGGATGTGATCAAGATGAAGAGAATGATGAGGAACATGATGATCACTTCAAGATTTATAATGTAGCTCTATATGTATTTGATTTATACTTTGAAATCAATATTTCAGTACTTTCTCAAAATTCTAATGTTAAACCTTATTTTATAAATAGGACTACAATTATATTTGATTATCTATAACATTTGAATATTTCAAATATTTCCTTTTTAATCAATATTGCCTCTTTTCATATATTAACAAAAAAAATTGTGTAATTTATTATGAAATGTCCCACATAATAAAATATAATTAATAATTAATATCCACTAATATTTAGAAATAAAAAATATATCATTTTCTATAAATAACACTAATTATTTTTTATTTTGAAAAATAATTGAATGGGTTTTACATATTTTTGTGCCACAAACTAGCAGCACAATCTTGGTGTTATGGTGATACTATGGTTGTGAAAATGTGGTGCAAATTTGATGCAAACAAAAATGTCTTTTAAATTAATTTTACATTATTTTAATGCCACCAAAAATGATTTAATTTTTATCAAAGGAACAAGATAAAAAATGAAAAAAAGACAATTGGTTAATATGAATTTATCACAAAAGTGAAATTTCTTCTACTTTATGTATTAGTGAAAATACATTACAAATAATTTTTATTAATAAATTAAGCTACACATGAATTAAAAATACTTATCATCTCAGTAAGATATTTCTAAGAATGCTAAACTCTCTCAAGCATAAGGGTGTGTTCTTATACAACCAAGAACTACCTAATTACAATATTACTCTTAGCTACACCCTACCCCTATATCATTAAATGAAAACATTGACATGTATCATAATAGTGATGTAGCTTAAATAACCATAATTTCACACATAAATCTAATAATGGGTTAGGCTGATCACTTTTGTTAGCTCTTAATAATAAAAATATTGAAGAAATTGACAAACAATTAAAAACAAATGCACACTGCACATTCGTGTAAGAAGTTTATAGACTGAGATACACATGATTCCCATAAATTTCACATGATTTAATCATAATTGAAAATTTAATATAATATATAGGGCCTTTGTGGCTTCATAGGTAGTTGTGAATCATCAAGAAAAATAAAAAGACATAACTAAATCATAATGTAAAGAAGTGTCATTTATTTTTCCCAGAGTAAAATATTTATGGTGTTGTACAGTGGTATGTGCAATGTTCCTAATTTTTTCAAAGAGTAAACATGTTGTGATAGTGTGCATAACTTTTGGGTTATTAGTTAAGGAATTCCCAAATATTTTTTAACAAATGTGAGATAAATCATTCAAAAACTAATGAGTGTCATTCCTAGTGAAACAATAATTGAGATTGGATTTTCAAATAGTTCACTCCTTTACGAAATAGTAAAATAAATATGAAAACATAGAAATAAAACAAAATTACTCAATACAATAACATGGACATGACAAAGTGTGCATTGATATTATAAAAAATGTAACAAATTTTAATCAACAAGTCAATTACGATATATTACAATTTGGATATGCTACATAGTTTAGTTCATGGTTTCTAGATATAAGTAACACTTTGAATGAATCTATGCTAGAGAGGTTTAGTAAAAATGATGTCCACATACAATAAAGGGTTAATGAGTAGGTCTAATGCAGGATATATCTTTTGAGTATGTTCACATGTGTATGATCTAATTTTTGACATACATATAATATTGCAGTGGTTACAAATAAATTTAAAATAACTTCTCTTAATTCAAACCCTATATTTTCATGCTTATCCTAAAGGGGTTAGTGTTTTTGGGTGCACATGCCTTAAAACACCCCCATGATGGTCCACCATTTCCTAACTACCATTTATCTTAAAAGGGGTAAAAATAATTATTTCTCTCTAATTTAATAAAATTAAATCTAATGTAAGGGAATTATTGATTATGTAAGTAAAACAATGAATAACCAAGATCAAGCAAAGGAAATAAAAGGAAGAGTGGTAGATGGGGTTTATAACATGAATCCTCTTGTAATTGTAGGTTTGAACTAATTCTAAACTAGGGAATGATGTAGAAGGAGATATTTTGGGTTATGCAAGCTCTATATGAGAAACTTGCCTATAATAATCTCATTGACAAGAGTGCCTAGACTAGGATATGGCCGCATAGTATGATCTAGGTACTGGTGTTTGTGGAAATACTTAAGATGTGATTCTATTTATGTCACTCATTATCACTTCTTGTATGTTGTAGGTCACTTCAGGTTTTATTCACTTCTTATCTATCGTACCTATACCTACAAAAGAAACCCTCACTATTTACGTAGAACTCAAGTGCACATTAGATGAATAAAAATATGCATATGCGTGAGTTGGAATGACCTTAATAGTCACACTATGTGATTTTCACTTAGTGTTGGACTACATTGTAAAATCAATTTATTTCTAGGGTGTGTGTGATTCAAATAGTGTCCCTTGAGCTACGATACCCTACCTCAAGTCACACAAAGAATATCGGGATAAGACCAATTTTTCCCAATGAAAAATGTGTGGTATGGAATTTAGAATAGACCCTCTTATGTAGTGAAATATGAAGTACTTGATGTATTAGATAGAAAATATTAGCTCCTTGTAATAATATGTGCCTCTTGAATGATTTCCCCCTTAGTGAGATTAAATAATACATGTATATATATGATTATTTTTCGTAGGTTTCATCATTTATAAGTGAAAGGATGATCAAGGGTGATAAAAGAAGACAATAAATAAGTAACCTTTTAAAGATCCGAAAAAGAGATAAGGAAGACAATGGTGACCAGAGAGGATAGTAGTGCCCAAGCGGTCCTATCCCTAATGGGTGGTCTTGTACTAGGTTCTCAAAATGGTTAGAAACTGAAATAAGAGTTGAGTAGGATGTCAGATGGTATGAGAAATTTTAAGTTGTCAATTATAAACAAGTAATAAAGATGAAAAGGATAAAAGTAATGTCAAAGAAAATTAAAGAGGTTTTAACCAATAATTATTTTCCTTAGCAATCATGCATATAAATGAAATATTTAGAGGATAGATGTAAAAAATAAGTGCATGATTTACTGAGTACATTTTCCTTCACTTTATGTTGGTGAATAAGGATTTCGTATCATAAAATAGAAAATAAAAGTGTATCTTGGAGAGTCAAATGAAGAGTGTTCTCAATAGATGGAAAAGTGAAAAATGTGTACTATGGAATTCTAAGGGAAGGAAAGGATAAGGATAAAGATCCTAATGTTGAACTTTGCATATGTGGAGTGATAATGATGTGTGCATGTAGTTCCTTGGAGTGTCGCCTTTGCTAGAGCATGCTTTAGATTTTCTTCATGGTTGCTTATGTGCTTTTCCTTCTTTGGGATAAGATATGAACTATAAAATAAAACAAGTGTAATCAATTATCTAGGTAAATGTGATTGAAATTTAACTTGGAAAATGTGTAAAAATAGAATGTGTTATAGAAAATATAAACCAAGGGGTTAGAGTACACCTGGAGTGTTGAAAGACAAGGTGATATAAATTTGTTCATACTTCTAGACTTGATGCTTAGGATCTGGGTTGAATAACAAAAACTATTTAGGTGCCCTCTCACTAAAGTAGGTATTCACACATTTCGATGCTAAAATTAAAATTTAGGAATCCTATTGTTGCTAAGGGAAAGTATATTGGGAGAACAATATGTTTTTCCCTCTGACTATTACCACTTCCCCATAGATAAGTACCATTATAGATGATCACAAACCCAATTTATGACATGCATCGAGTGACACATTTTTCCAAGCATATCATTTTCCCACATATGCACCCTAGGTTCTATTCCCCTTTTTAGTTCCCACTTTGGTTCCTCAGCAACTAGTTAGTTCCTATTAGTAACTAACTTTTATTTAAAACTAGCTATGTAATTGTTGAAACTGGAGAATACTATAACTGTGCAAATGTTGAAATTCTCTGTAACTTTTTTCCTCCATAAAGGGAACACTCATGGAGGACATTACTGCTCAATAATTCCTATATTTTCTAGGAACTTTTCCAGGTTGTAAATTTTGGCCAAGTCTATTTGTGGCCCTATTTTGTAAATGATTTCTATTCTGATCATGCTATATGTGTTTCGATAAATAATTTATATAACTCTTGGGAGGATGAAAATGTTTACCCAATTTTCCCCCCACTTGTTTAGGGTGCATGAGATGAATTAAAGTGGATGGAGCCCAAATGAGGAAGGATGAAACTTATGTGCACGTATAATATAAGAATCCTACAAAGGTTAGGGATTATGAAATACACACATAAATAGTAACAAGGAAAGAGCATATAGGAAAATAGAAACTAAGGAAAAACCGAGTAGTTTGTTGAATATATGGGACACCACCAAAGATGTCAAAAGATAAATGAAGCCATCAAGGCTTGTGAAAAAAGGTAACACGCAAACATAGGGCATAACCCATAAACAATGGAAAGCAAGGTATAAGAAATTTAGACAACTGTGACTGGAAGGACTACCACAAGGAAAATTCTACACATGAAGCATGCATTAGCATGTTAGGAAATATAAATAACATGAAACAATGTAGAATCTAAATATAGGAATGAAAAACGTGCAATATTGTAATGATAAAACCTAATAGTAAGCACGAAAAGGTAGATGTGCCAATATCCTCAATGAGACTAATAATGGATAGGAACAAGCATCATAAATCATGTAACAACATGTAAGTGGCTTGTAATTACCTCATGTGAATGTTCACGTGTGAATGAAAAAATGGTAAATCATACTATGAACCGTAATAAAATGATAAACAAAGGTGAAACATATAGTATTTTAAGGAAGCAAGAGTACATCCAATCAAGATCTAAATGAACATGTTTTTGCATTTTAAAATGCATATATGTGAAATAGAAACTAGAAGGGAGGAATAAGGATGCACCCTAGCGCGCGTGGGTGTGCACGTGTATGTGTGTGTGAAGTGTGTTCCATATGAATAACTTCTCAACATTCACATATGAACCAGGAATAAGAGTTCTTGATCGGGTGGTGTGGAAGAATTACAATGCCCCGAAATGTGAACACCAAAATTATCTATGTAATAAGATTACTAGTTAATGGTCCATTATTAGATTATGTAAAAGAACTAGGCATTTGAAAATTATCCAGGGTCTGATGGTAACATGAGAGTGCATCAGGTCAAGTATATGAGAAAGGCCTAGATCGAGCATATAGAGAAATAGAGCACAAAACATGTATAGATGGAGCATGTGAATCATATGAGATATTCTTATGAGGGATATATAGATGTGACGAGGCTAGTGAGTAGTAGTTATATGTGAATTAAACTGAGATGGATGTGCAAAAGGTGCCACAAGTAAAAGAAAGGGATCCAGGTACATATGAGGTATAAATGATAACGATCCATCATGAATAGGAGAAGATGCGCTAGGATTGAGAGAAAATGAATATCAGATGGAAAGAGGAGCAAAGGAAAAAGGTGTCCATGGTGGAATGCATCAAATAGTGATAAGATTTCCATCGTGGATAAAACTTAAGGCACAAGTGAAAAATAGAAGGAATGACTTTGGCATCCCTGAGCTAAGGGTGTCCTAATAACATGTCACAATGCGTAATAGTAGGTCCAATAGTAAATGACATAGATATAGTAAGATGCCCAAAAATAATGGGTAGATTAATATGGACATGAGAAAAGCTATACTTTTATGTCATCTGTGTTCAATGAAAAGTTGTAAAAGCCATGGATTTGGGGTAAGAATCTCGAAAGAAACCCCAAAGTATTTTAACAATTTGATCAATGGATCATGTGATAAGAAATGAGCAAGGTTTTCTTCTTTGCATACATTAATTTGAAATAAACATGCAAACTAAGAAAATGAAGTCAACCTCTATTCTTTGAAAGCTTGAAATAATGAACCTAAGAGGAACTAAGCCTTCAATTATGTGTTAAGAGAAATAGATCTCCCCATTAATGGCTTCAAGGCCAATGGATCTTCCCTTTTACTCCATCTTAATTCTATGAAATACAAAATCAAATGCTTTTAGCTCAAATGGAAGAAGATGAAATATAATCTAAAGCCTAAAACAAATTGCTATAATCTATGCTAGGAAGAAGAGACAATTCTTAGGAAAATGAGGGAGGGGGTTATAGCCCTATTTATAGTTTTTGGTTTGGAAAGAAAAGGGAGATTTGGGTACATGTGGGACAAAGGCTAAAGTCCAAAAAACACTTTAGCAAGTCAAAGTTTGATTTGACTATGTTTAGGGTATTTAACCTAGGTTAGACTAATTAATATCTCTTAGAGAGTAATTAGGGTTCTTGAAGGGTTTTCTGAAGAGCTTAATCAATCCAACGAAGTGGATTGATCTTCCAGGGAGCTAATAGAAGCAAGCTAGAAGAGAATAAGAAGATAATGTAGTTAGAAAAAGGCTATAACAACCTGTTTAAATGGTTTGCAAGAGGAAAAATGACAAAAAGGGTGTCGTGAGAAGGGAGTTAGATAGGTCTAACTAGCGGTGTGCTGTCAATTTGCAAAGGGAAGAAGCGTTAGTGCACCATTAGAAATAATAGTGTATTAAAAAAACTACAAGTGTCTACATTTTCCCCTCTTTGAGGTGACGTAAGCTACGTTACTTTAAAGAAAGTAGACAAACGCAAACAAGTAGAATTTTTTTTTAAGGGGTAGAAGAACAATTAATAGGATGAAGGATGAGGAATGCCCTGTTGAGTGTCGATGGGGTGAGAAAGAAACTTGATCGATGATCGAAAAATAAACAAATAGAAAGAAAAGTGTTCAGAGAAGACTTGAAACTAGAAGAAAAAAGGGATATTGAGCTATCCACAAATCAATTGCTAACAATACTTAATCATCATAATGCTTAGAATCCTCCTCATGGGTCCTTATTAAAATGTGAACATGCGACAGAAGCGTAAAATGACATGAAAAGCCAAGATACAAACAACCATCTTGTGCTAAAAATGACCAACTCCATGCAATATACACGAATGCAATGTAATACGAGAAATAAATAGAATCACCTGATAGGAAAATAAGTACAATAACACACACTTAAACCAACAACGTTTAAGATAGTTGCACAAATATTTTGTTATCGAGATGAAGTCCCAAATGTGTTGATAAATGACAAGGGTGAAGAATGATGCCCCAAGCAAGGTGTATTATGCAAGGGGAAAGATGGAGGACACTTGGGTCCCGTGAAAAAGAAATGTGCATGACGAAAACAATACCAGACAATTGATAGTGCCCTAGTGTACAAACAAAGTAAGAAACATAGCTTGTGTAGGTGATTGAAGATATTAGTGATGTGTGAGTTGTTGTTTCGAAATGTTTGAAAATATCAGCAAGGTTTGGGATGAGTGTCATGCAATAGACACATATTTCAGCTGTAGATGATCGGTTTAACCAATTTTGAGCCTTTTTTGATGTATTTCAATATTTTTGTGATTTTTTTCTTTTTTAGGTTTTTGATCAGTCAAAATAATTTCAAAACATCAAAGACCTTCTAAAATTACGTGCATAGGTGGTAACGGGAAGGCGAGGCTGCCAGAGAGCCAAGATATATACCCACAAGAAGAAAGATGGGTCGAGAATAATTTATTTAAAATAAATTAGTAAATAATTATCACGACGGGGGAAAATAGATGAAAAATAGAGGAAAAGGTAGGAAAAGGCACCTGAAAGGTTCATAAATAATCTCATTGTCACGGAGAAGTGACCGTTGGATAGCAGGAAGTGCCCTAGCATGTGAACATTAGTAAAAATAATTATTTTAACACAAAAATACTTATCATAGCGGATAGAAGAAGGTTAGAATGATCACGGTGGAGAAAAAATGCCCCAGGGGCATTGCGACGGGTTAATATACCCACCCAGGGTCAGTAAAACAATCATGACTAATTCATTTCTACCAGAGCCTTTGCAAATTTTTATCGTGAGTGAAAGTGATAGCCCTGGAGTGAGATGGCAAGAATACCAAGGAGGACGAGGCGCACGGATCACATCTAGGAGTACATGCGGGACCCAGTAGATGGAACTTTCGTGAGTGGCCAAATCCCCCTATTAATTACGCATTTATTACCTTTTTAAAGGGATTTTCTAGGGTAGGTAGGATGGAATTTGACACATGCACATGGGCATATGCGTTAGTTTGACAGGTACGCACACACGCATGCGTCAAAACTGACATAGACATGCACACGCATCCATTCATGGGAGGTAGGGACACATATGCGTACATGTTTGGAAGAAGTAGGTATGCACATGCGTATCCGTTGGAAGAGGTGGGTACATGCGTGTGTACTCGTAGAAAAATTAGATGTGACGCGTATTTGTCGGATAGGTTTAAAACAACTATGTGCACACTTGCATGTCGAAGAAGGTGCGTAGGTGTCATACTGTGCATGTATGCATCCTATGTGGCCTGCGCCAAAAGGAGAAGAAAGTGAGGGGGGGTATAATGTGTCTATCGAAGGGGCGTGCATATGCATCGTGAAGGGGGCATGCAGGTTTCAAAAGAGGCACACAGGTGGTAGAATTAGAGTGACGTGAAACAAGACAACTTGCTAGCAAGATATAGCCAAGTATAGAAGAATTTAGACTGAGATTAGATTCAGAAGAAAAGAATAATTAGCTAAGTTACGATGCATTAAAAGGAGCATTTTTCCTTAGAAAAAATAGATTAGAAAATAGGTGAGTTCCTAACACTTATGTTGATTTTACAGCACATATTACCCATTCTCTAGACTCACGAGCACTACGGTTGGTTAGATGTGATATAGGTGTAGTTCGATGACAATGACAGAGCGACATTAGATAGCCTCCTATATGTTATGAGATTGTCCCACGTGGCAGACATGCCCTAGATCACATTAGATCACGGCCTAATGATGGCCATAGTAGAGTGATGGCATGGTGAAATTCAGTGCTTTCACCTCCTGATCGGGGAGATTACTATTAAATTGAGGATGTATGGCGCATTATGTGGGTCCCTATTTAGGGGCATCTTATTGAGGTGACGAGCCGTTAGACCGACATTGAGTGATATATCATAGAGTTGTTTGGTGTCCTAGCGATACCGTAACGGGGGATTTCCATTTGATTATCATGATGCATTGATGATTTGGAGCTAGACTGGGTAGTGGTTTATATGATGGCATTTGTCACTAGATTTTTACTCCCTGACAAGACTAGTGCTTCATTTCTGCTTAGACTTCTGGGGGTGATACATGGGTTGGTAGCAGGGGACAAATCTATTGCTTGGGGTGAATGCATCCTAGAACATTTATATTGGGACATTCTATTTGATTACCTACTACCTTCAAAAAATGGTAGGGCCAGCCCACTTAGTGTAGATTTAGGCATGGGACCACATTGTTGTTGGTCACCCCTTAGGTGTTTTGAGAGTTTAGGCTCTTGATGAGCCTTCTATAATGGGATGGGTCTCGGCATGGGATGATGTGTGACCATACATGGGGGTTACATACCACTATCAATGCGGGTTTGATAATTTGGGGTAGGCTTCCATAGTGTGGAGAACTTATAGACATTTCCATTGGCCCGAGAATGGTTTAGAGCTTAGCACTACCACGGTAGAGCACTTTATCTTAGGTAGCCACAACTACATGAGGAAGATATACATAGTATATCAGTGCTAGAGGTAGTTTGGCATTACCCAGGATGTTCCTGGGCTGGACTAATGGTATGCTCGTAGAGCCCAAGAGAATTTTGATATGGGTGCATAGATTTCCTGTGACAAAGCACTACCTAGATTTTGACAGGTGGTACATACTATGTGGGTACCACTGAGGAAGATTAGAGATCCAGGCACTACACCTAAGTATGGGGCATGGTATCACGGTGTTCTTCCTTGCAATTTGAGTGTTCCCAAAGCGGCGTACAATGGCGGTGTGAAACCTCCTCAAGGAGGCCCCCTAGTGGTGAAGATGGGTCGAGATTAATTTATTTAAAATAAATTAGTAAATAATTATCAAGAAGGGGGAAAATAGATCAAAAATAGAGGAAAAGGTGGGAAAAGGTGCCTGAAAGGTTCATAAATTATCTCAGTGTGACGAAGAAGTGACCGTTGGATGACATGAAGTGCCCCAGCATGTGAAAATTAGTAAAAATAATTATTTTAACACAAAAATAATTATCATAGTGGATAGAAGAAGGTTAGAATGATCACGACAGAGAAAACATGCCCCAGGGGCATTGCGATGGGTTGATATACCCACCCAGGTTCGGTAAAAAAATCACGACCAATTCATTTCTACTAGAGCCTTTGCAAAGTTTTACCATGAGCGAAAGCGATAGCTCTGGAGTGAGATGGTGAGAATATCGAGGAGGATGAGGCACATGGATCGCATCCAAGAGTACATGTGGGACCCAGTGGATGGACCTTTTGTGAGTTACCTAATCCCCCTATTAATTATGCATTTATTTCCTTTTTTAGGGTTTTTTAAGGGTAGGTAGGACAGAATTCGACACATGTACGTGGGCGTATGCGTTAGTTTGATAGGTACGTGCATGCGCATGTGTCAAAACTGACATATACACACACACACGTCCATTCATGGGAGGTAGAGATGCTTACACGTACCTATTTGGAAGAAGTGGGTATGAACACACGTATCCATTGGAAGAGGTAGGTACACACACGCGTACCCATAGAAAAATTAGATGGGGTGCGTATGCGCCGGTTAGGTTTAGAACAGCTATGTGCACACATGTGTGTCAAAGCAGGTACATAGGCATCATACTGGGTGTATATGCATCCTGTGTGGCCTGTGCCAAAAGGAGAAGAAATAGATTGTGTGTGTATGCATCCGTAAGGGCGTGTATACGTCATTTAGGGTGTGCAAGTGCCAAAGGAGGTGCGTAGGCACTAGAATGAAGTGAGAAAATACCATTGGCTAAAGAATAGCTAAGTATAGAAGAATATAGGTGAGATTAGTTTAGAAGAAAAGAATAATTAGTAAGTTAGATGCATTAAAAAAATTATTGTTTCCTTAGAAAAATATATAGAAATAGGTAAGTACTTAACACTTGCGTTAATTTTACAGCGTATGTTACCCGTTCTTCAGATTCGTGAGCACTACAGTCAGTTAGATGTGATAGAGGCACAATTTGACTATGATGATAGAGTGAACCTGGAGAGCCTTTTACATGTGACAGGATTGTCTCATGTGGCAGAGATGCCACAGATTACATTAGACCATGACCTTTTGATAGCCATAGTAGAGCGATGGCACAACGAGATTCAGTGCTTTCACCTCCTAACCGGGGAGATTACCATTACTTTGGAGGACGTATGGCACATAATGCGGGTTCCTATTTAGGGCCATCTCATCTAGACTATGAGCCATTGGACCTATATTCAGCGACATATCATATATTTTTTCGGTGTCCCTACTATACCATGGCGTGGGATGTCCATCAGATTATCTCGATGTATAGATGATCTAGAGTTAGACTGAGTAGTGGTCTATATGATGGCTTTTGTCAATGGAGTTCTACTCCCTAACAAGACCGGTGTTTCATTTCCACTTGGACTCCTGGGAGCGATTCTTGGTTTGGTGGAGGGAGAGACCTACTGCTTGGGTCAATGCATATTAGCACATCTATACTGGGACCTCCATTTGATTAATTAATACCATCAAAATATGGTAGGACCTACTCACCTATTATAGATTTGGGCGTGGGACCATATTGCTATTGGTCACCCGTTAGGTGTTTTGAAAGTTCAGACTCCCGACGATCCTTCTATGATGGGATGGGTCCTGGTAGCGGATGATGTGTGACCATTTATGGGAGTTACATACCACTATCATCACGATTTGGATGAGCTATGGCAGGCTTCCATTGTATGGAGGCCTTATCGACATTTCCAGTGGCTAGAGGATGGTTTAGAGCTCAACACTGCTACTATTGAGCATTTTATCTTGGGTAGCCGCAACTATATGCGGGAGCTATAAAGAGTAGATCGGTGCCAGAGGTAGTTTGGCCTTACTCAGGATGTTCCTGGGCCAGACAGATGGCATGCTCACAGAGCCATAGAGCATTTTGATATGGGTCCACATATTTCCCATGACAGAGAACTGGTCAGTTTTCCACAGGTGGTACCTATTATGTGGGTACCACTACGACAGATTAGAGATCTGTGCACTACGCCAGAGTATGGGCCATGGTACCATGGTGTGCTCCCGCACTGTTTGATTATTCCTAGAGTAGTGTATGATGTCAGTATGAGACCTCCTCTAGTGGGGCCTCCTAGCGGTGGTGAGGGTGGAGCTGATAGTGATGATGATGATGATAAGGGTGGGCCTGATGCGCACCAGAATGTTAGAGGTAGGGGAAAGGGTCTCATACCACAATAGCTATAGGGATAGGGCCCTAGGACTAGGCTGAGACATGTATACAGGGCCTTGGATATAGAGTTTCCCCCAGTGGGCATTCTAGCGGGGATATATAACCTTCTTCAGCAGGTACTTCCAGAGCAGGGCCCACCACTTGATATTCCAGAGAGTAGCAGCACTGGTGGGCAGTGAGCTTCTCTTTAATAGTGGTTATAGGTAGCTATTGCTATATAGTTACATGTGGCTGGTGAGAGAGACACAGCTAGGGCACAGGTATAGGCCCTCATAGCAGAGTGAGATCAGGCACTCGCCCAGGTGCAAATTTTGATAACGAAGAGGGATCAGGCTAGGGCACAAGCTACCTAGGGTAGTGATAGTACTTCATGGAAAAGTTAGAAGTGAGAGATGGCCATGTAGGGGGCTCAGATATTGAGCCTCCTACACTAGTCCTAGACTCAGGTGCAGATGGTTGTTGCCCAGAGGGATCATGCACAGGCACAGTCATAGGGCTATTTTACACAGAGGGATCAGGCACTAGTCCAAGTGTAGGTTATTATCGCAAACAGAGATCGAGAGGCTACTGTCTTGAGATAGGATTAGGCCAATATTGGTAGGTTGACAGGCTAGAAAGATGCTACCCTACATGAAACTCTCACTTCTAGAGATGCAGACTTGATACGAGATGCGATGAGATCTGGTGGTGAGGCCTTGTACTATAAGACTACTTACTTGAGGGTAGTGTTGACAGATTAGTGAGTAGTATCATTCCAGTAGTCAGAGGCTAGCGTGATAGGCTCTAGGTCATGGAGATTAAGTCATTCAATGAGATCAGTTAGGTAGCCTATACCAAAGTAGCCAACTAGACAGGGCCATCTAGATAGTTTGGTGGTACTCCTAGTGCAGGTCCATCATAGCCACCATTATTCCATCGAATAGGTGATAGACCTAGGAGCCACGACAAGGGCGAGATCTGTGGTTGAGCTCTATATTATGTTTTATACAGATATCTTGTATACATGCCTCTTATGAAGGCTGATTTTGATGTATAGCTGTGTATACTATTATTTTGATGATGCCTCGTGATGAAGGCTCGATTCTTTTTTATGCATGCCCCCTTTTTGATGGCATATTGTATCGATGATGTATTATTTTGAGTATTGACCTAGACATTTATACATGTATATATGGACATTTTGATGTATCATTCTATGGTGGATTTATGATGTATGATTTGTTCTTTCCTTTATGTTTGTGGCATACCTTAGATTCAGAAATGTGTATATTTCCTAATTTCATATTTGATAATGTATCTATAGATAGCACCACATATTTTGGATTTATGAGTTGTTTCTAAGTTTTTATGCTAGCGCTTGGGATGATACTAAATGATATTAGTGTGGGGGGGATAGATTTGTGATTATGCGTAACCCTCTTACCCCCATTGATGATACGATATGTGATGATTAGCTTAGCATACATGCATGATGTAATACTTAGCATTTTGTATATATATGATGTAGTGAATGATGTTATAAATGTGATGAAATGATAGATGATAGATGTGATAACAAATAACTATGCAAAAACACACAAGCAAAAGTTAACAAAACTAAACAAATATACACATACAACAAACTATTACTAAACAAACACATGCAAAAGCTAACAAGATTTTTTAAAATGAAATTTAATCTAAGCAAGTAAAATGAACTTAAAAGATGCACATAACAAATAAAGAAGCCAACAACAATTGTTTACAAGCATGAGAGTTCTCAAATGTATGTAATGCATTACATAATTTAAATCAAACGAGATTCAAAATCAGATAAGAAAATGATCCATTTAAAGAACAAAAAATTCAACAAACTAGAAGTGCACCAAAACTATACAAACTAACAACTAAAAGTAATTAAAGCACTACTTTGTTTTTGCAAGACAACATTGACATATTTTCTAATGTTTTTGTGTTTATCTTAAAAAGATAAGTTTTCGCAGCTATGTTTTTCATTGTTGTCTAGGTATTCCTAGGATAATGTTTGTGAGATGAATGTAGCTTTATCCCTGAAAAGGGAAATTTTCCAGATGTTTAGATTTTTTGTGTATCATTTTCCAAGTGTTTTTGTATTTTCCAAGGTCATGTTTTGAAAGCAATGTACAAGAACAAAGAAGCGTGGATGCCCCTAGCGTGATGTGGGAATATACAAAACGCAAAATGCCACACGTGTCATGTGCAAGAAGGTAGCAAAGCTACTTACATGCTCAATGTTAGATGGGAGTATACAAAGGTGATGTCCTCTATGAAGATATAAGAGCAAAAAAACTAGATCATGGCAAGACAAAGGTGGTCCTAGTAGAGTTTCTAGACCTACCAGAAAAATTCATATCTAAAATGTGGTAACGGTTACCCATCCTTCCGTAAGAGTAACTTGTTTCTGGCGAATCTTCTTTGAGTGCCAAAAACTGGTTTTCACTCAAAAACCTGCCCACTATGCCACAATTGTGTGGTTTTCACATGAGGACAACCCGCTCTTTCTTTACATTTTTCTCATTTTTTCTTGTTTTTTCTTTGTTTTCCAATTTTTAGTTCTTATTTGATATTCTCGTCATGCCTAAGCGTAGAACCACTTCAAGTGCATAGAGTTCATAGGTTCCAAAAGCTCTTCACCATCTGAATATGCAAGCTTATAGGATCCTGATCCATATTTTATAATTACAACATAAGGACCTAACCAGTTAGCCTCGAACTTACCTTTCTTTTCTCTATCTTTGACGGTGTTCTTCTGATTTTCTTTGAGAATTAGATCTCCTACATCAAATTCCTCATGAATGATGCGTTTTTATATCCTTTAGACACTCTGTTCTGATAGAATTTTAGGTGATTGAGTGCTCTGATACGCTTTTCATGTAATAGTTCTAACTCTACTAGGCAAGCAACTCTGTAGTCTTCATCTTTATCAAGATAGTCTCTGAGAGATATTCTCAGAGAGGGAAGCTCCACCTCCAAAGGTATGATGGCTTCAGTGCCGTAGAAAAGTGAATAAGGGGTCACACCAGTAGGAGTGTGGATGGAAGTATGATAGGCCCAGAGGGCGGGATGTATCTGCAGATGCTAATTACGGCTAATTTTACTGATGATTTTCTCCATAATATGTACAAGGGTCTTATTGGTGGCTTATGCCTATCCATTACCTTGAGGGTAATAAGGGGTAGACCACTTAAGTTGGATATGGAAGCATTACCACAATTTTTTAACCGTTTTATTTTTGAAGGATTTACCATTATTAGTGACAATAGTTGAGGGGATCCCGTAAAGGCATATGAGATGGTTCATAATGAATTTTGAAATCTACACATCAGTGACATAGGTAAGAGGGACAACCTCTACCCATTTGGTAATCTATTAAGTGGCAGTGATGATGTGAGTATGACCATCTAATGAATAAGGATGGAGCTTCCCTATGAGATCCAGGCCCCATTTAGAGAATGGCCAAGGCGTTGCTATAGGTTATAAGGCTTGTGCTAGTGCATGTATTAAATTTCCATATTTTTGGCATAGTTCACACTTCTTTACAAAGTTACAACAATTAGATTCCATGGTAGGCCAATAATAGCCTACTCTCAATATATTTTTAGCTAAGACCATGCCACTAGTATGTGCTCCACAAATACCACTATGCACTTCCTTAATTATGTGGATACAATCAACAACATCCAAACAACAAAGCAGATTCCCGTCGTAGCTACAATGATAAAGGGTGCCTCCTAGGAGGGTATAACGGGCTATGTGGAAAATAAGGGATTTATTTTCAGAATGGGTGATGTCAGGGGGAAAAGTGACATCTTGTAGGTATTGGAAGATAGGGTCGTACCAAGGGGATAAAGGACCAAAAACTTCACATGCCAAACATGACTCCGACATATCATATGCAGGTACCTGTAAATGTTCTATGAAAAAAGGCATCTTGATTTCTTTAGGTGTTATGCATAAGAGAGACCCAATAGTAGCCATAGCATCCACAGATCTATTATGCGACCTTGGTTTTTGTTCAAATATGACTTGTGTGAAATATTCCTTCAAAGTTTCAACCATTTTCTTATACGAAATAAGCTTCTCATCTTTAACATTGTACTCATCATAAACCTATTTTATGATAAGTTGAGAGTCCCCAATGACTTGCAATTGTCTGATGTTCCATGTAATAGCTAGCTTGAGGTCAGTGATGTGTGCTTCGTACTCTACAATGTTATTTGTACATGGGAATCCCAACCAGAATTCTCGTGGTATGACATTGACTATTGGAGTGATGAGAAACACTCCTTCTTCAGATCCATGGAAGGTAAAAGACCCATCAAAATGAACCTTCCATTCTACAAATTCCTCAATATACATCATAGATGCATCTAGTAAATCTAAGCATAAGGGTTCCATTCCTGGGAGAGGAGGTTCTGCCAATTGATTAGCCAGTACCTGTCCTTTTAAATACTTCTGGTTCACAAAATCGATATCAAATTCACTCAGGAGAATGATCCAATTAGCCATTCGGCCTATGAGGGCGGGTTTGGATAAAAGGTACTTGAGTGGGTCAACTTTACATATGAGCTTGATTTTATTATTTAGGAGATAGTGGCGAAGCTTTTGGAATGTGAAGACAACCACTAAACAAGCCTTTTCTATTTGGGGATAATTCAACTCGTATGCAATCAAGGTGGGGCTAAGATAGTAAACTTCTCTCTCTTTATGGGCTAAGTCATATTGGGCAAGTAATGCACCAATGGAAAACTAGGTAGTGGAAATGTATAAGAGGAGAGGTTCATCGGGGGTAGGTGGCATTAGTACAGGAGGGATGGAAAAGTACTGTTTAAGTATTGCAAAGGCTTTCTGACAGTCAAGTCCTTAATTTAATGTGACATATTTCTTGAGAAAATGAGTAAAGGGGTGGCAATTATATGCAAGTTATGAAATAAAATGACGGATTGCCCAAATGTTTCCTTGTAAATTTGTTAGCTTCTTGAGAGTAGTAGGTGGTGGAATTTCTATGATATTCGTAACCTTTGCAAGATCTACTTCAATCCCTCTTTGTGAGAATATGAACCCTAGAATTTTCCCTGATAAAACACCAAATACACATTTCTTAGGGTTCAAACGAACCTTATAGTCTCTTAGACGCTGAAAGATATGCCTCAACACTTCAAGGTGTTCTTTTCTACTTTTGGATTTTGTTAGGATATCATCAACATAATCCTCCATGATGTCACTTATCGTATCATGGAAAATGATGGTCATGGCCCACTGATAAGTAGTCCCAACATTATTAAGCTTGAAGGGCATGAATTTGTAGCAAAATGTTCCCCAAGGGGTGATGAATCCTATCTTTTGCTGATCTTCTTCCACAATTCGTATCTGGTTATAACCTAAAAAACCATCCATCAATGACAGCATTTCATAACTAGATGTTGAATCGAATATCATGTCAATGTTAGGTAGGGGAAAATCATCTTCTGGACATGTTTTGCTGATGTCACAGAAATCCATGTAGATCCTTATGCCAACAGGTTTTTTCTATACTAAGACTATGATAGAGATCCATTATGAATAGTCAATAGGTTTAATGAAATCAACAGCTAACAACTTTTCTAATTCTTCTTTGACTAAGAGCACCACCTTAGGATGCATATTTCTCAACTTTTGTTTGATTGGTTTGGCATCTAGGTACACAACGAGATTGTGCACAACTAGCTTGGGGTCCAAACCAGGCATATCTACATATGTCCACGTATTCTTTTAAGAGCTCTAAAAATGTCTTTTGTTCATGAGCTGAGAGTGAAGCTCCCAACTTGACTATTCTAGGTTGCTCCTCTGAGCCAATGTTAACGTTAATTGTTTCCTCAATAAGCATTTTAGAAGCATCTTCCATTTGCATAGGATCAGGGGGAAGAGTAAGATCAACCTCCTGCGGTAGTTCATGATCATCTTTGAATGGATAAATAACTTTATCTTTAGTCTCTTCATTCTATTTTTCTATGAGTTTATCAAAGAGTTTTTCACTATGGGATTTCCGTTGATCCTTCTTGCTTGGTTTCTCAGAAGTAGGCATACTTTTATTTATAGCCTTTCTATTCAACCATCCACACATATCTTCTTCTTCCCTGAAGTAGGTGCAGGCATCTAGTTGAATCTTAAATCCTTTCTCGTGGTCTCCAACTGGAATAAAGTCCCTAAATCCCATGAACTCTATGAAAGCCTCATCATTTTCAAATAAATCCAAGGGCACATGAAGTTGTTGATCCCAATATATAAGTTCAAGATATACAAGGTCTATTGGATATTTATCTAGGGGGATGGATTCAAATAAGGTAAGGACTGACGAATATAGGAATAGGTTTGTGGAGGCAAAATCTGTAGCATAATTTAGCATAGGCATATTTATTGCATTGTCTTTTATTTAATAATGTGCAACATGTGCACTCTAGTCTAGTGACTTGCATTCAATATTGTTATGTTGGATAGCATTCAATATTGTTATGTTGGATAACATTCAATATTGGTATTAGTAGTAATTACATGTGCATTTGAGATGGGTCTTATCATCTCGTAGTTGGTGTCTGCTAGGGTGTCATGTCTATCCATATGAGGCTATCTAATATCTATAAATATTACAGCTCTTACATTGTTATGTAATCTGATTTCATGATCAATAATATTTGTGAGGCTTTCATCCCTCTTTGGTCATTGCAATCTTATTCTATTCTATAATTTGGTATCAAAGCTATACCATTATTATCATTTGGTATCAGAGCAGGTTCTATCCAAGCAAGGTTGAAGAGGAGCACTATTGGAGAGGATCCATTGGAGAAAAAGATTTGCATCAAAGGAGATCCATTGAAGCATCCCGCAGCCTCCATTCCTTCCAAGCATCCCTCAACTAAAATTTGACCTATCCACTTATTTGGAAGGTAAATTTTTTTTATTAGTCATTGGCATAGCCAATTGATCTAACATATTGGCGGAATATTTCAAATTTGGAGATCTTTAAAAAAAAAAGGAGAAAGATCTTGAAAAAAAATTGTAGATCTAAAAAAAAAAAAGATTTGTGAAAAAAAAAAGATCTTAAAAAAAAAAAAAGAGAGATCTTGAAAAAAATTTGCAGATCTAAAAAAAAAAAAGATCAGATCTAAAAAAATAAATAAAATCAGATCTGAAAGTGGAGGTGTGAAGAATTCGGGAGCAAAGGTTGAAGCAGTCCCGTCAACAAAATTCAAGCAGATAGCTTTTAGAAAAAGGGATGTAAATTTTTCATACAATGTCAGATTGATATTCCATTTTTTTTTTCTGGAAAGATAAGAAGGAGACTCACAAATTTGTAGTTTACATCATCTTCAGATTCGACCTCTACATATAACAAAAAGTCTGTACAAGTCAGATCTGAAAAAAAAAATCAGATCTAGCTGGTAAATTGGTAAGATCTCAAAAAACAAGATTCCAATTCTTCTGAAATTTTGTGGGTTTTAAGAAAAATATTGTATGATACTGTTGTCAAAATTTTAGAAAAACCCAGATCACGTTTTGTGAGAAAAAGTGAAAACAATATTCAGATTGTTTGTTTGGATCTTGGGAACAAATAAGTCAGTGGTTCAATTCCCACTCTCTCCATATTTTTTATTAAATTATTTTTTTTGAAAAATTTGGAGAAATTACTAAATTTTTGGAGATTTCCAGATTTAGAAGCTCACCAAACACATTTAGAGCCACTGCTAAATTTAGTGAAAAACACCTATTGGGGGGTAAATTTTTTTTGGCCTAAATTGTGTATTTTGTGATTCTAGACCCTTTTTTCTAAAGAGGGGGGACAAAAAAAATTAATTTTGATGTACTTTAATAGGATGTTGTACTAATCTTGGTGCATAAAGTGAAAAAAAAAGAGAAAAAAAAGTGCACATTTTTTTATTTTATGTTTGGTTCTATCACACAAGATCTTTGATCTCATAGCAACGTTCGGTATATACGGTACCTCTGGGAAGCGCTTACGGGTGATGTCGTCACGACTACTACTGCACTTAATGCCTAACACAGCTGCCTAAACGTCATCTAGGCATTGACCCTATAAAATTGACGAGGAGTAATAAGGACACAATATACACACATTTGAGCCCTCTCATCCGTTTGTGCTTGCACAAACCCCTCTTTGTACTGTCTAAGTACCACGTACTAAATTCTTTCACGTGCGTTAAAACCTCTTTCCATACTGACGGGTATATTGAAAGGGTGATCTTCTTCCACGTACCGACGGGTATATCGGAAGGGAGCGTATATATAAAGGTTTGGTATATCGGCTTGATGGTATATTGAGAGGGAGACCATAAACCTGGAGTGATAAGATCCTTACCCTTTGTCAGAAATTCAGAGTTTCAGAAATTCAGATTGCAGAAATGGGTGCACAAGCACCAAAGTTCTTCTTGCCAGATTCACAACTGCTTAGAGGAGACAACTATGCTGCATGGAAACAGAAGATCAAGGTGTTACTTGAGTTTGAAGACCTATGGACAGTTGTAGATGGGAAAACAACAAGATCACTTGATGATGGAAGACAACAAGTTCAATTTGATAGGGCCAATCAAAAGGCCAAGTTGATCATCTTGTTTAGCATAACAGATGATGTGTAACCCCACATTAAAGATGCCACATCGACCAAGGATGCATGGGATAAGTTGAGCATAGTCTATGAGGCAAAGAACAAGAATGCCATCCTCAACCTACTATCACAACTGCATGCTCTCAAGTTCAAGCACAATGAGAAGGTTGAAGTTTTTTTGAGACGAGTTGCTACTTTGAGGGCATCTCTATTGGCATTGGAAAAAGAGATAAGTGATGAAGACCTCGTACCAATTGTGTTGCAAGCACTTCCTCCTTCCTACAGAATCTTTGTGACAACTATCAATATGAGTGAATACACAGTCACCTCTGAGAAGTTAGTCAATCTACTCCAACAAGAAGAGGCAATGAACAACAAAGATCAGGAAGATGAGCAAGCACTATCTTCTAATCATAAAGGAAAGGGAAAATTTTAGTCCAATCACAAGAAGTCCCAACAAAACCAAAGTCAATGAGACAACACCAAGAAGTGTCCCATTTGCAATAGAGGGGGACATGACATCAAATATTGTTGGTACAATTCCTATAAAAAGGGTTCATCAAGCAATTCAAAACCCAATAACCATCAGGGTAACAATAATTCAAATAAAGGGAAGTCCAACAACAACAACAATCAAGGGTAGAAAAATGGTAATTGGAAAAGAAAACACAAACAACAAGGGTACATTGCCGAACATGAGGATGATTCAGATGAAGGACACCACATGTATTTTGCTCAATTTGATGAAGAAACCAAGTCCACACAAGATATCTGGTATGTTGACTCGGGTGCAACTCGACACATGACTAGACATAAGGATTGGTTCTACACATTACGTGACTCACCTAACAAGAACCATGTGTCATTAGGTGATGACTCATCTTACAGTGTTAAGGGGATTGGAAACATGTCACTACCTCTTGGAAAGCATGACTGCAAAATCACAAATGTATTGTATGTACCTGGGTTGACCAAGAATTTGCTATCAATTAGTCAACTCCTTGATCACAACTTGAAGTTGGATTTTTACAGTAATAATGGAGAAAAAGTGTGCTTGATAAGAGATAAGTCAAGAGGTTCTAATATTGTAGCAAGAGCTTCCAATGTGGGACACATGTTCCAACTTGATTTTGTCCACAAGAATGATCAAGCTTTAGTGGCCAAAGACACACCATTTGCAGAACTATGGCATCGCAGATATGGTCACATCAGTTTTGGCTATCTCCAAACACTTCAAATGGCAACATGGTGAAAGGATTGCCTACACTCAAGCACAAAACTGACAAGTGTAACAATTTCCTAGCTAAAAAGCAACACAGAGTACCCTTCCAGAAGAACACATAAAGAGCTAAGGGAAAGCTTGATTTGGTGCACACCGATCTTTACGGGCCCATGCAACCAAGTCATTCTGGATGTCAATACTTCATGCTTTGTGTTGATGACTACTCAAGAAAGATGTGGATATATTGTCTAAGAAACAAGAGTCAAGCCTTCAAGACATTTCAGAAGTTCAAAGCACTTGTTGAGAATGAAGTTGGTCGCAAGATCAAAACTCTCCGCTCAGATCGAGGGGGGGAATTCACAAGCAATGAGTTCAAGACTTACCTGGAAGCTCATGGGATTCGTCGACAAATGCCTCCTACTCACACACCACAACAGAATGGTATAGTTGAGAGAAGGAATCGTACTATCATGGAAATGGTGCGATGTATGATTGACGCTTCAGGTTTAACAAAGACATTTTGGGTAGAAGTTGCAAGAACTGCAGTCTATTTGTTGAATAGAGTGCCCACAGTAGCTCTTAAAGGAGTGACACCTCAAGAAGCATGGTCAAATCGGAAACAATCAATTGCACACCTAAGAGTATTTGGGTGTAAAGCTAACATGCACATACCCAAGAAGAACAGGAACAAGTTGGATATGAAAGCTGAGAAACTGATATTCATTGGATACGGTGAAGAAGCACTTGGGTACAGATTATGGGATCCAAAAGCAAAGAAAGTATATACAAGTAGGGATGTTGAGTTCTTTGAGAAGAAATAAGTAGATGCTCCACTCAATGACTCAACAAACATGCAAAATACACCTCTTGTGAAGACAGAATTTGATGTTCCCACTGAAGATGATAGTGATGAATTGGATGATGGTGAAAACTTGGATCCACCACAAGCCAATGGAACAACTAAGAAGTTACCTAAATGGTATACTCAATTAATAAGAGATGCAAATTTGGATGAAGCACCTAGCACATCGTCCAATCCTGGACCTAGAACTCGCAGTCAAGCTTGTGAAGAGGTCAATTATGCCCTAATGAGCAGAGTTATTGAAACAGTTGAGCCATCTACAGTTTAGGAAGCCCTACAATCAAAATCTTGGAAAGATGCCATGGATTCAGAGTATCAGTCAGTGATGAAGAACAACACATGGCAACTTGTCAACCTTCCACCAGGGAAGAAACCCATTGGATGCAGATGGATATTCAAGACTAAGTACAAATCAGATGGGACTATTGACAAGTATAAAGCAAGGCTTGTAACAAAGGGGTATGCACAACAAGAAGGCATTGATTTTGAGGAGACATTTGCTCCCACAGCCAAGATCAAGACAATCAGGATGATCTTTGCTCTCGCTGCACAATTTGGTTGGAAATTCCACCAAATGGATGTGAAAAGTGCCTTTCTTAATGGAGATTTGCAAGAAGTCTATATGACTCAGCCAGAGGGTTATGTAATACCATGAAAAGAGATGATGGTATGCAGACTCATAAAATCTCTATATGGCCTAAAACAGGCACCCCGGGCATGGTACATCAAAATTGATGAGCATCTCATAAGTCATGGATTCAAAAGGAATCCTTAAGACCCCAATCTCTACCTCAAAAAGCAAGGGGGGGAGATTGTCATTGTGGTTGTTTATGTCAACGATCTAGTCATTACAGGCAGTTTTGTGAAGATGATCGATGCAACAAAGAAGGATTTTAATTGATCGTTCGACATGACAGATCTCGGGCTCATGCACTATTGTCTTGGGTTGGAAGTATGGAAAAAAGAGAATCATATCTTTGTGTCACAGTTGAAATACACCAAGACAATGCTCAAGAAATTCAGGATGATGGACTACACTCCTATTGCTACACCTATGGAAGTGAGACTTCAGTTATCTCTTTCCGATCCATCACCACCGGTGAATGCAAATCTCTATCGGCAGTTGATCGGGAGTCTCATTTACCTAACATATACTAGACTAGATATCAGCTTTGCAGTCAGCTATTTATCACGCTTCATGCAAGAACCGAAAATATTTCATTGGAAAGTAGCAAAGAGAATACTAAGATATCTAAAGGGTACAGTTGACCTTGGTTTAGAGTACAAGAAGAACGAAAACTTCTTCTTGACAAGATATTCAGATTCAGATCATGCAGGAAACATGGATGATAGGAAGTCAACATCAGGCTTCGTCTTCTTTATGGGATCTGGACCGATATAATGGGGAAGCAAGAAACAAAACTTTGTTTCCCACTCTTCTACAGAAGCAGAGTATCGAGCTGTAGGTGAAGCTGTTTGTGAAGCAATATGGCTACGCCAAATACTGGAAGGAATTGGTCTACCACAACAGAAATCTACTCCAGTATATGTTGATAATGAAGGAGTTCTGAAGCTTGTTCACAATCCAGTATTTCATGAGAGAACCAAGCATATTGAAGTACAGGTTCATTTCATACGTGAGCATGTCTTGAAGCACAACATATAGCTCCAGTTCTATCCTACAGTTGAACAGAAGGTAGATGTTTTCACTAAGTCACTTGCACGTGACAAATTCACACTGTTCAGAGAGTTCCTCTCCACTTCATTGGAAACTATGTAAAATTAAGGGGGGGAATGTTAGCATAATTTAGCATAGGCATATTTATTGCATTTTATTGCATTGTATTTTATTTAATAATGTGCAACATGTGCACTCTAGTCTAGTGACTTGCATTCAATATTGTTATGTTGGATAACATTCAATATTGGTATTAGTAGTAATTACATGTGCATGTGAGATGGGTCTTATCATCTCGTAGTTGGTGTCTGCTAGGGTGTCATGTCTATCCTTATGAGGCTGTCTAATATCTATAAATATTACAACTCTTGCATTATTATGTAATCTGATTTCATGATCAAATAAGGTAAGGACTGATGAATCTAGAAATAGGTTCGTGGAGGCAAGATCCTCGTAAAGGATACATTAGTAATCTGTGTCACTATTAGAATGAGATGAAACATCCTCACGTTCAAAAGAGCTGGTATCATTTTCAGAAGGTAGATCATCATGGGGCCTTGTTCCAAGGCCATGTTTATTAGTTTTAAAATGAGGGATAGGGATAGGCTCCAACCAACCTTATGCATTAACGCCACATCCAAACCCACTATATCCCATGACAAACATCATGTGGGGACCTTTGATGTACTGAGGTGCTTGATTGCATGAAGCCATGGTGCCTTCTGGCACTCTACTGGTAGGGTATTCTAACATTTTCTCCTTAGATAGGAGACCACTATAGACAATTTTTTTTCCAACGGTTTAGGAAATTGCTTGTGGGTGCTCTTGAACTGAAAACAAGGGTTACCCATTGTCCTAGGGGATATTGATAAGTCTGATATCAATAGAGCTTGATCAAGAGTGAATGGATTACTTAGGCCATATTTTGCTGATGTGGCCTCCCATGAAGCAAATGGATTGACCAATGAGGGAAAATATTGATTGAAAGGTTTGAGGGACTTTTAATCTATTCCTTTTTTATAGCCTCCATTTGTAGAGGGACAACAACATCCGTAGAAGGACATTCATAAGTGGCACAAGAAAAACTGTGTAATGCCCTATAATGTGTGAAAGGTTCTAGGTCACCCAAAATGCTAACCACCTACCCTTCATGACATAACTTGATGCACTGATGAAACATTGATGGAATAGCTTGCATGGCATGGATCCACGGGTGTTCCAAGAGTATGTTGTATGGAATATCCAAGTCAAGGAAATGAAACGTTGTGTCATGACACATTGGTTCTACCTCCATGGGAACCACTATAGTCCCTGCTGACTCTCTTTCTTCATTTTCATATGCTGTGATTGTGACAGTCTTAGCACCCAGATCTATTTCTGAATGCCCTAGTTACTTTACCAGATTCAAGGTGTAAATATTTAGACCAGATACCCTATCTACAAGTACTCTTTTGATTTTTCGATGGGTAACACCACTTTGAGATACAATAGTAAGTTATTCTCTAGGTTGTAATGCTCAATTGTAGTATGATCAAAAGTAAAATGATTGTTGGTGTCTAAGTGTGCAATCATGGCTTGAAGGTTCGCGGGATCTACCTCTGTGGAAGCCCCTAAATTTTCCAAAGTTTTATATAGTATGTTCTTATGGGCATTAGAGATCTTGAGGAGATCAAGAATAGATATCTTAGCAGATGTTTTCTCTAACTGCTCTATTAAGTTATACTGACTTTGCTGAGGGGTAGGCATAGGATCTTGTATGATTAAGTGGGCACGTCTTGTCCTGACTATGCAAATCTTTTCTAAAATCTAAATGGTGTTGATTTGTCTGTTAGATGAGTTAATAAATCCAACGAGGGAATCATAAGGACTATCATTTGTAGGGTACACATAGGAAGCAGTCATATAGTTGTTAGAAGTTTGCCCTTGATTTGTTTTCTTTTTCTTTTTATCTGCATGGTCAGGAAAAGGTTCTTTGTAAATACCCATTTTTTCATTTGAAAGTTCACCGGTCTCAGGGGGAGACTCCATAACAATATTCCCTTCCTCTATGAGGTCTTGGATATAATGGTACAATCTCAAACATCTATCTGTTTTGTGTCCTTTAACACGGTGGAAGTCACAATATTCATGGTCTTTGAACCAAACCAGTTTTAGAGCATCTTCTGGATATGGTACTATTGTAGTTGGATACTCTACCATTTTTTCACCATTTAATTGTTTTAGGATGGTAGATAAGGATTCTGTCAAGGATGTGAATGTACGTTTTGTAGGCGCTTTGGGATGAGGTCCTTGTGAAAGCTTTAAGAGTGGGCCTGTCTGTATGACTTGGACTCTCTTGGAGTCTGTAATGCCATCACCAATAACATGTTTATTCTTATTGAAAAATTTATGCTTGTCTGTGGATTTGGTTTCATGTTTATTTTTAGTAACAGGTTTAAGCGTGCCCTTGGCAATGAGCGCTTTCTCAATTTGATTGCCTTTCTCTATGACTTCTTTGAAGTTTGAGCCACAATGCATTTGCAAGTGAAAGGCTATTTCTGGGTTCAAGTTAGGAAAAAATATGCTCACTAAATATTTTTTTGGTAAGGCACAAGGAAAGCAACTAGCTAACCCATGCCATCGTTGTAAAAATATAGCAAATGTCTCATTGGTTTTTTGTTTTGTGTTGCATAGATCATTCATTGTGATGTCACTCTCCATATTATAGGAGTAATTCCTTACAAATTTCTCTGCTAGTGTGGGCCATGTTGTAATGGAGCCCTTGGGTATGCTATAAGACCATTCCAATCCCATCGCTCCTAGACTACGAGGAAAAATTCATATTAAGAAATTATCGATATATGTGACCTCTTGGCAAGCCATGTAAAAGTCTTTTATATGATCACAAGGATCACTTTTGTACTTATACTTATCAAAATTGGGAATAGTAAAGTGTTTTGGGAAAGGTTGTTGTAATGTGTCTTTATCAAAGGGGTAAGGACATAGTTCTTCATACGAATATTTTCTATTTTGGCCTACATTTCCTTGTTGTAATGTAGTAAGAGTATCTTTCATAGATTTCTATTCCTCCTGAATGAGTTGCTCTTTAGTAGGTGATATTGACCTTTGAGCCCAAGTTGTCTTAAAGGTATAGTCTACATGCAGATCAAATCGAAACTCATTAAGTTTGTTTTCATCTTTGTCTTTGCATATGTTTATTTTTGAAGAGCCTAGGTTTGTTAGTTTCTGACTCAACTTCAAGATCTATTTTTGGTCCTCCTCAACCAGGGGGTCCTCTTCTTCATCAAATTTTAGAGGAGGGGAAGCTTTCCACTCAATTTTCACTTTATGTAAAGCTTTATTGTGAGGTTTTTGTGATGGTTCACCTTTGATAGTGGCCTTATGTTGCTCAGAAGTGGAAGCATACCCCACATCAAAAGGATTATCTATGTTTAAGATGAATCTTCACTCTCCTAAGTCAGGGTTACTGACCTTTATTTCTTCTTCATGCTCGTGTGGAAGTTTATCTCCTAATGCTAAGACTCTTGAAAGTACTTGATCGTTATTATAATATAGGAGTTCATCAAATCAAATTAGGTCTAACCTTTTTTGTTCTCTCGAAGAGTCTGACTCTTCTCCACTATGATCAATTAACGTCTTTGTATCTTTGACTTAAGAGAAGAGTGTTCCTAAATTGTGACCACTGAATGGGAAAATGTCAAAAGGGTTTCCTCCTATATCATGCTAATTTTCTTTGGTTGCCATTTTTCACCTCTAAAATATTTGCACAACCGATGATGCCTGTATTTTATCTCTTCCTTCTTCTATCTCATTCAAAACTAACTTTTAGGCTTCTTAGTATTCTCTAAGCTAATTAGGTCGTCTGACCTTGAACACCATATATCACCACTTGTTATCCCTTTATAACAGCTTCTCTTCCCTTTATTTATGGTCAAAATGACCCTCGTACAATTTTGAATCTTCCCTCTTACTAACACTTTCTAATTCCATCTCAACTATAAAATAGGTCACCAACAACTTACTTTTATACATGAATTAAGATCATAACATACATAGGTCATCCATCATAGTGAAAATAAACTTTAAAAAACATTAAAAAATCATGAAAACGTCATAAAATTGACCACTTAGGTCAGAAATGGCATGTAAAATACACAAATCCTTCATTATGACTCATAGAGGTGTAATACACCCAAACTACTCTCTTGCCAAAACCAAGAAAACTTGGGCCTATGTGACCTTCACGAAACTTCTGAAACCACTTAGACATGTTTTCAAAGTACAATCTATGACTCATACAAGATTATTCAACATTGAACAATCATTTCATGCAATGAAACCACCATTTTGAACAACTCTCCTCACTAGCTTTGTGACCTATAAAACTAGTCCTCAAAGGCGAAGCTTAAATACTCATCAAATAACCTCAATCATGCAATGATGATGCATATATGTAAATATTATGAGATTTTTGATGAAAAATTGTAGCACCTCCTGAATGGCCTGATTTTGAATGGGGGATTCGGTGTAATATGCATAACATGGGACCATCTCTCAAGCTGTGGGAATTGCGAACTTGAGATGGTGCTCCAGAGAAGGCTGACTTCCTCTTCCTAATCTGAATACTAAAATACTACTAATTCAGAAAATAAATCTAACTACAACTATCCTAACAATGCCAAGGAGACAAATATAGAGAAAGTGTGTGAAATGGGAAATCCTACACTCACGAGGTGATAACACTAGAAAAAGGGGGTGAGATACTCTGATGAGGGAGGAAGAAGAGGAAAAAATAGAGCTGGGAGAGGTCAGAACAATAGTGACATAGAAAAAAACTCCATCTTCCATCTGCACTCCATGAAACACATCTTACACCTACAAATGTGAAATACATGCACAAAAAACAAACACAAAATAGAGAGGCATATAGAACCAAAAAAACATGAGAACAGGTTAAAAAAACCATAAAAACATGATTTTATTTTTATATAAGGTGCACAAACCATTACATTGATGCTCAGAAGCATAAATACACTTTCTAGGTGCAGGAGAAGGCTTACAACTCAAATGGAGTCAAGGGAATTTTTTTCAAGAGTTTCCCTAGCTCCCAGAATGTATCTCTTAAAAATGAGGTGGATTTTACAATATATAAGCAATATCTCACCAAACCTCATTAAAGAGGTATGAACACCCATAAAAATATGCTTCCTGAGGGTACTTGTGTAACATGAAGACATGGGTGCCATACGACATTAAAACCCAATTTTTGAGTTGTTGGGACCGGTGAGCTGCCCAACCATGTGACCCATCCAACTTGGCCATACTGTCCAACCTGGGTGTCTTGCAAGTGTGACGGGTGTGACGGGAATCAAAAACTGATCCTATGCATTAAAACATGTGACCTGACCAATACCCAGGTGTCCAACCCCTAGCCAACCAACCCCCAGGCATTCAGCCCTTATGACCCATCTAACCTAGCCATACCATCTAACCTGGGTGTCGTGCAAGTGTGACAGGTGTGACTGGCATAAAAAAATGATCCTACATGTCAAAAAATGTGACCCGACCAACCCCCAAACGTCTAACCCCATGACCCATCCAACCTGGCCGTACTGTCCAACTTGGGTGTCGTACAAGTGTAGCAAGTATGACCGGCATCAAAAAATGTGACTTGACCAACCCCTAGCCGACCAAGCCCTAGATGTCCAACCTATCTAACCAACCCCAAGCCGTTCAACATGTCTGACCAACCTTGGGAGGCCAACTTCTGAAGGCAATAACTTGAGCTCCCGGATGAAGTTTCTAGTGAAATTTTATATTATTTCACATGGAAAAAACCCATTAAATCCAATTAAGTTAGTATCAAGATCCATTTTTTATTTTTTCACTTTGAAAAGGCTCCTTCCTTCTCAGGATTACTGGTTTTGTGCCAGAAGAGTGAACTGCCTTGGGAAGTGTATGATGCTTCAAGATGTCTCATCTTTTCCACCATGCAGGGCATGGAAAATTACATTTATAGGAACCTTGTTGGAATTATAATTCCTGATACGACTATCAGAATCTTCCGTTGAAGCTTAGGTCCTCTTTCACATTGTAAACTCCTTAATGCCCAAAAGCCTACTTCTGATGGATGACCCCAAGATCTCTGAAACTTCCCTGAATCACTTGTAATGATTCCCAAACTTGAAAAATCAGTTGTGTCATTCCAAGTTTCTCCATGAATCATTTTACAGTTCTCAAACACATCCTCCTGAGTTGTCTATTTTACTAGGGGTTAAAAAATAAATAGCAATTGACGACCTCTCGAGGATTTCTGCCTGCTAGATGTGTGAATAATGGCCTTGAACCGTCCGTTGGGCATGCAGTCAGTATTGGTAAACCTGAAAAGTGATCCTAAAATATGAATTCTTCCACTGAGCTATTAAAACATAGATGTTTGAACCTGAAACTTCCTACCACTTCTTGGATTTTCTCTCTCATTTACAAAAATGATCTTAATCAAGGTTTTGTGAGAGTAGAAAATTGTCTTGAACTTGGAATTCTCTTTCTTCTACAAACCTGATCTATAGGAAAAAGGTTTAAAGCTGCCCCTGAAACTCTCCTTGATCCGATTTC
The DNA here is from genome assembly GCA_019776745.2 of Taxus chinensis. NCBI lineage: Eukaryota > Viridiplantae > Streptophyta > Pinopsida > Cupressales > Taxaceae > Taxus > Taxus chinensis. The sequence goes on from CM034150.1 coordinate 196,221,299, forward strand.
TTGTCAATTATGAAATAAAACCAATTGATGATTCCTCGACAAGTATAAACATTACAAAATTCATGGGAGAACAAGCTAATTCAGAGAGGCTGGGACTGTTGTTGAAACCTAATTTTTCCCATAAAAATATGCCCCCTCCAAAGAATGAATCATGCAAGAGAAACAACACACTGCAAAACATGTTATGTATAAAACTAAAATTCATACGTACCCTAAGTAGAGCATGCAGAGTGTGTACAATAACTTCTACTACTAAAAGAAAACCTACCTACTCTATGATAACCAAAGGAAAAGGGAACTCAAACAAATCCTGCAATTAATAGGGAGAAGTAACCCCCCTTTCTCAAAATAGGCAGCCATGTATATGATTTGGTGTTGAACATGGTTGTTACTATGAGTGAAAAACTGATAAGAGGCTAATCCTCCACCCAAATCATCAAGGTATCAAATAAAAGAAAGACATAAACCTCTTTAAGTTGCTCTGCATTTGGATTGAAGAGGCATTGCAGTTGATCCTTAGTACTCTGAAAACTCATCCTCATGCTCAGGAGTAAGCCTGACTATTTTTGGCTCCTCTCTTAGCTCTAGTAAATCCAAGTACCTAATTGGGCATGGTCTGATCTGTGAATTTTTCCCATTTCTCAAAAATTCAACTCCAAAAATGGAGTCTTCCTTTGGACCTTCATGAAAAAAGAGGCTTCCTGCATGTTGATTTTTTCTTTGCATTTTTTCTGCAAGTAGCTGATCCTTTGCCATGATGACCGGTGTGGAAATGGTTTCATCATTGTTTCCTTCCTCCTCCTGTGAAGAGCATGGAAGATTTGGATCCTCCAACCTTGGTTCCATAGGGTTGTTGTGAAGTGTAGGTTGTTGCACTTGAATGTCCTCCTTTATGACAACATGTTTATATGATTGGAAGGTGGATGATGGAGGATAGAATGATGTGATCTACATTGGCTCCTCTTCATCAATGTAGTCCTCCAAATTAGACAGATAATATGCCTCTTTTCTATCCTCTTGCATGTGTTTGACCTCTTCTATGGTGTCCTCCTAATCTTCAACTTGCTAACCATGTTTCCCTTCATCTTTAAACATGAAGTTTGAAAGCTCAAACTCCTCTTCAACATTAGAGATCAAAGGGGATGAAGTGGGAGGAAGAGATGACGGTTCTTTCGTGGCCTTCTTTGTGTTCAAAGACTCTCAAACTATATGGTTCTCCTCCACAACCAAAATGCTCTCCTTATCTTTTGAATTTGGAGTAGCTCCTTCTTCCCTTGCTTGTGCTATAGCTATAACTGAAGCATCCACCACAGGTAATTCAACCCTAAATTCCTTCAAAGGCTTGACCATCAAGGGGATCTTTTTTTTTCTAAACCTGACAGTAAAACTCTTCATATTTTCTATAATTTCTTCTCTGTTGGGTTCCTATTTTCTTTGTTTTTCTCCTTGACTCATCTTTTGCATCACTTCCCAACATGGGATTGGGAATCCATGAGGAGGGGTGATTTGGATCACAACTAGTGCTTGTATTGCTTCATGTGGTGGGAGGGAAGGTATTTCCTTCTGTTCTTGTGGAGGGGAAATGGGTTTGGAAGGGAGAAGGGAAAATAAATTAATATGGGATGGGAGAATAGAAGATGGAGAAAAGGATTCCATAATAGAAGCAATGACTGGGAAGCTTGGAAATTGAATCTCAAGTTGAGATGGTGTTTCTTGGGGAATGGAGAGAAAATTACTAGATGATGCTATAGGATTTACCCATTGAAAATATTTCCTAAAACCAAGTTCATAGGCCTCTATCTCCTAAATCCATTGTGCAAGTTGATGCAACATTTCAACCATGAAGTCAAGCTTCTCCTGTGGGCTGTAGTGTCTTGGAAAAGGGCCTTCCCATGGACAAGATGTCATGCAGCCAATTTTGAATGCCCTCAATTTTGTTGTAGCCCTTGATTGAACCATGTTATCGTCCATCCTTTTAATCTTCTCCAATAGAAAAGCGTTCTCCATTTGAATTTTTTCATTGTGTGCATACCTTTGTTCCTTATAGGCTCCATAGCCAAACTAAATTTGGCATTGGTCATATGAGTAGGCATAATGGTTTTTAATTTTTTTCATAATGCTGATCTGGAGGAGTTGAGAAATACATTGGAGGTGGACTGCACTATTGTTTCTACAAGTGTGAATTCCAAGATGGGAATGAAGCCATAACTACACAAATTCATGAATGGTAGAAAATGAAAGATGTGGAAAGAAGAAAGGGTGGAAATGGATAGAAGGAAAGTTTACAAATCAAAGAATGGGTTGTTGACCAGATGGAGTCACCAGATGTGCTTTAGATGTGCCTCCAAAGGCTGAACCTCACTGAGAATGCATCAACTTGATGAAATGAAGTGGTAAGGTACTTCAATCCTATCCCACCAGGTGTGCCAAAACTGTTGATGCAAAATTATAGTACCCCCAAATGGCTTGATTTTGAATGGGGCATCTAGTGTAATCTACATAGCATGGGACCATCTCTCAAGCTATGGGACTTGAAAACTTGAGATTGCCTCTCGAGAAGGCTGACTTCCTCTTCCTAATCCTAATGCTAAAATACTCCTAATGCAGAAAAGATGCGAAACTACAACTATCTTAACAATCTGAAGGAGTTAAGGAGAGAGAAGTGCGTGAAATGGGAAATCCTACACTAACGAGGTGATAACACCATATAAAGGGGGTGAGATAATCTGATGAGGGAGGAAGAAGATGAAAAACATAGAGTTGGTAGAGGTCAGAATAGTAGTGACACAGACCCAAACTCCATCTTTAATCTGCATTCCATGAAACACAACATCTTACACCTGCAAATGTGAAATACATGCACAAAAAACAAGCACAAAATAGAGAGGCACAAAGAAATAAGAAAGCATGAGAAAGGGTTGAAAAACACCAAAAAAACATGATTTTATTTCTCTATAAGGTGTACGGACCCTTACATTGATGCTCAAAGGCATAAATACACTTTCTAGGTGTAGGAGAAGGCTTACAACTTAGATTTAGTTGAGGGAAATTTTTTCAAGAGTTTCCCTAGCTCCCAAAATGTCTCTCTAAAAAATGAGGTGAATTTTACAATATATATGAAATATATCACCAACCCTCATTAAAGATGTATTGGAACCCATATAAATCCATTTCCTGAGGGTACTTCTATCAGATGAATATATGGGCGCCATACGACATTAAAACCTAGTTGTTGAGTTGCTGGGACTAGTGAGCCACCCAACCATGTGACCCGTACAAATTGGGTGTCATGCAAGTGTGACAAGTATTACAGACATCAAAAAATGATCCTACATATCAAAAACTATGACTAGACAAACACCTAGGTGTCCAACCCCCACCTAACCAACCCAGGCATCCAACCCCTATGACCCATCCAATCTAGATGTACCATCTAACCTGGGTGTCGTGCAAGTGTGATGGGTGTGACAGGCATCAAAAAATGATCCTATGCGTAAAAAAATGTGACCCAACCAACCTACAGGCATCCAACCACCAACCGACCAACCCCCAGGGGTCCAACCCCATGACCCATCTAACCTGGCCATACTATCCAACTTGGTCATTGTGCAAGTGTGATGGGTGTAACGGGCATCAAAAAATGATTCTACGCCTCAAAAAATGTGACCCAAAAAACCCCTAGGCATCCAACCCCCATCCCACCAACCCCCAGGCGTCCAACCCCAAGTCGTCCAACCTGTTCGACCAACCTCGGGAGGCCAACTTCTGAAGGCAGTAACTTGAGCTCCTGGATGAGTTTTCAGGTGAAATTGTATATGATTTAGCATGGAAAAAACCCATTGAATACAATGGAGGTAGTTTAAAGATATCATTTTGACTTCATAACCTCAAAAAGGATCCTTATTTCTCAGGATTACTGGTTATGCTCTAGAAGAATGAACTTCCTTGGGAAGTGTATGATGCTTCAAGATGTCTCGTCATTTCCAACATGTAGAGCATGGAAAATGACCTCCATAGGAACCTTCTTGGACTTATAATTCCTGACACAGTTATCAGAATCTTCCATTGAATCTTGGGTCCTCTTTCACGTTGCAAACTCCTTAAGGCCCGAAAACCTACTTCTGATGGATGACCCCAATACCTCTGAAACTTCCCTGAATAACTTGTAATGATTACCAAAATTGAAAAATTAGTTTTATCATTCCAGGTTTCTCCAAGAATCATTTTCCAGTGCTCAAACCCATCCTCTCGAGTTGTCTATTTTACCAGGGGGCTAAAAAATAGATAACAGAGCTTAGGATCATCACCAAATTATTACAACATCTTCACTTGGATTGAAATACCATAAAAAACATTTGAAATTAGGGCTACCGAAACCGTCAAAAACTATGTGAAAATGAATCTTGCAAGAATGAATTCAATAGAATTCCAAAGGGCTCAAAATGATCAAAACCACCCCAAACATGTATTATGGATTTTTAATTTCCTCAAACAAAAATTTATTCAATAGGTGTAGTGAAAAAATTGGGATAAATAACAAATTCTTAAGAAACATAAAGATTATTGTGGGGTCCACATACTATCATGATACATGACTCCCACCTCGAGAAAGATGGAAGAATCCTATAATACATATAATCACTAAACAAGGTGAACGAATCCATTATGGGAGTTTTTGAACAAGTTCTTCTCCATCAGTACCTAACTAGTGTTTTACGAGGGTTTAGAACCACCTTACCTTCTTAACGATTGTTCATAATGCTCTTCCCCTTAATATCTGAACTAATTCCTAGAAAACATGTCCAAACCATATAACTATAATTTGATACACTTTTTAGTATCTCCAAACTTTATCCTCATGTTTTTCATGCTCTTACCATGCATAACCAACTACTACATACCTCACAAACCACTTACTCCTTCATGTATGCTAACTAGGCAACCTAACCAAACATATTGACCATGAATGCATCATAAAAGATAACAAACTCATGAATTTGGAACTCTTTACCACTTACAAGATCCTTAAACAAGCTTTACGACATCAATATAACATCACCACAATACTGCAATACCTCTGTAAGTCACTACCAACCTCAATACCTACATAAGACACCTAAAAACACCATGCCAACTCATTCAACAACTCAACATGAGTAAACAACACAACATGACATCAATGAATTAAAATACAAATTAAAATTCATGTTCCTTATTACTTTTGACATCAATTACACCTATTGACATCCATGAAAACACTACTTGCCAATAATATTCCCCTTTGTCATTGATGGAAAACCCATTTATGAGAAACAAATGCAGCTCACTCACTCAAGTCATCAGCTCGTTCTCCCACTTTTGACATTAATGAAAAAGTATCATGCATGCAATAACTATTTCTCTTCTGTCATCACATTAGGCTCATCATTTGGTTTGAAACATAAACCAAATAAGGTCCATTTAACCTTCTTCTTCTCTATTTTGACTCATTAGAGCAACATAGCCACCCCTTAACTGAACATACTCCTACTTTGACATCTCATTAAGAACATAACTGTGCTACCCCTCTCTAAAAATTCACTCAAAAGATAGAAAACATGATCATACATGTACCATCTACAAAAACATCTTCTTATAACAAAAGCTTAGAACCCTCTATGACTCAATGCATTATTTATCAAGAAGAAAACCACTCACCTAGTCTAGATACAGATAGATCAAAAAATTCTTGATGCCAAAGATACTTCTCATCACACATACTCTTGATTCCAAACCAGATTACCATATGATAAAAATATAAAGAACCAACCTAGCTTTCGTGATGCTAATACTACTTCTCAGTTGTTAACAATGACTTCAACAATCCTTCCTGCTAGGACTAACACATTTGCTCTTAAAGATCCTTCTGATCAGCCCCCCTTAAGCTATTGAATACTTCTTGAAACCACATAATTATTTGATTAGATCATGGAAATATGTTCATCTACTTCTTAGCTCATGCATATATTACTTTGATTACTATATATTAATCATACAAACCTCACTTCACTTTCCCTTGAACCTTTCATACTTACTCTTCTTAATTTATGAGCCAAACAACATCACAATAATTACCATTGCCTATTCATCACACTTGACAACTAGGTCTTCAGATCATGTTTCAATATGACTTCAATTATGGAAAAAACCTCATCATTAAATCCATCTAGCACAATCCTGTCGGTAAGGTAAAACACATAGAACTAATTATCTCCCCCTATGTCATACATACCTTTTGATCCAAACATAAGAATCAAGCTTGGCTCATTTTACCTTCATGATACCTCCTTCATAACACAAACCTCATCATATTGTTCACTAGGTATAACTTAGCATAGTCTGTCTTATTATTCCTCCTTCATGAGGCACATAGGAATTAAACACCAAATTTATCATGTATAGAAAAGGAAAAACATGCTCTACCCAGATTTATGTCATTTCCTAACCTAATATCCTACCTTATTTGAATATTCAGTTCAAATTCTAACCAAGATGACCTTAAAAAACACTTGGACCTCACAAAAATCTTATTGCCTCAAGAAAAAAACCATAATGCATATATTTTATTCATCATTGAGAAAACAAGAAAACTATGAGACAAAAATTCTCCTTTATGGGCTAAAATAAAGATTCTTTCAAACTTCCTTTGAAAATTCATCAAAACAAAGATCCATGCATGAGAATAGAAATCATAAGAATACCTTAAAAATTTGAATCATAGAACCACCAAGCTTCCCCTCAATCATACATTTCTTCATGACAAAAACTCCTTGTTTAACCAAACTTAACAACTAGAATACGCTTCCCAAAACATACTACTATCATGGCTCAAATTTCATAAAAATATGGACCTTACACCATATCCATATTTCAAATAGACAATGGTTCTCAAAAAAGACAAATTTCACATGTTATGCTATATTTGGGACCTAATTATGACCTTAAAAATGATTCAAGGAATCCATTACAATCTTCAAGTAATGTAACACTAAAACAAACCAATCTCTAGCCTTCTAACCTAAATAAGGTCACACAATATATTCAACTTCCTAAATATACACATCTCACTCTTCAAACTATCAAATTCTACCTGCAAGCCCATAAACACTTTATAGAAGCTCATCATACTCTTTCTTGAAGCACACAAAATACATACCTTTAATTCTAACTCTAAATCATCTTCACAGGTCTTGTAAACTTGAATTCACCTTTGATTCTAAACTCTTTCAACATTACTATGAAGATTTGAGACCTTCTTTAACCACATTAACAAACAACATATCTCCATTAAATCTAATCAAGACCCCTCTTATTTTGAAGCACCTGTACCAGCTTTACAACAATTTCAACTTGTCACAAAAGCATGCTCCCCAAATCTCATGTATATCACATTCTTCAACCTAATTTTCTACCTGCAAATATTCTTGGAGAACAACTTTTGCATCTTATTGGAATAATATACCTTCTTGAAGCTCATGGACCACATATCTTTACATGGCAGTGCTTTAAAGAACAAATATCAATAAAAATAACTATATTAGGTCTTAAGAAACTAAACTAGACATAAACTTGTATCTTCATGATCCATTTATGCTCATACATCACTTACAGTTTTATGTTTATGCCTTAATGAGAAACACTATAACTTCATTTTAAATATCTAGATATACTTGATGCTTATGACAATGATATACCTTCATGACCGTAACTAAGCATACAAACATCTCAAACTTACCTAGTAGCTCAACTTGAGACTTTACCAACAAAAAATATTAATTTCTTCTACAAAAATTAAGAAGGCATCTATGAAGAAAAATAAAGACACCCCATTTTTAGGGTATTAGACTAGCATTGATTTAAGATCATTCTTTAGAATCCACTTCTTCTTTATTGAAATATTTTTCCTTTCTTCTACCATAGTAAAAATTCAACTTGAGCTCACATTTGGGATCCATGCATTGATATACATTTGCCTCTACATTATAGAGGTTTTACCCTCATTTTCTTATCTTGAGAGTCTTCTAACCATATCAGGACCAAATCCTGCAATGTATCCTACATCATAGAAATTGTAGTAAACCATATTATTTTTCTTATCTCTTGAATGATCACACATTTTCATTTTTTCCAACTCATCCCTTGATACACTTATACAATCACTTGTTTCATGACCAAAGATATAAAATACAAGAATATCATATAAAGAACTGAAATTCCTCATTTCTCTTGGCTGACTGATTGCTCTCTTCATGTTAGTGCTCTCAACTTGTTCTGACTCCTCAACCTCAACTGATCCTAGATTATTATTCAACTGGTTACATGCAAATTCCACATGATCCTAATGATTTTTATCTCCTTATTATCTCATTTGATAATGATTCCTATACTATTTATCCATTGGGAATGATGATTGTAGTCCATAGCTCTATGACCAAACCCATTGCATGAAAATTAATATCCATTGAATGAACTTACATACCTTGTACCACTTGAAAGTTCATTGCCTTCTGATACCTGATTGTCCTTATCCATATTTTTATCTTCTTTTTCCATATCAATCTTTGAGAGACCAATCTGATTCTTTAAAACTTTGGCCACAAATATCTATAGCTTTCCCATATTTTTGCTTCTTAGGATCACCTCAAGCTTGTTAAGCTTTCTTCAAAGGTCCTACTCTGATACAAATTTTTGGAAGCACAATCAACGAGAGGGGCAGGGTGGGGGTGAATAAGTGTGCCATTAAAACATTATTTCACTTAACACTCAAAATTCGTCAAAAATTCCATTAAACTAAACCAACTTAGAATAGATCTTGAAAACATTACAATATTCATAAATGTAAATGAGACATAAAAACACACATTTTTTTTAATGGGGAAACCCTCATGGGGAGAAAAATCCACAAAGAGAAAGATTTATCACATAAATGATTTAAATTTAGTTGAATACAAACCCAACAAGGAGCGCAAACCCCTAAGTTTAGTGAGTCACCAACCCCTATATTTAGTAGATATGCAACCCCACAAGGAGCACCAACCCCCAAATTTAGTAGAGTGCCAACCATACATGAAAGCACCAAAACCATAAATGACTCAACACTAACTCAACCACCTAAATTCGTTTTTCACCTCTAGAATGTTGCCATAATAATCGATGATGAATTTTTTTTATCTCTTCCCTCTTCTCTCTCCTTCAAAACAACATTTTAGGATTTTTATTCTTCACCAAGATGATTAGGTCATCTGACCTTGAACACCATATCTCGCCACTTTTTATATCTTCATACAAAATTCTCTTCTCTCTTTTAATGGTCACAAATACCCTCTTCACTTCTTAAATCTTCCCTCTTACTTGCACTTTCTCATTCCCTTTCAAATGCCAAATAGGTCACTAACAACTTGATTTTATACATGACTTAAGATCATAACACACCTAGGTCACACATCATAGGAAAAATACACTTAAAACACATTAAAAATTCATGAAAACATCATATAATAGACTAATTTGGTTAGTAATGGCATGTAAAAACACAACTTCTTCATCAGCACTCATAGAGACCTAATAAACCCAAACTGCCATCTCACAAAAACAAGACCACTCGGGCCTACATGGCATTCAAAAAACTTATGAGATAACTTAAACATGTTACATAAGTCCACTCCATGACTCCTACAAGATTCTTCAACACCAAACCATAATTTCACCCAATGACACCGCCATTTGGAACAACTCCACTCACTAGGTCTATGACTTACAAAACTAGTCCTCAAAGATGAAGCCGAAACATTCGTCAAATAACCTCAATCATTAAATCATGAAAAATGGATGGAAAGATCATAACCTCAGGGTCATCACCAAATTATTATAACACATCCACATGGATTGAAATACCATCAAAATACCTCTGCAACCAGGGCCATAAAAACTGTCAAAAACTTCCCTAAAACCAAGCTTGTAAGAATGACTTCAACAGACCTCCAAAGAACTCAACCATGATCTAAAACCACTCCAAACATGTATTATGTCTTCCAAAATTCCTCAAATACCAATTTATTCAACATTTCTAGCGCAAAACTTGGGATAAATAAAAAATTCTTAAGAAACATGCAAATTACTGTGGGGTATATGTAATGCCATGACACCTAAATGCCATCTGGAGAAACCTAGAGGAATAATCGACAACCTCTAATAACTAATGAAGGTTAAACAATACATTATGGGCATGTTTTAATATACCTAACTAGGGTTTTAGGAGGGTTTAGAACTACCTTACATTATTAACAATTTTTCATAAAGCTCCTTGCCTTAATATGTGAATTAATGTCTGGAATGCCATCTTAGGTCCATTCCAAAACAACCATGAAGATCTTGGACCACCATGTAGAGTTCCCACGTGCCAATGAGAAATCCCTTTGGAAGCTTGGTTTATCAACTTCTAAGAAATTGGTAGAGGAATTTTTTTTGTAGTTCCCACCAGATTTTATCTCTCTTCCCATGATTAGTTGGATTATTTGATCAGATGGGTATTTCATATGAGACATTTTGTACTTTATCATGTTAGATTTTGATTAGTTACTGCTATGAATATCATCGTATGGTATACAAAATTCTTATTTTAATAGGGCACTATTAAGACACTATTTGATATTCATGATTTTTAAAAATTTCATGTTGATTAGAGATGTTGGAATTATGATGTTGTGATTTTATGGATTATGTATTCTGTATCGAGGTTACTGATGATCTTGATCATCATTTAGATATTTGTGGTATTGGATCATTTTTTATACATTGTTGACGAGATAGATGCGGTGTAATATTATTCAATTTATATAGTATGATTGATTTTCATAATTCTTTATAATTATATTTTATCATGTTAAGAAGATTTTAGGTTTTCCTTGAGAGTACATGATCACAGGTTACACCACTTGGTGAACATAGGACTCAGTGGTAACATTACGAAAGATTCCTAAGCTGTGTTTCCTGAGCCTTTTTTCTCATCTTGTATTTTGTTCATTATTTTTATTTAGAGGATTTTTGTTGATAATTTTATTTATTTTGTAATAAATCATTTTATTACCTTCTTACCCTTGAGCACCTATTGTAAAATTAATTTTAACTTTATTTCTCACTCAATCGGGATTCGATTTATGCTAATGTGGTCATTTACGATGATTTGACTTTGTAGGGTGCTTTATTTTTCTTAAAAATGTGTTTAGGGATGCCTTAGAATTTACTAATCATTTTTGTGAGAGACCATTTCTCACTCTATTCTATCCCACTCAACTCTCAAATCTAGAATTTTATCGAAAAGGGTCATTTTTGAAGACATGTATGGAATAGTGAGGGGTCTCCACTTACCTTAAAAATGGTCCTTCAGACCTAACCTATAGGCGGGGGAATATTTTTGTGAACCCAAAAATCCTTTTTCTCACTCCACCCTTTCACAAGTCACCTTCAAATCCTTTTCTTGTCTTACATGGGTGACCTTGGGATTGTGTTGTAGGATTTGGGGGATATTTTAGATTTTTGTCCCATTGAAATTATTATTTGGAGGGAACTTTGGAAATGACATGGGTGAACTTGAATGGCTTTCTTAGTTGGAAGGATGACACATGTCACCCTCTCATAGGTTTTTTATTTTGAGATTTTTTTATATATATTTCCTTAATTTTGGATATTTAGGAGGTCTTTTTCTTTTGGGAATGTTGGAGAGGTATATTTGGAGGGTTTTCTTTAGGAGCTAGTGAAGTCGATAAGGATTTGAGCTTTGTGGCTTGTGTTTTGAGAGTGAGGTAGGTACCTCACTTCTTACATCTATCTTGGTTTATTATTATTTTTGATGCGTATGTGTGTGGTTTTGGAAAGTGTTTATATTGGTTGAACAATTTAGGTTTGGTATGGGTTTTGTGGGTGCTTTTTTGTCTTCTCCATTTGCTTGGATTTTCATTTTTGGTTTTGGGAATGGGAGGGGATACTTTTTCTCATGAATTTTTGGGGAAGCCATGAATGTTATCTTTATGTCTCCCTTCCTTGGGAGAAGTATGGAGAAATTCCCATTTGGTTTGGGAATATCCTCCTATCCTTACCAAGAAAGCTTACAAGGCTTGAGAAGCCTTGGTAAGAGGAGAAGTGGAGGAATAAGGGTTAGAGGATGTTGCTTGATACTTGGAGATAAATTTTGGATGTTTAAATTTGTCGTCTATTATTATTTATACTTTGGAATATTTGGTAATCCCTATAACTTCTTCCCATTTCCGTTACTTTCCTTGTTCTCTTGTGAATTAGATTTTGATGTTGGAAGTTACATTTATTTACTTGTTCATCCTTGTTTTGAGTTTCCTTGAATAATTGTTATACTTGAAATATTTGACTAGAGTGCTACCCCTCTTTCCCATGTGCTTGGAGGGAGGATATCATGATCTCTTCTTTGTGTGAAAATGGCATGTAATGATGGCTGTAGGTTGGGTCCTGGGAGGTAAATCAAGCCTTCAACTTGAGGTGTTTTGGAGCTTGGATAAAGTGGAGTTAGATCTATTTTATAGACATTTTTGGAGGTTGTTTCATTTGGAGGAATGTTTATATACCATATTGAGCTTGTTATTCCCACATTTTAGGGATGATTTCTCATACTTGCATTTTTTTAAATTTGAAGTATTCTTCTTTAGTGGGAGATGTATGAATGTAATAACTATTATTGAGAATGTTGTAATATCTGGATATGGGTTGGGACAGTATGGTCTTGCACATTGTAATGTACATGGATCCTTGATTGGATAAGAAGTATATATGAGCTTACAATGAATATTCATTAATCATTAATGTCCATCTTAGTTGTTGCTAAAGAGAATGGAAAATATTGTTGTTACTGATATTAACTAATCATGTTAATGAACCAATAATGGATTGATAGATTAAAATCTTCCATCAGTATCCTTAGTAGAAAGAGTAGAAGTCGAATCCTTATGCTATTAAATCTTAAGAACTTCTAGTTATAAAGAATAAATGTGATTGATATGGGTGCATTATGAAGTTGGCATGATCAAAAGAAAAAATGAATATATATTGAAATATATACTTAACATTGGAAAAGAGTGTTCCATTAAATTATGATTTTGGTACATTGAAGTAGCTGTTTAAATCTTCATTTTACCTCATATTTTATTATTGAAAAGAGGTAGAATTCTTGTGGATTGAATTTGAAAATTTTTACCTTTCTTGCTATATCTCAATGTTAATATCTTCAGTTGGGATGAAGTCTGATTACTTACAAAGAAGAGAAAAATAGTGGTATTGAGTAATGTCAATATTTCTCTTAATGGTTGATTTGTAATGAATTTTGTGTAGTTATTTTGGATTTAAAGATGACAAACTTTCCTTCTTCTAAAGTAACATCTTGATAAAATTGATGTATGGATTTCATAGTTATGAATCCAACTCTTTGATATCATGCTTTGGAAAAAATAAATGGTTATAATAAATATGATATGAATGTTTATATATTTTATGAACTTTTGTAAAAGGAATAAATATGAATCTAGTTTCTTTGAAAATCCTCATTCTTATAGTATCATCTCATTTACTTGAAATATATACTTAACATTGGAAAAGAGTGTTCCTTTAAATTATGATTTTAGTACATTGAAGTAGTTGTTTAAATCTCCATTTAACCTCATAGTTTATTATTGAAAAGAGGTAGAATTCTTGTGGAAAGAAGTGTGGAAATATGTATTACGTTACTTGCGCATAATCCCCATATGCTAATTAATATATGAAGAGAGGTTCAACTGTGATTATCTTGGTAGTTGAAATAGTGGTTAAAACATTCTGTATTGTTAGAGTAGTTGATTTGAATATGATATTATAGAGTTTTATTTAATGGATAAAATTAAAATGAAAAGTAGGTTTGTGGAGGGGTGAGTGACTAGGCCAACCCAACACCTTTCCTCATTTTTTATGTAAAATATCTGAATTTCACCTCCCGCGTTGAAAATACAAAAATGGATATATATATATATATATATATATATATATATATACCTTAGCCACTATGGCCCTGCCCTATATATAACCCCCATTTTTAGTATGGTAAAATATGAAATGGAATTCACTTTATCCTCCTAGGCACGTCTTGGTTTCGGCCACTCCCTGGTGTGGCTTGCCACCCCATTCAATATTCCCTTTGTGTAACCTGTCACCCCATTCTATACTACTTTTTTATAACATGCCACCCCTGTAAGACATCGGTAAAAATAAATAAAAAAAAATAAAAAAGGAAATAAATAGGATATACTACTTTTTTATAACATGCCACCCCTGTAAGACATCGGTAAAAATATAAAAAAAAATAAAAAAGGAAATAAATAGGATAAGAAATAGAGGGATATGGTGGGAGGGGAATAAGGGAATGAAATATCTAAGATTATTTTATGGTTCCTTGAATGGAACAATGGATAAGGATTTTAATCCTAATTTGTAAAATTGTTCTAACATTTCACATTAGCCATATGGCCTCAAGTTAACTCCATTAAATGGAAATTTGGGAATATGAATTCCATCTTGTAACTAAAGGAAATGTTTTTAATTATATTTTTTTTTCAATGGATCTAATTATTAAACTTATACATGAATGACTCTCTTAGTTGATCTTTGAGGGGATCCTAGATTATTTATAGAAATTTTCCTTGCTCAAATTTATATGACATTTTCATATTAGATTTCAACCATCTTTGATGCAAGAAAAAATGGTAGGATTTTAGTTAAGTTCATCTTTGGGAAATTTTTCTTTCATAATTTTAGCATGCTCAGAAAAATGGTAGGATTTTAGTTAAGTTCGTCTTTGGGAAATTTTTCTTTCATAATTTTAGCACTCACCCCCAAATTTGGATAAAAGATAAAAATGGGAATAAGCAATAGTGAAAACTTGCCCTCAATAAAGCTCGCCATCTTAGAATAAAGATAACTATATATGATTGTTACCCTTGATTATCTTATCCTTTGTACGACAATTTAATGTTAAACTAACTTCTTATTTTTGGCCCAACTAATTCTTCAATTTTGAATCCACTTTGCACACAAGTTTAACATTCGGTATAATTGTAAACAAATGTGGTTCCTCTCGTATTTCATTAGCTTTAAACCCTTGGAGGGAGTGAATGTTCCCTATCACAAGTGTAGTTAATTAAAAACCTATATGGCGACATTCCTCTTACTTCTTTAATTATGCCTTGAATAATTGGTAACGATTCATATGGGAAAGAAAAATAATTAGGACTTGGTCTCTCTCTGTAGTGAAATGGCCATTAGATTGATCATAAACGTGTTTAAGTCCCCTTGATGGACATGAGTAATCATGAGGGGAGTATCGTAATAGGCCTATTTAACCTTAATCACACATACCTTGAAATGAGGTGTAAGTGATACTAAAGTCAAACTTACATGTTTGATGTTATGATAATGTTTTGAGTAACAATAGTTTAATCATGCTATTTCTCTAGCATTGTTTTATTTATTTTTCCCAATTTTTACCAATCAATTGGAAGGATATTTTTGGGTCATGAAATTTTAGGCATAACAGTTGGTATCAGAGCTCGGTTCCAACACGGGTTGTGCTAGGAATTATCGAATTATAAACAGTAAGTTGGTTTGTTTTGGTTTCCCATTTAACAAAAACATTTTCACTGAACTTGTTCACTTTCCTCCATCGATTAAATATTGTAACAAGAACTAGATGTCACACATCTAGAATAACCGATTTGGAGCATTCTTCCTACATACAGGATGCAATTCATAATCGATTTCAAACTTAGATTAGAAATTTTGAGAAAACCACCAGTGGTGATTGGAATGCAATTTTTTTCAGATTTGAACTATTTTAAAACACTTTGTAAAAGTTAGGAAAAGTCATTCAAAATGAGAGTGCAAAATGGCTCTTGGAGTCCCATAGCGGAGATTTTTTAAGTTAGTTGTGTTCTTTGGTGACATGGGATGTCATATTAATGTTTGAACCAACTTTATATAATGATTTGATATTTTAGTTGAGGGTGTTTTGAGCCCATAATATATTTTTGTTGTATGGGATAGCTGAAAAAAATAAGAAATTCATTTCAATTTGGAGTTTGAAACTCATGGTTTAGGGAGCCTAGGTAAGAAATTGAAATCTACCACTTCTAACCTCTAGTATTTCTCCATGTAAATTGGTTTCAACCATTTTTTTAGAAAATGGATTTAGAAGCTAGTTTTTCAATAGTGTTTTGGAGGCC
This sequence comes from Taxus chinensis, assembly GCA_019776745.2. Lineage (NCBI taxonomy): Eukaryota > Viridiplantae > Streptophyta > Pinopsida > Cupressales > Taxaceae > Taxus > Taxus chinensis. The sequence continues at coordinate 196,237,606 of CM034150.1, forward strand.
TCTAGTCGTTCTGTCGCAAAAACAAACTAGCTAATCACGATAATTAGCCTCGGAAAAGAGGTTACAATTTGAACCTTCGTTATTAGAATTATATTCTATCAATTGCATTGGATTATTTATATATAGGATAATATATTAGATTTGATAGAATGATTTTTTAAGTTATAGACACTTTTTTTGGAACCCATTTCATATCTACTTTGGCTAAAATTGTTGATATGTAATATCAAAATTCTAATAATTGGCCCCAAAGAAATACTTTCAGTTTGAGTTCTATTTGTCAGTTTTAGGTTTTTAATGTCTCATCGACTCTCTCTATAGCATATTATTGGTTGGATGTGTCTATTTTATCATTTGGGTATCAGGAAATTGTTTGGTAGGCCATTTTGTAGCCTTTCTAGCCAGATTGTGCAATGGAAGAACTGCATCCTAGTGACCCGTTTTATTTTTCAAGACACTCATGGAGGGTACATACTTTTATAATGTTGTAATATTTTTTCTACGTGTTCGTGGTAGAATTATGTGACCCATATGAGTTAGATGTTAAAAAAAATTGGATATTAACTTTTTTGGTTTCGTTTCGTCCTCTGAAACACCATAAGGAGTAATGGTTCTAGATTTGGAAATAATTAGTAAGTTGATGTGATAATGTAGAATTATTCCCTTGATCGGAGGGGTATACTTTTTTGTTTGTTTATTTTTATACTCTTTTCTTATTTGGGCTGATATTTTTGGGACACTTACTCACAATGTTAAAGGAATCTCTTTTAAACCTAACTAAACCCTTTTGAAACATGCATGTACAAAAATAGATGTATTATATTTTAGTGCATCCTAATTGACTAAAAATAGTTTCCACATCTTAAAAATTGTTTTAATATGAGTTAGAATAATTTTATACTCCTCAAGAATTTGTTACCAAGCTTTATTTTATAAGCCTCTTATTTAGAGAAAAATGGCAAAATAGCCCATAACCCTTACAATTTCCTTTCAGGTTTGCATGTTTAAATTAATCATAATTAATTGAAAATTGGTTTTTCAATCCTCTAAATTTCCTATAATAAATGAATAGTATAGAATAAAATGTTTCAATATCTTCTTATTCGATGATTTCATACAAAGAGTAAATTCATAACTATTTTACACTTCTTGGAAATTGAGGATCACATGAAACTTCTGGAAGAAAACTCTTGGTTCCACATTTAATGTTTTTCCAAGACCCTTTATATTATATATGGAAATTAATTAGGGTCTTTTGGTAATGTTCTAGTTGTTTATAACCCTTCTTAAGCTTGACAGGATCTTTTCCATAGTATTTTATTAGTTTTATCGCATAGGTCATCGCAATGTAACTTGGTTGAACCCTTTTTTACCTAAAAGGTACACTCGTGATAGTAACCCTTCACAAATGGGTTAGAAAACTTTAAAAAAATCATTTTTATGGAACTTAAGGCTTATGTGTGGACAATATGGAATTTCCCTCTGACTCTTACCGTATCTCTTAGATTAAAAAATGGTTATTATGTGAAAAAAATCAATATTCTCTCATCCCCCTCTCTCTCTCCTACTAAAAGACAAATATCTTAATTTTCTATTTCTATCTTAGAGGAGAGATATTGTATGCCAACATTGGCTTTGGCCTATGGAATCACAGGTTAATGTGGTGTTAAGAATTATGAATAAAATAGTTGGAAACCCATAAAAACTTATATCTATGAGTGCATTTATATTACTTGTTCCTTATAACTAAGAATAAAATCGAATAACTATATGTCATTAGGGACACATAGAATAGAGTTATATATGAAAAACCTTGGTGAAAGACAATTTAATCATTAGCGCCCCCTTAAAATCTAAATTTTATTTTATCATAATATATTGAATCAAATGAAATGAGTAATATTCAATATTATCGGTTGTGTGATGTTCATCTAATCTCAAATACACACTAAACTTTGGTATTATGAAATCAAATTAGGCATTGTTTAGCCATTATTTGGTTCTTCATGTGAAATTAATGTGAAAAATAGAAGGCTGTAATTATCTCACAAATTATAAATGCCTTCAGATACTTGACTCTTATGATACTTTTGTATAATATTTCAATCACCTTGGAGGACTCTCGTTAACTTATTATTAGATAAATTATTTAATCCATTTTTGTGAAGACTATGAAAAATAATTATATTTTTATTCCACCTACCTTTGGTAACAACATCCTTTGATAATAGTGTAAACCTTGGTTAAGTAATGTGAATGTGGAGTTGAATTAAGAGTTGTGTTATTTTGGGGATCTCTTAAAAATTTAGTCCCATTGTTCTTACCACTCAATGGGGTGGAAAATTTGAAGTCCTTTGTTTGAGAATGAACTCACCAAATTTATAATTTGGAAATTTACTTAGAATATAGATAGGTTTGGGAAACATCATTTTTAAATATTATTTCCTGCTAGTTCATGCATGTTTCTCTTAGCTATAGTAATAAAGGAACCTTAATTCTAGTAAACTTCTGATATATCTTGTTGAGTTTGAAATATAGTTGTTTGATGGTTCTATTAATGACAGTGGCATTTTTGGGATGTAGAAAATGTGGAAATTGGATGGCCATGGTGGAACCTATAGTAAAATCTTAAAGAATAGAAAATTGATATGTATTTAACATTATTCTAATTCAAAAGTTTTTTTTTTATTGGCAAATAGTTTTTTGAAAGGGACTATACCCTTGTACAACAAGGCTCAGAAACCAGAATAGAAATAATAAGCACAAAGAAAGGGATCAACATCCATATATAACAATAAGGACCAATAGCAGAACGCCGTCTGCAAAGAAGAAACACCAACCATAAACTTCAGCAGCAAATAAACAACTGCTGAATAGCAAACAACCAGCAATGGTACACCAACACCATTGGAAAGAAAACATGTTGTAATCCGGCCACAAAAATGATAACAATGTACTCCGGCCGAACACAAACAGAGAAAATCATCTAGACGAATAGCCCTCCTTCAGGGTGATTTTTTTTTTCTTTTTGCTAACCATAACCCAACCTGATGGAGTCTCCACTGTTGGAGGAGAAGCCAAAGGAGGGGTATTCTCCTTAGTCGCATTTGTCCCAATTGGGACAGCCACAAACTTATTATTATTCGTGTTGCCCTCAACAACTTGATCATTATTCATGCTGCTAATAGTTTGATTTTTAGATAGAGGGGTTTCCAGGGTAGATTTGGATTCAGCCACTGTTTCTACTTTTGATTCAAGATCCCTTTTAGCATAAAAAATTAGGTTCTCTGGGAGTGCATCTTTCCACCAATTTCACTTTTCATGTTGACGTTTTTCCATCCCACAAGCAGTAGAGGTGTGTCCTAAGCCAAAACACCTTCTACATCAGAAAGGTAGACCTTCATAATCAAGAGTTTGTGACCAAGTTCTATTTTGCACTCTAAGATCTATAGTAGCAGGAAGATTTTTATCAGTGTCAAGTTCCACTAAGATCTGGGCATAGGCAATATGGGTGTAATTAGTGGTTTGAGAATCTATAAAGGGTGTAATTCCCAAGGTGTTGCCAATGGCTGTCAGACAGTCATGACTCCAGAATTAGATAGGTAAGTGGGGTAGCCTGATCCAAACAGGTTTCCATGAGAAAGATTATGTGTGCGGGTTAAAGGATGGAAACCAGGGTTTCATGACGAAATATTTAGATTGACAAGTCCAGATTTTGGAAGCAATGTTTTCTCTATCAACTATTGAAGAGAAAGTCACAATGAAAATTCCCTTAGCACATAGATGTAAGTCTATCTTACCAGTTAAAGTTGGAGTCCAATGTTGAGATATCCATGCGTGAAGAGAAGGAAGGTTGGGCCACAGTCCCCCAAATCTACAAATCAAAGCATGCTCTTTGTAGTAAATCTCAGATGAAATAACATATTCTCCAAATTCAAAAGTTATGAGTATGTTATATGACACTTTAATATAGTGTTTAAGCTATGTAACCTAAGGTAAAAATAGGAAATTAGTCTTAACCATATGGTTATCTAAACATTACCTAATTTATTGATACTTACATTTTTTGAACGTCAAAATAACAATTTCCAAATTAACTCATCACTCTTTTATTATTCTAGGTTTATATGAACCTTCCTCCTTGACCCCCTTAAGGAATAGTGTAAATGTTTGGACCAATTTGGAGAGTTTTGTGAACAATTTTCCATATTTTAAAGTTAAGTGCGAGCTAGGGAATAAATCCTCTCATAAATTTGGAAAATTTTCTCTCTTCTAGTATGATGTTTGAGTCTACCTTAGATGGGTTTCATGAGTGGGTTTGTGCACATCAAGTGTGCATAACTTGTTACCATTTTGAGACAAAAAATTTTGTGCCCTTCACTCATCCAACATTAGTTCAAAGTGACCTTTATGTTGAATATCCACTTATGTGGGACCATGTAGGGGTTTTAGACGTTATTGTTAATGAATTTAATAGAAGTTACAATTTTCCTTGATTAAATTTCTCTTAATAAGAGATAAAATTAAGGAATGACCAAGTTAGAATTGATGGGACATGTTTTTTGGGACTAACAACTACATGTTACGACATGATACCTTTAAAAGGTCATTTTACCTCTTCCTATGACTTCAAGGAGGAAGTCTAATTGTAGGGGAGGGGATTTATTGCCCACAAAATTTATTATTTCTTTCCATGATTTGTTGGTGTATTTGATCAAATATATATTTATATGGGACATTTGATACTTGTTTATGTTATATTTTAATTAGTTATTGCTTTACTATCATCATATGGTATATGACATTCTTATTTTGACAGGGCACTATTTAGACACTATTTGATATTCATGATTTTTGGAATTTCATGTTTATTAGAGATGATGGTATTATGGTGATGAGATTGGATAGATTATGTTTTGATATGGAGTTTAATGATGTTCTTGATCATAATTTAGATATTGTTGATATTGGATCATGTTTTATGCATCGTTGGTAGATAGATGTGGTGTAATCTTATTTAGATGATATAACATATTTTATTTTCATAATGATTTATATTGATATTTTATAATGTAAAGAATATTTGATGTTTTCCTCTAGTGTGCAGGATTGTAGGTTAAACAACTTGGTGAACATGGGACTTAGTGGTTGCACTACCAAAGATGCCTAATCCGTCTTTCCTGAGCCCTTTTTCTCACCTTGTTGTAATTTGGTCATTATTTGTATTTGGAGGATTTTGGTTTATCATTGTATTTAATTAGTATTAAATCATTTTATTACCCTCTTACCGTTAAGCACCATGGTATTATTAATTATACTTTATTGCTCACTTACTCGGGATTGATTTGTGATAATGTGGTCATTTGCAATGATTTGATTTGTGGGGTGCTTTATTTGTCTTAAAAAAATTTAGGGATGCCTTGGGATTTACTAATCATTTATTTAGGGACCATTTCTTACCTTGTTTATCCCACTCAACTCTCAAATCCAGAATTTGATCCAAAAGGGCATTTTTGAAGGCATATATATAAAGGTAAGGGTCTTACTTACTTTAAAAACAATGGTCCTTGGGACCTAACCTACGGGTGGGGGAAGATTTTTGTGAACCTAAAAATACATTTTCTCACTCCGCCCTTTCACAATTCATGATCAAAACCTTCTCCTCTTGTATTACATGGGTGACCTTGGGATTGTGTTGTGGGCTTTTGGGGATAGTTGGGATTTATTCCCCCTTACATTTATTATTTGGAGGAAACTTGGAAAATGACATGGGTGAATTAGATGGATTGTCTATTTGGAACGGTGACACATGTCACCCTCCCATGGGTTTGTGATTTTGGTATTTTTTTATGTATCTTCCTTAATTTTGGATGGTTAGGGGATTTTATTTTTGGAATTTTGGAGAGGAATTTTTGGATCATTTGCTTTGGGAGCTTGTGGAGTCAAGAGCTTGGATATTTTTGGCTTGTGATTAGAGAGTGAGGTAGGCATCACTTATTATGCTATTTTGGTTTATTATTATTTATTATGAATGTGTATGATTTTTGGGTGTTTGCATTAGTTAAAAATTTGGTTTTCTTTGGGGTTTATGGGTGCCTGATTTCTCTCCATTTGGTTGAATTTTATTTTGTTTTTGGAAAAGGGAGGGTATCCCTATTCTCATGGATTCTTAGGGAAGCCATGAATGTTATTTTGATGCTCCCTTACTTGGGGGAAGTAGGAGGAATTCCCAATTGGTTTAGGAATATCCTCCTATCCTTACCAAGGAAGCTTATAAGGCTTGAAAAGTCTTGGTAAAGAGGATAAATGAAGGAATAAGGGTTGAGGATGATGATGGATTCTTAAAGATAAATTTTGGAGGTTTTTATTTGGCTCTATAAGTATTTATACCTTTACATATTTGGTTATCCATATCCCATGTTCCCATTTCCATTCCTTTTCTTGTTTTCTTGTGAATTGGAGTTTGATGCTGGAAGTTACATTTCTTTCCTTTTTCATCATTATTTTGAGTTTCTTTGAATACTTGTTATACTTGACATCTTTGAGCAGCATTCTACCCTTCTTTCCCATGGGATTGGGGGAGGATAACATGCTCTCTGTTTGGAGAGAAGGAATGTAATGATGTATGTAGGTTGGGAGGTAAATTGGGCCTTTGAATTGTGGTGTTTTGGAGCTTGGCTAAATTTTATTTAGAGCTATTTTAAAGAAATTTTTGGAGGTTGTTTTATTTGGAGAAATGATTAAAATTTGAGCATGTTGTTCCCACATTTATGGGATGATTTTCTTCCTTGCATTTTAGTATTTGGTATTCTTGTTTAGTGGGATTTGTGGGAATGTATTATATCTTGTTGAGAATGTTGTAAATATTGGATATGGGTTGGGAGAGGGTGTATCATTGTATTGTAATGGATCCTTGAGGGGATGGATGTATTTTTGAGCTTACAATGAAGTTCTTAACTTTTCTTCCATGTTAGTTCTTGCTAAGAGAAGGAGTTTTGTATTGAATGATATATTCATTTAATTAACCTAATATTTATGTTTATTCATTTATAAAATTGTAGAAAAGTAAAGTGTTCTACTATTTTATTTAAGACATTTTGTAACAGGAAAAAATATGAATCTATGATGCGCCAAAATTAGCAGGAACTTGACAAGGTCATAACTTGAGCTCCAGGTGTCTGTTTAAGTCTGTTATTTTGTTGAAACCACATGTTTTGATGAGACAAACGAACTGGCAAGTTTTGACACATTTTTGGGCCCTAAATATGCCATCTTGAGGCCAAAAATTAGGATTTAAGTTGTAGTTTGGTTTTTTCCTATTTTTGGGCATTAGTTAATTTTAGTTTATTATTTGCATTATGAGTTAGAAATTTGGAAATTCCTCTAATTTAGGAATTTATAAGATGCGTGGAAATTTCTATGCCCGTACGAATAAGCATGCAAACTTACTAAGAATAACATGTTCTACTAAACTGCTAAAAATAGTAATTTCCGCCACCTAGAGTAGATTTAGTCAAATTTAGTTAGAGTTTACTTGGAAACTCAAGTTGGGAGTTGTTATCCTATTTAGGAAACATTGTAATTCATTATTCGATAATGAAGAAGGATATCTATTTTCTTTTGGAGTTCATATCATTTACATTATATCAAGTTTGTTTAGAATTTGGCTGCATTATCTGGTATTTGAGATGGTTCGAGTCTTTAAAAAAATGGCAGGAAGAGGAAGAGGAAGAGGTGGAAGTATTTCTCATATGAATAGAAATATGCAATATATGTAGAGGCAAGTTATTGCACTTATTGCAATGATAACTCAGAGACAAAACCAAGGTGGAGATGACATAGATGAAGAAGAATTTTGTGAAGAGGAGGAAACACTAGTGCCACCATTAGATTTTGAAGAAAGGATGCTTCAAGTATTAGAAGGAAAGAATGATGGGATAATATTTTATGTTTAAGAGTATGGTGGTAGTCTAAAACCAGAGTAGTTGATAAACTGGTTGACTAGATTGGGGAATTTTTATGAGTGGAAGGCTATGTCAGAAGAAAAGAAGGTAAAATTTGCATGCGTGAAATTGAAAGGTCATGATATGTTATGGTGGGATCACCTCCAGAAAGAGCAGTCAAGAAAGAATTAGGACATGGAGTAAGACGGCGAATACTATGAAAGATAAATTATTCCATGTGGATCATGCACAAACCCTTTACATGAGGTTTCAGAATCTCAAACAGAACTTACAAACAGTGCAAGAATACACAAATGAGTTCTACAAGTTGTCCATTCATGTAGAGCATGAAGAAATTGAGGAATAGGTGGCTACAAGGTATGTAAATGGATTAAAATTTTCTATTCAAGATGAGATAAGTATGCATATGATTAAGAGTATGGAGGATGCCTATCAATTAGCCTTAAAGGCCGAGGAAAAAAAATCGTCAAAGTTTTAGGCGATCACCTAGAATGAATAGGGGGACCACATATTACTTTTGGGGATGAGATGGTTTCAACCAAGGTAGGGGAGAATCATCTCATGGATTGGAAAAGCAAGAAGATATGAGACAAAATTTCCAAAATCAACAAAGAGAAAGAGGATTTTATAGGGGTAGAGGAGATGCTGGCGATAGAGGATGGGAGGATCCACGAAGGCGATTTGTTTGTTATAGATGTGGTGAAGAGGGGCATCAAGCTTTTGAATGCCCACATTCTTATACACATGACAAGAGGCAAGGAGATGCTCTAACAGTAAATCTTGTTGAAGCTGAAAAAGTAGAAGATGAACAAGACTTATAAATTCCACCAGATGTTAGAGAAAATCTGATGATCAAGAGGACGATGATTGCTCCAAGAAAGGATATCAAGGGGGATGCATGGCTACATACAAATATGTTTAGAACAAGATGCAATTCAGGAGGAAAGGTATGTAATTTTATTATTGATGGTGGTAATTGTGAGAACATGGTTTCAAATGAGATGGTCAAGAAATTGGGTCTGCATTGTGGGGTAAGTGCACCAAGTTGATGGACAAATATAGGGTCATCTGTGGACGTCATATTGCAAAAAATAGTGAAATCTCAACTTGTAGGGATTATTAGCTATACATGCACTCTAAATTAGAAAAAATTATATAAATATGAATCGTATCATTCAGAATCTAGTTTCTAAAATACTAATTTTTGTAAAAAATAGACAAGTTTAGCTATATTAAACACTTAAAATTATATGACTTTTTTTTTTTTCGAAAAAACTTATAAGATTGTAGTCCGTTTGCCCGCATTTTGGATGACCAAATCTTGTTATTTTTTTTTCCTTTGGTGAAACGTTAGATGTAGTTGTCTATCTTGGGATGGATTTTATTTTGTATTTTTTTTAGCAATATTTTTTTTTATGATTTTTTCCGTGAAAGTGGTCTGAAAATATTTAGAAAATGGAGCGCTTTTTGTTTGCCCGCCATAACTATATCAAAAAATATCGAAATCAAATTTTTTTTTAAGGTGTATAGAATTTGTCCATGCTTGGGATGGTATAATTTTTATCATATTTTGATAAGGGAAACAAAAGTTACAGTCTTGAACGTAGACATGAACATTCACGGGAAAAAATGTCTTAAGGACCTATTGTTAGTAATAAATTATAAAATGATATTTATCTTATTCTATTCACTTTAAAAACAATATTTTTACAAAGCTAAGAGTCTACCCTACGTGATGGCACCATTTTTGTGAAATGTTTTCAGTTTTTTAGCATGGTTCAAGTCTTTGGAAGAGCATATTTGAGGTTTTTTGACCTTTTGCACTTCATAATGACCTTCCATAGCTTTGGTTGGGGAAAAACAAAGATTTTCCGAGGCTAAGGTTCGGCAAATAGCTCCGCGATCGCGGTTTTTTGTAAAAATACCGCGAACGCGGTTTATAAAGCGCGCTCGCGGTTTATAAAGCGCGCTCGCGGTTTATAAATCATATTTACACACATCCCACTGTCCGAATTACCATGTGATTTTTACTCTCTGACCTTACCGTACGAATTACTGCGGAATTCTGTCTTTTTCTAGGCACGTTTTTTTATCACCGAAAGCAAAAACATCATGGGAGACAAAAAACGAAGTCAAAAAAGGAAGTCATTAAGTAAAAAAACACCAGACGAATTAGAGGCCAACAAAATTGAAAATGCTGAGCGAATGCGGAAACTTCGTGAATCTAGAAGAGGTTCTTCTTCAATCCCAACTACTGTAAGCAATGAAGAACTAGGTAATGTTTCTACTGTCAATGTTGAAGTTGAATTAAATACTCGTGATGAAGAAGTTTTTACTGTCAATGTTGAAGAAGAATTAAATACTCATGATGTAGAAAATGTTGAAATTGAAGGAGACAATGAAAATGTGAATAAGGAAATTCATGTTGAAACTATAGACAAGAAAAATTTGACAAAAACACCTCCTAGGATTTTACATAAGAAACCTAATTTTTTGATTGAAATTGATGAAAACATTTTGAAACCAATGTCTGACAAACTTTCTGAATGACAAATCAGAAGAAAAGTCACTGAAATTTGGGATAATCATTTTGAAATTTTAAATGATTCCCAAAGATGTCAGTTGTTGGTTAGTTTGATGAAATTGATTAAAATGAGACCTACATTAAACACCTTAGGATTGACAAAATCTAACATACGTGGTCAAACCTCTACAATTGTTGAAAACCTTCATGATGCATATCACACTGTTGGTGTCAAGAGACGCACTAGGGATAGTAATATTGTGCGTCGTGTACTTGCTACTAGTGTTGTAAGTGAATCAATAAAAAACAACGTTTGATTACGCAAACAATTTGAATGTTGTAAGTTAATCGAAAAACTCTAATGAAAGCAATTGAAAGACGTAATATCCTTCAATCACTCAATAATGTCGATTTTTGGGCATTTTCTGCTAGAGCACCGCGTAAGGACAAAAATAATTCTGATGCTATAAGAGAAGTTGTTATTAAATTTTGGCATGATAACACTAGAGTTTCAGCTAATACAAGAGATGTTATAAAACGGAGAGTTGGTTCTACTAATCGTGAACCACATCCAAAGCATTTCTTAGATATGACTCAAACTCAATTTTTTCGTAAGTTTGAACAAGAGAATCTGGAAATTAAAATTAGTCAACGTTTTTTTGAAATGTTGAAACCATTCTATGTGAAAATCAACCATGCTCGCACCACTTGTTGTAGGCAACATGTTGAATTTGCGATGCATTATGCTAAATTTTTACGTATTCGTTCTATTTTTCATTCTGAAACTATGTTATTTGAATGTGGTGTTCAAGTTCCACCAATATCTTCTAGGGATTTCATTCCTACTATATTTTGTGCAAAAGAAGTTGGACAATTTTTTTATAGTCAGGATTGTTTAGATGGAAGTTGTAGTACATGCGGCGGATTACCTAAATTGGAAAGTTGCATCCATGAACAAATTGAAGGTACAATAGGACATAATTTAGTTGAATTTGATAAATATAAATTAGTTGCATACTAGTTGAAAGATGGAAAAGAGTCGAAACGGTGTGAGCTAGTTACAGAACAAATGCCCATTTTTCAATTTATGACAAAATTTAAGGATGAAATTGTTTATGAGTATGCGAGGCATACACATAGAGCTCGATGGTTGGATGAACAATTCAAGCTATGAAAAGACACATTTCCTATTGGTACTATTGTTTCAGTGGTCGATTTTGCAAAGAATTACACATTGCAACCACAAATGGAGGTTCAATCGCAATATTACAACTCAGTACAAGTTGCCATTTTTGTGCATATAGCATTTCTACATTGTCCTGACAGTACAGAGAATGATCGAAATTTTTTAAGAGAGTACCACTTTTATATCAGTGATGATCGTACTCATTCTACTGAATTTGTGCAAGGGTGTTTCCAATTATTTTATGGAAACTTGTGTGATAGGGACATCCACTTCAAACAACATTATATATGGTCAGATAATTGCACGTCTCAGTTTAAGAATGCACGAATATTTTATTGGATGAGCAGAATGCATGTCAAGATGGGTGTGCAACATATTTGGAGTTTCACTGAGGCTGGACATGGAAAAGGAGAGCATGATGGTGCAGGGGCATGTGTGAAAAGATATCTTGCAAGAGAAGAGTTGAAGTACAAAGATGGTGCTGAATTAAAAGATGCAAAGAGCATAGTGGAATGGTGTACTAACAACATGGCCCGAGGTTCTCAAGAAATTCCACAGTTTGCAGATTTTTTTGGTTGATAGAGGAAAAACATATTGCTAAGTATGAGGATTGTATGACACTCACTGGGTCCAGTGATATGCACTCATTTTGTAGCTCAGACGCTACTTCGCGGGCCGTATGGACAAGAAAGTTGACATGTTTTTGTGCATCTTGTATCGAATTTGTCACTGCTGAGTGTGATTCACAAGAATGGGTGGAAGGATGGATTTGTAGGCCTCTAACTCCGCTTCCTAGTTATCAACCTCCACAAGCATTACAACTTGTTTTTGCAGATGAAGGTACAACATCTAAGGACTTCGACGAAATTTCGATTTTGGTGCGACAAGATATTTATCCAGTTATTTATTTAATTTTTGTATTGAGTTATGTCCATTGAAATTTTAATATGTAATTTAAATTTGAGTTTTTCAACCTTGGTTATTTTTTTGTAGGACACGTGTTTGCAGTAATTGTGACAGAAGACAATGAAGAAGGAACAGACTATTTCTTATGTCGTTGCATCGAGGAAAGAAAGAAGTTGACTTCTCCTATTATAGATGGCGAAGAGATTGAGTATCCTACAGGGTCAGTGGTAGTTACTGGAACTTGGCTTCGACGGTATCCATTAAAAAACTCCTCTGTTTGGCTGTTTGAAGACTTTGAGACACACAGGAAAATACTCTTATATTCACATCTAGTTCTAGCGACAAATATTCAGTTGTATAGATATCGAGGAAGACCTAATAACAAGATTCTTTGGAAGGTTCGAGAGTCAAATCATGAAGCAATCTTGTCTGCTATTCAGAGTAGATCCGATCCTGATGGTTCATTGGAATGAATTTACAATGCTCATGTCTGGTATATATTTAATTTCAAGTTTCAATTTATATAGCGTATATATATATATATATATATATATATATATATATATATATATATATATATATATTTAGTTTAAAGATCTAGATTTAAGTTTGAATATATTTTATTTTAAATATGTGTATTTTGTATGTCATGTATATAGATCTAGTATATGGTTTTGATTTGAAACTTAAATTTCTTTGACTAACAATTTTATGTTTAGGTTAGTGGTGCCAGAAAAGCTTCCACCTTCACGTGGTTGGTATCGTTAGTAGAGAATTTTAAATTCTCGAAGCTAAGAGAAGCTTGAACATTGTTTGAAAAATTTGTAAATTTTGAAAAGTCAAGTTTGTAAATTTTGAAAATATTGTAAAATTTGAAAATGTTGTAAATTTTGAAAAAGTTGTAAATTTTGAAAAAGTTGTAAATTTTGAAAATGACTCCTCTAGGTGCCACGGAGTCTGAGTAGTCACCCGTCAAATTTGAACGATATTTTGGTCTCAGGGCTCTTAAGGGACTAAGCCCGAACGAAGTAGCCCGGAAGTAACGACCCTTTCGCGCACCGAAACACCGCCTCCTCTAGTGTTTACCTGCCCACCCAGACATGCCGGCACAGGCGGTTCAGTGCCATGGCCCACCGTTTGCAAAATACAGCGTTTGACAACCTTACACTAGCTCCAACTACACTATTTCGCGCGTTTGCAAATATTAGGACAGCGAGAGCACCGAAATGAGAAGGAAAAAAATGAGAGAGGCTATTGTAGAGGGTTCGTATGCCAAGGTGTTGGATCAGACAAGGCCTCTCTAGGTGCCACAGAGTCCGAGTAGTCACCCGTCGAATTTGAACGATATTTTGGTCTCAGGGCTCTTAAGGGACTAAGCCCGAACGAAGTAGCCCGGAAGCAACGACCCTTTCACGCACCAAAAACACCACCTCCTCTAGCGTTCACCTACCCACCCGAACGTGCCGGCGCAGGTGGTTCGGTGCCATGGCCCACCGTTTGCAAAATACAGCGTTTGACAACCTTACACTGGCTCCAACTGCACTATTTCGCGTGTTTGTAAACATTAGGACATCGAGAGCACCGAAATGAGAAGGAAAAAAATGAGAGAGGCTATTGTAGAGGGTCCGTATGCCGAGGTGCCGGATCAGACGAGGCCTCTCTAGGTGCCACGGAGTCCGAGTAGTCACCCGTCGAATTTGAACGATATTTTGGTCTCAGGGCTCTTAAGGGACTACGCCCGAACGAAGTAGCCCGAAAGCAACGAACCTTTCGCGCACCAAAACACCACCTCCTCTAGCGTTCACCTGCCCACCCAGACATGCCGGCATAGGCGGTTCAGTGCCACGGCCCACCGTTTGCAAAATACAGCGTTTGACAACCTTACACTGGCTCCAACTGCACTATTTCGCGCGTTTGCAAACATTAGGACATAAAGAGCACCGAAATGAGAAGGAAAAAAATGAGAGAGGCTATTGTAGAGGGTCCGTATGCTGAGGTGTTGGATCAGACGAGGCCTCTCTAGGTGCCATGGAGTCTGAGTAGTCACCCGTCAAATTTGAACGATATTTTGGTCTCAGGGCTCTTAAGGGACTAAGCCCGAACGAAGTAGCCCGGAAGCAACGACCCTTTCGCGCACCAAAACACCACCTCCTCTAGCGTTCACCTACCCACCTAGATGTGCCGGCATAGGTAGTTCGGTGCCACGGCCCACCGTTTGCAAAATACAGCGTTTGACAACCTTACACTGGCTCCAACTGCACTATTTCGCGCGTTTGCAAACATTAGGACATCGAGAGCACCGAAATGAGAAGGAAAAAAATAAGAGAGGCTATTGTAGAGGGTCCGTATGCAGAGGTTCCAAATCAGACGAGGCCTCTCTAGGTGCCACGGAGTTTGAGTAGTCACCCGTTGAATTTGAACGATATTTTGGTCTCAGGGCTCTTAAGGGACTACGCCCGAACGAAGTAGCCCGGAAGCAGCGACCCTTTCGTGCACCGAAACACTGCCTCCTCTAGCGTTCACCTGCCCACCTAGATGTGCCGGCGTAGGCGGTTCGGTGCCACAGCCCACCGTTTACAAAATACAGTGTTTGACAACCTTACACTGGCTCCAACTGCACTATTTCGCGCGTTTGCAAACATTAGGACAACGAGAGCACCAAAATGAGAAGGAAAAAAATGAGAGAGGCTATTGTAGAGGGTCCGTATGCCGAGGTGTCAAATCAGACGAGGCCTCTCTAGGTGCCACAGAGTTCGAGTAGTCACCCGTCGAATTTGAACGATATTTTGGTCTCAGGGCTCTTAAGGGACTACGCCCGAACGAAGTAGCCCGGAAGCAACGACCCTTTCGCGCACCGAAACACCACCTCCTCTAGCGTTCACCTGCCCACCCGGACGTGCTGGCGCAGGAGGTTCGGTGCCATGGCCCACCGTTTACAAAATACAACATTTGACAACCTTACACTGGCTCCAACTGCACTATTCTACGCGTTTGCAAACATTAGGACAACGAGAGCACCAAAATGAGAAAGAAAAAAATGAGAGAGGCTATTGTAGATGGTTCGTATGCCGAGGTGCCGGATCAGACGAGGCCTCTCTAGGTGCCATGGAGTCCGAGTAGTCACCCGTCGAATTTGAATGATATTTTGGTCTCAGGGCTCTTAAGGGACTACGCCCGAACGAACCTCTTCATCAAGAGTGATTCACTAACTTCTGGTAAGTCTTAATGAACCTCTAACTCTTCCATTTATTCATCCTCTTCACCTTAAGTCACATGAAAACCTCTTAATTTTCTAGTTGACAAATTTTCAGGGCATTCATAAGACCTATGAGTTACATATTTATTGCATCTAAAACACTTACCCAAGAATTTTCCTCTTACTCTTTGATAAGGTCTTCTTCCTTTTAGTTCATAGCTTCCTCTTGAACTCTGGGATCTGTTAGCTTCCTCCAAATATGATTGCAACTACCTCTTACTACCTTGGTCACCTCTACCTCTAAGAATTCTACATAGTCCTCTTTTATATGAAGTTTGTTTCCTTGAAAGCCTCTCTTTAACTTTGAGTGCCAATTGATAGGATTATTCAGCTATCCTGGGTGAAAGTATGTTGATCTCATCTTGAATAGTAAATTTTAGACCATTAAGATACCTTACGACCTTTTCTATATCATCATCTACATTTCCCACTCTTATAGTCTATAATGCCCCAACTTTCACCCCCTCAAATAATGACATATCATTTTTAACCATGGATATTATAAAAAACTAAGATTACAAATAATAGATTAATAAAATTAAAATTAATTTAATGGGGGAAGTAATTGTGTACAGTTTGGTGCGTGGTTGAAATGGAAGAGGAAAATAATGGAGGGAAGTGGAGTGTGGCAGGTCTATGGTAAGGGTTGGTATGGGGTAGTGTGAAGGCATGGGATTTCCTGGAAATCATATGAGAATCCTCCCATCATTTCTGACATGGCATTTTCCTTGCATAATAATACAAATAATTCATTCGAGATAAAGAGGCATTAACCATGGAAAAACCTAAGTTAATGTTGTAGATTTAACAATAATTGGATAGTTGCAACAAGTACAAAAGAAGAGCACTATTTTATTAAAAATGGTAAAGTAGGGGTTCTGTGCTCCCATAATTTAATAAATATAATGTTACAAGAAACTGTGCTACATGGATCTCCTGCTAATAGCCATCCTAAAATCATTCCATTATGGGTTATATCAACCTGCACAGGGAGAAAAACATGTAGCTCAAATATCCCCTCATCTTACTTTATGAAAATTGATTGACCCAGACTTGTATCTGTATTTGTGTTTGTATATCTGAAGTGGGTTCAATTGTCTTTAAGGAAAAACACTTATAAATTGATTCATTGAGCATCCAATATTATAAATAAGGTGTGGAAGTTATGGAATCAATATAATAATTCATATTTTTAAAAGTGACATGTAAACAAAATAAAAAAATAGATAAAAATAATGAGAAAAATAAAAAGTAATCAACCTACAAAAAATATCCAACATGTAAAACTACAAATGATTGAAGAGAGGGAGAGAAGCAATATTTATCACATTTAAAAAATATCCAACATGTAAAACTACACATTTATTGACTACGCTTAAAGCATCTTTCTCACTCCCAAATTCTAAGTCCGCCATTTCATTACTTTTTCTTCATGTAAATTGGTACCTCAAGAATCAATGCACGTTATACATAGCACATCTCTAGTTACTAATACTTAAGTTGGCTTGATATAGAGCTGTTCAATATTGTTTTAGTTTGAAAAATAAAAATTCAAAATGCCCATGGCACGAAATATACCACAAATAATAATCAGAAAGATACTAGAAAATATATAACTAGAAGTAATACACTAAATCCACCGAACAGAGATCAAAACCCACTTTCTCAGAGTTAGCAATAATACCAAAATAACCAAATTTATAGCCTTATTTAACCAACACACATGGATATATATATATATATATATATATATATATATATATATATATAAGAATCAAATAAAGTGTGCTCCAGACGCGCACGTCTCTGAAAATATATATGTACATGTATAAGTTCATAATGTATGTATACATCTCGAACTAAGCACGTGCCATAATGTACATATGGGACCACATGCGGTCGCAAAAGGCTAGATATATATATAATGGACTGTGAATAGATGTACTCATGACCACATATATGTGGCATCCAAGTGGACTATAAATCTACTCATGAAACATCTTCCCTCTCTTCGCCCTGCTAGAAGTAGCACGTCCACGACCTGGGGATGTAGTGGAGGGAGATGCCACTACGGATTTCATCCGTGTGGTCCTAGGTGTCTCCAAGCATGCCTACAACCTAACCTGCACATTCATAAACAACAAGTTTTTAACACCCAAAATTTTAAAATACCTTCAAAATTTAGAAACTTGTACAATTTAGTTAAAATGCATGTGCAATCTTACCGCAATGTCATGATCCCTATCGATTTGTTGTTGACGCGTCGCAGGGACAACAATAGACTCACGAGGGGTAAGCTACATACAAATAATTAATTTTCAAATTAAATATTTCACACATATATATATACCTACAAAATTTGATATTGTAGATTTAAGTTTAATAAGAAATAATGAACCTCCAAAATTTAACAAATTTAAAAAATTGTGTACCTCGGTTAGTGGATTTGCAGATGCTATGGCAGTATCTACAACAACCTCCATA
Organism: Taxus chinensis; assembly: GCA_019776745.2. Classification (NCBI taxonomy): domain Eukaryota; kingdom Viridiplantae; phylum Streptophyta; class Pinopsida; order Cupressales; family Taxaceae; genus Taxus; species Taxus chinensis. Next base: position 196,255,926 of record CM034150.1, read on the forward strand.
GTCTGCATATGTGGAGGAGTCTCTGTAGCAGTCATAAGCTATACAAAAAACATGTACAAATCAATTTATTAAAATCTACTTAAGAGCTATACAAAAAACATGTACAAATCAATATTTAGTTACTCAAGAAAGAATAAAAATACATTATTAAATTTTATCTTCTATTTAGGCTAAATACATAGGATCTATAAATGTTAGCACGGAGGCCATCTATCTTCATAAGATTTTGACAACTACTACTACTACTACATAGACCATACATATCATGTATGGTCTTGAACCTACATGTTTTCTAGTTCTATAATCTTCTTTGTAGAATCTAAAGTCTTATCTTCTCCTGCTCCGCTACCTGTCACATCTAGCTCATCCCAGAATCTTCCTAAACAAGCTAAGTTTCTCTCCCCTCTTGTATATTGATAAAGTTATTGTTTATCACTTAGTCCATTTCAAGTTGGAATGAATTATTTTTTTCATGCTTAATTGATGTTGGAAGTTAATTAGATAATAATTGTCTACCTGTTTATAATGCTTGTACCTTTTTCAGTAGAAATTTTAAATAAGGGTATAAATATGACTCCTCAAACCCATTATGAGGTGTGGCATAATATATAATAGAATACAAGCCCTTGATTCATCCCTCACACATGGAAACATGCACAAATTTAGCTCATGTTTGATCTATGGGAAGAAACATGGATAACTTCAAACTGGTAGTTTGTTGTTGTTATGGGTACTCTTAAGGAATCAAATGGTCCAATGTTTCTTCTTAATTTTATTAGAGTGAGAATAGAGGATCCTTGAATTTTCCAAGGTCACCCTACTAGGTTTTAGTGAATGAATATTTATATATGACCAATCGTTAGATTTCTTACTCAAAAAACCTAAAAGTACTACCTAGGTTGACTAAGCCAAGTAACCCTTTTGAAAAAGTTAATATTAGAAGTGTATGGGATAGGTTCGTAGGGGGTGGATAGGTTGGATTTTAACTTATCCTAAACCGACAAACATGTCCATGATGTCTAATAAATTAGGTCTGAGATACATGGAGGATTATGCATATGTTCAATAACATGTGCAGTGATTTGTGAGGGGTTGGGATGGAGAATACTTGTTATCTAGTAGAAGCGAAGTGGATATAGAGTGAGACATTTCCTTAAGTTGTTCAAGTTATGTGTGAATGAGATATATATCATTATAGTTGTAACACGTCATGTTTCCAAGTGTTGGGAATACATTTAGGTACTACAAATTACCCCCATTTCAATATAGTATTGATAAATGTTGGATTAATAGATAAGAAACAAGTAAATACAAACCTCACTTCTTGATCATACAATGATGTTGTAAATTCTTAAATCTCAGTACACCAATCCATATAAAACTTATAATCATATGGAAAGGACGCATAGATTTTTTTAGATAAAGGGTACAAGAGGATTTAACCTTTTTTACATTTCTTCATCACTCTTATCATTCATTAAAGAGATTTGTAACTAACCTGCGTAAAAATCATGCGAGGCATGCCAGTAGCTTCAGTTCCCTGAGCAGATGATGACCCGCCAGGCTCCTGTGTATAAAAGAGAAAAATATTAATACATGTACAACATACACGTGAAACAAATTATAATAATAATCTAGTGCAATTAAATGATTTATTAAAAATGTAAGTTTGTACAACTTAAAACTTACGTTTGAAACACGCCCAACCACAGTAGCTAGCATGTCAACACCGGATGTTTCCTTCACCGGCTCTTGCTATTTAAAATAAAATAAAAAATTAGTTTTTTACATGTATGTACATGACGTACAATCATATATATATTAATATCTCAAACATGTGAATTAAACTATTGTACATATATATATTATTTAAATTTATTTAAAATTTACCTGTGAAAGACCAATATCAGTGGCTCTAGTTCCAAAAACATTCCCCAGCATCTCATCTATAGAAAAAAAAATCATGTGAACCAGCAAATGATGTCTCGCCTGCAGTGCATACGGCACCACATGATCCACAGTGGTGTGGTGCACTAGAACTGGCACCTCCACCAACATCACCGGATGCAATCTGGGTGCTATGCTAGGTGAGAGTGTCAGTGAGCTCCCTCAATGCATGCAATGTATCAATCTCCACAACCTCCTTCACTGTAGGAGGGATAACTGAAGGTAGTGGGGGTTTCGGGGCATGGGGGATCCTAGGCTGACCTACGCGTGCACCAGGTCTGCTCTGTGCAGAGCCACCTCCTCGACCAAAAAAGTCTGAAAAGTCAAAATAATTCGGGACCCTCATTGAGCACAAACTCACAATATAATTTCTTCAAAAAATAAAGAGGAACCTCATTGTTGTTGCATGGTGGATAATCAAAAACCATCCACCATCGGTCCCAAAAATTGTTTTTGATTCTATCATCATGGCACCAATGGATTGGGAACCATTTGCAAGTAACTGCAGGGGGGGCATTGGTTCTAGGGTGGGTAAATAATGCACAAATGAGGTCTTTTCCAATTTTTTTGTCTTTAACGGCCGCATGAGATAGTTTATCCACATACCACCGCCTACAGTCACTTCTAAAGGTGTTCCATCTATATATTTGGTTGGTTGCAGACTCGACTTCGCAAATCAATGTTTGCAATGTATTGGCTAAAGTCATGCGGGATGGATTTGTAGCATGATTTTGTCTTATAGTTTGAATTAGGTTCTCAATGACAATTTTATTTTCTTGGATTCTTCCAATGATATTATCTTGCATTCCTGTTGGCTCAGTGGGGACAGAAGGAGCCACAGGGGGCGGATCTATGTTTGGAGGAGGGTTTTGAGGAATGTTCGGAGGGTTTTGAGGAATGTTCGGTGGGTTTTGAGGAATGTTTTGACGGTTTGCACGAGCCCGAGCTTGCCGACCAACTGATAAAACAATAAAATTGTATACATAAACAAACAATTCACAAAACCCATGAAAATGCCAAAAGAAACCTAAAATGCAAAAAAAACAACCTAAAATGCAAAAAAATGATTACAATCGGGGACTTACCTCCTCGTCTTGGCGGCATGGTTGTGAGAAGAATCCTAACCCTTATCGTATTGCATGGTTTAAGAAGTGTAATGAAGTTACTGTTGATAAGAGATGTTTAATAAGTTTTTCTATTGGGAAAAGTTACAAGGATGAGATTTGGTGTGATGTTATTCCTATGGATGCATGTCATATGCTGCTAGGAAGACCATGGCAATTTGATAGAAAAGTTATTCATGACGGGGGAAATAATACTTATAATTTCTGGAAGGATGGCACAAAAATAGTTTTTCTACCTCTTAAGGAAGAGGGGAAGGCTGAAAATATGCTTTCGCTGCAAAGGAATTTGTGAAGGAGGCAAATGAAACTGGTTTTTCTTATGCACTAGTCACAAATGAGGATGAACCTGCAAGTGCACAAATACTAGTAGAAACATCAGAATTAATAGAAGAATTTTATGATGTTATTCCTGATGAGCTACCAGATGGATTACCACCCAAAAGAGATATTCAACACCATATTGATTTGATTCCAGGGTCTTCACTCCCAAATCAAGCGGCTTATAGGATGAGCCCGACATTGCATGTAGATTTGAATAGGCAAGTGGTAGAGCTCGTGAGAAAGGGGGTCGTAAGGGAGAGCATGAGTTCGTGTGTAACCCCAACTTTATTAACACCAAATAAGGATGGAATATGGAGAATGTGCATTGATAACAGAGAAATCAATAAAATTACAATCAAGTATAGGTTCCCAATACCTCGCCTTGATGATATGATGGATGTGCTTGCTAGATCTAGGTATTTCACTAAGATTGATCTTCGAAGTGGTTACCATCAGATTCGGATCAGAGAAGGAGATGAGTGGAAAACAACATTCAAGATAGGAAATGGATTATATGAGTGGTTGGTGATGCCATTTGGGTTATCCAATGCACCTAATAATTTTATGAGACTGATGAACACTGTGCTGCGGGAGTATAATGGTAAGTTTGTTGTGGTTTATTTTGATGATATCTTGATCTTTAGTAAAACTAAGGAAGAACATTTGAGGCATCTAAGGGTGATATTCGAAGTGTTAAGGAAAGAGAAACTATATGCAAATATGAAGAAGTGCACATTTATGCAAGAGAGTTTGGTATTCTTGAGCTTTATTATTTCAGTAGATGGGGTACAAATGGACTTAGAAAAGATAAAGGAAATTATTGAATGGCCTACTCCATGGAGTATAACAGAGGTAAGAAGCTTTCATGGTCTAGCAACATTTTACAAAAAGTTTATTAAAAATTTCAGTAGTATTGTAGCACCTATAACAAATTACACAAAAGGAAGGTATTTTTTATGGACGAAGGCAGCTGAGGATAGTTTTTCAGTTCTTGAAGAAGAAGGTGACAGAGGCACCTATTTTTGCACTACCATATTTTGATAAAGTGTTTGAGGTTGATTGTGACGCATCGCATGTGGGTATTGGTACTGTTCTAAGTCAAGGTGGAAAGCCAGTAGCTTTCTTTAGTGAGAAACTGAATGAGGTAAGAAATAACTACTCTACTTATGATGTGGAATTTTATGCAATTGTACAAGGATTAAGGCATTAGAGGTAGTACTTAGTGCCTAAGGAGTTTGTGTTATTTACAGACCACATAGCCCTAAAGTATATGAATACACAAAAGAAGTTGAATAGTAGGAATGCAAAGTGGGTATCATTTTTGCAGGGTTATACTTTTTCTCTAAAACATAAATTAGGAAAACAAAATCAAGTTCCAGATGCATTGAGTAGCGTTTGTGACTTTGTTTACCACTATGGAAAATGAGTTGGCTGGGTTTTGAAGCAATAAAGGGTTTTTATTCTTCTAATATTGATTTCAAGGATATTGTTGAAAGGTTAACTTGTCCATTGTCAAAAAATGTAGGAGATGTTCCTGGATGAATACATTTTACAGGATGGCTATCTATTTAAGGGACGCCAACTATGTATTCTAGTTGGGTCTATGAGAGAGAACATAGTAAAAGAGTTGCATAGTGGAGGATTGGCTAGGCATTTTGTGTAAAGATAAGATGATAGCCTTGGTAGCAGAGAAATACTATTGGCCAAAGCTGAAAAGAGATGTGGTAAGATATGTGGAGAGGTGTCGAATTTGTCAAGTCTTGAAAGGACATGTATAGAATATAGGGTTGTATATGCCATTGCCTGTTCCTAAAGGGTCGTGGATAGATCTGAGTATGGATTTTGTTTTGGGATCACCAAAAAGACAACGAGGTAATGACTCAATTTTTGTGGTTGATAGATTTTTTAAGATGGTTCATTTTATTGCCTATAAGAAAACAAGTGATGCGACAGACATAGCAGATTTTTTTTTTAAAGAAGTTGTTTGTTTGCATGGTGTTCCAAAAATCATTACTTCAGATAGGAACACAATGTTCTTAAGTCACTTCTGGCAAACTTTATGGAAGAAATTGGGAACTCAATTATAGTTCAGTAGTGCCTATCATCCTCAGACTGATGGGCAAACAGAAGTGGTAAATCAAAGTTTGGGAAACCTGTTAAGGTGCATTGTTGGGGAAAAGACAAAACAATGGGACTTAGCATTACCACAAGTTGAGTTTGCATATAATAGTTCCATAAATAGATCCACAGGAAAGTCTCCATTTTCAATTGTGTATGGGAGAAATCTAAATGGGGTGTTAGATTTGGTATAGCTACCAGTTGATGGCAGAGGCAGTGATGATGCAAAAGCATTTGCGGAACATATACAACAATTGCAAGAAGTGTGGAAGAAGTTGCAGAATAGTAATGATAAGTATAAGGAAATAGCAGATGTGCACAGAAGGAGAAAGGTATTTATAGTTGGTGAGTTAGTTATGGTATATCTGTGGAAGGAAAGGTTTCCAAGAGGAACCTATAACAAGCTGAAGTACAAGAAGATTGGTTCCTGCAAAATCGTGAAAAAAATAAATGATAATGCTTATGAGGTAGAATTGCCAGGGAATTTTGATATTTCTCCAGTATTTAATGTTTTAGATTTGTATTCTTTTCATGGGGATGGTGTAGAAGGGGATATTTTTGATGAAGGAGTAGATTGGAAGCAGCAAGTTCTAGTGAAGAAGAAAGAAGAAGTGGATCAGATTCTAGATAAGAAAACAATGGACATGCGACATGAGAAATACAACAAATATTTGTTACATTGGAAAGGATTGGAACAAGAGGACAATACTTGGGTCATAGAGTGGGAAATTAAGAAATTAGATGCAGATAAATGGAAGTAGTTTGAAGAAGACAACTTGCAGGAGCTGCGTTTTTTTCAAGCAGGGGAGAATGATGCGCCAGAATTAGCAGGAACTTGACAAGGTTATAACTTGAGTTCCGGGTGTCTGTTTGAGTCCGTTTTTTTTTTAAACCACGTGTTTCAATGAGACGAACGCAGCGGCAACTTGCCCTACCAGTTTGGGCAAGTTTTTGACACATTTTCGGGCCCTAAATCCGCCGTCTTGAGGCCGAAAATTAGGATTTAAGTTATAGTTCGGTTTTTTCCTATTTTTGGGCATTAGTTTATTTTAGTCTAATAATTGCATTATGAATTAGAAAGTTGGCAATTCCTCTAATTTGGGGATGTAGAAGATGTGTGGCAATTTTTGTGCCTGTATGAATAAGCATGCGAACTTACTAAGAATAGCAGGTTCTAGTAAACTGCTAAAAATAGTAATTTTCGCCACCTAGAGTAGATTTAGTCAGAAGTTAGTTAGAGTTTACTTGGCAACTCGAGTTGGGAGTTGTTTTCCTATTTAGGAAACATTGTAATTCATTATTCGATAATGAAGAAGGAGATCTATTTTCTTTTGGAGTTCATATTATTTGCAGTAAATCATGCCTGGTTAGAATTTGGCTATATTAATAATGTGAATGTCCCTTGCCCATATGGACTACTTAAACTAAACATGATAATTTATAATTGGGAAACATATTTATTCAATTTTAAAAGTTTAATATATATTTTTTCTAAAACATAAATGAAAATACTAATATTGTATATAATGAGATAAGCAGATTTGAACCCATGACCTCCAAAATAACAGGCATGATTCCCACCACCGTGTCATAAACATCGGGGGATATTTAGTTCAATTTTAATTGTTTTAGATATCAATATCTCTCCCGCGAACATGTGTGAGAGATAGGCAGAATAGAATATTTCTCAAACCATCATCTTTTTTATTCTAAATTGCATCAATAGTAAGGATAGATGGCAGTTTAATATGCATCAGGATCAAATACTTTCAAATAAGATAAATTATAATGGTGCCTACTTGGAATACTTATATAAGTTATTCTACATAAATATTTACAAAATTTAGTGCCCCTATGGTTAACACAACTTTATTACTCAATCCATGTAATCCAACTCTCTCTCTGGAAGATCTGTTTAACATGGCAACAAAGATCGAGCCATTAGACATATTCTGAATTCTCGACTCACCCACACACAATCCATTGATATCATCAAAATGTTAATGGATATGACTCCTTCCTTTAGCATGCTAACATATTCTATATCCTCAAGTACATATATTTTTACACTCACTTTATATGGCAAGTAAAATTAAGCAAGTTGTTGCAAAACTTTATCCACGTCGAAGTCTCGAATGAATCCTCTAATTTGTATCTCATTGATTTAGTTCTCTCCTAGTAATCTTGTATGGCACAAATGGTTGTGGGCCTCTAAACAAAGACGCGTATTATTAAAATTTGTCATCACAATTCTTCCAAATGGCTTATGAAAGTTACGATTCAATCAATAAGTCATTCCACCTGGTCAAGAATCAGCTACCTTGGGATTTAAATTTCTACTCCTATACTTAACAAAAGAATTAATAGATTTGATACAATTATCTTCTACCCCTTCAATAATGTACTGAAGCTTTGATAATCAAGAGAATTAGACTGCTATATGTCTGAGGAGAATTCTGTTTTTCCAATATTTTGTATTTCCAATTTTTTTGGGTAGCATTTTCTCAAAATTTTCCTAGCCTTAGTAGTATCAAATACATTCTTGATCAAGAGGCTAGAACTTGATCTTGTGGAGACACCTAAATTTAGGGAAGATTTGAGTACTTGAATATTGTTTTTGAGCATGATTAATTTATTGAAGACTTGCGGACCTGACCAAGTGCAAAAAAAGAAATACATTAATTCTCTCTTAGAATATGGAAATAACTTCTTTACTCCTATTCTACTGCTCAAAAACCTTGATCTCATTTCTCAAGAGATCTTATGGAGTTCTTGTCAGGGTCTTCAAGATTGCCACAAAGATGATAATTATCAATTTTAGATCAAGTATTTTAAGAGAGGACATAATATCAGAAGTCATAGTAATTGTTACATGTGTGTGCAAATAGTCAAATTTAAGACACTATTTTCCTCTCATAAATTTAGAATGTGGAATTATATCACATTGATATAAAAAAAATAAATTCCCTTAAGAGTCATTTGGTTGGTAATTTGTGAGAGATCATCCCTACTCAATTTTAAATGAGCATGTTTTTTTAATCCATTGATTTCCAAGTGTCATTCCAAGAATTCTTAAGGACAACTCATCTTCTTGTCTAAGTAAATGAGGATAAATTAAATGTTGACTAACCATTAAATAGGTTACTAACCAGATAAAAATACCACTAAAAATAGAGTGAAATAATGCATTGATCAGTTGACATTTAAAACCCAAAATGATAGATTCAATGCAAATCTTACTCTGTAAATGTATTTGTAAACATAATAGATTCCTTTTTACATAAATGCTACGCTTTAATGGTCGAACTCTAGTCACATTTGGTCCATATAGTTACATCTTAACTTTAATGGGTTTCTAATTATTTATGTGATTATTGGGAGAAACTTGAAATGGGTATATCAAGTGTATTTTCACTTGAAAGAGTAGATTATGCACATTTCTTGTACTGTTTATCATTTACTCATATAGAAATTCAATTGGACCTTCAGACCAACGTGAACTAATAATAGGTTGTTTGATATTATTTTAGCCTACTTATTGTAAGTACAAGTTATGTCGCGCCTATTTTTGTGAGATAGACTCTTGATATGATGAATTTCAGTCTTTGCTTACCTGAGTGTCTTGTACTAAAGCCATATGGGATCAGTTGAGTGAATTAGAATGTGCTAAATTGTATGCTCATATGGATTACAATTTCCTATAAAAAAGGGTTTTTTTCGTTCCAATTTTCGAATAGACCGGTAGAGATTAACATTGAAAAACTTCATGTGATATTGTTTTATTAGTTAATAAAACTAGGGGAATGTATCCCTTTGCTAACTTTGCAAAATAATTGGGTTACTTCAATTAGAAATATAAAGGGGGTTTTTTTCTTCATGGGTTGCTCAATAAATTTGGGATTAGATTGATTGGGCTTATTTCATAAAATGAATACAATATCTTCTATTGTCTATTCCCTTAATATTGTTCATAATATACATAATATATTACTACTTTATAGCATATTAGTAATGTTTTATAATTGAATATAACGCGGTAGCATTAACATTTTTTTATTATTTTGATCCTATCCTTAGGCAAAATAAATACAGTATTAGGTAATTCCTATAAGGATAGGACATCAATAATTATTAAATACCTTGAGTCCTTAAATATTACTTTTATTGGGTTATTTCAGGTGATGTGGGTATAAGTTTTTCCTTATCTAATATGCCCCCGGTTAGTCCTATTCAAGGTTTAAGTGGTGATAGCGTGTTATCTTTAAATGTAAATAGGTCAAAAACCTGTATTTAAGTTACTTAATCAAAAAATTTCTCATTCTCTAATTCCTTGTTCTCAATTTAAAGTTGATGTATTGAACTAGCTAGTCATGTGGTGTAATCCAATGTTGCTATTAATTTGATAAAAGTTATGTTAAGCTTTTTTAATCAATATGATTGAAGTTTTGTTATCCAGAATCGCTGTGTTAGGTCTGATTCCTATAATTATTGGTTCAAATGATTGGAACGAAAAAATTTTTCAGTGCAAGCGAAATCCTTGGATGTGCTTATAATGCATCTAATCAATATTCTATTTAGATGTTGCACTTTTCCATATGGCTTCTTAAATGCCAGTAAGGTAAGAAAATACTGATTTTCCATGGTGACCTTGTGGTAAAAAACTAGGAATCCAACATGGGTACTTATAATTCATACCTATGGAATATCACCTAGAATATTGCTCACTATTCATAATTTATCTACAAGATTAGTAATAATCGGAGTAAGAACTCAAAGTTCTAGTTAATGAACCATTAATTTGATGTACATAACTTAGATTCCAACAATACTAGTTATAAATTTAACACTAATGGCATTTATGAGAAGAAAAAACATAAACATGTATTACTAGCTAACAAGAAACCATGCATAACCTAAAATGCTACACATAATCATTATTGCCTCAGAAAAATCAAAATTCATTTTGCATAATTAGTATTTCAATTAAAGTTACAACCTACAATTTTGAGAATGGAGGACATATTTTAAGGATGTATCATGAAGACATATTGGGATTCTTTATTTTCTATGCAGTAAAGACAAATTCTCTCAATAAACAAATATGCAATTTACCCTTTGACCAATGGGAAGTATTTTAGCTTTGATAAGTAGAGAGATGACTCATTCTATGACCCCCCAATGCCTTTTCAATATTAACCTCGTGCAACCAAAATTGTATTCAATTTGTTAGGAAGAAGGCTAAATTACTAGTTCAGTATTTCAAATATACCTTTGGTATAATGTTGACAATTTTACAAGGATTGTAGAAGATATCAATAGTTTTCCTTTTTCCAATTTCATTAAGGACATATGACCAAAGTGCAACCTTGAATTTATAGAAATATATGGAGTTGAGATTAGAAATTTGTGGGGGATGAATAAGAGGAGAACAGACTTTAACCAAGAAAGCTTCGAAGGAACCTCTTAAGCAAGCAAAGCTTGTTTCCAATGTCAGTACTTGATTGAACCTTGCCTCTGTAATGAAATGCCCCAGGTGAACCATTATCGAATGGACTATTCTCCTCAGTCGGGATAGGTCAAATTCGAAAAGTATTCTTCCTATGAGAGATTTCCTTTAGATTTTCAAGAACACTCTGATACTAACTCATTGAATTACTCCCTATACCGTAGGAGCCTACTTATTCAAGATCCGTTGTGAAGAGATAGAATCTCAAAACTGACCCTTTTAGGACATTTACAGATTTATGTCTGATATCTCTAGTAGTTATTACTCCATTAGCAGGAATTTTCAGAAATGATTTACCTTATTCTTGCATGTGATACACTTCTGCAAATTTTTGCTAAATGAGTATTGAAATACCTACTGAGTAGCTATTGGATTACCTTTTTGATACTGCCAATACATCGTAACATGGAAATAGACTGGTATCGATTGAGGAGATAGGCCAAAATGGTAATATCTACATGATTCAGACAGTGCATGGTGTACAGTGACAAATGCATCCAAATTCTATAAACTTGAATATCATGTTAAATCTAAAAACACTTACAAAATATTATGGAAATGGTAACTTGGTAGAAAAATTAGGTGTAAGAATTTTCTTTCCTAATAATAGAAGAACGAGATTAACTAATTCTCTAACACTTCCCCTTAATTTCAAATTTTTAACTTTCATTATTATGAAGTTGAATCTGAAACTATATTTATTCTAGATTATAGACACCCAAAAACATTCTCAAATAATCAAATTCCTCTTTTCCTAATGGATTTGTAAAGATATTGTCAAACCGATCTTGAAACCTACAAAAGTCTAGACATATCTCTTTGTTATTAACCAACTCTATGATGACATGATATCGTGTGTCTATATGTTTGCTTCTCTTGTGAAAGACATGATTTTTAGAAAAAACTAATGTTGAGTTATTGCCACAAAAATATGGTGTAAATTATTCCTAATTATTCCTCAAATATTTTAGTATTATCCTTATCTAAATGGCATAACATACTACTCCTTTAACTACTACATACTCTGTTTCTAATGAAGAAAGTTTCACTATGTGTTGTTTCTTTGATTCCCATGAAACTACTCCTATTCCAAAGTGAAAAAAATAGCCGGATGTGTTGTTCTTGTCATGTATACTTCCGAAACTTTCACCATTTGTATATCCTATGAGTTTGAACTCATTTGATGTTGAATACAAGATTCCATGATTTTTAGTTCCACATACATACCTCAAAATGCTTTTTCCATCTTTCCAATGTGACTATTTAGGAGATTCCATGAACCTTGATATGAGACTCATACCATAGTGTTACAAAATAATTTTTGTATCAAAAATTAGTTGATTTTGACCAATTCACATTGGGTTACGACCCTCCTTCTTGTCTATGGGGAGGCTCCAATTATTGAATGTAAAATAATCTACTCCTACCTATTATTGTGGGGTGACCAAATAGGATGGGGATAACACAAGAACACTTCACTTTACTTGTGGAAAATTTCTTGTACATGGTAAAAAGGAGGAAATTAAAGTGATGAGGGGTGAAGGAGAGAACTTAGATAAAAGAATGTTATTGTTGTGAGTAGGAAAAATCACAATTCACATACAATAACCAAATTAGTTCAACATTCAAGCAGAGGAAAGTAAAAATGAATCCATTTAGTGATAAGAACAAACCTAGACACATAGTTCTTAGATTCATTTATCAAAGATAGAAATCTCTTTCTTAATCACTATACTTACAAAGTGCATACAAGAGGGAAAGTAGAGGAACATATGAAAATATGAATGGAGTAAATGTAGATTTTATTTCTTCTATTGTTAGTTCAAATCTCAAAACCCAAACCACAATCCAAAATTTCTACAAAGAACTAAAATTTAGTATCCTTTGGAATGGGGAAGCCATACCAATTTATAGAACTATGAATTAACCTTTCACCTAGTACCCACATGACTCTTTATGATCTTATGCACTTTTGAATTTTCATCTTCCAAGGACATGAGAAATAAGTAAACTTTTTATAAATTAAACAAGCTCTTGTTCCTTAAACTCCTTGCTGAATTGAGTTATCGCAAAGCTATTAACTTATCTACGTCTAGAATGCAAACACAACCCAACACTTTGGTCCATGTCTCAGGGACATCACTGATCTTATTTAATTGATGAATCCATTCATTGTGATCCATTTATATTACAACAACACAACTTCTGATGTTGTCCAAGGATTCTAAGTTTTCTTCATTGAAGGAAAGAGAGTCACCTTCATTTTTCTTGACAAGTTCATGGAAGAAATAATGAGTTCTTATGATGATGAGTCCTTAGTGAGTAGAGGGAACTCAAGTCTCTGAAAAAAATTGTATACATCGTTCAAGATCTTGAAATCATACTTCCCACAAGATTCCAACTTGGATATGGAATTCTTGAGTGTCACATATTTCATATCCATGATGTGGATCCAAACTTGAGACAAGTTATCGATAGCGGATGTAAATACATTATTACTCACGTGGGTGTGAGAGTCAAAATATATCATCTCGAATAATAGTGGAAGCATCTCATCTAAGTGAATCACCTATTTGGAAAACTCCTCTTTTACTTTGTTTTCTTCAGGAAATGTTGCAAGAATATGCCTGAGAAGAGAAATGATATCTGGGACTAATTCATTGCATTTCTCAATGATTTTCTTAATCCACTTCTCATTGGTGTTCCCCCTACATCATGTATCCTTGTGCTTTCTTGACCTCTGAAATGTCAACACTGATGATCAGAGGAATGTATTCTATAGGAAGTGAAGCTATCAAGTAATATTCTAAAAAGGGTTGATTGTGAGCACTGAAAAACTTTTACCTGTTCCTCTTGTTGTAAAATTATTTTATTTTATTCTTCATTCTGAGTGAGGAGGAAATAAGAATAGTCCTTAAACAGATGAGAGTCACCCTCATGTGAATATTGGCCCAATGAGATTTTGGTCAAATAATTATTTTATGGAGTCATGTCCTCAATAGGATTTTCATTCTTAGGCCTGGTAATTTCAACATACCAATTACCTGAGACTCCATTGAAAAACCAAGATGTTGTTTGAGCTTTCTTTCTTCTCTTGGAATTTAGTGTTGATGAGATTGCTGTGATACTAGGAACAATAAAAATTTGATTTGTCCTTGGTTCATTCTTGAGAATTTATTAAATCCATGGAAATGGATCTTCAAGAGTTGAAACAATGTCGGTCACTAGAGCATTTTTAAGAGCTTGTTGTGAAATCAACTCTTGATCATCACAAAGAGGATCCAACCTTAGGGTAGATATGATTGAATAATTGGATGATATAAAATTAATAAATCTTTCTTTATGTATATTTCTTGCAATTATTACCTCAACCAACTAGCCTTGAAGAACTCACTGAGCTTAATCCAACATCTCAAATCACATTGGCCATCTTTCATGGCTCACCAAGCTCCCCTAAGCTAACCGTGAAAAGATGATGATAAAACCACCTTGAATGAAAAGTTATGATGACTACCTCTAATTAAATTTCAATTGATACAATGAATCTCTCCTCTATCTGCATAATGATTTTTGTTTTCAACTATTTCTCCCTCCAATGTTCTGCTTCACTCTTGTACACAATTGTGACTAAAATGATGCTTCAAGACCATTGTGAAGGATGAAATATCTTGTTTGAGCTATGCCACCATCTCAAAAACCTTTGAAGATGTAAAAAATTAGTGACATGAATGAAAATAGATCCAAATACAACTTCTTGCACCCAAAATGGAGAATTTCTATTTTTATCAGGTTGAACCAGAACCTCCTATTTTGGGATGTTTTGCTTGTTTTGCTCAAATTTGAAATTATTGGTCATTTGGTATACTTAACTCAACGTTTTTTATGATTATTTTATATTTTTTGAAACTTTATATGTTTATAAAGTTACCTTTACTTTTTCTTTATTCTGCTTTTTACCCTTTTTAACATAAATTGTCTAGTTTATCACTTTCATCATTCACTGAGTGCACTGTTCTAAGAGGACTTACTATTTTGGGTGAATTGATATTTTTAGTAGGTGAAAGAACTGTGGAGTTAATATTTTTAGAAAATAAACTTTCCCACCTCATTTTTTAAAAAAAATGGCATTAATGAATTAGGCTCCTCGTAACGATCGGATGCTCCGAATTTTAGTTCAATCTACCCACTAGAATGCCCATAAAATTGAAAAAGAAGATACTAGGGAATCAAAATAGGGTATAATACCATTAAAAAATGAGGGAATAATATGATATGTTGTTAATTTCTTCTTGAAGGAACATAGGATAAAGGAATACTGAAAATTTCTTCCAGTTTCATTCACCGGATTGGGAGATACGATTTTTTCTAGATTTTGAGAATGTCTAGTCATTTTGTAAATATTTTGGTATAGTGTCTAGATAATTTTCAATTTTAATGGAGGTTCATGTGTGTTTTACAATTGTTTTTATGATCTCATGGATAAAAAATGGAGTGAAAATGAGTTGCAATGAATTTTAAAATTTTCCATTAGCACCTCTCACACACGCACAAGGAAGGAAGAAGTAATGACAGTTAAAAACTTAACAATTTTAAGGTTTTTTAAAAATATTGGAATGTGGTGAATTTTTTCCCAACTATCCCAAAGGTTTTGGATATATAGGGTAGAAATTTTTTCCCTCACCTTAGCATGAAAAGTGGTGAGTAATGATTTCCTAGCGGAGGAGAGAGAGAGAAAGCAATTAGTTAAAACCTGGGGGCTAAGCTTGGGTCATATAAAGGACCATGGAAATGGATAGAATGGGGGAAATTTTTTTGTCCCAACTATCCAAAAGGGATGGGATATATGGGGTGGAAAAATATTCCCAATTGTGGGAGTGACAAGTGGAAACTTTTGATTGCACGACAGAGAGAGCTAGAATGAGGTGAGAAAAAGCCTAACTTACATCATGTAGCTTTATCGGGGTCACATAACGGTCCAAAGGGATTAAATGGGATTAAGAAATTTTTTTATCCTGACTATCCCAAAGGATTATGATAGATGGGATAGAAAATTGTGCCACATTTTCATGTTGACATGTGTCCAGCTTTGAAAAATGACAAAGTCCCGAAAGCTTACCTTGAGGAGATCCTTGAAGACAAAGTTTACGGAGCTCCAGGAGGAATTTTTTGGAACTTATATTAAATTGAATCAAAAAAACCTTCTGAAATAAATGGGATGAGTCTCATGATCTAGTTATGCCTACAAAACCATGAAAAAATAGTTTTTTTTAAAACCACAGGCTATGTCTGATGAAAATGGGATGTGGAAAGAAGCTCCTAGATCTTTATTTTTTTTTGAAACCACCATCACTTAGAGAATTGGATTATATTTCCAATGGTATCATGTTTGATCTATAACTCCTTTTGGACCTCCTAGAATCATCTTTTGAATCTCAAACACTATTTTGAACTACAAGCTCCTTCACCTTCAAAAATCCAATTTCACTGAAATTGTCACTAAAGCTTAAAATATTCCATAAAAATTCTGAAGTCTCTTGAAATATTTTATTCTCTACTAAATTTATCAGGGGATGATTTTAGATAGAAAAATTTACCTAAACATCCCTAAATTGTGTTAGTGCAGAAGATCTTTTCGAGAGCTTTCCATCGACTATGAGAACACCACAAATAGACATTGGGAGCTCTAGTTGTGTCCGGTCAAAGTTCAGTCAATGGGAAAGTCAAATCTAGTCAACAAGTCAAGAGTAGACCAATATTACTGTGACACATGGAAAAAAGGTGTTGGTAAAATCAGAGAGGTTTCCACCGCTGGTATTTGATGGTTGTAAAATGATATAGCTTGTGGGAGAAAGAGGCTCAACTTTTGTTACGGAGGGGAGCCCGGACACAGTGAGGACTATGATATTATCTCCAACATGGTGGGTCCTCAAGCCACCATGTGGCTTGCCACCACTTAGCCATAATTACGAATATCATAGTATTATATTGTCAAATTTTATATTACATTGGTAATTATTCACCATGTTACTATGTTATTTCAATTTGTAATGTTTTGAGAATTGACCGAGTTTATTATCCTTGTTGGGGTATTATTTCCACTAGCTCAAAGAGCTTATCACATGTACTTGGCATATAGTTTGGCACATGGCTCATAAAATGGGTGCATTAAACAACCGACCACCACTGGTAAACAGCCAACATATAAATTTGCCAACCCTTATATGCAAGCATCCAAGTGGAAAGGAGTGGAGGCAGGGCAAAGGCCCATGATGGAAAGTTCCATGTGAATGGTGGGAGGATAAGGTTTATTAAAACCTTATCAAAACAATAATGCCACCCCATGTGGGATATAACCCACTTAATTATGCAAGCTTCCCAATATGGGATATAAACCCATCCACAATGCTATGGGCTAGGATATTAATAACCTTTAGATAAATTTTAAGGCATTATTTTAGGGCCCCATTTGGGTATAAATAGGGGACCCCTTGCATTGTAAAAAACACACCGGGAATCTGAAGCTTATTACTTTTTAAGCTTAATTATGGGTTTTGGGAGATATAGTAATAGGATAATTTTAATATAGTTGTGGGAACTATATTAAAATTCTAAAATTACAATAGACAAATATTTTTTATTGGAATATTATATTTTTAGGCAATTGTAGATGAAATATTTGTTATTGGGAGTATCACACTACCCAATAGGCCCATTAAGCCATAGTATTTTTCACTTGTGATGCCTGGAGTATCGACTGGAGTACTGAAGGATGTAAGGAAGCATTGGGAAGGATGATCGAGTTTTGAAGGTGGTTTTGCATCAGGAAGGTGAAGAATGATTCAGCTGATCATTGGAAGTTCTTTAAAGGAATGACCGTACTAATAGGCAAGTGGAAATTCCATTAGGTTTTTATTGTAAGAAATAACATTATACTTACAATTTTTACTAGTGGAATGATTTGATAAGAACTCGGAGACATAGGCTATTGCCGAACTCCGTAATCAATCATTGTGTAATTTTCATTATATTCTTACATTAATTTTAAAATTGATTGCTTAAAAGGAGAAACTTGTCGAAAAATAAAATAAGCCTATAGGGGTCTGAGATCAGATAGATAAAAACTTGATCATTTTCAGATCAAGTTATGTCATAGCTGGTTTTACAGAGTTTGTTTTGTAGAAATGGATTTATACCTCATCTTCTAGTTTCTGGTTTTGCTTGCGTTATTGGGCACCATGGTTCGAGTGATGATGGCTCAGACATTGAGAACATGATCACCAGATTGTGGAGTTACAAAGCCAACTGGTTACTGTTTGATAACATCAATGCCAGTAATAACAACGAATTACAGAGTTGTAGTGAAGCCTAGATGCTCCACTTGGTAAGGTGGCTGAATCAAGTTACCTTTGGAAGTGCCACTTAGAGAGGAAACCTTCACCAGACTTGGTCATGTGTCATCATTGTGGAAAAGTGCATGAAACCAAGTAATGCTTGAAATTGTATTGAGGAAGGAGGCCTAAATGGATGCAAAAGAAGGGTAAGGATATTGCAGGACATAGCACTATCCAAGTCAGTGGCACCATTGGCATGGATGAGCACCAGTGGAATGTCTAGATATTATACTGCGACATGCGAGTGCCTCAAGAAAGTGGATTCTGGTGAGTTACATGAGGTCATATAGTCACTTTGATTTTTTATTGGACTATCGGATTAGGGTACATGACTGACAATTTGGTAAGTGGTGATTAGGACATCCCATGAAACCACTTCCTTGACCCAAGATAGTTGGTACAGAGGATGGTACTTTGCATGGAGTGTCTATTAGTTATTGCATTATGAGCTTCATAGTTGGGTAACAAGTTTCCAACAATATCACTCTTGACATCATCCCTTTGGAGATGGACTAATTGGTATTAGAAAAATTCTACTTGACTTCTCGTCAAATTTATATGAATGATGACAAGAGTGGAGTAGAACTTCACATTAGGCACAACTAGAGGATTGAGTTTGTGATGGGTCATGTTGTTCATCTTGCACAAGGCGAAGAAAGTGATCCTTCAAAGTCATATGTACCCAGGGATCATGTAGATCCTAGTGCAGAGTTGAGTTCACATGTCCATGTTGATCAGCCAGATCCTAAAACTGAGGTCTCATACATTCTAGCAGACCATGAGGATTCATATGCAGAGGAGAGAGAGCCTAAGGATCCACAGGACACCTATTGAGGTATCCTAGATAGACACCGAGGATTCTACATTTGGTAAGGAATCTAAGGTTCAAATAAAGTTTACTTTGTTCAGACTTATTGTATTGGATTTTTTTGTAGCATTATTTATTGATGCTCTCTATTATTAATAAAACCATAAAATTTTGACCTTAGGTAGACTATGTATGAATAAGACCCCGATATGGTCAATTTTTGTATACATCTAACCGATGCAGGACACACTAGTAAATTGACCCAATTCTTGGGCAATGTTTGTACTCTGTTTTATAATTGCATTAGTAAGACCCCTTAGAGGGAACATTATTTTGGTAAATTGCTAATACTGAAGGAGATGCATATGTTTTGGTATTTGTTTTTGCGTTATTTTTCCAATTTCTAAGAGATGAAATCTAGGTCAATCCATGATTGTTGATACAATGGAGAAGAGCAAGTACAAAAGCCACCAGGTAGGAGAAATTTTCATGATACAGTTCTTATCATGTGAAAATTATCATTTCCTATAAATTGGTAACTAAGCTTATTATACCACTTTCACTTAAAAAGGAGCATTTTTTTACAACTAATTTGAACATGATGTATTAGGAAATAATTTCCATTACACTTGTATTTGGAAGATTTTTTTAAAATGACCCTTTTAAGGGCACATAATTAGCTGCTAATGAGCTTGTGAGTACCATTACAACTTGGATACAAGATTTAATTTTCATATAACTAAGCTTGGAGATATGTCAGCCACATGTGCAGACCCCCCAAATTGAGCTCATAGGTATCAGCTCAAAACTTCATTGCATGTGTAAGGCCCTATTAGAATGACACGTGCAACAGAATGGTAGCTGAATCACCATTACATTGACATCAAAGGTTGGAACTTCATTCTACATTTGAAGAGGCAATCATGGGAATATAGCATAATGGTACCTGATATTAGTTTGTCAATAAAAGAATCTCTCAAAGGATTAGCTTGGAATTTCATTCTAATTTGTAAGAGGCATTTTACAAAGACTCTAGAAGAATGGTAGCATTTTTGAACAACTAAATTGGCATTTAAAAACAATCGAAACTTCCTTACTATTGTAGAGGCATTGCGAAAAAAATAGAATGGTACCTAATAGCCATCATTAATAGGAGGATTTGTACCATGTAGAGGATTACAACCATGAGCTTGGGGATAGAGTCACCATTTTTGACCTCATGAGAAATCAACTGGTACACCATTCAGTGTAAGGCATTACGACCATGCATTCGAATGGTAGATGATCATCAAACTTAGCATCATGCGTTAGAGGCTTGAGGTATTGAAAGAGGCTTAGCATCGTGTATTGGAGGCATTGAAGTTTGGAAAGGAGCTCTCAAAAGATTATCTCAGAACTTCATTCTATGTTAAGGCATTCTGGTTGTACATTCAAATGGTAGTTGATCATCATAATTATCATCATGTATTGGAGGCTCAAAGTCTTGAAAGAGGATTAGTATCGTGTATTGGAGGCATTGAAGTATGGAAAGGGATGTGACATCAGGTTGGAACTTCATTTTGTGTAGAGTCTCTTATGACCTTGTAGTAGGATGGTACCTCACAAGTCATTACCCATCACCGACAATCAGATCACTCATAGCTCTAAGTATCATGGAGTTCCTTTGAACCAGTTTGGATATTGTACAGAATCAACTAGGAGCTATGAACTGTGTTATAGAGTCGAAGAAGATCCTTGTTATCAGATATCTGGAAATAAAGCACCGCATTACAGAGGGGTGGAGGTCTTCTTTAGATATCAGAGTGGTACAACGGAAGCATTGAGGGCCCATAACCCATAGGTCTAGGATCAGAAAAAAGTTGTCAAAGTGAGAAGGTTGCAAAGGAAAATACCCAAAGGTTATACTACAGCAGCACTTCCAAGGTGGTAGCAGAGTTTCCAGATTCACGACAGGATGGAAAAATGTTCCAATATAAGCTTTTTGGGACAAAAAGCCTTTCCTATTGGGGAGCTGTGATCAGGGGATCATTTTTTATATCAAAATTTCCCTAAACATCCCTAAATTTTTTCAGTGTAGAAGATATTTTTGAGAGCTTTCCATCGACTATGAGAACGCAACAAACGGACATTGGGAGCTCTAGTTATGTCCAGTCAAAGTTCAGTCAATAGGAAAGTCAAATCTAGTCAACAGGTCAATAGTGGACCAATAACACTGCGACACATGGCAAAAAGGCATTGGAAAAATTAGAGAGGTTTCCACTATTGGTCTTTGATGATCGTAAAATGATATAGCTCATGGGAGCAAGAGGCTCAACTTTTGTTATGGAGGGGAGCCCGACCGCCATGAGGACTATGGTATTATCGCCAACATGGTGGGTCCTCAATCCATCACGTGGCTTGCCCCCACTTAGCCATATGATAAATTTGAATATCATAGTATTAGATGGTCATACAAGGAATTTTATATTACATTCGGTAATTATTCACCATGTTACTATGTTATTTCAATTTGCAATGTTTTGAGAATTGACCGAGTTTATTATCCTTGTTCACTATTATTTCCAATAGATTGGAGAGCTTGTCACACTGAAGGACTTGACATATAGTTCGGCATGTGAATGGTGGGACCCTATATAAATCTTCCAACCCCCATATTACATGCTGAAGACCATGTTGAAGCGGTTCAAAGCTCATGCGTGGAGAAGTCCATGTGAAAGGAGGGGAGACTAAGGTATTAAATACATTAGGCAAAAAAAATTCCACCCAATGTGGGATTTTATCCCATTTATCATGCAACCCAATATGGGATTATAATCCCATCTACATGCTTCGGTTATAATAATAGTCTATAGATAAAATATATAGCATCATTTTAGGGCCCCATTTGGGTATAAATAGGGGACCTCTTGCATTGTAAAAAACACATCGGGACACCGAAGATTATTAGTTTTTAGGATTAATTGTGGGATTTGGGAGATATAGTAATAGGATAATTTTAATATAGTTGTGGGAACTATATTAAAATCCTAAAATTACTATAGGAAAATATTGTTTATTGGCCTATTATTTTTTAGGCAATAGTAGATGAAATATTTGTGATTGGGAGTATCACACTACCCAATAGGCCCATTGAGCCACAATATTTTTCACTTGCGACGCCTGGAGTATCGACTGGAGTGCTGAAGGATGTTGGGAAGCGTTGGGAAGGCCGATCGAGTTCCGAAGGAGGTTGTGCATCAGGAAGGTGAAGAACGATTTGAATGATCATCATAAGTTATTTGAAGGATTGGCGTACTACTAGGCAAGTTAAAATTCCATTAGGTTTTTATTGTAAGAAATAACATTGTACATACAATGTTTACTATTAGAATGGTTCGATAAGAACTTGAAGATGTAGGTTATTTCCAAACTCCGTAATCAATTGTGTGCAATTGTCATTACATTCTTGCATTTATTTTAAATTGATTACTTAAAGGAGGAACTTTTCAGAAAATAAAATAATCCTATAGGGGTCTGAGATTAGGTATATAAAAAATTGATCATTTTCAAAACATTAATACCACTTCTGGATGAATTTGAGCCTTCAAATTTGGGTGCACACCTGTCCCGAGAAGGCTAGAAATATCATTTCTAGGTCTACTTAAGAATCTCCCTTAAGAATCATTATATCAAAAGAACTTGATGAACTTGTTTTCATATTTCAAACTCTTTAGTGAGATTATTGCAACACATATTAGCACTTGGAGGATTGGGATAGCCATGACATAGAGGAAAAACTGATTCAGAGGAGTTCTTGAGAGGGTTTACAAGAAAAACATTTGACACTAGGGTATAGTTATCATGTTTCAACATTGATTTTTTCCTTTGCCAAAACACATGACAAAAAATATATAATATCAGGCCTTGTTTCCATCAAATACATGAGACTTTGAACTAATATTCTAAATAATGTTAGATCCAAAAATGATATATTTTCTTCTTTACTTAAATTTAGACCTACTATACCTGGTGTTGACCCTATCTTGTAATTCAACATGTTAAATATTTTCAAGATGTCATTATCATATTTTTCTTGTGAAATAAAAATTACAGATTCTAATTGTTAAACTTCAATGACTAAAAAATAATGCATGAGACCTAGATGTGTCATCTAAAATTCTTTCTTCATGGATGATTTGAAAGAATATGTAGATAGATCTCAAGTAATGATTAAATCAGCTACATTTAAATACACAATCAAAATATCACCTTGTTCATTTATCTTAATGTAAAAGGTAGGATCACTGTTGCACCTATTGAATCCATTCCAAATCAATCCTAATGTACTATGCTATACAAGCTTTATTTAGTCCATATAGTTATTTTTTCAACCTGTAAACCTTTTCTTCATGACGTTCAACCTCATAACCTTATATCTAATTTATATACACTTCCTCTTCAAGGAATCCATTCAAGAATGTTGATTTAATATCCATATGATATTTAGTCCATTTGTATTTAGTCTCTAATTCCAATATTTTCCTTATTATTTCCAAACGTGCTAACGGAGAAAATGGTTCATCTTCTCTATAGTTTTGTGTAAATCCTCTTGTAACTAAACTTTCTTTATTCTTCTATACTTTTTCATCTGCACTATACTTGATCTTGTAGACCCATTTTACTACTATCACATCCTTTCAATCTGGAAGATCTACACACTCCCGTGTCTGATTATTCTCTATGGAATTTATCTCATTATCCATGGCTTAAGCCCAAATGTCTTCATTCATTGATTCTTCAAAAGAAATTAGATCTGTAACTTGAAAAGGCAATGTAAAAAATAGAAAAGAGTTAGTTGTATCAATGTTATAAATCTCACTAAGAGTCCTTTCTTTCTTCATTGGACTATATGATGATGGGCTTATTTGAGATGAAGTAGGCAATGAGGGAGTTTCTTCTGGTGTTACTTGTGGTTTCTCTTGCATATCTGAACTTGACTGTAATCCTATAGACATCCTAGTTGTGGATGGAGGTGTATCTTGTGCTACAACATGAGGTTTATGTATAGGAATGAAATAAGGTATTGTATGAATGATAAATTTGGTCCTAGCTCTTCATCTTAAATATCATCTCAAGGAATAACTACTGCTATAATTATTATATTTTCTATACTTCCATCCCGTGGCTTGTTTTAAAAAACTGTACATCTCTACTAATTATATTAAATAACTTGGAGGATTTTGTAGTCTCTAAATATCCAAAAAAATACACTTTTCTCATGGATTTTCTAATTTCTTCCCAAGATCATCAGGAGCATGTGCATATGCCACACAACTAAAGATTCTAAAATGAGCAACACCGTGTTTTCTATGAGTCCAATCCTATTGAGGAACCTTGTTTCTAACCATTTTTGTTGGACACCTATTTAAAATGTAAACAATTACTATTACTTCTACCCACTAGTCATTTTGTACATGTTTGGCCTTCATTATACTTTTGGCCATCTCCGTTATGGCTCCATTCTTCCTCTCTGCCACACCATGTTTTTGTGGTGTATACCCGGCACTAAATTACTTTTGGATACCATGGCATTTACAAAAAAATACAAATTCATTGGAAACATACTAACCTCCTCTATATGTCCTCAAAAATTTGATGTAGTGTCCACTTTGCTTCTCCAATAAAGCCTTGAAATTATGAAATATATCAAACACATGATATTTTTATTAAAATTTACACCCATGTCTTCCTAGTATAGTCATCTATGAATTTTATAAAATATGAACAACCTCTTATCGAAGGTGTTTAAATTTGTCCACATAAATCCAAATGAGAAATTTGAAGTGGTGCCTATGCTCTTATTGATTTTCCAAATGGAAAGGTCTCTCTATGTTGATTTCAAAAAATACATCCTTCAAAAACACTCTTTAGTTTTTGTATTAAAGGAAAACCATTTACCATATTTTTCCCGTGTAAAAAATTCAAACCTCCAAACTTAAATGTCCAAACATGAGATGCTAAATCCATGATTGAAATTTCATAACTAAATGAAAAGTTGATTGAACTTCTTTAGCTCTAGACTCAGCTCCAGATGTGGTTCCAAAATGATCTCTGGACAAATTTGTAGTATGAGCTCTGGATTTTGCTCCGGAATGGGATGTGAAATTAGATCCAAACTTATATGTAGTATGAGATCCTGACTTGGGTCTAGACTGGGATATAGTATGAGATCTAGAATTAGTAAAATCTTCCTTAAAGGAAGATCTTGAAAAATTAAAAACATTTGATCTAGGTTTTTTTAATACCGAGTTTTAATCTCAGAGGAAATATTTTATTTCTTATCATCTGCACTTTAGAAATCAACGGATTACTTGGATCTTTATCCACTATCACACCTTCATTTTCTTCAATATAAAATCTATATCCCTCTGTAACAATTAAAAATTTCTCATAATATTATGCTTCAAACATGCAACATAATAAACATCATGTATAATCTTTTACTCCCCCTTTTAGTTATAATTTTGACTTTTCCCTTTGCTTTTACAGACACTATATTATTGTTCCCAAGAATAACATCAATATTAGATAACTCATCCAAACTAGAAAATGAATACAAGTTACCTAACATATGATTGCTACAAATAGAATGCAAATACCAAAGGTCACGTGGAATCTCTTAATAAAGGTTACATTCAATAGGTGATATAGAATGTATTGCTTCAACAATCCTTGTGCATGCAATAAATGTGGATCTTGGTGTAAACCTCCCAACTTGATTTTGATTCTACGTATTCTAATCATACTAATTTTTCCTACATTCATAAGCATAGTTCCCATATTTCTTTCATTAGGGACATCGCACATGAGACTTATCATGTCTCTGACCAAAATATTAATTATGATTGTGATCTTAATTTTTTCCTTTTCCAATTTTATTTGTTGGAATGCTTTTACGTCCACCTTTGGATGGACTTCTTCCTCTGCCTCTAGGAATGAACCTTCTTCTTCCTCTACCACAATTTTAAGGCTGAGATGATAAAGCTTATTCTAAATTTGTATGTGATCTATTCAACCTTTGATCATGATTTATTAAAGATGCATACAATTCATTAATTTAAATCCAACTCAAATACTTAGTTTATTCTATGGATACAACCAAAGGATCAAATTTTGAAGGTAGAAACCTACACATATTTTATATTATTCTTCTGTCATCCAATTTTTCTTCATGTGATTTAATAGAATTTACTAGGCCAAAAACATAAGTAAAGAATGACTTTACATATTCTGATTACTTCATATACATTCTCAAAATATATTTTAAGTAATTGATGTATGACCCTTTTAAATTTCTCCTTACCCTGATATGAAACTTGGAAAGTGTCCCATCCTTCTACTTGAATGGATACTACCACTCTAGGAATAATAATTTCATGAATGGCCTACTGAAATTAGAAGAGGTATTTTAATTACTTTTTCACTATTTCTTTAAGATATCCTTCTCTTCCTATAAGAGTGTAGTATACACTCCTAGATTTTTGGGCTTTATGTACCCATTTTCAAAAATTTCGATCACATCCTACGATCTAAACAACACTTTCATCGTTAGAGACCAATATTCATAATTCTTACATGTGAATTGAGGAGTGTAGAATTGATAAATATGCTTATGATGTCGAAGACATTAAATTGTGGTCAACAAAAAACAAAACAAAAATGCAACATTGATCTATGAATTTATTCAATTACTTCTACTTGCAAAAGCTACAAATTTCTCTCTTACAATCTACACTTTCAATTATTACAATGGCCTTTAATAAAAGAGGGATTTAACTAAAAATAAAATCATGCTAAGATCTAAATTGAGCATATAAAAACAAAACCACAACTTCCTAAAATTTGTGCATGTTGTACATGTAAAATACAATGCTATCTTGTTTTATTTGCTTTATCCTAAAAATAGTAAAACTTTGTAGATAAAATACAAGAAAATAAACTATAGATTTATTTTTTAATAATAGAAGGCACGAGGTTAATTGATTATTTAACATTGATGATAAAAAAGGTGGTTTTTTTTCTGTCAATGTATATACAGTTTAAAAAATATGGTGAATCAGTGCAACATCTCCTTGTTCACCATTTATATGCAAGGAAGGTCTGGTCCTGCCCATTCTTTAGGATATTTCTATATTGAGTCGCCTCGATATCGGTTAAATAAAATTTCTCCTTCTAGCATGCTAGGTTAAATTTTTCCATTCTTTAATTTTCTACTTCTATAAATGTAATTTGGAATATTAAGAAGGAACAAAATAACATAATTTTTGAAGATCACAAAATTGAGTGGAATAAGTGATAGATAAATATAGAGAAATTAATATCTTGAAACATGTCTCTTTCTAAGAAAATATAATTAAATATGTGTTAGGTTAAAGAGAGTTTAATATCTTAGGAAAGTGACATAAGATTATTTTTCCCATGGTGTAGTGATCCATTGTTGCAAAGAAAGAAAAATTGAATTACTCAAAAATTCCACAAAGAAGTGGGTTTGTTGAACTCAATTTTGTTGTTTCTTATTAAAGTGATCCTGATATAAGTAGGGTTGGATGTTTTTTACATTTTATTTTAGAAAGGGATATTATTTCCCCCCACCAAAGATATTAATAATGAGTCAAGATAGATAAAGATTATTTTTTTCCAAGATAGATAAAGATTATTTTTTTCCATGAGGTATTTGGATAAGGGTATTCAATGGTCATTACCAATACCGTTATGAATGGATAGATTCCTAATTAGATGTTTTATTTATAGAACTTCCAGGATTATCCATCTTATCTCTAAGATAGGATAAGAAATCCACTCTGACGAATCATATTCCATACCTTAACTCTTATCTGTACATGTAGGCTTATCTTTTAAGATAAGATAAACCTTATCATTTCACATGGGTTCCACATTTTTAGACTTTTTACAAATAAAATACACAAAATATTTATGACCTCACTCCTTGTCCTTATTACCAATATAATATTTCTAATTCCTAATCATGTAGACCCTACTTCTCTACTTATCCCAACTTTGACATTTTAACATTACCGGACCACTTACGACAAATATTTACTTTGTAAAACATTCCTATTGTACTTTGACTATTACCGTACTCTACATTATTGGCGGCACCGTACTGATGGCACCGTTATCTTCTATCAGACGCTACTACTAATTACACTTAACAACATCCTATTCCTAATACATACATTAATGAAATAGAAATTATGGAGGAAAATTTTAGTGTCGACATCTTCCCCCTTCCTAGCTTCTACTCCGTCCTCGGAGTAGACTATTCTGGTGCTTGAAAAATCTTCAACTTGTCATGGTTGACCCATTTCGTAATGGGAGTGCCATCCAATTCCTCCAGTTGGTACGTACCATTTTCATGCACAGCTGTTATTTTGTAGGGCCCCATCCATTTTGGAAGAAATTTTCTTTGTCTTCTTTTTTTGTATCTGGAATCATATACTAGAACCAAGTCATTCACATGAAATGGAGACTAATGGATCTTTTGATCAAAGTATTCCTTTTGCTTCATTTTCTTCTTAAATGGCATGTATCCTTTGCTAGTTCCGTCATTTCCTCTAGCAAATGAAGATGTACCAACCTTTCTTTTACTGAATCACTTTCATCCATCCTTTCATTTTTCATAACTCTCACAGTGGGAATATCAAACTCAATAGGAAGAACTGGATCAATGCCATAGGTCAACTGAAATGGGGAGTATCTTGTTGCTGACTTTGATGTTGCCCTATATGCCCACAATGCTGCATGAATCCTTTTATCCCACTTATGTACCTGCAAGGCTGCATCTTTTGCTAGAATTTGACACAACACAAAATTTGTTCATTCCACCTGTCCATTTGTGTTTGGCTTGTATATTGTTGCCTTCCTGTGCTTAATAGAAAATTTATTGACTAGGGCTTCTACTACCTCATTAATGAAGTGGCTTCCTTGATCTGTTACAATTTCTAATGGACAACTAAATCTGGTGACAATGAGTTCATATACGAACCTTGTCACCTCATCCATGGAAGTTGTTTTCAATGGCCTAGCTTCAACCCACTTGGTTAAATAATCTGTGGCAACTACAATATACTTATTTTGGCGTGAGGTAGTTGGAAGTGGATCGACAATGTCTATTCCCCACTTTTCAAAGGGACCAAGTGGAAGAATAGGACATAATGGAGCTGATGAAGTCTTACGGTTACCATGTGTTTAACAAATATCACATGTCTTACAATAATTATAACAATCTTTAAAAAGAGTGGGCCAGTGATAACCTGCATCCAAGATCCTTCTTACTATAAGTTGTCTAGAGAAGTGCCCTCCACATGTACCATTGTGGAATTCTTCTAGCAGTTCCTTCCCTTGATCACGTCCAACTACCCTCTTATACTGTCCATTAGGTCCTATTCAAAATAATACTCCATGCAGAATAGAATATGGACGACTGGCTTGAGTAATCTTTCTCTTAGTTTTTGCATTGGCACCATCAGGAAACTTGAAAATTCATTCAGATAATTCCAAATATCTATGTATTCACTAGGGATTGTGTCAAGGGATAACAATGCTGCATCGGGGAAATCATCATCATCACAAGCTAATCCTAAACCATCATAGGCTCGAGAGAGTGCATTTACATTGACATGCTTCTTTCCTGGCCTATCTATAATATCAAATTCAAATTCTTGTAGCAAAATTATCCATCTTGCTATCCTCCATGATGAGTTAGGCTTATTGACAATATATTTTAGAGCTTGATGATCTCTTACAACTATAAATTTCTTCCCTAGCAAGTAATTTCTAAACTTCTTTACAGCAAAAATGATAGCTAGAGCCTCTTTTTCAGTTACAGTATAATTTACCTCAGCACTGCTCATTTGTCTGCTCCCAAAGTAAATTGGATGTTCATTCCCATTTTCATCCTTTTGGCTCAAAGTACTTCCTAGTGCTGCATATGAGGCATCAGTGTACACAATGAATGGCTTGCTCCAATCTGGATTCTTTAAAATAGGTGAAGACACCAGGGCTTCCTTCAGTTGTCCAAAAGCTTCATGTGCCTTATTTCCTGGTTCATAAGTAACATCCTTCTTCAAGAACTGGGTTAGTGGCTGTGCAATCTTTGATAAAATCTTGATGAACCTTCTATAGTAACCCACATGGCCTAAAAATGATCTCAACTTACTTCTATTCATAGGAAATGGTAAATCTTTGATTTTTGAAACTTTATCAGGATCAGTACCAATACCATCTTTGGATACAACATGCCCTAACAAACTACCTTTAGAACAACCAAAGACACACTTTGTAGGGTTTAGTGAGGCTTGCGCTTCATCTAACCTTTAAAATGTTGTCGCCATCTGGTGCAGGTGGTCCAACTTGCTCCCATAGATGCAAAAATCATCCAGAAATACTCTGATGAAGGTCCCAATGTAGGGTTCGAACACCCTATTCATCAAATGCTGGAATGTTGCTAGAGCATTACACAACCCAAAAGGCATAACTCTATAAGAAAAGGTTCCCCAAGGAGTGGTGAACGTGGTCTTCAGCTGATCTTTATCCACTATACGGACTTGGTTGTATCCGCTATATCCATCAGCAAAACTATAACACTCCTGGCCAGCTACTTCGTCCAAGATCTAATATGAGAATGGAAGTGGGTAATGATCCTTCTTTGTTGCCTTATTGAGCTTCCTGTAATCAACACAAATGCGTAGCTTCCCATTCTTTTTTATTGAGATCACAATGGGAGAAACCCATTCTGAATTCTCCACAGCAAATATGAATCCTGCATCAAGCAACTTATCTATTTCTTCTTTTACAGTCTTGGAAAAAGTAGGATTCATTCTATATGGCATTTGTTTTATAAGCTTAGCACCATCTACCAGCTCAATAGAATGTTCTACCCAACTTACTTGACGGAGTTCCTTGTAATCAAAAGTGAATATGTGTATGTACCTTCGAAAGAGCTGGAGGTAGGATTCCTTCTCACTCTCCATCACAACATCACCAATCTTTATTTGTTGGAGACGATCATCAACTTCTTCTTCAGATAATTTTATGGGGTCATGAGTCGGTGTGACTGGAAGGATATCCATGACTGAAACATCAACCTCACTTTCTTCATCTTTAGTGTCCACTTCACTTGTACTAGAGTAATCAAAGGATGTCCAATCATCAGTTTCATCACTTGAATCCAAAGGTTCTACCTTATGATGTCGAGGGATCACGTTTATCTTCACCCTCTCTCTACCACGTCCAAGTGTCATGAAGCCTTCATTCCAGTAGTTTCTTGCATGAACTCTCCTTAGCCATGGTCTTCCTAGCAACATTGGGTACGCAACAGTACTATTTTTCATCACCTAAAAGTCTACCACACATATAACACCCATAACAGATATTGCCACATTTGAAACTACACCTTCTAGTTTAGTTTTTCCCTTATTTAATGACCTTAACATAAGTGTTGAAGGGCGATCAATTTTTAAACCCAACATATTCATTACAGACTCGGTCATTACATTAACTGCAGCACCTCCATCAACTAAGACATCATGAATTGAAATACCATTACATAATACCTCAGCTTGTGGAGCATAGGGATCCGCCTCTGCCTCCAAAACAGGGACCTCAACCTCCTTCCTTCGTCGAGCATTGAGTCCACTTCGCAGCTCCCGCCTCTTCTCAGAAGACATAGCCAAGAGTTAACCATATGTAATATTTGCAGGCCTTTTGGACAGATCTTCCAAGATGGAGTATGGTCCTTGCCCCTGTGAAATCAAAAAATCCTGCACACCCAACTTTCTTCTCCTATGTTTCTTACTAGTTTCTCCTTTCATATTCTTAGGATCATTTCCATCTTGATTATCTTTTTCTTTCTTTCTTTTTGTTACAAACACATCTACTTCATTATTTCTGCTCTTATCTACTACATCAAAAGAATTGACAGGTTCTTTTCCTTTATCATTATCTCCTTTACCAGATGTAGAAGCTCTATCTGGACAATTATACTTATAATGACCCTTTTTATAACAACCATAACATACAACTTCAGAAATATTTATTTTTGGACCTCTATCTCCTCCCTGAGAACTAAATTCTTTTCCTTGAAGAAGATTAATAGTTAACTGACCCATCTTTTTGAGTAGATCTTCATACTCAATAGATGTACTAGGAGAAATATTTGTGCTCACCGAGAGTGGTTGTGGATTCTGGAGCAAAGGTGTTGTGTATGTTCTACTTTAGCAACAATTTCTTTGGGCTCCTCTTCCATGCTTTCTTCTTGCCTTCTTGCAATCTCCTTTGCTTGTTCAATGGTAGCTGGGCGGTCATACTTCACTCGTTGTCTGATCTCTGGCTTCATCCCAAGAATTAAGTGCTTACATAGGAGATTATCCACACCATTCATCAACCCATCCGCTAATCCTTCCTTCCAGATATGGGTGTTGAACTTTCTTGTTAGCTCTAGAACACGAGCATGATAATCTCTTATCTTTTCATTCTCTCCTTCGGTTAGCTTTGTGATATCAATCATGAGATCTGCATATCTCTATTGTTCACCAAATTCTTCAAGAAAACTTTTAGTTAATAAATCCCATGATTTTTTCACATTATCACCTAGTGTTTCAAAACACCTAAGGGCAGAACCATCCAAAAAGGTAGGAAAAAATTCAGTCCATCGTTCCCTTCTTATAAGGCCATTACAAATACAAGATCGTTTAAACTCTTGAATAAAAGAGGAAGCATCTTCATTAGATTGGGCTGAAAAAATAGGAATCTTCCCCATTTTCAAAAGTAACCACAGTGAAATACCAACCCACAAGTACAATCAACAAGACTTATGTGCACAAATAATTGAAATCACTATAATAGAAAATAGAAATGACCACGGTAAACTATGGTAAAACTTGATTTACTGCTGTAAAAACTGACTTTACTATGGTAAACACTATTCACGGTAAAAAGTGAAGTTACTGCGGTAAATACTATTCACGGTAAAAAGTGCCTTTACTATGGTAAATACTATTCACAGCAAAAATTACTTTACCATGGTAACTACTATTCACGGAAAAAATGACTTTACCATAGTAACTACTATGCACAATAAAAACAAGGTTACCCTCCAATTGATTTTTGACTAAGTGGGAATATCTCTCCAGAAAATCCACCAACAAGGAATGGTCCTAGCAACAGAACCAAAATGTCATCACAAATCCGGCACTATGATAATTCTTCACCAGGAACTCCTCGTGCTATGATTATTTACTAATGCACATCCTTTAGTTTGATGGATGTAATCTGGAAACAAAACAACAAACATAACACAAGAATACCATCGACTATGATAAGACGAAATGATGACAAATCTGAAATATCAAAGTAAATTATAATATTAACATGAAATTGTTACAATCTCACCCATGAGGTACTTCAAGTGTTATTGACTTCACTTGCCTTCCACCAATACTATGGGAGAAACTTTACAATTACACCTCTTAATGGCTTCTTCAACACACCTTTAAACTGATGGCTTCCTTTACACACTTCATACAATATTTCTCACTACTTCCTTCTATGCTAAATGAGGGGGGTGGCCTCTTTATTTATAGAAATTCCAGGATTATCCATCTTATCTCTAAGATAGGATAAGAAATCCACTCTGACGAATCATATTCCATACCTTAACTCTTATCTGTACATGTAGGCTTATCTTTCAAGATAAGATAAACCTTATCATTTCACATGGGTTCCACATTTTTGAACTATCGATGACATGATATTTATGTTAAGTGTCCAATTTATTGTTTGATATAGATTTAAGGTTGAGTTATTATTATTTTGGATAAGGGTATTCAATGGTCATTACCAATACCGTTATGAATGGATAGATTCCTAATTAGATGTTGAATAACATTATATCCAAGGACACATGGTTGGAAGATAAGTTTTCTTGAGTTTTATTTCAATTATATTTTTGTTAGACCAAATTAAGCAACATATATGTCAACTAATATAAGAATTGATCATATGTATTTTTCCTCAATATCCAACAATAACTAAAATGATTATTTGGATCTTTATGATATTTTGTAGTAATATGGAACAAGATGTTGTTATTGAAGTTACAGATGATGGATTGCCTCTTTCAGTAGTTGCTACAATTGACTTGTCAGCTAAGGCTTATGAATGCCCTATTTCTGGGAAGCAGTACAGGGAAGAATTCCCTCCTTTGGAGGTGTACCCATTGATGGGGGTTGAGTTGGCTAAAGACGTGGAGAATCTTGATGAAGATTGATTTTTTAATTCTAACTTTAATTTATACTAAAAATAGAGGAAGAGGTGGCTAAGAACGCGGAGGTGAGAAATTGGATGACGAGAACATTTTGAAAAATGAGGATTCATTTATAGAAAGCGTTGGAAACAAAATGTTTAGTTCCTTCCAAAGTGCAAGCTTAAATTTGCATTACTTTTTAAACATGTGCCTCGCTCTGTGATTGACCCCGAATCCATTAATGTCCTTTACTTTTGGGACGGTGGATGTTATAGGGAGTATGTCAATTCGTCTGCTGGAGCTGGTGTTATGGAAGAGGTTGATGATGGGTGAAACATGGTTTTCTCTAAAAAGGATAAACATAAGCACTCTATTCCACCCTTTGATAGAATCAAAAGGAGCAAATATAAATGGTGTCTTTATCTCACGCCCCTTTGATTCTATTTTTTCTATTGTGGTTTCACTGTTGTTGTGTAGTGTTTGCATTGTGGTTGTGTCTCATTTTAGCAATTGGTCTCTTTTGTATTTCTGTGGTACTATGGCCAAATTTCTGTTGTGATTTTTCTAACTTTGTTCTTTATTTTTGTTTTCTTCAACATATTTTGTGTTGCATTTTGGTCTCCGGGTAATTGTTTGGTTGATATAGTCTTGTTTTGTTATTTTAGGCTATGTAATGTTTTATTTGTGATTTGTCCTCCTTATAACTGGGTAGGGTCCCCAGCCAAAAAACCTTTATTGTGAATAAAATTGTTTTTTTAGTACGATGATAAGAGGGGTGAGGTAGGTGGATAAGAATGTAAACTTCTTAGTTTTGGAAGTATTGTTGAATATTAGCTCTCACATAAGAGAGGGGACCTTATTTTGTTGGGTTATTTATTTTGTTCCAATGGATAGAGAAGTAGTCACACTTACAATGATACTTGACATATTTATAATTCCACTCATTTGAGTGAGGTTTTTATTCCATTTATTTTTCATGTATGAAAAATTATTATACATGGAAAATTTAGGTGAGATGCCTCAAATTATTTTGAATAACTCTAGATACGACATAGTTAGTCTGTTAAGGATGCACCAGATCCTTTAGATTGGTAAATGTTTACTCTCACATATACTACAAGTTGCGGAAGTGACTCTGTGAACTATTGATGACATGATATTTATGTTAAGTGTCCAATTTATTGTTTGATATAGATTTAAGGTTGAGTTATTATTATTTTTGGTGCATTTTCATCTTTTAAATGATCATCGCCTTTTTTTCCCACATAATATATTTTTCTTTACATATTTACCATTTTTTGAACCCTCTCTGTAATATTTTTTAGAAATTAATGAATATGATAAGGATCCCCCAAAACTCTTTTAATAATCAAAGAAATTATAATACGTGAACATAATTATAAATTGAAAAAAAGTAATTGAGAACAAAAACTTTAGCAAAATAACATATTATTATAGAACAAATAACAAATATCATGGATATATTAGTATGATCATAATAAGATGACCATTTCATTAGATATTTTTATATAAATAATTACAATAAGCACATCTAAGAATTTCGATAAGTATCATCAACAAGAAACAAGTAAAAAAACATGAGTTCACATGATTAAAAGGTCTTTCCAATATACAATTTTTTGGTATGATTATGCATGACATGAAAAATACCTAACATATAATATGATTATAGTTGAAAATATGATCAATAATTTTTGTTAAGTTCATGGTTATCATGAAAAATTTAATTATATTTTTCTGTGGAATTTTTACTCATTTGATTGTTTAGTCATTAATCAAATGACCTCTACTGATTTTTCAGTATTATAATGAAATATTTCCAGATGTACTTTTTGTATTAATTGCAAGGAAAAGGGGCCAAATTTAGCATACAAGAAATATAAGAATTTGTTTGTAAGAAAAAGGAAGGTGATTATAATTCAACATTTTGGGATTCTCACCCTCTAGCCTCTTTCTGAATTGGAAAAGAGTTAGATTATTTATTTTTGTGGGTTTTTACTTGTATGGTGTTTTTATCACTACATAAATGACATACATTATTATTCATTATTCTAATGATATTAAAATGACAACAAAAACAACACGAGGAATCCAAAATGAAATTGATACCACTAGGAAAATATGTATTATATAATAAGCTAAAAGACAAATAAGGAACATGAAGCATGTAATAAAATCAATGAGGATTCAACACACATGACATAAGAAACAATATGTATACATGACATAATAATTGATAAATAAGAAAGGAAGGATAAATAATTTGTAAGCATGAAATAATCAATAATTAGTTGTTGGTGAAATATTATTTATACACTAATATTAAATTGATTTAGGTTATATTAACTATATTACATGTGTATTTTACACATATATGGGAATGAATATGATAATTGATAAACTAGTGCTAGAAACATTATTTGTTCTTTCCATTAATAAATATTCCTATTAAGTGGACCATAGGTAAAGGGAGTTTTTCTTTTTCCCAATCTATTTATAATCCTGGTCTCATTGTATACTCTAGTGACACATCTCTGGAAATATTTAGGCTCTTGATAGAGTAGGTGATATACTATATGTTAATATGGAGTGATATACAATGATCATTTCCTCATATATTTTTAGTTATTTATGTTCATTTTTGTTTTGGATTGATAATTCTTGGAATGGATCCAAGGGCCAATACAAAAGGAAATATGTTTAAAAAAATATCACAAGATTCAACCAAAGGAAAAACCAAACCATCCCAAAAAATATTTGGGCCACCTGGAATCAACCAAAAAATTGATCCAAAGAAGGACAAAAAGGATACAAAAGTTGAAAGCACAGGAATAACAAAAATTATACATATGTACAAGAAGTAGAAAAACCAAGGATATGATACAAGTGCCATCCCTATTTCTAATATCGAAGCCATATTTTGGATTTTTTAGGTTTCCATTTAGATTATCCCTTTTTTCGTACGCAACACCATCAAGCTGGAATCCTCCATAGCAAAAGAAAATAGGATCATTATTTCCATTACAATGTTGGATTAGACATCTCAATGGTCCATGGTGGCTAGAAGAATTTTTTCCTATATCTCTACCTTAGTTTAATCCTTTGCATTTTTTGGGTTGATTTCCTCTACATTAC
Organism: Taxus chinensis; assembly: GCA_019776745.2. NCBI lineage: Eukaryota > Viridiplantae > Streptophyta > Pinopsida > Cupressales > Taxaceae > Taxus > Taxus chinensis. The sequence continues at coordinate 196,293,601 of CM034150.1, forward strand.
TAGTCCTTTTAAGATCCACACCCTCATCTAAAGGGTCTTCCATATCCACAATTTATTCCTCTAACTCCAACTCCCCAAATAAGGCCACTACTCCACTCACCCCTATGTTTGAGAAGAGTATACCACCACCATGACATTATCCCCACATTCTTACGTTTCAAACAATGAAAATATGAAGTAAGATGAGCAAGAGAAAAAACAACTTCAAAATCTAAAGGGAAACCATTCATATTCAATTAGTTGGTTCAAAATTTGTTCTGAATGTTGAGGACAATTCTATTCGAAAGGGCTTGAGAGGTGTCCATTTATACTAGAACTTGAGAAAACATAGAGTGAGACATGAGCTCTATAACATATTCAACAACAAGAATATTCCACAAATTTATCTCAAAGGACATAAGAATTGTCTCAAACCAAAATTACAAGGAAAGATATGGGAATTTGACCCATACTCGTCTTACTAAAAAATATTCAATTATGGGATTGAATGAGGGGGACTATGGTTTCATGATCATATAATCTCAACAACATGCCCAAAGCTTATTGAGAATGAGATACTTTTCGCTTACACGATAAAGAGGAACTAAAAAAACCCCTGGATTAAGGGTAAATAAAGACTCTTCCACTAATAATAGGATGCCAAAACTTGGAGATCCATTTCACGAAAGGAAGGGAGACCTAGGAAGATACTATATTAAACCTAGAAATGAGACCTAGGTTTGTGTATTCTCTTTCAGTCTATAGGATTTCTTCAATATCCTCATTATTAAATTGGATCGAGGGTGAGGAAAAGGTTGAGAGTAATTTATTAGTAAAAAATGATGTTGGTTTGTTTAAAGAAGCTATTTTTACAAATAGAAGGCATCTCAGACTAGTCCCTATTAAACACAGCAGAGACAATCGAAAACCAAGAAAGGGAAGTAATTGGAAGGAAAGGGATCCTCAAAATCCTTTTCCACTCTAGTATTTCTTAGAAACACATTTGTAGACCGAACATCCTGAGGTGAGTCACATATGGGGCATGACCCAACAATGTATGTGGAAGACTGGAAGAAAAATGTGAGAAGCCAACAAGTCCCTCTCGAGAGCCACCTTGTGCACAAGTAGAACCACAACCACCCCAAAGCTTTGCACATGTGGGAAATCACTTACATTTTCAAAGGGCATGTTTAGGGTTTTTAGAGACATGTTATTTTGATTATTTTTAACATAATATGTTCTTTTGTGTCCGTCTCATGAGTATTACTTTCTAGTTTATGTGGAACTCATAATTCCTCTGTTATCACATGTTTCCATCATGGTATTCATAAGAATCTTAGATTCTACAATGGTATGAAATAATTAAATATTTAAATATATAGTGTAGAGTTATTAATTATTAAATATGAAAACCATGTGTTATGTTTCAATATACACACCATTGGGGTCCTAATTTGAATCTAATATGTCTACAAAAGTAAGGACATACTAGTTTATTTGATAAACTTTCATACACATTATAAGATACATGATAACACATCTAAAGTATGTTTTTAATAAAATTAAAACTATTATTTATGAACCATATTTATATAAAAATTAATATTCCAAAAATATAAAATCTTGTAGATTCTCGTAATTTTTGCACACATTGAAAAGATAATGGTGAACCTAAACTAAGTCTCGTCTATTTCACAAAATAATACTATCTATTCTCTTAGAAATTATATTTATATGTAGTACTAATAACAAGATATATTACTTAAGATAAAATTTAGAATATATTTGATCCAATTTTGAAAAGTTCATTGTAATCTGAATGTTTCCATGTCCTAATATTTCTTGTAAGTTGGAGTTTAGTATTGTGTGCAAGAAGGTCATTTGATATCCAAGCAAAAAGTGAAAGATAAAAAATACATAGAGCACATGAATAAAAATGCATAGAGTTCAAGACTCAAAACACATAGACCACAAGGCTCACAAAGAGTGCAGGATTCATAATGCATAGAGTGGAGGACTCGTAGAACCAGTGCACGACTTGCTATAACTAAAATTGCAGACTTCCAAGTAAAAATCAAAGAGAGGTTTTTGTTCCTATTATTGCTAAGAGGAAAAAAATCTCTCTTTTTTACATGGTAATAATGATTAAGAATATATCATCATTTTTTTAGCATAGGAATCACAAGTCATAGAGCACAAGACTCACATAATCAACACAAGACTTGCTCTAACTAAAATTTCAGAATTCCAAATGAAAATCTGAGAGAGGATTTTGTTCCAATTATTTTTACAAGGAAAAAAATCTATTAGTTTTTACAAAACAATAATTGTTAAGAATATATCAACAGTTTTACAAGTATAGTGCTAATAAGTCATAGAGCGCAGGACTCATAAAATAAACACAAGACTTTCTCTAACTAAAATTACAGAATTTCAAACAAAAATTTGAGAGAATTTTTTGTTCCTCTTATTATTAAAAGGAAAAACCTCTCTCTATTTTTACACAGAAGCTATAATTGGGGAGATATCTTCATTTTAAGTTTCAGCATAATAAGGTTTAAGGAAAGTAAATAAGACAAAAAAATAGGTTTAGTAAATTTGCGATGTCTCCCTCATTTATCAATGAAATTAACAATTTTAATATGTTTTGGAAAGATGAAAACAAGGAGCACAAAACCAATAAATTTTTGAAAATATTCATTAAATTGAATTCATGGTAACGATCAGAAAATAAGGGATGAGAATATGGCAGAACAATTGTCATGTTGAAAGATTAAATCATGCAAGAGCATACTTTGTGATTGGAAAGAAGTAGTTAAGTTTGTGTGGAAGAGAGTTCATTTTAGAGTTGTAATATTTGATTAATTATCTTCCATGGTTGTATCCTTTTCAAGTGGAAGTAGTTTAGTATAAGTGAAAAAAGGAGTTCAATATAGAGTTGTAGTGTTTGATTAAATCTCCTTCAAATTTCTCTCCTTGTCAAGTGGATTAAGAAATAGTTAATTATAGAGTTGTTGTATTTGAATAAATCCCTTCCACATTTATCAAAATATAAAGTGGAATATGAAGTGAAGCCTTTCCCAAGATTATTGGTAGGTAGTTTTATAATCTTGGAGTATTGGCCAAAGGATGGGTTATAAATATCTCTCTAAAGCACTCAATGCAGTAGTGGTAGGAGATGGATGATTTTTGTAAAATCATTTCTGATTAATAAAATCCACAGTTGAAGTTTCTTGGAAACATCTTGTTATTAGTTTTGTTAACCCAACTCTAAGGGAAGAGAAAGGGCCCACTTTTACCCAAGGAGGAGGATGGCTTATTAGTTTTCTTTATAATAGATCATTATTGTTTTACTTAGATTGTTTAAATTTGCATTATGTGTTTTGTTTTGTTTTTTTTGTGAAGTTTCAATTTTATTTTGTTACAGTCATTTATTTGTTTTCATTTTTTTAGATTAGATATTATTTCAATTATTTATTTCAGTTTGTTAGATTAGATTCACTATTAGTTAGTTCCATTCAAATAGTTTTAATTCTAGAGAAAAGAACTCTACGATAATTATTTCCTTTATCCCCTTTGCAAAAATCCTTGGAAATCACCTATTTTTGACATTCTTTGTTATTAAATAGTGAGTAATGCAATGACTCTCATCATTTTTTACGCTGTTTTCGGGGACAAGTGTTAATAGGGATAAGTTTCTAAGTTAATACTAGTGAGAAGAATCTCAGAAGTTCCATTTAAAAATAATTTTTTCTTAATTTTCATAAGATAAAAAAGATTTTTTGTTGTCACAACAAATTACTCTTTTGTCATTAAATTAAGTGGAACAGGAACTTCTTACAAAATCTTAACTTAGAGGATATATTGGTTTAGCAGTGCTTTTAGAAAATAGTTTTAATTTTTTTAAATTTTATTAGTTAAATGTTTGGGCTTAGTGAAATAAATTATAGAAGGTTTCATTACTTCAGACAATATAAAAAATATCCATAGTAAAGTAGGTAACTTTCAAGATATTTGAGTGAATGGAACATGAATCTCTCACAAATCCTTAGTTTAGATTAGAAGTTTATTTATTTCCATAGGATTAGTGATTAATGGAATATTGACAAAAAAACCCCAAAATAATCTTTGCAAGATAATAAATATTACAAGGGAAGATATGCTCATTCATGTCAATGCAGGATTAAATAAACATAAAGACCTAGTTGTTGTAAACCAAGAGATTGCAACACTACAACATACTAGATCTTTTACCATAATTTTTCAACAATATTTTTTGGTTATATAATATTTCAAAAATTACAATTGTGGCATTGGATGTGTAGATAATCCACATTTTGATATATTATTATAGTTTTTCCACAATTCATTATACCATGGATGGTCCACAATTCATAAAACTTATAGATAACCTCCATTTTTTTATTGTACGTTGTCCACATTTCGTGATGTTTGTAACATTTCTACAATTTTTGTTTTTGTTAGTATTCCACAAATTTCACCAGAATGTTGTTTTTCTATATATTCAATATTTGTAGAAATTTTACAATTTAATTTATTGTATCTCTCATCAATATTATATTTGTGGAAATTTCAACATTTTTTCTACAATTGTCCTTACCACATTAAACATATAGGTAGAAGCTACAATTTGATTTCCACAATAATTAATTGTTAAATTATCTTTTAAAAAACATAAAAATATTACTATTAACAACCAATTTGATATTCATTTAAATATTTTTTTACGTGGATTGTCTACATTTAAAACACACACAAATATATAATTTTATTATTAAATGGAAATATATTTTTAGAAAAAAATTATTTTTCATCTTTATATATTAAATAATATATTATAGAGTTCAATGTTTACTATTCATATTATATGATCTAAATAAAACTATTTAACAATCTAAATAATTTTTTCCTCTGTGTATGCACTAATTTGTAATTTCAAAGAAATATTTAACTATTAAAGTAAAATAATAATTTAAAATGTGCTTAATATAATAACAACTTGAAAAAGATAATATCTGGAGAGGAAACATGTTCTATTTATTACAGAAAGTGTACACATCATTATATTTAATCACCCTCTGATTTATATTGTCAAATAAATGTAACATAAATTCAAATAACTCATAATAGTTATTGCCTTTGAATCCTTACATCACTTTCATAAATAAAAAAATCACTCCAATAACTATTGTTATTCAAATCCTCTGAAAGAATTTTATTCATTTGTTACTACATCATCTTTGACATTATCTATATGAATAGTTATATCATCTCCTTCAAAAGTATCATCTCCCTCCAAGCATGGTTAGGATGATTCTTGTATTAATAAGATGAAAGAATTAATTGTGTAAGAAAATCATGTTCATAAAATAAAAAAGATTCTTTCTAATAGTAAATATGGTTACACAAAATAGTTCTTATAAAAAAATAACGTATCACTATTTTCATTTGATTTATTAATTTTTCCCATCTTTTCATTCCTCGTCTTTATAAAACCCTAGAGTAAATAAGTTGTGTCTTACACATCTACAAACTAGTTGCAACTCAATTACACTTTTAAAAATTAGAGGCGGCTAGTGAAAGGAGAAACTTGCTTTAATGATATTATGTGGAGAAACGTTGGATTTATTTCTTTGAATGCCCTCCAAATTGGTCCCTACCCCAATTCTCTTACAATATTTATATTTTCCCTCTTTCTGATGATGATCTTTCCATCCTCTTTTTTGGATCCATGACTTCCTCTTGTTACCTTCCCATGGGTAAAATCCACTATTACAGTCGAGTAAATCTGCATGGAAATGCCAAGTATATGAAGCAAATCCTAATTTGAAATATGTAATGATTTAAAATTAAAATTTCACCTCTTTCCATTTTTTTTTGGTAACCCAGAAGGATAAAAAAATATCTAGTGATCCAGAATATTGAGGAGTGAGGCTCAAACATAAGAAGATTGTTACTAATGAAGCTCATTTGGTATAACATCGATTCCTTGACAAATGCATGTATTATAGGTAAATCGTAAGATTTGAACCTAGACCTCCTTTAATGTCTTACTATTAATTTTGATTGTTAATATTTTAGTTGTATGTTTGTACTTTAAACCATTCCATACATTTTTAAACAACTTTATTGTTGTAACTTATTGTAAATCTTATTATTTTGTTAATAAGATCTGTGATGAATTCCAAAATTAAAAAAAAAAAAAAAAAATTTAACATAAAGTAAAAGAAACATTGGATCCAATATTAAAATATAAATTATTTAAGAATAACTCGATTACACAACTAAAATGTTGAGTCCCTTCCCGAAAAATGTGCGAACTGTCTATTCTGAATCTCTAGGGAAAGTGGACATATTTATTCCAAATGTTGGCGATTGTGGTTGGACAATTGTAAAAAAGAAAAACCAACATACGATTCATCACGCCCTGACCCAGAGTCGAGGCAAAAATAATAATTTATAGTTGATCTCTTGCGGCTTTTAGCTGGGTCTGTTGTTGGATAGCTGCAGTGTTGCTACTATCCATATGTCTTTGTGCTTCTTGCGGCATTTTTTCCATTTCCTTGGTGTTTCATGGTTATTTTTGGCTTCTACACCTTCCTTTTTGTATTCTTCTTGAATCATCTGGCTATTGAGCCTCGTTCTTCTCTGGTGTACTGTCCCCTCCCATTAAAACCTTTTACTCTTAATAAAAAAACTTGACTACACTACTGAATCCAAAAAAATATTATTGAAATATAAATTAATAAGATGATTCCATGGTAAATTCTTACATCATTATGCTTGAAGAAATGGTTGTTCGAAATAGTAACAGCTGTGGAACCAAGCGTGACATCTATGAGACCATCATTGGAATGAGAAATGATACTATGACCAATCTAGAAATATCTGGAAATCATTACAAAAATAACATCGACATCCATGGTAAACACTATGACCATACCACTGGAATCGGACAGGAAAACATTGGCAGGAAGGATGGCCATACAATCATGGACCACCAACCAATGAATAATAACATTTCTCACATTATAGAGGTGCATGCAAGGCCCATTGCCGATGAAAATTCTAGTTCCCCTTCTATCCATCGTCTTGTGTATAGTGGAAAACAAGGGCATCCAAAGCCAAATGTTCATATCCCATGCAAAAACTATCCACATAAGTCGATCATGAGTAACTAAATTATGTACAATCACCATTCATGATAATGTGACTACATAAATAAAAAGAGGTCCATATTGGTCTCGATAAGAGCTCATGACTTGTGAGACATACTGTCCATGTTGGACATCACGTTAGAGACTCCCTCTCTTCATTCTTGGTAGCTCATATTAGCATTTAGAACAATGACTTGAACATGCAAAATGTTGGTTATAATTGTTATCAGACTATCACCAAACCAAGCCAAAAATGGACACATTTATAGTAAAGGATAGTATAAATGGGGTTACCCCTAACATTGTTAATGTTTATATGGAGATATGTATTCCCAAAGCCTCTCTCTTGCAGTGGTGGCCAAATGATGGACATCATAACTTAAAATATGAGATTCCTGGGAAAAACTTCCTATAAAATTGAAAAGAAAATGATGATATTGAAAAATGCACTTGTATAAAAAATAAATTGGAACCATAAGATCATAAATTGCAATTGTAAAGAAGTGATCAATTAAAGTGGGAGATATGAAGAAACTGCTATCATACTCTTAATGTTAATCCTCACAACCTAATCTATGGATTTCCCATTTCCTTTAGGTAGAACTATTTATTCTTATATATGGATCTTAATTCTGCGGCCCAAGCATTTTCCAACTTGGATGCAATCTGCATTACAATACTCCAGCTAGAAATATAGGAGAACTGAATAGATGAATTATTCCGAGTCAAACAGTTCACATGCCAAGTGTCTCATATGCTTGAGCTTGGATGTCATGTGGCAAAAGTATATGAATAACATGTAGATTGATGGGACTTCATAGGCGATGAAATAATGGAGTTCAAATTAATAACAATTGGCACAACATCTATACATTTATTATTTATAAATCAATTAATAATTCTCTTAATAAAATTATTTATATTAATAGGAATATGAAAAACAAGAATTTTAATTATACATTTATTATTTATAAAATAATGGTTATGTTTATAAAATTATTTATAATTATATAAATAATAAAAAATTATATAAAAGAGTTTGCGAGAATCGAATAAGAAACGATGCACCACGAAGTAGTTACACTCAAACGGAATCGTGATAGCTCTAGCATAATCACAAGGATCGATCAACAATGGAATAAATTGCTCAACAGAAATAAATCTTGCACATAGAGGAAAGACAACAGAGTGTCTTGGCATACTCATAAATCAAATGAAAGGGTACATATAGGGTGCTGAGTAACCCTAGTGCATGACACACAAGAAAACCCTAAACCTAACCCATGTGAGATGACCCTCCATATGTGAGTGGAGGACACATAGGATCCCACACACCAACCCCCCCCCCCCCCCTTCATTGAAGCTAGGGTAGAGGCTATGATGAGTCAAACAGAAAAAAAAGACACTCCTAAACAACTAAGAAAGATTTGTCAATGGGGCCCGACAACTAAATGCCTGATAAGGTGCCCATATACAAACAACATATTCCTAGAAGAAGAAGATGAAGAAGAGAAGGACTATATAGCCCAAAGAAGATGAGAAGCTGCATAAGACCTCACCCCAAGAAGAGACCACAAGTGAAGAAACTTCACTTGCATGAAGGGCTTGGTGAATATATCTATAATCTGATCAGCTGTATGAATGTACTGAATGTCGATGATACCATCATGAATAATATCTCGTATGAAGTGCATATGGATCACAATGTGCTTCATCGGCTGATGCCCGACTAGATTTTTGCAAATTTAGATAGTGCTTATGTTATGACAATAGATAATGGTAGGCCTCCGAAAGTGGATGCCAAACTATGTCAGAATACCCTGTAGCCAAACAACCTATGTGGTAACGTTAAATGCTCCTCTGTATTATGCTTTTGTAGAAGATATCGCAATTACATTCTGCTTCTTGCCAGACCAACTAATAGGACCTGAACCAAGAGAAAAACTGTAGCTAGAGGTATACTTTCGATGATCTAAGTCACAGGCCCAATCAAAATCTGTGAACCCAATCAAGTCAGTATCCACCCCTCCATAATAGTGAATGCCATTAGTATAAGTGCCACGAACATAATGAAGGATCCACTTAACTGCTTTCTAATACAGCTCATGTGGCTCTTGCATGAATCTAGACATGATCCCAACAACATAAGATAAATTTGGTTGAGTGTGAGTCAAGTAAATCAAGCTCCCCACCAACTATTGATAAAGGGTACCATCAACCAAGGGAGTAGAGAAATCAGAAACCAACTTAACCCTAGAAAGAAAAGGAGTAGGAGAAGACTTGCAATCAGACATCTGAAAATGAGTAAGAAATTCAAGAGCATACTTAGGTCACGAAATAAAAATTCTCGAGTCAGATTGTGAAATATGGACCCCAAGAAAATAATGAAGCAGACCTAAGTCAGTCATGGAAAACCTGTTGGCCAAGGCGATCTTCACAGAATCAATGATAGAGGAAGAGCTGCATTTGATCAACAAGTCACCAACATAGATAACAAGGATGACTATGGAGTCATCTTTACATAGAATATAAACATTTGAATCAGAGTGACACCTAGTAAACCCTGATGTAAGTAAAAAGAAGTACATCTTGGCATACCAAGCCCGAGGGGCTTTCTTAAGGCCATAAAGATACTTCTTTAACTTACATACGAGGGAGGGATCATGGACATAACCCAGAGGTTGTTCTATGTAGATCTCTTCCTCTAGGTCACCATGAAGGAAGGAACTCTTAACATCTATTTGTTGCGGAAATGGCAAGGGTTAGTCGAATAGAAGACATCTTCGTAACCAAAGAAAAGGTTTCAGTATAATAAACCCTAGCTATCTAGGAGAAACCCTTACCAACTAATCACAATTTAAATTTTTTGATGTCTCCATCAACTCCATACTTTGTTCAGAACACCCACTTAGACCGAATGATTTTTTTTCCTTTCGGAAGAGGGGTGAGATCCTAAGTATCGCTCTTCATGAGAGAGGAATACTCCTCATCCATGGTAGAATGCCACTCAGGAATACCAGAAGCCTCCCAGAAAGACTGTGGATCAGAAGCAAAGGTGAAGAAAGAATTGGGTCTAATGAAATCTGAGCGAGTACATCTCATCTCCGAAGTATCTCCAACTAAATCTTTAGTGCTTTGCAAAGTGTTCCTATCCAAAAGAGGACTAGGAGGATCAGGCTCTGAGTCAAAAGATTCATCACTCAAGTGAGAAGGGACATATTCATTGTCATCACTACTATCAGAATCGGAAGACTCAAAGGTCTGAAGGTCAAGAGGATAAAGAAGGTGAGCATGCTCAACAACATCATCATCTGATGAGTCAGAATCTGAATCAACAAGTTGAAGAACCTCAATAGGTAGATAAGTAGAATTTGAAGAAGACTCATCGAACTTAACACTTCTCTCAATATAAAGCTCATGAGAAGTAGGATTCAACAATCGATATCCCTTCACACCATCAGGATACCCTACAAAGATACAAGGCTTGGATTATGGTTCCAATTCCTTATGTTTCTTCTTGAGAATCCGAGCCATAGCCTTAGATCTGAAGACTTGAAAGTGCTCAACATCAGGCTTGCATCAAAATCAGGCTTCAAAGGGTGTCATCCCTCTTACTACCTTGTGTGGAACACGGTTCTGAATGTAATTAGCACAATTCACTGCTTCAGCCCAATACTGCGGAGGAAGAGACTTTGAGTGAATCATACAAGTGGCCATCTCCTTAAGATTACGGTTCTTTCTTTTTGCGACTCCATTTTATGAAGGGCTATAAACAACTATATGATGCAAGGATATCCTTTCAAAAGTACAAAAATCCATGAACCTATTGTTTACATATTCACCTCCATTTTCGGTTTGAAGAATCTTAATAGACTGTTCTGCTGATTTCTTAGCAAGAGGCTTAAAGTCTTGAAAATGTTCAAAGACTTCAAACTTAAGCTTAATAAAATATACCCATGTATATCGCAAATATTCATCAATGAAGGTGAGCACATAAATATCTCTAGTAAAAGAAGGAGACGGAAATGGACTTGAAATATCGTTGTGATCAAGATTAAAGGGATGAGTATCTCTCCAGGATTTTCCTTTGTCAAAGTTCTTTTCATGATGTTTTCTAAGGGTACAACCCTCACAAATACCCTTAGAAAACTTAACGCGGGGTAACCCATTGACCATTTCGTTTTGGCTCAATTGTTCAAGTTAGCGATAATATAGATGTCCAAAATGCTCATACCATAACTTACTAACCTCATTTGCATAAATGAGCAAGGAAGTTGGCATAGAATCAGAAGTAAAGTGGGAAAAGGTATACAACCGTGAACGGTGATCTACCTTTCCCTCAGCCACTATAGTGTCATCGTTAAGCTCATGAATAATCACCGAGTTAGGACCAAATTCCACTCACATTCCTTCACCAAGGTGAGTAATTTGGTAAACTGATAGGATATTGGTAGAGAGATCAAGAACACTCAACACTTGGTTGAATGTTCCCCCATCCATCTCTACCGATCCACTACCGGAAACTGACACTGTCATGTCATTACCCATCGTGATTTAGGACATACCACAAGGCTCGATGTTGGAGAACTCAACATGCGAAGAATCCATGTGGTGCGAGGCATCAAAATCTATAATCCACGTCGATGAAGGAGCAACTTTGGCTATAAGGGCCTTTCCTTTATTCTTATCAGATTTAGACCCTTTTGCGGTAGAAGACTCGAGCCTTTGGCAGCATTTTTTTGATAGACTCAGGAACACCTATTTGATTTATCTCAGGTAAATGAGCAAGGTGATCAATTTGTTTTCTCATACACATATGCTCTTTATGACCATGCTTCTTGTAATAGGAGCATAAAAATTTGTCTTTCTGTGCTCTAGGCTCAGCAGTCAAAGTGTTCGTGTTAAATTTAGTGTTGGTCTTGGTTTCCTTCTTAGGTTGATCATTTCTTTCTTTCTTCTTTTCAGTCTTCTTTTCCTTACTAGTACTTGCTACAAGGGCATGTGACTTGGACTTGAGAGACCCCATTTGAATGAGTTTGTCCTGTTCTCGAATGAGTTGGGATGAAAAATAGTCAAAGGAGGTCATATTCCAATCCTTTCCCAAGGCAGCTTTTGTATTGTAAAAAAATTGACACAAAAACAGAATATTCAGGACCTAACTTAGAGAGAATCGAAAAGATCAGTTGAGAATATTTCTTCTCTACTTGACATTCCTTTAACAACAATCTAGTGTGGACAAACTTAGAGAAGAATTCTTGTAGGTTTTCAAAATCACTAGGATTTAACCCTAGTAGTTCATTTTCCAACTCATGTGCTCTCATGTCATCTTGTTATCCAAATATTCCATCTAACATTTTCCACACAAAAGTAGGTGTTTCAGACTGACTTAATGTGGAAGAGAAAGTCAGGAGAAACAGACATGCAAAGAAGACCTAAAGCTTGATCACTACGATTTAACCACTTAGATTTTTCAGGGTCGTCATCTGGTTCAGTCTCAGTTCCCATGGTGATGCAGAATAACCCTTTACCCCTTAATTTCATAATAATTTTTGATCTCCATTCGAATAAGTTGAACGGCGTAAGAAAAGGAATTGAAATTTCATCCATAGTGAAGAGAGAGAGAAGGAATGCAGAAAAGAAACACAAGAATCACAACCACCCAGGACAATATAATAACCCCTTGCTTTCGGCACTTTATAGTTTAGTGCATTAAATACAATCAGGTCCAAGCGTGCATCTTGAAATAGTTAGTAACTCATCTTGCAATCAACGTAATAACGCGTAAGGGAGGAAACCAAAATTGTGTTTCGTGGAGCATAGCAAAGTGACACCGTAGACAAGCACAACTTACAAAAACTAGGAATGAGGTGAAATCAAATCCTAGTTGTGAGAAAGAGTGTCTCACGTTGCAATGGATACCCCCTTGCTGCAAACTGTGGCGGATGCACTCACTAGTCGCAAGTAATAATAAGGGTAAATACAAGTTTTAGATGAACTCAAGATAAGTCCCGATGATCTTCAGAACGCCAGAAAAGTGCTCGGAAGGTAAATAGGTGCTCAGAGTGTCACTGCACACTTGAGAACATGATTAGTAATAAAAATCGACACTAATGCCTAAAAATTACCATTTTGAAACGTCCAATTTAGCTAATTTTAAAGCTGTGGGAGTTTTAAAAAATGATAATTAACATTAATTTAAAAGGCGATTTAAATTATTACTAATCGTAAAAGATAAATAAATTAGATTTGTAATTAATAAAACTAGATCTAGTTAAAATTAAATCCTAATTAACTATTTAAATATATTTCCCTTTTTAAAGAAATCAAATTTAAATTGTTTCCCACTACAATTTGAAAAACTTACCGTTATTCCTTAAATAATTCTAACTGCCCACTTTAAAAAATCCACCAAAAGATTTAAAAAACTTACCATGAATAAATGTTAACAAACTTACGATTGTTTGAAAACATGAGTCGTAAAAGATAAATAAATTAGATTTGTAATTAATAAAACTAGATTTAATATAATTAAATCTAATTAATTTCTATTAATAAATAAATACTAATTAATATCTAGTTAAAATTAAATCCTAATTAACTATTTAAATATATTTCCCTTTTTAAAGAAATCAAATTTAAATTGTTTCCCACTACAATTTGAAAAACTTACCGTTATTCCTTAAATAATTCTAACTGCCCACTTTAAAAAATCCACCAAAAGATTTAAAAAACTTACCATGAATAAATGTTAACAAACTTACGGTTGTTTGAAAACCTGAGTTGGAGGGAGACCGTGGGAGGATCCCGAGTTGGGCTTGGCAGTTGAGGGAAAAGCGAGGATCCTGGCGTGGATCGCGGTTTGAAGCTGTTGGAGAGTGGGCTGAGGTGTAGATGGGCTCAGGGCTCGGGGCATGCGCAGGGAGCAGGTGACCTGATACGCGGTCGGGAATGAAGCCTGAGGTGGGAGAGCAAGCTCTTAGGGGAGAGCGAGGCAAGGAAGCCATAGGTGATTCATGGTTGAGGGAAGGACACAACGAGGGAGACTTCATAGGTGGGAAATGCAGGGAAGTCGACTTGAAGTAGGCCAGAGGAGCACGAGCTTGATGCAGAGCAAGGCAAGGAAGCTACGTGGAGGAGAATACACTCACCCGTGTAGAAAACAACTCAGGAAAAACACAAGCTAGTAAACAACTTGGTCAATACAACACACCAGAAAAAATGAGCTAATCGCACAAGGCAGACACGAGGTAACTTGGCCAAGCGGGGCTATGAAGGAGCTCATGGACAAAGAAAAACAACTCGCCAGGGGTTGTAGCTTGGTCAGATAGATCGAAGGAGGTGTAGAAGGAGCTTGGTGGTGAGCACAAAACTGAGCACAAAACCACCAAACACTAAAATTTGAACCTCCAAGCTACAAATGAAAAACTTGTATTATGCAAAAAGACATGCAAAAAACACAGAGAAACAAGAAAAAACTAGAGATCTAAAAAAAATTCACTTCCAGTTTAATAAATTTGATTAAAAAACCAAAAAAAATAACCTCTGTTTTTAACTGATCTACTAAATTTATCCAGAGCTAGCTAAATGTAGCTGTAAAACCCCTGAAAAACTCAAGGAGATCTGCACATGCACGAAGAACACAACAAAACCAAAACTTTCCAAGAACAATTTGTTAAGAACGTTAGGAAATGAAATTCCAAAATCTAATGATCGAAAAAAATTGCACAAGGAGTAAAAAAATAACGAAACCAAAAGTAATCGCAACTCAGATGACAAATGCACATTTACCCGATCATCGGTCTGATACCATGAAAGAGTTTACGAGAATCGAATTGGAAACGATGCACCACGAAGTAGTTGCACTCAAATGGAATCGTGATAGCTCCAGCGTAATCACAAGGATCAATCAACAATGGAAGAACTTGCTCAACAGAAATAAACCTTGCACATAGAGGAAAGACAACGGAGTTTCTTGGCATACTCATAAATCAGAAATGAAAGGGTACATATAGGGTGCTGAGTAACCCTAGTGCATGAAACACAAGCAAACCCTAAACCTCACCCTAAACCTAACCCATGTGAGATGACCCTCCATATGTGAGTAGAGGACACATAAGATCCCACACACCAACAACATATATACATTTATTATTTATAAATCAATTAATAATTCTCTTAATAACATTATTTATATTAATAGGAGCAAGAAAAACAAGAATTTTAATAATACATTTATTATTTATAAAAGAATGGGTTATGTTTATTAAATTATTTATAATTACATAAATAATAAATAATTATTATAAAGATAAAAATATATTATTCTTCTTAACATATAGTAGAATAAACATATTTTAATATAGTTAGATTTCCATAATATTTTAACTATTAGAAAATTTAAAATATGAATATATATATATATATATATATTTAATTTTCTATAAAAAATTTAAAATATGAATATATATATAATAACGCGGTATTTAAAAATTACTTAATATTGAATTTTAGTATTAATATAATTTTACGATCAATTTTAGTTCTATTTTCTAAAAATTATGGAATTTCTATGAAGAATGGTTAGATATGTGATTTTTTTTACCAATTATTATCACTATATGTAAATTTTATAATATCCACAATACTTAGAAATGACCAAACAAAATTTTCATAGAGATGCTACAAGTATTCTACAATTCTTCTAAATTGTGGAAACATTGTGGAATAATTGTGGTAAAATGGGCTTGCTTGTTGTAGTGTGAGCCTCAAATCTATGATCGAAGACCTATACATATGAATAAAAATGCCTACCAAGTTTTTTGTTACAGAAATGAAACAGAAGACATCGTATTGAATGATTCGGCTAAAGAAAAAGAGATTTCAAATAAAACAAAAGAGATTTATTATTTGAAAGTGAAATTTTGATCGAGATTTCTCCCCGATGGCAAAGCGCTCGAGCTCTAGTGTAAAGTGCTTGATCCCTAATCGTGAGGGTAATGGCGGTTGTGATTCCCATCAGTCAGGAGGCACGGCTAGGTAGAAAACCCCAATACTCCAAAGATCTCCCCCTTCTTAAAATCAGAGGAAAGAAGGCTCGCCCAATGGTGGCTCTAGTAAAGACGTTTCTTCTCTCAGCGGCGGCTAGAGATCTTCTCTGGATGGGAGTGGAAATGGAGATTGGGAAGGTTTATCCTAGATTGGATTGGCCATGGGTTCTTTTGGTGGCAAGATTAACTCTATTACATAACAAAAACATGGATCTTTATCCTTTGAAGAACTCTGGGAATCCTAGTAGATGAGGCAATATTGGCTCTGTTACATCACAAAACATGGATCTTTCTCCTCTGAAGAACTCTATGAACCCTAGTAGCAATGGCATTGGCTTCAGATCTGGTCATAGTGGTCAAGGAGATGAAAACTCCAACCCAAACATACCAGAGAAAACCAACAATAGCCAAGGGAACATCAAATATTTTGTTGCGATGGTTAGGCGGAGAGCTGGTGGTTGTTGGGGTTACCACACTAGTTGTATAGATATTATATCAAATCTAAGCATACATACAAATAAAAGTGGATATTCTACTAGAATAAATACATAAAACAAGCGATATAAATCAACACCAGATTTAATGTGGTTCACCCAGTGTGGGCTACGTCCACCAAGAAACAAACCAATGTATTATCCAACGCTTTAACAAGATATACAATTGAATATTTACAATCTTCCACACCTCTCAGATGTACAATACTTTCTTTTTCTCAAGCTTTTGCATCTTCTCCAAGAATTTTCTCTCTCACAATTATTCTCACAATAATCAACTTTTCCAAGTTCTTCTTAATTCTTACTTCTAAACCCTAGCTTTCATGCTTATATAGGCATACACAAACTTAGGGCACTTAGCCATATAATTACAATCAATAGATATATTTTAATACTAAAAATAGATCTAATTATCGAGACTTAAATAAAACACTCCCACACAGGTAACCGATGCCGGTTAGCCCTAACCGATGACAGTTCCTCCTTATGTGAGTGATGTCGGTCACTCCATAACCGATGTTGGTTACTGCGTTTTCCAGCAAGTTTCATATTACATGCTAATCTAAAGTAATTGAGCTCCACAACTCAATAATATGTAACTTGGAGATTAATTACTGCATTATACCTGTACAACGTCATTCTTGGATCCTTCCTTAGCTTTGTTTCTCTCTTCAAGTCTCAAACTCGAAGACCAACAGAAGTGGAGTGTAGCTCCAAATTCTCCTTTGCTAATGGATTCTTTAGCATATCCACAGGGTTTTCACTCGTATGATTCTTTTCCAAATTCAACTTCCCATCCTCCAATACCTACCATATCAAGTGATACCTCAACTAAATGTGTTTCGTTCTTGAATGAAACATTGAGTTACTTGCCAAATGAATTTCACTCTGACTATCACTAAACATTTTGCAATCATCTTTCTCCTTTCCCAAATCTTTCACGAACCTAATCATCCATATCATCTCCTTGCAAGCCTCTGTAACTGTAACATACTCTACATCTATAATAGACAAAGCCACAACCTTCTACAATCTTGAAATCCACCTAACGGTTGTTCCACCTACTATGAAAATATATCCAGTAGTACTCCTTCTACCATCTAGATCTCCAATCATATCCGAATCAACATAGCCACATAATGAAATATCCAAATCTCCATATCATAACTACATACTAGATTATCCCTTTTAAATCCTTGAGTATCCATTGGATTTCTTTCCAATGCTCTTTACTTGGATTATCCATATATCTACTCATAACTCCCACTACCTATGCAATGTCTGGTCTGGTACAAACCATAGCATACATGAGACTCCCAATTACTGAAGCATATGGCACTCATGTCATTTATTTTTCTCAATTTGAAGTGTTCAGCCATAGGTGTACTAACAAGTTTTTCATTCTGCATCTTGAACCTTTCTAACACCCTGTAGATATAATCCTCATGAGACAAATACAATTTCTTGTTCTTCCTGTCTCTGTATATTTGCATGCCAAGGATATATTTTGTATCTCCTAAATCCTTCATAGAAAATGTGTGAGCTAGATTTCCCTTAAGATCACCAATGTCCTGCATACTAGATCATGCAATAATTATATCATCCACATACAATAACAAAATAATATAGCTCCCATTTTCAAGCTTCTTGAAATAAACACATTGGTCAGATTCACATCTCAAGTAACCATGCTCATGCATTAAACTATAAAACCTCATGTACCATTTCCTTGGAGCTTTCTTGAACCTATATAGGTTCTTTTTCAATCTGCACACTAATTTATCCTTACCCTTGACTTCATACCCAAGTAGCTGCTGCATATAAATCTCTTCATCTAAATCACCATGAAGAAAAGTCATATTAACATCTAATTGATCTAAATGTAAATCATGTATTGCAACTAAACTTAATAGAGTACAAATAGAAGTCATTTTTGCAACTAGAGAAAATATTTCACTAAAGTCAATACCAGGTTTCTATGCAAATCCCTTTACTACAAGCCTTGCCTTGTACCTTTTCTTTCCACCCTCTTCTTCCTTGATCCTGTAAGCCCACTTATTCAGCAATGTCCTCTTACCTACTTGCAACTTTACCAAATCCCAAGTATGGTTCTATTCCAAGGAGTCCATCTCCTCATCCATGCCATGCTCCCACTACACATGGTTCTCATCCTACATTGCTTCTTCAAAAATCTCTCATTCACCATTATCAGTTAATAAAAAATAAAATAGAGAAGGCGTAAATATTTATGAAGGTTTACTTACCCTTTGTGACCTTCTCACAAGAGTTTGGGGTGCCATACGCTCATTTTGGACCTCCTGGACATTTGTATCCAAATCTGTCAGTGACCGATGTCGGTCACCTATAACCAACGTCAGTTTTGATAGCTGATGTTGGTTCTTATCTTTTGTTACCGATAATAGTTCTGCTAACTAATGTCGATTTGGGGTCAACTGACACCATTTACTATGTAACCCTATCGGTATTAATTTTAAATCTGAGAGTTCATTTTCATTCAAAAACCTCTTAACTGGTTCGTCCTTAGGTACCAAAATTTGATCCCTGTACATTTGCATTTCATTCCATTCAATTTCACGACTCCTAATAATTTTATAATTTTCTAAATCCCAAAAACAGAATCCGAAATCACCAGATCCATAACCAATGAAAGTGCATCTCTTGGATTTTACATCCAACTTTTTCCTATTTTCCTTATCAATATGCACAAAATCTTCTGAACCAAAAAATTTAAGAAAAGAAATATCTACCTCTTTTCCGGTTCAAGCTTCCTCTGGTATTCCTCCATCTAATGAAATTGAAGGCCCATGGTTGATCAAATGAATTGTTGTATCAACTTCTTCTGCTCAAAACTGCAAGGGAAATCCAGAATGTATCCTCATACTTCTAGCATGTTCCATGATTGTTCTGCTCATTATTTCAGCAAAACCATTCTCCTATGGTGTTATTGGAACCCTTCTGTCTCTATTTATCCCATTCACTGAACAATAATCATTAAAAGTCTTGCTATATTTTTCACCACCATTGTCAGATCTAAGAAACTTTAACTTTGAATTTGATTCATTCTCAACAAGGTCTTTCCATCTTTTAAAATTTTCAAAAACATCATATTTATGTTTAATACAATAAACCCATACCTTTCTTGTAACATCATCAATGAAAGTAACATAATATTGGGATCCTCCATGAGAATCTTCCTGAGCTAGTCCCCACACATCTGAGTGTACAAGATCTAATTTATGCTCCTTCTTAGTTTCCCCAAATTTGAGAAATATCAGTCTTTTTTACTTTCCAATGACATAATGCTCACAGAAATCAAGATCTAAATATTTCAAATCTGATAACTTACCCTTACCCTTTAAGATATACATTCCTTTTTGACTCATATGGCCCAGCCGATTATGCCACATGCATGCATATGAATCTAAATTAGATAATACAGAAAAATAATAAGTAACACAGGTAGATAAATATAATGTTTCCTACCTTCTTACCTCTTGCCACAACAAAGACAACCTTGGTGACTTTCCAAGAGTCTCCTGGAAATTTCAACATGCAACCAACTTGACCTAGTTTCCTTGCAGAATTAAGATTCCTCCCAAGTCTTGGCACAAGCCTCACATCTTTCAATACCCATGTATTTCTATTTTGTAATTTTATATTAACTTCCCCTTTACAAGTAATACTACAAGGTTCATCATCACCCAAATAAACATGTCCAAAATTTCCCTGGACATAATTTTTGAAATAACCCTTATTAGGGGTTACATGGAAAGAAGCTCCTGAATCTAAAACCCATGATTCAATTCTATTATCTAAAGAAATAATAAGAGTATCTTGCATTACCTCTGTTGCATCAAGATTTGCTTCTTTACCTTTTTCTTGTTGTTGGTTCTCTTTATCCTTTGACCAACAATCTTTCTTTGCATGTCTTTTATTTCCACATTTCTAATAGGTAATTCCCTTACCTCTAGATTTAGATTTGATATTCCTTGAATTTTATTTCTCATTACCCTTACGCTTGGATCTCTCCTTCTACTCGCCCCTTCTTTCTACATTCAAATAATTCCCAGATGACGATTCCTCTGTACTATTCATGCAAATTTCTTCATTCAAGATTATTCTAACCACATCATCAAAATTCAAAATATTATTTGCAAATGTTGTATTACTAATAGCCATTACCAAGTTATCTCAACTATCAGAAAAAAAATATAAGAATACAAGTTCTTTCACTTCATCATCAAACAATATATCAACTAATTTTAACTGATTTACAATAGATCTGAAAAACATTCAAATGACTAGATGCAAATCCACCTTTATGCATCTCAGAACTAAATAATTTCTTCATCAAATAAAATTTATTTGAAGCACTAATTTTTTCAAATAAATTAGCCATATATTTTACTAACCCTACCGTAGAAGTTGCTTTTGTAATATTGAAAGCCACAAATGCTGTCAGGCTTAATGTTATAGATCTCAAAGCCTTTCTGTCAAGAATATTCCATTCTTCATCAGTCATCTTCATAGGTCTGGACTTCTCATCCAATGGTAATAAAAAATTTCTTTGTTACAGATAATCCTCAATATGCATCTTCCATAATTGATAATTTCAACCGTGAAACTTCTCTACCTTATATTTTTTTTCTTATGCCATTGTTGTAGCTCCCACTTAATTAGAAAACCCTATATGAGTAAATTTTTCAACACAAAAAACCCTCAAACAAATCTTTGATACCATTTGTTGGGGTTAGCACACCTGTTTTAAAAATAATATATCAGAACCAAGAATACATGTAAATAAAAGTGGATATTCTACTATAAGAAATACAAAAAACAAGAGATATAAATCAACACTAGATTTAATGTGTTCCACCAAGTGTGGGCTAGGTCTACCAAGAAACAAGCCAATCTAATATCCAAATCTTTGACAAGATATAGAACTAAAGATTTACAATCTTCCACACCTCTCAGATGTAAAATACTTTATTTCTCTCAATATTTTGCATCTTCTCCAAGAATTCTCTCTCTCACAATTATTCTCACAATAATCATCAAATTTTTCAAGTTCTTCTTAATTCTTACTTCTAAACCCTATATTTCATGCTTATATAGGTGTATAAAAACTTAGGGCACTTAGCCATGTAATTAAAATCAATAGATCTACTTTAATACTAAAAATAGATCTAATTCCCGAGAGTTAAATAAAACACTCCCGCATAGGTAACCGACGCCGGTTATCCCTAACCGATGACGGTTCCTACTTTCCTAACCGATGTTGATACCTACATAACTGATGTTGGTTATTGTGTTTTCCAGAAAATTTCATATTGCATGTTAATCCGAAGTAATTGAGCTCCACAACTTAATAATATGCCACTTGGAGATTAATTACTACATCATACATGTACAACGTCATTCTTGGACCCTTCCTTAGCTACATTTGGGTTGTAGGATTGTTATGGTTATACTAAGAAACTGTTTTTGATGTGAAGTTATTGTCTACTTGTTGTTTTCTAGTTGTAGGGTTGTTGTTTTTGGATTTAATTTTGGTAGTATTTTCTACCTTTAGGATGATTTTTTTATCTGGATTTTGATCTCTTTTTGAAGTGTTGAATCTGTAATATCTAGTTATCAAGCCATTTTGTACAAGGGTATAGTCCCTTTGTAAAAACTATTTTCCTATAATAAAAAAAGGTTGCATGCATTGATTTTACTGTAGTAACTTATGGTTTTTTTTAAACATGAAACTGTCAGTTTTCTTTTAACTCTGTGATAAAAATCACTAGCAGAGCTATCGAAGATAGAAAATATTTTCCAAAAGAATTTTTTTTTGCAGAACAAAGAGATCTTGATCGCGGGTTCTTACCATCATGCATGTAGCTAAGGATGTGGATAAAAATTACTACATGGATGTGTTATATCGAAATCACAACACCCCTGATTACTCGCAAGTGAATGGTTGAGGTAGTCAGTGTGATTCGTCAAACATGGAGTTATCCCAAAGTGTGGGACTTTGCAATTGGGATAACCCTCTGGATGAAGGTCGGTTCCTATTCCTCTATTCTGATGCACACATTCAAATTGTAGAGGATCTACTCCAAAATCTACTCTATCTTGCCAAGGAGACACGGTTAAGAATATTACAAGAAATTAAACCTAAAATACGAGAGGTGATGCACCAAAAGGAATGTTGAACACCTACTTTGCATGGAGATGGAACCCACAACTAGAATAAGGAGGATTAAAACACAGCACAGATCAATCCACTGTTCAGAATCCACTAACCATTAAATAAAAATCATTAAACATGTAATACAATAACCATGCATAGATAAAAAAGATTGCAATGAGAGATAAGATGAAAGAAATAAACACAAGAGAGGGTTGATTCATCCACATAATTATATTATTTCTCCATAGATTTGATATAGGGCATTACAATGGCCAAGAGGCACAAATTTGCATCACAACTTGAATGAGAGGTTTAAAACTCCACAAATTCACTTACATACAAGAGAAGAAGGGAGGGTGCAAAGTAAAATTATCCAACATTAGAACAATTCCCATCCTTACAATATATAGGAAGAATGAGAGAAGGGAGAGATATAAGAAACTCAAAATCTTGCTCCAACCACCCTAGAATGCATTAAAATCTCCTACAATCCACTGCAAAACCCATACCTCCATGTACTATGCCTTTTTAGGAAAGAAATGAAGCCCATACCTTCATCATTTGGGTGGGTGAGGAATTTGGAAACACCCCTTAAAATGGTGGACTGTATTTATTCATTTTGAAATACTTAGTCTCACTTAAATTAAGATAACCAATCATAGTTGTTTACATGATGCAGAGAGATTTCCAAAAATTTCTTTCTCTTGCAAATCAAATCTTTTAGTAAAAATTTATGGCCATTTGAAGATTGGGGTGTCATAGTACATTAAATACGAGTGGTTGGCTATGTTTCTTCAGACTCTAAAAAACATTGCAACCTCCAAAATCAGAAATTTTGGACTTTCAGACATTTTGACTTTGGAGGTTGATGTTACTATTCATTTGGATGGGTAAGTGAAACCTAAAAAACTCTAAAAGTACAAAGTCTGAAATTTCAGATATTCAAAATTCAGAACTTCAAACCTTTCCATTTCAGAGATCGAGTTAGTGTTCATCCGCTTGAGTCAACAAATACCTCTGAAACTCTAAAATTCTGAAGTCTGAAATTTTAGACATTCGGATTTCAGAATTCAAGTTATGACTTTCACGCTTTTTTCCACCCAATCCTCGAATTTGACCCTAGCCCACCTCCAAATAGGACTAAAAATAAAAATATGCATTGAAATCAACAACATACATGAGGAAACACATGAATTTAAGTGTGTGGGAGTGATGAGAGAAAACTAAGTCTCATCTATTACATAAAAATAATACTATTCCTTCTCTTAGAAAGTGGATTTAGATGTAGTCTTAGGAACTAGATATCTTATTTAAGATAAAATGTAGAATATATTTGATCTATCTTTAAAATGTTCATTGCAATTAGAATGTTTCCATTTCCTAATATTTTTGTAAGTTGGATTTCAATATTGTGTGTAATCAGGTCATTCAATATCTAGAATGTAGTGCAACAAGTGCAAGCTAAATAATGCATAGTGGTGTCCCCAAAATTTCACCCTGAAATCTAGGACTATCCCTTTTTAAAAAAATCATTCTTTTCAAAGTAACTTGTTGTTTTGTGTTTATTTTTCCTGCAATTGTTTGCATTGTTCTAAGGTATCCCTAGAGTGTCATAAAATCCAAATTCCCCAAGTACCCACATGTTAAAACTCACTTAATCCCTTCGCCAGGTTTTGTCTTAGAGAATTTTATTTATTTATTTATTAAATAAATAAAATTATTTTAAAAACAGATTGAGCTAAAATTGAAGGATTTAGGTTATATAAAGCACTTCACCCCATCATTATTACCATAGATCAGTCACTCGGGGGGAAGAATATTTGCAGATAAGCTAATTGGAGAAATTTTCGAGCAATTACATGAATCTTCTTTTATTTTGTTTTATTTCTTTTTTTCAGTGTTTTGGTTTGTTTTCTCCGGAAATTTTTGTATCCTATTCATTTTTCCTACCAGATCTTTCCCTAGGCCTAGGGTTTTGAAAATATATCCATTATTTTTAATTACTAATCTTTCTACAAGCGATCAGAGCTCGGGATTCTTTTAGAAAATTTCAAGAATTTGCTTGGTCCAAAAAGGTGCAAAAATGGATTGTATGAAAATAAGAAAAATATTGTCATCAATGCTTAGATCTTGAGAAAATATGCACTTTTATAGAAAATGACACTTGAAATAGAGCCACGGAATGAAATTTATGGCACATGCAAGTTTTTGCTACTACATCTTCTCAAATCCTTTCCAAAAATGACAAATTTTATTCTATACTTGTGTTTTCTTCACCAAAAATCGAAAAAAAGGAAATAAATGTTGTATTCATGTTAGTCGTAATTTTCAAGGCTTCCTTCCACGTACGATTTCCACGCTGCCTTACGTGATGAATTTTCATGCAAATTTTAATATAGAAGTCACCATGCAAGTTGCACTTTTTGGAACGAAGGGTTTAAGCTTTTAGTGGGAATTTTGGTAGTGGCAGGCAGGCATAAATTTCTTACTTGCATTGCAGGGTAAAAATTCTCATTATAAAATAAAAATAAATTAAAGCATCGATGGGAATTTATTTCCTGCCTAGCAGGGTAACTTTTCCCATCAAAGAGGTTTATTCACCTATGCAAGTCACATTGTTTCAAAGAAAGCTATTTTCCATACAAGTCACACTTTTTGGGAGATGATTTAAGCTTCCAATGGGAATTTTGGTAGTGACAGGAAGGCGAGAATTTCTTACCTGCCTTGCAGGGTGAAAATTCCCATGATGGAAGAAAAATTACTTAAGTGGAAGATGGTATTTTTGGAGCTACAGTGCAGAGTGGAAATTCTCATTTCTTTGACTTCCTATTTTTAGAAACTTCGCTTGCCAAAAAGTGTGACCCACCTTGGCATTAATACATGTAATTAATGATATTTATTAAAGGGATTTCTAGCTAAGTTTGGCACCATAAATAGGAAGAAACTCTATGCAAGTGGATGAGGTAAAGAGAAGTCAAGGATGCATGCTAAAAATAAATAAAATAAATTCATCAAAAAGTAATCAGAAGCATGCAGACTTGGGCACCCAAATTGGATGAAGAGGCATGGCTATTCATTAATTAAATTGCTAGAAATAGGAAGAGGCAATTATTAAAAATTGCATGTTGGAGTTATATAAGCATGGGATTCCATAAAGGGGAAGCACTTATTTATTTTTTATCAAGATTTCAGCTCGAATAGGTTTTGGTGCCAAAATAAGGAGGATGCTGCATTAATAAATATTTTCCACTGCGGGGAAGCTCATACAGTTTTGGCACCTAGGGTTGGAATAGCCTAATTTTTCTCATTTTGAGTGTCTCCATGCTGGTATATGTGCCCAAGTGAATTAAATTTTTCTTTCTTTCTTTACATGCAAGCAAAACATCATGTTTTAGGGTAACAGGCTTTATATGCAGATTTTGGTGATAAAAATCAAGTATTCATGTCATGGACTCCATCTTTGTCTGAATGAATTGCAGGTATTCATCACAGGTGCTCAAATCAATGTCAGGTATATTGAATATATCTTTTAAATCTAAAGAAATTTCTAGATCTTCTCAAATTGATCCAATTGCAAGGGATTCTGACAGAATTAAAAGAAAAAGAGCTCAGAAAAAGATTGTTCTAGCCATGTTGAAGCATGGTGAAAGAGAAGGATAAGCAGAATCATGCATAGCTTCCATATTTTCTAAATTCAATGATACAGACATAGGCCCTGAACCTATCACTGATTTAATTGACAGATCCAGATCTTATAATTGCAAAGGCTTCCGAAAAACATTCATCGTCTTGTTTCTAATGCAGCCCATGTAGAAGTTAGTACATGGAAAATTCCTTCCAGGATCTTGTGCATGTGCTCTCAATCTTCCAGTTGAAGCCTTCATTGAATGTACTTGTATTTGCATTCACCCAGAGTGCTTTCAAGAATTTAAAATTGCTCATATACAATTAAAAAAAATAACGAGTTTTTTCTGAATTATTTACTGCAATACTGGAGAAGAACTGCAAAAGCTTCAAGGATAAGAGGGAATAAAATTCAAAGGCAATACCTACAAGCAAATCACAGTTAGCTGCTTCTACATCTAGTTTGGTGAGAATTAAAGGAAAAAGATTCAATTGCATGCAGAATATTGAAAAAGAACAAGACTAGAAGTGTTGCAACTTTCTTCGAGTTGTTTCTCCTCTTTATTCTTCATTCTCTTATTTTCTCTGACAAAGTACTTGAGAAATCACTTAAATTATTAAACTTAAGTGATTGGTTTAAAAGTCGTTACTTGAATAAGTCAATTACTTGGAAATAGGTGGAAGACATGCAAAATAGAGGGTTTTATTTTTAGTTATAAATCATGCATGTCATGCAAAGAGGAATTCCAGGAGGGAGATTTCCAGTTGTTTCCTTTACAACTTCCACATGTGCCAATTCAGTTATAGTTTCCTATTTGTAATTTCCCCTCCATACACTATAAATGAAGGAAGAACCTACGGGCTAAAGGATTGGCATTTTTAATTAGTATTCTTATGTTCCAAACTTTGAGCTGAAACCCTTGATATCTTTCTGTAAGCTAAGGAATAGAGAGAAGGTTGATTTCTGGAAAACTTTGTGTCAACGGTGCATTTTGTTTCTTATTTCTTTCTAGATCTATCCATAAATGTTGTGTTATTCTAGATCTGGATCTAAAACTTTCCTTTTCTTCAAATTATGCTTTTTAAGATCTATTTGTTTCCTCTATGTGCATGTGGTCAACTCTATCAACTATTGGTTAGGTTGCACATTTCCTTTCCTTTCTTCTTGCATTTAATTATTTCCCTTTCCTACACATATTTCTTACAGTTGGTTACTTGCTGCAAAATTATCTAGTTATAGTCCATGAGCTACACAATTAAAGTAATACCAACAGATAGATACTAGGATATATAATTGACAAAATATTATATGGGAGCCTCACTGGTAAGTGAGGGAGATTTATCTCATGACTTCCTAGGTTTTCAACTTTATAGAAAATCTAGCCAACAGTTTTTGGTGGCTCCACTAGGGAACAACACAAATTAGCAGACCAAATATTTCTCTTGCGAGTTCCCTTTTATATTATAAGATAAAACTTGAAGAACGTTCATTCACGCGGTCTAGAAGAGCTCAAGGAGGGATTGACCATTTTTATATATTGCACGAGCAGTTTAATTTCAATCACCCTTCTCAAGTTAGAAGCTTCAGATCTAGTCTTTTACCAGGAAGAAGAGTGCAAAATCCTCCAGATCCACACCATGTCCAACACAATCCAGCAGTTAGGATTATTCACCTAGTCTATTCTCAAATAATACGTGCTCCTTTCATGATTTCAAATTAGCCACTTTTCACTACAGTACTTGTTTAATGGGGTGTAGCCTTTGGACCTCTGAATCTGACTCCCCCTATGTATGATCTACCTAAATGGATGAGAAATAATTTTCCAAAATTATTTAGAGATAGAAAGAAAAATCCAGATGACCACTTAGCTGCATTCTTTATATCCTGTGGAGTGCTTGCAGTCAAACATGAAGATGTGTTTTTCCGGCTTTTCATAGAGACCCTGCATGACTTGGCTGGAGAATGGTTCTACCGAATAGCTCCTGGCACCATAACCAATTGGACTACAATGCGAGATGAATTCCTGAAAATATTCAAGGCAATCAAAGATTCCATTAAATTTATAACTCAACTAATTCAGTTGAAGAAGGAGCCACATGAGCACATGTGGGATTTTATTGCAAAATTCCATAGATTAATGTATAAAATTCTGGCTTCTACTTCTTTGAATGACAACAATCAAAAGGTATTCTTCATCAACACTTTACTTCTTGAAGTAAGCTATCAAATATGAAGAGCACATCCTGATGACTTGTTAGTAGCTCAAAACATGGTGGTTGAAGTTGAAGATGACCTCATCATGGCTAGAAAGATAAAGAGTAGCGCTTCTAGAGCTGAAAGTTTGTCCTCTTCTAATACATCCAATTCACTATTACAAAAGTTAGAAAATGAGATATCTCAGATGAAGAAACAAATGGATGAAATGGCTCAAGGCAACAACACTGCCCCTACTCAGAATTTCAATAACAATAATCAGAACCACATTTATAGTTCCCAAAGATTGGCAATTGAATTTTCTCCCAGAAATAACGTGGAGATAAATGAAGAAGACTAGGAAGCTAATATTGATCAGCTCGAGAATGATGATTTTTTAGGTCCTGCTGGTGACTCCAACATTAATTACCTGAACTATAAATTTGAACATGATGATGAGAAACTTCATGAAGATGATCATGGTCATATATGTGCAATATTTTCATGATCACAAACTCGCCAAACTGAGACATTAGCTGATGAAAAAAGGAGGGGAAAATTTTTACCTTCTTCTTTAGCTCCCAGAGATAAAAATGTGAGTTCTTCGACTCAACCACAGAAAAAATCTTAGGTATCTGAATCTATTCCTTATTTTGACATTATTGACTATGCTAAAAAAACTAGAGTTCAAATGTTAGAAGCTTAATACTTGAGAGCCTCTCCTGAGAAGTTAAATAGGCTAGTCAAATATGTACAATCTCCAGGACAATCCAATACATAAAAATTCCTTTTGCCAAATCCCAAAGATACTCCTCCACTGAACAATGTTGCATTTGTTAAGCCCTCATTATCTTCTAAAAAAGTAGAACCTTTCTGTGTCTCCCTATTTCTTAATGGTTTCAATTTAAGCAATTGCATTCTAGATTCAGGTGCTTTTGACAATGTTAGAAGCTGAATACTTGAGAGCCTTTCCCGAGCAGTTAAATAGGCTAGTCAAATATGTACAATCTCCAGGACAATCCAATACATAAAAATTCCTTTTGCCAAATCCCAAAGATACTCCTCCACTGAACAATGTTGCATTTGTTAAGCCCTCATTATCTTCTAAAAAAGTAGAACCTTTCTATGTCTCCCTATCTCTTAATGGTTTCAAGTTAAGCAATTACATTCTAGAGTCAAGTGCTTATGACAATGTCATGTTAGCTAAAGTTGCAGATGGTCTTGGGCTTACCTTGAAAAAGACCATAAAAAGGTGCTACTCCATGGAGAGACAAGTCCCTTTAATCGGACAAATCTAATATGCACAAGTTGTTTTGGCATCTTTTCCTGATAAAAGATTAAAGATGAAAATCTTAGTTCAAGATATTCCTGTCTCTCACAGGATGTTGCTAAGCAGAAAATTCTACAAAGAACTGGGAGGAGAAGTAAAGATGGATTGATTATGTGCCCATATTCCTATTAAAGGAATGAGCCATAAGTTGAATACGAAAAATAAGTCTAAGTATATTATGAAAAAATATGAAGATCCTATATCTCAAATTATTTTTAAGGGTTTGACCATGGTGTATACTTCTTAGAAATGGAAAAATACGTTCCAGAGCTAGAAATTCAACCAAAGCCAAAACCAGAAGGAGCTGAAAATGTTTGTCCTCTAGAGTTTAAAGGAACTTGTTGTTCTTTTGGATCAGGAGCCGACATTCTATTAATATATCCATATCATGATATATTCCCATAATCCCACAAGCTAATGTTCAAGAACAACAATCATACAATGAAGTATGAAGCATTTCTTTTAGGAATGGAGCAAGCTATAAAGAAAGGAGTAAAACTTCTCAAAGCCCAAGGAGATGTTGAACTTCTAATAAAGCAGGTTTAAGGGAGAAATAAATTCAAAGGAGATAATATGAAGAATTACAAAGATAAAGTGCTTTATGCCACACTCAATTTTAAAGCCTTTTCTATCGACTTCATTCCGACCAATCAAAATTCCAAGGCAGACTCTTTAGTAGTCACAACTGTGCTATTGAATGTGGATAGAACACCTTCCATATTCAAACAAGGAAACTATAAAGTGGAGATTGTCTACCTCCCTAAAGTCCCTGATAATGTTGAACAGTGGCAAACTTTTAATGAGGACAAACAAACATCTACATTTCTGGAACAAGATAACTTTGACATGTTGTATGTTGAAGGAATAAGTCACTAACATGAAAAACAATCACATGCATAACTGATCTAAATTATGGTGATAGTAGTGGAGTAATTCAACTGAAAGGTAACAAAATCCCCAAGGGTTTAGTTTCCTTAGTGGATACTTTTGACAAACACAATTAGTACCTAAAGAAAAATAAAGAACATGGTGATAGTTCTTCCTCAAGAATGCAACAGGTAAATATGGGTATGGAGGAAGTCGATGAATACTTAGTCACCATAGAGAGAAGAAAGGATGAGCCACCAAAAGATGAAGTTGATGAGGACTTGCCTAAGTTATTTAACAAGAAGGTCAGTGTAAGGAGGTTTAAAATTTGAGATTGGGTACTATGGTGGGATAAGAGACATGAACCGAAAGGCATGTAAAAAAAATCTGATTCACTTTGGAAAGGGACCTTCATGATCATGAGAGCTTCCAGAATGGATACTTTTTTCATTGCCTACCAAGATGGAATTGAGTTACCACTACCTTTTAAAGGGTATCATTTGAGGCTATTCAAAAATTGAGATACAGGGTAAAACCTATTTGTATATAAATAAAAAAATTGTTGTTTTCTTTTCTTTTCTTTTTGTTTTGTTTTATTTTTGTGGCCTGAACCCCAAACCCAATAGACAAGAAATGAAACCAAGAGATGTCAGGATCTCGTCTTCATTCCTTTCATTTTGACAGAGGTAAAGATGTCCACAGATGGAGCCAACTGGTGTCCCAAATATTTCACCTTGAAATCTATGACTAACCTCTTTTTAAAATAAATCATTCATTTCAAAGTAACCATTCATTTTGTGTTTGTTTTTCCTATAGTTGTTTGCATTGCTCTAAGGTATCCCCAAAGAGTCATAAAAGACAAATTCCCTAAGTACCCACATGCTAAAACTTACTCTACCCCTTTACCAGGTTTTATCTGAGAGATTTTTATTTATTTATTTATTAAATAAATAAAATTCTTTAAAAAATAGATTGATTTAAAATTGGAGGATTTAGGCTATGTATAAATCATTTCACCCTATCATTATTACCATAGAACATTCACTCGGGGGGAAGAATTTTTACAGATGGATAATTGGAGAAATTTTCAAGCAATTGCCTACAACTTCTTTTGTTTTGTTTTATTTTATTTTTTCTGTCTTTTGGTTTGTTTTCTCTGGAAATAACTGTAGCCTATTCACTCTTCCTGCTAGATATTTCCCCAGGCCTAGAGTTTTGAAAAGTTATCCAATATTTTTAATTACTAATCTGTTTATAGGAGATCAGAGCTTGGGATTATTTTAGAAGATTGAAAGAAGTTGCTTGGTCCAAAAAGGTGAAAAAATAGATTGTATGAAAATAAGAAAAAAATTTCCATCAATGTGTAAAGCTTGAGAATATATTTACTTTTAGAGAAAACGACACCTGAAACGGGAGCCACAGAATGAAAGGTATGACACATGCAATTTTTTAGCTACTACATCTTCTCAAACCCTTTCCAAAAATGGAAAATTTTATTCTATGCTTGTGTTTTCTTCACCAAAAATCCAAAAAAAGGAAACAAATGTTGTCTTCATGCTAGCCGTAATTTTAAAGGCTGCCTTCCGCGTCTGATTTCCACGTTGCCTTAAGTGACGAATTTTCACGTAAATTTTAATGCAAAAGTCACCATAAAAGTCACACTTTTTGGATGGAAGGGTTTAAGTTGCCAGTGGGAATTTTGGTAGTTATAGGCAGGTGAGAATTTCTTACCTGCCTTGTAAGGTAAAAATTCCCATTATAAAATAAAATCACTTAAAGCACTGATGGGAATTTATTACCTACCTAACAGGGTAACTTTTCACATCAATGAGGTTTATTCACCCATGTAACACTTCTTCAAAGAAGGCTATTTTCCATACAAGTTGCACTTTTTGGGAGATGATTTAAGCTTCCAGTGGGAATTTTGGTAGTGATAGGTAGGCAGGAATTTCTTACCTACCTTGCAGGGGTGAAAATTCCCATGATGGAGGACAAATTACTTAAGTAGAAGATGGGAGTTTTGGAGTTGCAGTGCAGGGTGGAAATTCCCATTTCTTTTACTTCCTATTTTTAGAAACTTCCCTTCCCAAAAAGTGTGACCCACCTTGGGATTAATACATGTAATTAATGATATTTATTAATGATATTTCTAGTGAAGTTTGGCCCCATAAATAGGAAGAAAGTCAATGCAAGTGGATGAGCTAAAGAGAAGTCAAGGATGTGTGATAAAAATAAATAAAATAAATTCATTAAAAATTAATCAAAAGCATGCAGACATGGGTGCCCAAATTGAATGAAGAGGCATGGCTATTAATTAATTAAATTTCTAGAAATAGGAAGAGAAAATTGTTAACAATAACATGTTGGAGGTTATATAAGCATGATATATGCCATAAAGAGGAATCAATTATTTATTTTTGATGAACATTGCATCTTGGACATGGTTTGGCACCAAAAGGAGGATGTTGCATTAATCAATATTTTCCACTGCCGGGAAGCTTCCAGTTTTGGTGCCTAGGGTTGGAATAGCCTAATTTTTTTCATTTTGAGTGTCTACATGTTGGTATATGAGCTGAGGTTAATTAAATAATATACATTTTTGATTTGCATGCAAGAAAAACCTCAAATTTTATGGCAACAGTATTTATATGTAGATTTTGTTGATAAAAATCAAGTATTTAGGTCATGAACTCCATCTTTTTCTGAATAAATTACAGCTATTCATCATAGGTGCTCAAATCAATGTCAAGTAAATTGAATATATCTTTTGAATCTGAAGAAGTTTCCAGATCTACGTACAAATTGATCCAATTGCAAGGGATTCAGACAAGAATTAAAAGAAAAAGAGCTCAGAAAAAGATTATCCCAGCCATGTTGAAGCATGGTGAAAGAGAAGGATCAATAGAATCACGCATAGCTTCCAGATTTGCTAAAGTCAATGATACAGACATAGGCCTTGAACTTATCAATGATTTAATTGGCAGATCCAGATCTCATAATTACAAAGGCTTCTGGTAAACATTGATCCTCTTGTTTCTAATGCAGCCCATGTAGAAGTTAGTGCATGGAAAATTCCTTCCAGGCTCTTGTGCATGTGCTCCCAATCTTCCAGTTGAAGCCTTCATTGAATGTACTTATATTTGCATATTCACCCAAAGTGCTTTCCAGAATTAAAAATTGCTCATATGCAATTAAAAAACAAAAATGATGAGTTTTGTCTAAATTATTTACGACAATACTGGAGAAGAACTACAAAAGCTTCAAGGATAAGAGGGAAGACAAGTCAAAGGTAATACTTGCAAGTAAATCACAGTCAACTTCTTCCAAATATAGTTTGGTGAGAATCAAAGTTAAAATATTCAACCACATGCAGAATATGGAAAAAGAACAAGACTGGAAATTTTGCAACTTTCTTCTAATTTATTTCCCTCTATCTTCTTCTTTCTCTTATTTTCTTTGACAAAGTAATGAGAAATCACGTAAATTATAAAACTTAAGTGATTGGTTTATAAAACTTCAAGAAGTCAATAACATGGAAATAGGTGGTAGACATGCAAAATATAGGGTTTTATTTTCAGTTATAAATCATACATGTGTCATTCAAAAGAGGAATTCCAGAAGAGAGATTGTCAGTTGTTACCTTTACAACTTCCACATGTTCCAGTTCAGTTATAGTTTCCTATTTGTAGTTTCCCCTCCATACCCTATAAATAAAGGAAGAACCTACAGGTTAAAGGATCGAAATTTTTAATCAACATTCTTCGCGTTCCATAGACTTTGAGATGAAACCCTTGATATCTTTCTGCAAGCTAAGGAATAGAGAGGAGGACAGATTTCCAGAGACCTTTGTGTCAACAGTGAATTTTGTTTTTTATTTATTTCTAGATTTATTCATAAACTTTGAGGTATTCTAGATCCGGATCTAAAACATTCCTTTGCTTCAAATTCTACATTTTAAGATCTATTTGTTTCTTCTATTTTCATGTGATCAACTCTGTCAACTATTGGTTATGTTACACATTTCCTTTCCTTTCTTCTCGCATTTAATTATTTCCTTTTCATGCACATATTTCTTATAGCTGCTTACTTTCCGCAAAATTGCCTAGTTATGGTCCATGAGCTATACAATTAAATTAATACCAACAAATAGATATTAGGATATATAATTGACTAAATCTTAAATATGGGAGCCTCGCCAATTAATGAGGGAGATTTATCTCATGACTACCTAGGTTTTTCAGCTATGTAAAAAATCTAGCTAGCACATAGAGAGAAAAAATCACAAAAATCACAGGACTCACAATGCATAGAGTGCAGGATCACAATACATAGAGCGTAGGAATCACAAAGAGTGCAGGGCTAACAATATATAGAGTGTAGAACTCACAGAACTAACACATTAATTGATATAACTAAAATTACATACTTCCAAATGAAAATATGAGATATGTTTTTGTTCCTCTTATTGTTAGGAGGAAAAATATCTATCCATTTTTACACAGGAATAATGGTTAGGAACATATCATCATTTTTCCAAGTGTAGGGCTCGCAGGTCATAGAGAATAGGACTCGTAAAATCAGCACAAGACTTGATCTAACTAAGATTGCAGGCTTCCTAATGAAAATATGAGAGAGGTTTTTATTTCTATTATTGTTAAAAGGAAAAACCTATCTCCTATTTTACACAACAATAATGGTTAATAATATATAAACATTTATCCAAGATTAGGGCTCACAGGTCATAGAGCACATGATTTGTAGAATCAACACAAGACTTGCTCTAACTAAAATTACAGATTTCCAAGTGAAAATATAAGATATTTTTTTATTCCTCTTATTATTATGAGGAAAATCATTTCTTCATTTTCTCACAGAAGAAATAATTGAGGATATATCTTCATTTGAAGTTTCAACACAATAAGATTGAAGGAAAGTAAAGAAGACAAAAAACATAGGTTTAGTAAACCAACAATATCTCCATCATTTCCCAATGAAATTAAGAATTTTAAGATGTTTTGGAAATATGACAATAAGGAGAACTAAACCCAAAAAATATTTGAAAATATTATTCAAATTGAATTCACAGTAATGATAAGAAAATAAGGGATGAGAATATAGTGGGATAGTTTTCATGTTGAAAGATTCAATCATACAAGAGCATGTTTGGCAATTGGAAAGAACTAGTTAAGTGTGTGTGGAAGAGATAGTTCAATGTAGAGCTGTAATACTTGATTAATTCTCTTTTATGGGTGTCTCCTTGTCAAGTAGAAGAATTATTTGAGTGTATTTGAAAGGAGTTCAATCTCGAGTTGTGTTGTTTGATTAAATATCTTCTGCATTTGTCTCCTTGTCAAGTGGAAGAAGAAATACTTAAATCTGGAGTTATAGTATTTGAATAAATTCCTTCCACATTTATCTCATTGTAAAGTGGAATATGAAGTCAAGTCTTTTCGAAGATAATAGGTATGCAATTCTATAATCTTGGAGTATTTTCCAAGGGATGAGTTATAAATATCTCTCCAAAGCACTCAATGCAGTAGTGGTAGGAGATGGCTGATTTTTGTAACATCATTTATGATTAATAAATTCCACAGTTCAAGTTTCTTTGTAGAAACTTGTTAATTTTGTTTACCCAACTCTCAGAGAAGAGAAAGGGCCCACTCTTACCCAAGGAGGAGGAGGATTTATTCTTTTTTATATTATAGATCATTATTGTTTTACTTAGATTGTTTAAATTTGTATTGTGTGTTTTGTTTCTTTTGTTTGTGAAGTTTCATTTTTATTTGTTTTCAGTTATTTATTTCACTTCATTAGATTATAATTTTTTTCAGTTATTTATTTAAGTTTGTTAGATTAGATTTGCTTTAAGTTATTTATTTGAGTTTGTTATATTAGATTCATTTTCAGTTATTTCCGTTCAATCATTTTCAATTCTAGAGAAAAGAAATGTAAGATCATTATTTACTTTAGCCACTTTGTAGATAGCCTTAGACACTTCTTGGTTTTGAAATTATTTTTAATTAAATGGGGAGGATTGCAATAACCCTCATCAAATATGATTTAGGTCAATTGTACTTCACAAGACTTCTTTTTTGACACGTAACAGTATATTATTGTTTGCTATAGTTTTCTTGAATTAAAGGTTGTACAAGAAAAAATATGATATTATATCTTGTTTATACAAGGATCCAATTTGTGCATTTTGCAAACCTATATGTGGGAATACGATTTTATACAAGGATATCTCTCTTCAAATTATACATCTAGGGAAACGTTTAGTGGATAATATTCATAATGTGGCTATATATCTAGAGTTTGAAAGTCCCATTTGGCTCACCATTTTCATGCCAAAGATTTACCAAAAATAATAAAAAAATGTTACTAATTCCCAGTCTCATAGTCAAATGAATTCTAATATCAATATGTTTTTTTAATGTATCACCTTTAAATCAACAACATATGATTTTAAAACATGTTTAGATCACCATAAATTATATAGGCCCTTCATTTAGAATTAACAAAATTCTATACGGAAAATTTTTAAGTTGATTAAATTTTCTACTTATACATACATAAATTCATACGTACATACATATAAGTATGCATGTATGTATATTTATGTTTGTGTGTTGATATGATAAAATTTATTAAAGGCACAAATTCAAGTGACCATCTATTCAATAAAAGGATGATCTAAAATTAAAATTAGAATATCGATTTCATTCTATGTGAATTAAGGAATTGTTTTGACCATTAAGGACATAACAATGTATTGTTTGCATCCTAGTTTGAATAGGTTCAAATAACATTCATTTGGAGCCTTGACAATGGAGCAATTTGTAATTTTTCCTTTGGGAATTATCCCAAAGGAGTAAAAAGCATATGTCTATATATTATAAAAATATCTCTCAGTATATTTGAGGAAAGGATTGCAGGACATGTTTGGGAAATTATTGAAAACTTTCAAATTAACGAAATACTAAGACAATCAACTCTAGAAAAAAAGAGCATGGCATATTGACACATTACAAGAGATTGAAAAATGATATAATTATGTTTGGATTTGAGAGGAAGGCTTTAGAGATCATGGGTTAGCCCAAAATTGCATGAAATTATGGATCAATGGTCAATGTTCAATCCTGGGAAGGATTGCGGAAAATCGGTCCAAATTTAAAAATTAAATATGTTTTGTTGGTTAAGGAATGCATATAATTCTATTCATACCATAAATATATTATACAAATGAAATATAATCCGAAGAGGACAATAGAAATTCACCAAAATAATTTTTAAAAATTTAGTAAAATTAGGTAAGATTTACGTTTACACCTTGAACTGATTTTTATGAGTTTTTCCTTTCACCATAGTACTGATAGTATTTTTTGTAAGATTCTCCATCCTATCAAATCTTTCTTCAAAAATATTCACCATACTTTCTATAAGTTTTTTTTCATAGGTTCCTTAAAATTTTCATTATATCCATGATGGTAAAAAATCTTGACATTATTTCATAGTTGAGGGAACCATAAATGCATTTGCAAAGTTACATACATTGTCCATATAAATCCTTATTTAAAATATTCATACCATTTCATATCATACAAAATTGAATTAATCTATAAGAAAATACTTGACTACATTTCCTTTGCACCTATGTTCCACATATTATCACTTATGCATGATCTCTCACAAATTTATGCTAAATGGTGTTTTATCCAAATAACTCTAATTCTCTTAACGTACTTTCCTATTTTAATCTATTTTATAGTCTAGAAAACCTATTTATATGATTGTATCTATATTTGTTTATTAAATGTGAGTTAGGTTTGATCTCATTCGTTGTTAGCTTTATGCATATGTTAATCTAAAACAACTTTCTATGTCTACATGTTCAAATCTTAGTTAAATGTTAACTAAATTACATTGGCAATACATTTTTTATCATCATTTATATATTTTTATCATTTCAATCATTATGTAAATAATACATTGTGAATTTTTTAATTATATAATTTAACAAACAATATAGTGTAGCTTTTTATGAATATTATAATTTTTTATGTATGTTATTTTAATTTATGTTTAAAAATGGTTTACAATAATGATTATCTTGATGATAGTTTCCTTAAATAACCTGTCCCACAAGACTTTACAAACTTGTGTCTCTCTACTTATAATGTAAATAGAATACATTACAAATGATTTAACAAAAACATATATAAAGTAAAAAATAAATTAAATATAATAAATATAAAACATCAACATCCAACATCATCATTTTTGTTTCAAAAACAGATGATGTTTTAAAATATACTGTTTAATCCATTCATGAAAATTAGTCACCGGATAGAGAAATATGGGACTCTTTTGAACTTTGGCTCTACTATTTTTTCATGTATTTTCTTGTCCTGTTGTTTACATTGTTCCTCTTTAAACTCTCCAGGGTTTTCCTTTTGGTCCTATCATATTTTTAGGATTTTTTTTCCCATCGATATGGCGGTGAGTTGCCTATAGATGGCTAAATCTCCATCCATTACAACGAATGTTGCAACAGGTGGTGGAAATGGCTCTCGAGTATGCTCAAAAGTTTTTGTTGAAGGTCTACGACGAGGTATGGATTTTGAATCATCCTCAAATGTTATAATTTATGATTAATTCTTAAACCCTATGGTCAAATGGTATCATAACAATTTCCTTATTGCCTATTTCTATGGTCGCAATCCTGTAGACTAATATCTACAAAACTAGATAAAGAACCATTGGGAATCCAATTGTACCCTGTTTTTAGGTATCCATAACCTCACCAAGGGTTTTTACCTATTTTTCATTTTGTGAGTCTTCTCAAGTCCAAGCCCTCCTTCTTAAGGCAGCTTCTTGGTATTTATACAACACCCTTTTAGTGATTTCTCAACAGACTCCCGATTTTAGCCCCACAAGCCAAGTTTCTTTGAAAATACCAATTTAGATCGAGCTTCCCAAACTCCCCATTCATCAGTGGTCTTTCCTTCCAGAGATTGTTAAATCCATTGGTAGGGTGATATGCCATGAGCATAAGCATTTTTAACACTTTTTCTAATAAGCTTGTTTGTGTCAAATTTGACCTTGTGAAAGATTTGCGAGACCACCTAAATATTCAAGTTGGGTCCCTACTTATCTCTCAAAAGGTGGTTTATTTCAAGTTCCCTAAAAATTTATTTCTCTATCAAGAACCAAGCCATCGAATTTGTGAATGTCCTCTCCCGGCTTGTTTTAAACCAGTGGTAATGTAACAAACTCAGTGTCCAAGCCTAAATGTGATCAAGCGAGTGATGGTTGGAGTGACGTAAGGAATAAGAAGGACTCTATTGCAGAATACACTTTGGTGAAGCCCCAGATACCTCTCCTTATCCTCTTCCATCCAAGGATGAGTTGGGATCGGGTCCATCCCCCCGTCAGTTTCAATTC
Source organism: Taxus chinensis (assembly GCA_019776745.2). Classification (NCBI taxonomy): domain Eukaryota; kingdom Viridiplantae; phylum Streptophyta; class Pinopsida; order Cupressales; family Taxaceae; genus Taxus; species Taxus chinensis. The sequence goes on from CM034150.1 coordinate 196,333,954, forward strand.
CTTCCAAGCTTGCTTAGAGCCAATTTTTTCCCTTTAGAATTGGAGAACTTCGAGAATTTAGCTTTAATGTCTCTTCCTTTATGTGCTCATGTAGTCCACCCTAAGAAGTGTCCCCCAACTCGAGGGGAAATAAGGGGGCTAAGTGTTGATCCATTCATGTTGATCTTGATAATTCAGACCATATCTCGCATGTAAATAATTTTGTAATCCTTGGCTCGAAGGATGACATACCTGACAGTTAGGGGGAGTCTGATATGTGTGATTTTTCATGAATTTCATTTCTTGGAATGTTAGGGGTCTCACAGATCCCTCTTGAAAGTATTCAATTAATTTATCCTACCAACATTTTAGCTTCTTGGATATCATTTGTTTACAAGAAATTAAAATGTCTGGTTTTTTGCTTCAAAATACGCTAACTTGTATTGCTCCTACTTTTTCACATTTTCATACTCAACATATTGATGGTGAAGGTGGTGCCATTATCTCCATTGCCCTGAAATTTTCTTTGTTAATCACCTCCTTCGGCGAAAATCCTTGTAATTGGGTCATGTGGGTGATTATGGCCATTAATGATCTTTCTTTTCATATTCTCAATGTTTATTATTCTAATGATGACACAGAAAGAACACCGTTATGTAAATGGTTAGGTGACAACTTTCCTTTTGCCTATTAGTTGTTGTGTGGTCACTTTAATATGATTGAAACCATGATCAAAAGCTTGGGACCCTCATGCATTGGTGTGTCGGTGAATGTGTTGCTTGGTATTATTTTAAATGTCGTTGGGGGATTTCTGATTTGTTTCTTTGACAACGACATGAATTTAAGTCTCAAGCTTGGTATACTAGGACCAATTTTTGAGAAGGATGTGATCATGTATATAAAAGGCATGATCATGTACTATTATCTCAGCAAAAAATGTTTATTTTGACACACAAGGCCTCTCCCTTTTCACCATATGGTCAGATGTTATATTGTCAGATCACCGTCCGATCTCATTTAAGATTAATTTGCGCGGGGCCCCTCTCAAAGTCTCGTCAAATCAATTATTTTTTAAAGTCTCCTTGCTGAGTCATGCGGGGGTGGTCCCTATTATTGATAAAGTTTACAACATGACACCACTTTCGCCCTTTGCTTCCAGCTGGATTGAGTGGTGGGAAGCAGTGATTTAGTGTACCACCCGATTCCTCCCATAATTCGATAAGCATGTTGCTTAAGCGTGTAAAAGAGAATACTCTGCTTTGCATAAATAATTTTAGAGGGTTTATGTGATCCTTGAGACCATTTTATTCTACAACTCACTTCAATTATAGGCTGCCAACATTCAACATAAGTTCAAACTCATGGAATCTCACTCATCTCGTGGTGTTCATATCTGGTCGAGGCTACACTAGTCAAGGTGGGAGATAAAGCATCTAAATGTTTTTCAAATCCCTTTGTGTCAAACATGCTTTTCAATAGATAAAATATATTCAAGTTTCTCAGATTTGGATCTCGAGTTTTCCTGAGATCACTAATGCCTTTATAGATCACTATATTTTAGTTTTCCAAGCACATGAGGCCACCATTGAGCGAGCTGCCACTTTGTAGCAGTGTGTTGAGGTGGTTCCTACCAAGCCCTCTGTAGTGCCCACACTTTTTATAGCTCTGTAGCTTGTTGTTTCTTTGCTCATAGACATGTTTTGACAGTGATTGGTTATATCTTGGACATTATATTTAGAGATTTGATCTTATTAGACATGTGTGGACATTTAGGCGTATAGTGCCAATTTAGCTTAATTTCTATATTGTCACATTTTCTTATAATGTCATGGATACTAATGGATATGATGTTGTGTTTGGAACATAATTATAGTGATGGATAGTTGTTGCATGTTGGGATTCTATGGTTATATGCCACTTTATCATCTTGTCTAACTTTTGGAATATTGAGTATAATTGTGCACGTTGTCGAATTTTGATTTCAGTAGGATGTTAAGCTAGTTTATAAGTTATTGATATCTTACTGTGTCGTTGTTTAATATTTTATCGGACAGGTACAGTTAATGAGTGCAATGAGTGTGCAGGTGACAGGTTTACAGGAGAATCTAGGATTTAGGCTAGCTACACAATCTTACACAAGTAGCCCACGAGCTGAGTCCTAGCCATGTTCATTGTGTGAAGCCTTAGTATAGGAGATTATTATTTTGGGCACTATGAGTGACCCCAATTTTTGTAATGTATTGTGCTTTGAATTATTAATTTTGTTTAGGGTAGTTATTTATGATGTAAACTTGTTTTGGGAGTTAATAATCCCACTTTCATTTAAATTTTTGATTTTGTTTAATGATTCACTTAATCACAAGGGTTTAGGGTCACATGTGAGACCCTTGGGTGGTCCCCACACCCTCTACCCTTGTGCCAAAAATGCAAAACCCGAAATTAAGTTATTTTGGGCATTTTTGGAGACCCCTTTGTAGCTTAGGAGTTCCCCTAACATAAAAATGAGCCCTTGGACCCTACCTAATGGGTAGGGGGACTTATTTTCTAGGATAGAGGGATTTTTCCCTCCCTTTTTACCTCTTGTTTGGTCACATCCATGTAAGGGGTGTGGATTGGATTGCTTAATAAAATTTTCACTAATTTTGTGTTGCTAACATTTAGGGGAATTTGGGAGAAGAGGGTAAAAAGACAATTTTACCCTTTCTCTCTTTTGTTTTGACATCTTTGACCTTGAAGAAGGAGAGGGGTGACACATGTCACCCCCTCATTTGTGAGGATGCTTTCTTGCTCCTCTTCAAATTCTCATTCATGGGAAAAGAGAGGGACTTTTTCTTTGGAACTATTTGCTTGGATGCTTGGGGGGATTTGAAGCTTGTGATTTGCTTGAGTGAAGAGTGGAGAAACTTGAAGTTGGAAAGTTTTTTGGAGAGCTTTCCTTGAGGTAGGCTCTTATGTCTTATTGTTGAGTTGTTTTCTTTTTATTTGTTAGATTGGTTGCTTGAAATTGTTATTGTTGTATGTAGATTTTGGTTTCTTGCTTGTTTTTACTCCCTCCATCATATGGCATAATGGAGTTTTGGAGTTGTGGGGAAAGAGAGAGGGATTTTTCCTCTCAATCTTCAAGGCTTGATGGACAAGCCTTGTAGGGTCTTAGTGTTTCCCCTCAAATGATTGAGGTGGGGAAGTTGATTCATTTGGCTTGAATCTCCTTCCCCATTCTTGGTAAGGAAACCCCTTTGGGGTTTGAAAACCCTTCCAAGAAGGACTTGGAGAAAGGGTGGAGGAATAAGGAGGGTTTTGATTGAATTTAGGAGCAATAAAGAGGGTATGGAGACTTTTGCTTTGTGCAAGAAATTTGATATATAACTTTGGAGAACTTTCTCCTCTCTTCCCCACTTTTGAGGAAGAACATGGGTTCTCCTCCTTGTAAATTTTGGAGTCTTGTTTTGTATTTGTCCTATTTTTGTGTGCTTGTATCTTTGTTAGTTCACCCTCCATATTGTGCAAGTTGTGGTTAGTTTCCCTCTTTCTCATGGGCTTGGGGGAGGCTAGCATGCATCCCAACCTTGGGAGAGGCATGTAATGATGCCTAGGGTTGGGAGGCAAACAAGCTCTCTCTCCTTGTTGGTTTTTTTTCTCGAAGACATCAAGTTTGGAGCTCAAGGTTAATAGTTGGTGTAGTTGGAGTCCTGTTGGCTTCTTCCTTCTCTTTGGGGACATTACCTCCTTCTATCTTTTGGTTAAGGATTTGTGGAAACTTGCACTTCTTGTAAAACCCTTATTTTGTAAATTGCATTCTTATAAATTTGAGTCATTATTGATTTAGCAATCTCCTTAAACATCTTGTAAGAGACTTATAACTCATTTAAGGAGTAGTTATGTATGTTGTGAAAGCATGTTAATCATTGAATTGAGACTCTTGAAAGTGAAATCTTGGTAACTCTTATTAGAATAAAAATTTGTTTTTGAAAGCATGCCCTTTTAAAGAAAATATCAAAATTATTGAGTATCTTGTTTGTGTGTGTAAAACTGAAATGATCTTTTGACTTACATATGAGATGAAATCTTCTTGGCTACATGAAGCTTGTTTTGTTTAACATTGGTGGAAACTATTATTAGTTTTGAAATGTACATTTCCTTGTAGTCTTGTGTATGTGGAAAGGAAGGTTCACTTGTTTAGTTTGTTTAAAAAAAAGAGAGAAATATACATATACTTTAAACTCATTATTTTACAACTTGCATCAATTGTTTCTTGTTAGCTTGTGAAAAAGATATATTACACCTCTTATAGTTTATTTTAAAACATATCTCTAGTAGGATGCACAAAGAAATCATTATTTAATACTCAATTTAGGGCAGTAGATATTGTTTAAATATATATAATATATTATATCTTTAAAAAAAAAAATTGTATTACATGTGTGTAGGTATATAAAATAATCTTCCATATTTTAAAGTATGTTATATATATATATGAATCTATATTAATATTAAAAAAAAAACTAATAATAAAAGGGGTATATATATATATATATATAAACATAAAACAAAAAAAACAAAAAACATATAACAAAAAACAAAAAACAAAAAACAAAAAAAACATAAAACATAAAACATAAAACATAAACATATAACATATAACATAAAACCCCCTGTGCATATAACATATTAAAAAAAAACAATGGCAGGCGGGGGGGGGGGGGGGGGGGGGGGGGGGGGGGGGGGTGAACCCCCCACCCCTGTACTGTCCCCAAGCCACTGCCCCATCTATCCGACCCGGCCCCCATGACTGCCCACACTGCGCCCCTACCAACACTCCCCCCCACGGCCTCCAATCACTGCCACGCAGCCCTGCACTGCCCCCAACCCCCCGGCAGCCCTCTCTGCATACCCGCACACGCTGCTTCCCCCTCTCACACACCCATCTCCCCACAAACCCCTCCTTCACGCTGCCTCCTCCCGTAGCCTCATGCAGATCCGCCCAGCAAGCCAAACAATATATATATATATATATTCCCACTGCAAAAGAATAAACTAAAATATATATACATTACAAGGATTCTAACAAAAACAAATAATGGTAATAAAAATAGCCTCCATAGCTTCTCCCCAACAATCTGCACAAGAGAAAAGAAAGCAAAATGAGAGAAAGAAATAAGAGAAAGAGAAGAAAAGGCCTTTAGAGGATTAGGGCAAAATTTTAGGGTTTTTTTCCAAATCAAGGGACATGATTTACTTAATCCTAGGGTCCTTAAATGACCATCTTCACTTTTGAATTTAAGTAATATTGTGGGAATAAGATTTTGAGTAGGAAATGAAATTTTAATATTGAATGGCTAGATTATTTCCTCATGAAGGTGAATTATTCAATGTGATATATATTATTGTTAACTCTATAAACAATTATTAGAAGCTAAACAAATCAAATTAACTCAAAATAATGGATCTTAGCAATTTGGTTAAAAATTATATCGTTAAGTATTTAATGACTTAGTGAGAATGGTTAGGCAAAACTTTAGTTCGCACTATAAAAAATAAAAAATAAAAAATTTACCAACTTTTTGGCCTGTTCGCGGTACCTAGAGGTGTGCCATTACACCCTCTCATAAATATCGTTCTCGTTGTAATGCCCCTCTTTCTCATGATGAAATCTATATACCTCTGTTATGCCTTGCTGATGATAAATCTCCAGGGTTGGATGGCTTTCTATGTGAATTATACAAGGCCACTTGGTATTCTTTTGGTCCATATGTGATGTGGGTCTACAACGAAGCTCTCCTATCCAATTCCTTAGGGAGATTCATTAATCAAGGTAACAAGGTTATCCCAAAAACGGGTGATCCTGCAATGAAAACTAGTTGGAAACTTATTACTCTATTAAATGTTTCTTACAAAATTCTTGCTAAGGTCCTCGCAGCTCGCATTATCGATCTGTTACGTAAGATTGTTCAACCCGAGTAGATGGGATTTGCCAAAGGTTGATATGTTCTAAATAATCTCATTGTAGTTTGGGAAGGAATGGAATGGGACTGTTTGTCTCTACAATGACATTTAATCCTTAAAATTGACTTTGAAAAGGTTTACGATCATATTGCACGGTCTTTTATTCTGGACATGCTCACAACTTTAGGATTTGGTGATTATTTTACCTCATATTTCATAACTCTATTTTCTAATGTGTATGCTTTCCTTATTATCAATGGTCACCAGTGCTCTGTGATTGGCCTTTTCCATTCAATCAGAAATGGGTGCCCTCTTTCTCCTCTTATTTGTTAGCCATAGATGCACTTAGATATATTATTCTTTGGCCTGTTGATCAAGGTCACATTCGGGGAATTTTTCACCAAATCATTCCACTCAGCTCATTAATGAGCACTTTGATGATGATTCTTTTCTTAGCTTTGTTGAAAGTGAGTAGAATTTTGTTGAAGCTTTTGATTGCCTTGACATATTTTGTCTTTCTTAAGGATCCAACATTCAAATGGCTAAAAATTTGGGATATAGACAAAGATGTTGGCCTATGCCTAATTGGTTGAAAGCCTACCCTTGGAAGTGGTCTGGACGTGGAGAATAATTTAAAATTTTGGGCATTCCTTTTTCCTTTGATAGTGATTATGCCACTTTATGGCAATATGTGATTGATAGAGTTAAGCCTAAGGTCTCTCGGTGGTCTTCCAAATCTCCCTCCTTGGCCGGAAAATTTCATGTGTGTACCAAGATTCTTACAGCCACCCTTGTCAAATATTCTTGTTGATGGTGCCCATCTTGGTCGTCCTTTGTCAAGCTTGCCAAGTTGCTCTGGGATTACTTTGGTGTAAAAGTTATAGTTCAGCTGACTTTCATCGAGTCTCTTGGGAGGTCTGTTGTCTTCCTTGTGATCAAGGAAGCATGGGAATTATTGATGTTTACACGAAAATCATCACTTTATGTTCTAAATGGGTGGTGTGATGCCTTTATGGTAATCAACCCTGGAAAATTCTGCTCCATCATTACATTGCCTCAGGTTCCCCTTACGGAAATAATTGCTAGAAAAATATAGTGTTACATACCTTAATTATCACCAAGGCACTTGTTAAGATTATTGGCATGTTTTTCGCCAAGAGTATATGGAAGGCCTTTGAAGTTGTGAAGTCGTTACTATGTTGTATTCGAGATGGCTTTTGTACCGGGATTTCTTTCAATTCCCAGAATATCTGGTGGTCTCCCATAACCACAGAAGATAGTATCCCGTTTGTTGAAACTCTAGACATCAAAGCTCTTTGTTTATTTTGAAAAGGGATTCACACTATTCAAGATTTAGTTTCCTGTAGAAACTAGATTTCACAACGTCAACTCAAGGTGCGACTCAATCTTAGCAATTCAAACCTTCCATTTATCCACCAAAAATAGTGATCAATTTTATAAAGGAAAAATATTAACTTTAAAAAGTCGATAAAACTCACACTAACTTGTCTAGCAATATTTCTTTGATCTATGAAGGATAAGTGAATGTGTACTCGTATATATTTTTATGTTTACTTTTTTCTGCGAGCCTAGTGTGTGCCCGCATGTATTCAGTCCACATGTAGATATAACTATAGTTGGACCTCAACAACTTACACAAGTATGTGGCAATTTTTTTTAATTTTTAATTTTGTTCAGGTCGATGGTCCTTTGACCTCGTGATCGAATAATAGTTTTTAGTTTCTTTTAATGGTTTTTTTTTTTTTTTTCCCCCTTTCCACACCGTAAAAGTAAGATTGTTTAACAAACTATTATCTATCCTCTAAATTCAAAATGGAAAGGATCTTGACGAATGAAATGAGAGAAGAATGTGTTGGGAGTTAGGCTAGTAGCTTCATTTGATTTGACATGACATACGAACGGACAAATTCACATGGAACCCCATGATTGAAATGGAGGTTTGTCCTTTTACCAGAGAATAAAGGTGGTTATATATGGGACGTAAGGAAAATGTCAAACCTGCAGTATTAATATTAATATACGTGTAATTGCACCCAATGAAACTTTCAAATACCTATATTATAGAATTATAACAGTTTAATTTACGTTAGCGTTTGCACGACCCAAATATATGGCAAATATTGTCAAAGAGTGAGTGGTTTAATTTTCTTCGGGATAGAAATTTGTAAGGAAACTAAGGTCTAATCGGGCATAAAAAGATTTGCTGCTAAAAATATACGAGGATAAAGCCATATGTTAGAATAGCCTAGGGAGAGGAGATCTAAATCTAGAACTTGCAATAGTTAAGATACCAATTAGTACGTAATCTAACTCTTTTTTTACCTTTCCATTTCTACAACTTTTCAAAATGAAACCAAAGAAATAGAATTCCAATAATTTAACCTAATATATGTTAAAGCTAAGAAAAGTATACAAGATTACATTTCTCTAGTGATGGCATAGGTTGATCTGGAACGCATTTGCTTTTATCCTTAGAAAACTAGCTCCTCGTTCTCAAATGATTGGTATAATAGTACAAATGAAACTATAAAATATTGAGATTGGTTGGATGGAAAGTAAAGGCAAGATGAATTGATTTTTGTGGTTATTTCAAATAATTTAGAAGAAATGCTCCATATTTCTATGTATCCTCCTTGTGGCAGAGTAGCAAGCGTGAAGTTATTTTTATAGGAAGCAATGTTCATGGGAATTGGTTCTCTCGCTTTGATGTTGAAGAAGGTTATAAGAATAAGTCTGTAGAAATCAAAATTCTATGGGGTCACATGAGAAATGACCACAAAAAGGTTCTTAAAAGATAACTTTCAAACACATTTAATTTTAACTAGAAATTAAAATTTGATCCATAATAAAAATTATATCATGAGGGAGTGCAATGTAGTAAAGTAGAGAATTGGAAAAGTGAGATTTTCATTAAAATGAGGAATAAAATTTATGTGATTGAAGAACAAAATAAAAAATTCTCACATGTGTAATAGTTTGAAAAATACATTCAAGATGTGATAGAACTATCAGTGTTAGTAGGAGTTGGTGGGAAAAAATCACTAGTTGGAAATATTCTACTACCATAATATAGAACATAACCATCATGGTTTTGGTGAAACCCACTATGAAATCTTTCTCACTAATAGACAAAGGGCTAGAAAAGAAGGGAAAAAGACATAAATCTTTCTTGGTAGATGAAATATACTAGAAAGAGCTAAGTTTTGGGGAAAAAAATAAAGTTGAAATGTGAATAAGCGGTTTAAAAAATTTGAAATATCTTATGATGTATTGGAGGTTCTCATTATCAACATTAAGTATGTTAAATATATTGAATCATGAAAATATGGGTGCGTACTTATTTCACCTTTAAAAGAGCCCTCTAATTAATTGGAAAGAAGATTTGTTTCTCATAAAATATGTACAAATTCATGGGGAGGGACATTGGATTCTCATTCCCCATAGAGAAGGTGGGATTAACATGATTTCACTATTTTTGAACCGTTCACTACCATACATGATTGCATAAAATTAAAAGCCTGTTGATTGAAAAACTACTTTGATGTAGGTTGTTTCATGCGGATATTGTATTCCTACATTAATTATTTGGGTAATTTCATGGTGAAAAGGGAAGGCATGGAGAGGGGAGGGTAGGAGAATATTATAACCTTTTTTAGGGTGTGTTCTCAATTTTTTTGAAAAAATATAATGTCTACATATTGTATAGATGAAATTATAGAAAAAAACATAAAATCAACATAAATAAACAAACTACTATATTAGAAATTTGACAGAACTTTAGCGGTCTTCTCTCTCTCCCAGAATACTTACAATTTTTCCTCTTATTTATAGATGCACTTAGGGTTCTAGCGAATTCTTCTAGAAACAACCAAAAATACATTAAATACAAGCATTTCCTTGGGATTTACATGAAATTAACTCTAAATGTGGTATAAATATTAAATATTAATTTATTTCTAAATTTTTGAATTTGTGAATGATAATTAAATATTGACTACACAGGTAGGTGGAGAGATTAGACTTTTTCTGTGACTCCCACTAAATCTTGTCAATATATCCCTTTGAATCCTAAACAATCTATAAAATTTTCAAAACTATCTTTAGCTAGTGGCTTTGTGAAAATATTTACAAACTTATCATATGACCTAGAAAATGCTTAGCAGATTTATATTTATTGATAAATTCCCATATGAAATGATATCTTGTATAAATGTGCTTGCTTATTTTGTGGAAGCTATAATTAATTGACAAAATAATGATGGATTTGTTGTTGGAAAAAATCAGAGTTACTTCTACTTGATCATGCAAAATATCCGAAAACACTCTTTACATCCAAACTTGTAGACATGTATTGGATGTGGCTACCACATATAACTATGCTGAAGTTAATGGAATAGTCATAATCGAATGCTATTTCTTAAATTCCCATGAGACTACCCCTGATCCAAATGAAAAAAATATATGGAAATTTTCTTCCTATCATTTGTGCTACATGAAAACTCGCTGTTAATAGATCCTATTAATTTGAAATCATTTGTTGGCTGATATTAAATTCAATATATTTTTTGTTCTTACAATATATCTTGAAATCCTCTTTCCAACTTTCCATTTTGAGTCCTTTAGTGACTTCATGAATCTTGAGATGAGATTAACTCCATAGAGGATATCAACTCTAGTGGTAATCAAGTACATTATATTCCTTATAATTCTCTTATATAGAGTTTGATGAACATTGGATCCTTGATCATCCTCCCTTAGTTTTGTTCTTATTCCTATTGGAATTGGTTTTGGCTTTCTATATAACATTTTGAACCTCTTCAATGAATCATTTACATACTTTGCATGTCATATAAAATTTCCATCCTCTTTCTAATTTACTTTTATGTCAATTAAATATGTTACATGTCCCAAATATGTCATTTGAAACTCTCTCTTTATTGCATTCTTGAACTCTCATTTCATTGCATTCATCTTTATATAGAATATAGGCTCACTACTTCTTCTATTGAACCCATTTATTAATATGTATGATTCAATATGATTATACCAAGCTTAGTGTTTTTTTTCAATCTTCAATCTTTTTGTTCTTTTCCTTCCTTTTCATAGTTTGTTGGTTGCTACAAATACAACTCATCTTCTTGTAGACACTAAATCATGCACTTTGGGTATATTTATAGTCATGATCACATACCACTATTTATATGATTCCTAAGCGAGAAAAGTACTAATTGACCATTTTCATTGGCCATATTTGTTTGTTTTATGTTTCATCTCTTGGTCTTACACTCCTTGCCCAGTCTGTCTTTTCATACTCCAGTATTTCTCATTCTAGACACCAGGACACTAGTGTTAGGCACCCCATCCACTCTAGGCACCCTAGCCTCTTTGTAGTTTTCTCCCATCTTATGGTATTTTTCTATCCATTTGGGCATCTTGATTTTTGCTAGTCATTCTTTTAGTGGTTAATTACGAAATTAAAACAAGGGAATTATATAAATGCAAATGTATGTGATCACAATAAAGGAACAAACACTAAGCATTAACTAGCACCACCTAAGGTTACATCTAAGAGCATTATTAGAGAATTCAAGCATCCATCTAGGTCCACATAAGGGACAAAGGACTACCATTTCTGCATACATGCATAGGAGGGGAAGTTCATTATTTTCTGCACATATATATTTACATCTTTTACATCTGGCTATTTTCTCGCTATCACATACAACTCACAGAAGAGCCACCTAGGGAAGGATATATAAACACACACACACAACTACATGGGGTCTGCAATGTAATGCAACACTTAGTTATAAGTTCACTTTCTTGACAACTAAGGAAAGTATGACCTCCCATTTTGCATATTTATTTTTGAATATTTGATGTGGATTGGGGGTTTCACATGGGTTTTACAAGTGCTTATTTTTTTATTATAGGTTTCAAGAAAACAACAACAAGGACCTGCAAAGTACAAGTGATCAAAGGTGGTAACTAGCGAATATCTTGCGACCCTATAAACTTGGGTTCCACATCTTCTGAGAAGTCACAAGTGCCAAGCATATATCTCTAGAGCCCCAAGTGCCCTTAACCCTCCATTGATGCCCTAGTCCTTGATGTCCCGAAACTCTTGCAAATTTTTGGGTCTGATTGCAACACTCTAAGTTCCTATTCCAATAGTTTTCTATCTCGGCATACCCTCAAGATTATTTTGAATCAACTAAGTATTTTTATGTCTCCATTTGCAACTAGGGTTTTAATCATAACATGCTTATTTGCTTGGATCAAATTTGTACTTCATTATTTATATTCACCACTTTTACATATTTAGCATTAATCATCTATTTATGTCAATATTTACTTAATCATTTGGTGAACCCGTCGCTCGATTCCAACATTCTTTTAGATTATTTTTCTTCTTATACTTGTCACCTATAGTGGTCATTTAGGTTCTTTTTAGCATATCAAGCTTCCTCCATCCTCCTGTATGGTCTCTAAATCAATGGCTGAAATTGATAACCCATTCGCTAACACTCAAAAATTCCTCTTGAAAACATTTAAGCATCTGATAGTGAGAACTCGTACGATGAAGACAAAAATATTTATCAAGAACAACTAGATAAGCTAAAAAAAATTGTCAAGATTTTTGTGATAATCATGTTCATCTTCAACATATTCTTCATACTTTAATTGCTACTAAAAATACTTTTGATGCTGCTTTGGTGCCTCATATCGGTTCTTCTTCAGCTGACATGGCATCTATTCCACCCCTTCATATCCTCGCTTCCATTCCTAATACTATCACTCCTATCATTCAACCTAATGCTTGTAATAAATATGTTATTACCTCTTCAAATACTATCAAGATCTATAGATGTAAATTCTTCAAATTTAATTGGCTACCTCTTGTACATCTCCATCTTTGGATTACACTTCACTCCTTCACACTCCTTTTTCACCTACTATTTCCTCTTATCTGCTTCCTCTCAGTTTTACACCCCCTAACTTTACCACTTTCAAAGGCCATGGTGATCCTCAAGAGAATCTCTGAGCATTTCATGTGGCACATCTAGATTTTATGGATGATCACACGTTATTCGCAAAGTTATTTCCTCACAGTCTTGATGATTATGCAATACGTTGGTTCTATGATATTCCTGTCCACTTGGTAAAATATTTCATGCATTTATCTGATGATTTTATCATGCATTTCTATATCAATATTGACTATAATGAACTATTTTTCTTTTCTTAGGAAGAGGGCTGAGACCCCAAGTATTTTTCTTCATGGGAAAGGAATACTTATCCTCCATGACAAAATCTCACTCATGAATCCTAGTATCCTCCCTAAATTATTGTGGGTTATAAGTGGAATTGATGAATGTGTGGGGTCCAACGAGCTCTAAACAAGTATTTTTCTCATGTATGAAGGATCATGTATCCAATATCCAAAACTCTACAAGGTATTCCTAGCCCAACGAGGACCAAGAGGAGATTCATGATTATAATTAATTAAATCATCACTTGAGAGAGAAGGGACATAGTCCTCAATATCAATACTATATAACTTGGTAGATATCAAAATAGGATGAGTGGGAGGAGCATGAGTAGTTGTCTCAGCAAGATCATCAGAAGAGTCTGAACCAGAGTCATAAAAGAGTAGAAGGACCTCAACGGGTGGATACGTGGAAGTAAAATATGAATTATCAAACTTTAAACTTCTCTCAATATAAATATTAAGATTGGTATGGTTCAAAGTTCTATAACACTTCACACCTTAGGGATACCCGATAAAGATATAAGGTTTTGATTGTTGTTCTAAGGCCTTGAATTTCTATTTATGTATTCCATCCATTACAGTTTTTCCAAAGATGCAAAATTTCTCAACATTAGGTTTGTATCCATACCAATATTGAAAGGGAATCATTCCTTTCATTTCTTTTTGTGTAATATTGTTTTGAATGTAACAAGAATTCGTGGCTTTGTCCCAGTAGTATGGAAGAAGTCATATATAATGAACTATGTAAGTTGCCATCTCCTAAATATATATGTTCTCTTTCTACAATATCATTTTTTGAAGGGTTGTAAGCAATTATACGCTACAAATAAATACCTTTATAGGTGTATAAATAATCAAACCTATTGCTCATATACTCACCTTTATTTTCAGTTCTAAGAACCTTGATAGACATTTCATCTCGTTTTTTAGCGATAACCTTACAGTCTCGAAAGTTATTGAAAACTTAATATTTCTGTTTGAAAAAGTAAAGCCACGCATAACATGCAAATTCAACAATGAAGGTAAGTATATAAAGAGCCCTGGTGAATGAAGGATACGAAAAGGGGCACAAATTTTTACTATGCACAAGATCCAAGGGATGAGAATCCCTCTAGGATTCTCCCTTGCTAAATTTCTCTTTGGGGTAATATTCAAGGGCATGAATCTCATAAGGACCATTTGAAAATGTAAACCGAGGTAACCTCTTCACCATCTCTTATTGGATCAATTGTTCAGGGTGCAAATATTTTAAAAGGATAAAATTTTCATATCATATCTTACTATCGTCATCTGCATGAGTAAGAAATGAAGTGGGAGAATATTTTGAAGTAACATGGGAAAAAGTTTACAACTGGGATTGGTGATACACCTTTCCCTAAGCCAATTTTGAATGATTTCATAGCTCTCTAATGATCATTGATTTAGGGTTAAATTCCACTTGCATTCTTTCACCAATATGAGTGATTTGGTAAACTGATTGGAGATTGGTAGAGAGATAAAAACACTTAAACATTTTTAAAATCCCACCATCTACTTCTACCGATCCACCACTAGCAACCAACATAGATGTGTCATCACCCAAAGTGATTTGGGCCATACCATATGGTTCAATGTCAAAACAATCAACATGTAAATAACCCATGTGGTACGAGGAACCAAAATCTATGACCCATGTTAATGTCGGAGAAAATATTAATACGAGGGCCTTACATTTCTTCTTCGTAGATTTAGTTTACTTTTTCTTAGAAGACTCAGGTTTCAAAGCATTTCTCTTGATAGACTGAAGAATATCTGTATTATATTTCTTAAGTAAATGAGTTAGGTGGTAATTGTTTTCTCATGCATTAATACTCTTCATGTCCCGAATTATTCCAATAAGAAAAATTATTGTTTTCCTTCTTCGGGTTTTCCTAGAAGTAGAAGTGTTCATGTTGGGTTTAGTTTGGGTGGCCTTAGCTTCTTTCTTAAGTTGGTCCTTCTTCTCTTTTTTATTCTCCTATTTATTTTCCTTTCCTTTACCATTTCTTACTATTAGGGAATGTGAATTATAATTGATTTCTCCCATTTGAACCAAATTTTCTAGATATGAAATGATATGGGATGAAAAATGGTCAACTGAGGGAATATTCCAAGAAGTCCCTAAATCTTCTTTCATGGCGTGAAAGGTAGCAATTCAGACATAGTATTCAAGGCCAATCTTAGAGAGAATGGATAAGATCAACTGGGCATCCTTTTTAATGAATCCACATTATTTTAATATAGTCTTGTGTGGAAAAATTTAGAGAATAATTCATGTGGGTTATCAAAGTTATTAATATTTAATCACGAGAGTTCTTTCTCCCAATTATGGGCTATCATGTCATGTTGTTTTCCAAACATACAATTTAAAGTATTCCTATCTTCATCAAGTGTTTTATAATACTTAATGTGGAAGAGAAAGTCAAAATAAACAAAAACACAAATAATACATAAGAATTCTTCACATGGGTTGAACCACTTTGATTTCTTCGAGTCATCATCAGGTTCAGTTTCCACTTCCATAGTGATGCGATGTAACCATTTACCCCATAGTTTGATTATCATCTTAGATTTCCATTCAAATAAGTTAAACTACATGAGGAAAGAAACTATAATAACATCCATCATGAGGAGATAGAAAGGAAAATTTTAGAAATAATGGAAATGCACACACACCCTAGAACAATATTTTTACACCCTGTTTGCGACTCTTTATAGTTTAGTGTGTTGATTAAAATCAGATGCATTTATGTGACGTAAAATAGTTATCCAATCAACTTACAATTGGCATAAATACAGACAATTTTAGATACCACAATAAGTTTCAAGTGTTCCCGATGAAACATCACTGTAACAAGCACACACAAAAAAAGGTTGAAAAGAAAAAAGAAGGGGGAAAGAAAGTCTTGTGCGAGGAAAAGTGTCTCACATCAAAGTTGTATCTCCCTTGCTACAAGATTTTGGCAGACATGCTCACTAACACGGAAGCAAAAATCAAAGATTGAGTATAAAGACACCCCTAAATAGGGGTGTGAAAATCCCAATAAACCTAGTTTAAGAATGAAAAAAGATATAATTTTCCCAATTAATTTTGTAACCTAATTAATAATATATTAAAAAACAATAGATTAATCAAATTAAGGATTAATTATAAAAGGATTTATCTTTTGTATTAATTATCCATCCCAACTCGACACATTGGATGGTGGGCTTGGGAGAGCTATGGAAAGGGTGAGCTGGTGAGCTCATTGTCTGAGTTAAATGAAAGATCTCATTGGGTGTATAATACTTTTACTAGAAGAGGTATCCACATGGAAATTTGGATCTTCCACGCACTAACACTGAGAGGGTAGGACACCAATGTGAGTCAAATCCATGTGGAATGAGTTAGTAATTAAGAGTTTTACCCCAGGGAGTTAGTGAACTCATTCGGTTAGGGGCTGTTAGACTATGAAGAGCTATGTAATGGTTTAGGGTGAGCTAAGTCATGCAGAAGAGACTCAGGTGAGACAATAAGTTGTCATGTGCACATTGAGTGGAATGAGCCTAGCGTAATATAGAAAGTGGGAAAAAAATGATCTAGATGTGAGTCGAGGAAAGCAGAGATCATAGGAGGTAGGCATGAGTCGAGAGGAAGAGAAAGGAACTTGTGATAGATTGGAAAAGAAATATGAGAAGAAATGATCTTATTGAGAAATAGGGTGAGCGAGCCAATGCAAACATCTCATGGTCTTAGTAGCACATAAGTGATTGAGCTAATTCATAGAGGGTGGAGTCGATGTGGGTAGGTAATGTGTGAGATGGGGCACCAAGTAAGCTTAGGGAGGGAGAAGGAAATGCAAGGTGTGTTAGGTTGTGGAGCCTGTTTTTCATGTGAGAAAGTGTTGAAGATTATACGCTAAGAGTACTGTACACTTTCCATAGTTGTCTCGTCGTCGGGTTCAGGGGTGTAGCCCTCAAGAAAAAAAAAATTGGCCTTAAAACTTGCCCAATATACTGGGAAACATGATTTTCCTCATATGGGCGGGATTTTGACCCATAGGTTTATGAGATGGTTTTGACCCATGGTTTTGATACCCACGGTTTTGTAAAACTGCTTAAGTAGTTGTCTATATATATGGTTTTGTGCATATGGTAGGTAATATAAAAACATTGCAGATGTGTTTTGAATTTGGGTGTGAATTCTGTAGAGTTTGTTGAGTATAACTCCAAATAGATCTGGGTATTGTATTGAGAGAGTGGTGTTTTGTAATAAAATATAAGCAAGTGATTCTTGGTGGACGTAGCCCAAATTAGGTGAACCATGTTAAATATTGTCTCTTTGTGTTGTGTTATTTTATTTTGTAATTTTATTTGAAATCTATAATATTTTATGCATATTAGTTTCTACTGTTGCGATTCTATGAGGGATTATTCAACATATTTTATCCCTTATATCCTAAAAATTGGTATCAGAGCCTAGTTTGGTTTGTTGAAGTGTTGAATCATAGGGAAAGTTTTAGCTTGAGTGGGAACTATGACAGATTATGGAAGATCAAAGGTTGATAAATTCAACCGGAAAAATTTTAGTCTTTGGAAGATGAAAATGAAAGATTACCTTTATCAAAAAGATTTTTTATATTTCAATGTCTGAATAAGGGAACAAACCCTCGAGCATGACGGAGGCGGAATATGAAGGCACTTGGGACAATCCGACTATGTCTTGCATCTTCGGTATTATTTAATGTTTCAAAGGAAAATACTACAAAAAAACTTATGGATGCATTATTAAAGTTATATGAAAAACCCTTTACCTCTAACAAGATATTTTTAATGAAAAATTTGTTTAATATGAAGATTGTCTAAGAATAGTTTAGTAGTAGATCATTTGAATGAATTTAATACGGTTGTGAACATGTTAGGTTCGGTTACAATAGAATTTGATGAAGAAGTTAGGGCTTTATTAATTTTTTGCTCCTTACCTGAGAGTTTGAAAAACCTAGTAATGGCGATAAAAAACTCGGTTCCAGCTAACTCAAAGTTGAGGTTGGTGATTCTAAGCAAGGAAATGCGAAGAAAAATTTCTAGGGAATGTTCTACTTCAGGGAAAGTTTTGACGGTGGAAACTTGAGGGAGACAAAAGAATAGAGGAAATCATGGAAAATCAAAAGATCGGGCAAGGTCAAAATCCAAAAGCAAGAAGGTATGCTGGCACTGTGGAAAGCCTGAGCATGCAAATGATTGTTGAGAGCTTCGGGACAAGAAGAAACAATAGAAAGAAAACAAGGAGGTGAATGTGACAGCAGGTAACGTCTACTTAGATGTTTTGATTATTTCTTTGCATAATATTGTTAAATATTGGGTTTTAGATTTGGGGGCTTCTTTCCATGCTACTCCACATAGGCGTTATTTTGTGTATTATGTTCAAGGGGATTTTGGGCATGTTTATCTTGGTGATGATGAGCCTTACGACATAGTTGCAATTTTTTTTGGTTTGGGTTAAAATGCAAAATGAGAATACATGACTATTGAAGGATGTCAGACATGTGCCTACATTAAGACGAAACTTGGTATCTGTGGTGCAGTTGGGAAATAATGGTTGTATTGTGATATTTACAGTGAACTCTTGGAAGTTTACCAAGGGTACTCTTGTGATGGCAAGAGGTAAGAAGGTTGGAACTTTGTATTTAACCACTGATAGCACTAATGCTTATAATCTTGTGGCTTCAGATACAAATACAACATTGTGGCACTATAGACTTGGTCGTATTAACCATAAGGGCATGCAAATCATAAATAAGAATTTTCCCAGATTTACAAAAACATGTTTTGATTTGTGTGGGCACTGCGTATATGGGAAACAAAACTGAGTAAATTTTCTCAAGGTTGGACCTACGAAGAAAGAGAGTAAGTTGGAGCTAGTACATTCTGATGTGTGGGGGCCGACTCAGGTATCATCTCTTGGGGGTTGAAATTACTATGTTACTTTTATTGATGATGCAATAAGGAAATTTTGGGTATACTGTATTAGAAATAAATCTAATGTATTTGACACTTTTGTTAAATGGAAAGCCTTGGTAGAGAATTAAATAGGTCTTAAGGTAAAATGTCTCGAATCAGAGAATGGAGAAGAGTATTATACCAACGATTTTGATAATTATTGTTCTAAGAATGGAATCCATAGACTAAAGATGGTTCCGGGAACTTCACAGCAGAATGGGGTGTCTGAAAGGATGAACATGACAATAATGGAATGAGCTAGGAGCATGACTTTACATGTGGGATTGTCTCTTTCTTTTTTCGCAAAAGCGGTGAGCACAACTGTGTACTTGATAAATAGATGACCCTTAAGTGCCTTAGATGGAGGCATACATGAGAAGGATTTTTCTGGTAAGAAGGTTGATTATTCATTTCTTAGAGTCTTTTGATGTGAGGTGTTTGTCCATATTAGATAAGGATGATAAGGACCAAGCTAGAGGTTAAATCAGAAGAATGTCACTTTCATTGGTTATGGTGGTGATGACTTTGGATATAATGTTGGAGTATTAAGGACAAGAAAATCATTCGATCTATGGATGTGGTATTTAATGAGAAAGTTCATGTATAAGCACCAGTTGCAAGAAAACATAGGGAAGAATCCAGGAAAGAACTATGCAGTGATAAAGGATCTTCTCAATGGGAAAGTGGCACATGAATCAGTTTAGGAACCTACTCAATAGGAACCTCAAACTCATATATTGAGGATGTCTTCTAGGGTAAGAAGAGCACCTGAATGTTTTTTTCCTTTTCTTAATTATTTATTACTCACTGACAATGGAGAGCTATAGAGATTTGATGAAGTAATGCAGGTAGATTTGAGGAAGAAGTGGAAGCAAGCCATGGATGAGGAGCATTAGTTTCTCATGGAGAACCAGACTTAAGATTTGGTGAAGCTACTAGAAGGAAAAAGAGCATTGCAGAACAAGTGAGTGTACAAAGTCAAAGAGGAGGAAGGAGACAAGAAAAGATACAAGGCCTGGTTAGTGGTCTAGGGGTTTGCACAGAAAAAAGGTATAGATTTTGATAATATTTTTTCTCTTGTAGTAACAAATGACTTTTATTAGAACTATTCTTGGAATAGTTGCAGTAGAAGTACTTGTAGTTAGAACAGCTAGATGTAAATACTGTGCATTTCTCCATGGTGATTTGGAGCAGGATCTATATATGTAACAACCAGTGGGCTATGAGGTCAAAGGTAAAGAAGGAGATGGTGTGCAAAATGAAGAAGAGCTTGAATTGCCTGAAACAAGCTCCACATCAATGGTATAATAAATTTGATAGCTTTATGATAGAGCAATGTTATATTAGATGTCATTCTGACCATTGCATGTATATAAAGAAATTTCTGGATAACATTTATATTAGCCTTTGTACTTGTATGTGGATAACATGTTGGTTGCAGGAAAAAACATCCACAGAAATAAAAGTACTCAAGAAGCAACTAAGTGACTCATTTGCTATGAAGGATTTGGGGGCAGCCAAATAAATCCTTGGTATGAGGATATCTCGAGATAGGAAGGAGCAATAGCTGAATTTATCTCAGGAAGAGTACATTAAGAAGGTCTTGGAGATGTTTAACATGCAAGATGCTAAACCAATTGGGACTCCTTTGGCATGCCATTTCAAGTTATCAAAGGAGTCGTGTCCTAAGACTGAGCAGGAGAGAAACCATATGTCCAAGGTACCTTACTCATTAATGGTTGATAGTTTGATGTATGCCATGGTGTGCACTAGGCTTGATATTGACCATGCAGTGGGAGTAGTGAGTAGATTTATGAGTGATCCAATTAATGATCACTGACAGGCAGTAAAATGGATCCTTCGATACTTGAGAGGGACCATGGGGATAGTTTTGTGCTATAGTGGATTGGACACCACTTTGAGTGCTTATGTAGATTCAAACATTTCCGGAGATGTAGACAACACGAGGAGCACGACAAGTTATATTTTCATTGTAGGGGAGAAATGTGCTCTTCTCATATGGGCGGTATTTTGTCAACCATAGGTTTATGGGGCGATTTTGGCCCATGGTTTTGGTAACCACTATATTGTATAATTGCTTAAGCAATTGCCTATTGATGTAGGGAGATATAACGTTGTAGATGTGTGAGTTCAAGTGTGAATTCATGAGAGTTTATTGAGTATATCTCCAAACAGATTTGGGTATTGTATTGAGAGAAAGAGGTGGCTTGTAATAAAATCTAAGCAAATGATTCTTGGTGGACGTAGCCCAAATGGGGTGAACCACGTTAAATATTGTCTCTATGTTGTGTTCTTTTATTTTCTGCACTTTTATTTCATATATGTGGTATTTTTGTACATTTTAGTTTCTATTGTTCCGATTCTTTGTGGGATTGTTCCATATATTTTATCTCTTATTTCCTAACAATGTGCATTTATGCACTCCTAAAGTTTAGGTGAATGGTTATTGAGTACTCTCCCCATCTTTTGCATTTATATATTTTATAATAAATGCCACACTATATAATATGAAACTCAAAAAAGTGAACAAGATCCAATATTTTCTACTAAAATAGACAAATAAATTTCAATTCACATTTACCAACAAGACCAATCTATTTACATAAAATTGTACAAATAGTAGAATAATTCCATTTATATTATTTGGGCCTTAAAAGAAAATTGTATTTTGAAACTTAAAAGACAACACAAAGTACTCTACCAAAGTCATTTCTAGTTAGATAACTTTACAAATTTGATATCCTTGACACATAACATCTGAATTGATATATTTATTTCATATGCAAGTTATTTACTATCGAAGAGAAAACTATATTTGATAACTAAGTTTATTATCATCAAAGAGCTACACATAATTGATAACAATGTTATTTTCCTTCATAATGTATCTAATGTAAAAACATATAACTTGACATCATCTTATCCTTTTTATAAAGACGTAAAGAAATAAATTGAAAGAAATGTAATTTCATAGGCATCTCCAATCGTAATTGACAAAAATGACAGTAAAAACTGTATATAGTATACGAAAATATTGTATCATGACACCCACGTGAGGACGTTCGACATTGATAAACAACCCTTGTTTGAACTAGGGTGAAAAATCTGCAACTGAAGAGTTAGAATATATAAAATTAAAAACAATGAGAAATTGAATTTGAAGACTTTAGTTAATCTTCTTAGAGTTTTGCAAGACTTAAAATCACAAACATGTGAGAAAACACAATGTCAGTAACTATAACATATTTTTTTTAATACAACACAATGTAAGAAATGTTCCATGATAATGCCAGACATTTTGATATACTTCCAAATAAAAACAAAATAATAAATTGATGATATCCAATAAAACCCACAAAAAAAACCAACGATAAGCACATTTTACTTGTCTCTACGAGGCTATTGGCATACAAAGAGCAGTGGAATTTAGTATTTTGAAAGAAAAAATGATTATATTTTGAGTGCACACTCACCCATATTTTTGTAATAGCATCACACTCATCTCTGATTGATCTGCGATATCACAATGGTGTATGCTTTTGTTTCTTTTTTCCATGGTTGGTGCTAGGGAATGTGAATTCTTAGTAGTCTTCTCCTATTTTATTCAAATCTTCAAGAATCGCCTCCGTATGCCAGACACCACGGGCATGTTTATTGATTGCACTAAACTATGACTGGAATCCTATATTAGAGGTTGGGCATTGGAATAATAATTGAAATCTAATGGCAATCCATTTGATTCTTTGAGTATCCTTTTAAACTATTGCACAGTCTCGAAAATCAATAATAGTCTCATTCATATTATGCGGCATGCCAAGCAATTATTTCAAATTTTCAGTCAACTCCTTGAGAACTTACATTGCATGAGCATGGTCATTGATTTGAAAGTTGTCTCGACCATGGTGCTTCCGTGTGATTTCATCTGTTGGGATCAATCACAACCTCCCCACCTATCAACCACATATGCATCTAAATCTACAACAACTTTTTTTTTAAATTAACAACCTTTTCTTTAAACAAAACATGTGCTTTTTCACCAACAAATGTTTCAAACAAAAAAAAAAAAAAGAATTAACCTTGATCAATCTATCATTGGGGGTGATGTAGTAACATCATCTCTATTATTTACTTACAACACCTTCAAAATGTTTATGAAATTGTTTCCTTGTATAGCACATGGAAATCACATTCATGAACAATTGGCCCAAAACTCCTCACAAGAAACTGTCGGTAGCTATAACTTTGGCATATGACCTTGTAGGAACCCAAAACATGATCATATGCACAATGATCCTAATTTGGTATTGTTTTGTCCCTCCGAGTAGCAGTTATCTGTTCCCTCTCCTTATAATTTGTTAAAAACTTGATAATTGCAGTCTCCTCTTGTAAATCGTTTGACCCAAAAGGAAAAGTTATACAAAATTTCATTCATTCTCCTTGTGCATTTCATATGTAGATTAAACAAGTATTAGGTTTTCAAGAAATAGTGGTGTGTCTCTATTGATGCATGGGCACAAGCGAAATTGTGGAAGTTTTTTGCACACATAGTTATCCCATATCAAGAAATATACAACACAATCATAAGAAATGTAATATTTGTTTTTTTAAGGATGAGACTCAAATTTTAAATGAAATATCACACTAACTGATATGGCCCCTTTTTTTGCAACCATATATTCCTAAACTATTTTTGTTCCTTGAAATTCTCAGAAAAGATTATCTATGAGAAAGGTAGACTCTCACTCGGCATGTGTGCGACGAATCTTAGTTTATCAAACATTTTCAACATGATTGTCTCCTTATTTTTATACTTGAGATTTGAAAAATCTTATTAGATAAGACATGGAAAGAAAGCAATAGCTTGTGTAAAAATATCAATTATTATAACACAACTAACATAATTTTTTACTTATGCCTTCTGAACACACCCAATACACATAGAATATGTAGCATCCAAAATTTTCTAAGCGATATAAACCAAAAATAACATAATCAAAGAAATTGCACATGAAAAAGGCTTATGGAATACAAAAAAATATTTTAAAATTCTTACTTAATTGCATGTATTTCATATGTGGAGTAATATTTGATGAGAGCATTGATATGTCAATCATTTCTAATTCGTTTCCCCTATTTTTTACACGTATGCCAACCAAATGTAAATATCCTCCAGCTTATTATAGGATGAACCAACCTATGTAATAAGCACACCTGCCTCTTGATCATAAAAAATGAGCAAAGAGTAAGATTGATACTACATGAGAAAATGAAAGGCAATAATGGTTAGCATGTGAATAATGTCAAAAGATATTTTTGAATTTCTAATACACTTATAAAACTTAAAATGATCAACCTATGTCATATTTGTTAATTGAAAAATTTGAATCCATTGCAAAAAATAGACTTTTTGGGAGTGGTAAACCATCATCCATGTATCTAGGGTGTTTGAAAACCCATGATGAATGACACACCATGTTTTTGTTTGGATTTTATAATAGAAAAATAGCCTACCTCTCATCAATAAGCCACAAATTGATACTTGTGGCATCATCTTTGTGTTTTGGAGTTCGAATGCACGAACCTCTTATCTATATGTTCAATCCATTCTTCCTTGTTATGTATGCATCACTTTTATTTATCAAGTTCACCAAGTTAGGATCTAAGTAACGCCTTTATGAAATTATGTTGATAGGGACACCCACAAGTAAAAGAGACACAATGTACTCTTTACATTTTTGCTGACAAATTAGAAGTGAAGGAACTTTGTGGCTTAATGTGTGTGTCCTTAAAACCATCTAAAATGCACCATTGGAGCCAATATGATATTTACCATAATAAGTAATTATCGTAATGTGTGGTCATCCATACATAATGCTTACATAAAAATGGCACTAACAAACCCCTTTTCAAACAACCTCCATTAAGTTTCACTTTTTGTTAATTTGTTCTTATTGTTTAAGGGATTATAAGCACGCCAATAACTACAACAAAAAACATGAGATTAAGGTCAAACATCATAAAAGTGATTTTAAAAAGTTTTGTTAATATTGGCATGGTGTTGCAAACAAACCTAAGTTACATTTTTGTTGTATGTGGTGTGTATTCACATCTATTTCTTAACCTATGTTCCTTGAAAACAAATTTAGTCTCCACACTATCAAGCAACCCTTCCCATTTTACCAATGCAACGAGACTAACAAGTGGGATTTCCATATAAAGATTTATATCCCCACCATCTTCACTAATAGGGGTCCATTCTATATCATCTTGTGAAAAATGGGGTTTTTCATTTCACACATATTGGACATGAAGAGATAACAAACTCTTCAACTTAGTCTATCTTACCATCCTATCCCAAATATAAAGAAAATTGCATGATAAATATAGACAACAAATGGTATATCAACAATCTTGTAAATCGTGTGCTTTAGAAATATAAGTGCAAAATATCATTTTTGGATAACGAAAAACATGATTATAAGGCTATTAGTTGGTATCTTGTATTAAATGAAATTCTTTGATATGAGATAAGATCCAAATAGATTATATTTAAATCCTATATGGGAGAGATGAACCTTAGATCTAGTAATTTGTTTTTTAAATTGAATTCAATCCATGTTAAAGTACATTAATTAAATAAAATCCTAAAGCAAATACCTTATCTTATCCAAAATAAAATGATGAATCCTATCTTAGTTTTTTATATATATATATATATATAGTAGTGACCTTTGTCATGATAGCTAATGTACTTGAGAATTCATGACTTACTATCGGATGTTTTCTTAATCCTATAGATGTTTAAAGGAAAAGAGGAAAATATGATAAATGAACCAAGATAATACATAATTACATTGGAGTGATTTTTTTTATGTTAATTATGCTACATGTATAAAACTAATTATGTTCTTGACTAAGAAAGTTTCGTTGTGACATTTGTTTCAGATAAAACCTATGCTATTGAGGGGAAATATTAATAGGGGGATCCTTTTACATGACTAAATCCCTGTATATTTAACAAAAATATTGAATGGGTGAAACATTAAACATTATGGTACCCTCATGAAAATAAATGGGTAACAGGATAATGCTTTGTACAAAGAATAATAATAAAAATAATATGTAATGAAATCTCATTGTATGGGTGAAATAAATATATTTGGAAACTAGGTAACATGAGAATTAAATTAATGTAATTATGTAATTAAAGGATGTGTACAAAATTGTGAGACCCTTTCACATGTAATTAATAAGTAAAAGGACCTTCAATGGGTGGAACAAAAAAGAATGAATGAATATATGAAAATAAAAGTTATGAGAACATATGATGGATGAAATATGTGGTTATGAAATACATAAATGAGATATATAATTTTATAAAGGATTTCTCAAAGAAAAATTCCAATAGGAAGTTTGAGGTAATTACCTTGCGATTGTGACATAGTGTACAAAGTACATCCAATCGAGGGTACAAATTACACTAGATACTCCTAGAAAGGGTTTGTGAATTTTATGTACATGTGTTCATGATATATTCTCCTCATTAGACATGATGTGACTCTTCATTTTTAAATTTGGATTTCCATCCTCAATGTCCATCAAATATATGTATTTTGAACTTCAGACCATTAATAATAATCTATTGTCTTGATTTTTGTTATTCTATTTATGTTATAAAATTCAGTGTTGATTGATGTTTTTACATTATGCATTTAAATTGAAATATGTTATGTTCAATCTATTTATTTTTGTAAAAATCTTAATTATAGCTCTAGAAAACAAGCATATCACAATTAGTGTATCATCAAGTAAGAAATAATACGACTATGCTTCTACATGTTATATGCCACATTCAAAGAAACAATAGTATAGATGCAAAATATTCATGAAGCCATAAACATGGGGCAACCATGTGCAATAATAAATGCAAGTACCTTAGTTTGTATAAAGAAAATAGTCATTGCATCATAATAAGAGAAGACAATAAAGTAAATCCATGATATAACTAATCAAGTCGAGACAACATTATATAAATCAAGTATAGAAAATAATAATAGTAAAGATATAAAGGTAAGTTATCATGGTAAAAACCATTTGTTAGTCCTCTTCATACAATAGGTAGAAATAAAAACTATGTATGTAATGAAACATGATTAGGATTGTGTAAAGTAACATATATATAAAAAAAATAACATGTATATCATAAAAGGACACTCTTAAAAGATTAGTGTAATGAACCAATATGGATCCTCTCATCATGTAAGAATATATTAATTTCTTGCATCAAGATCAAGATAAAAAATGAATACACATTAAGAAAGAATAAATATGTTATCTAAAAACTTTAATGTGCACAAAATCATGTATAAAGTAACAAGATAGCAAAGTACACTACAAAAAGGCCAACTCTTATATTTTTTACTCATATTTGAATGTTTTCATATCATGTGTTTATTTATATATTTTTGAAGTATTTTAAAAATAACTATGTACATGAAAGGGGATAACAAAAGAGCTACCCGATAAGGGCCTCCTTAATGGGTATATCGTTTTTGGTATGTGAATGGGATGCAAGCCCCTAAAGTAACAAAAAAGATGAAGGATGCTCATGTATGATCTATGCAAAAGCCAAAATATGTGCAAAAGTAAAATTTGGGTATGAATACCCATGCAAATTAATAGACATAGAAGTTGATAGATTCAAAGGTTGAAGAGAATGTGTTTATTAACAAGTATTATGTACCCTAGGTGAATGATGAGGAGTATAATGTATGGGTGCAGCAAAAGATATGGCATGAGAAAAATTAGATGAAGATATATATGTATCAAAACTAGAGATAGTGGTCACATTTTTCACACCAAACTAGTAGGGTTTAAGATCTTTGAGTTGAATTCCCCAAATTATAATCTCTTGATTAATGTGAAAGAATCTAACTCTTTGGTGCAGTATGGAAGGAATATCCATGAAGGCGTGAAGATTAGAGTAAACTAGACTCATATTACATGATGTAAGAAAAGACACCACTAATAATCTAAGATTAAAATTAGTGGGAAAAACATTAAGTGGGAGTACAACATTCCTGATGCATGTATGAGGAGTAGTAAAAGAACATCCTTCCTAGTATACCCAAGAGAGTGTAATAATGTAAAAGTGCATAAATTATGGAGAGTAGTGATATCAAACAAAACATTGCATATAAGATGTTTATAAAACAAATTGGGGATGTATAGTGGTTCAACAAATAGCTCGTGTGACATATCAATACTATAAAAAGGAAATAAATGGTGAGGGAAATATGGTGATCATAGTTCTAATCATTGTGTAAAATATTTTATCAAAATATGGTGTATGTGGGATAGTATGGTGAGCATTTTTGACTTCTAGGATAGATTTTACAACACCGTGGTGTTAAAGTGGGTCACTAAATATATTTTTTATTTTGTATTATCATTAGTGACCCAGTTTGAGCTTATTCATGTTGAGGAGACAAGCTTCAAATTCTTCAAAATTAAGATGAAGATGATCAAATGGATGGAAATTTTAAAAAATCACTGATTCTCGCAAAGGAACTAGGATATTTTGAGTAAAGAGATCTTGAAATTTAGTATTAGATAACGAATTGTTCATCTTAGCAAGTGTAGTCTTATATTGTAGACATAAATTGTTAATAAGATCATTGGAAACTTGTCACATTTTAGCCATTTTAGCATAAGACAATTTTCATGAACAATGATGGAAACTTGTACAAGAAATAAATTAGATAGAGGAGTAATTGTACTTAAATAGTACATAAGTATATCATAAAATCATTTTAAACTTAAAATTATTAGATATTTAGGTGAAAAATATTGTTAAGAAATGTATATTTAGAAGAGTAGTCTTTGAAGGAAACATGAAACATATATAGGTTCTCTTTAGGACCACCCTTACCATCATAGATAGGCAGTTTAGGATTAGTGAAATTAAAGGAAATGGTATAAATACACTTAAGGTGTAAGTGGGTTATGAAGCAACTAAGTTAAATTCATAGTATGAGAAGAGGTAGATGAATCTTCTTGCAATTGTAATATTTGAGCTTGCAAAGTATGAACATGTGATTTGAGAGAGTGTGTGTTAGAAAAAGAAGTGTACGAATCACTATGAGTGAAGATAAGTGATTTTGAACAGTATAGGTCATAAACATAATCATAAAAATACTATGAAGTGGAGGATTAGATGACCCCATTAAAATAAGAAATATCAATGTAGGTATGGTTGATATATGAAAAGTAGATTAAAAAGGAGGATTAGGAGATCCAAAAATAGACTGCATAGTAAAGTTTTAATCATGATTAAGTTTAGAAGAAAAAATAATGTATATAAGAGGATCAATGTGATGTGGTTTTTCATAGAGACGTGAATAGAAATTAGAGACCATTTGAAATCATTCTTGGTCTAGATTGTCATATTTATTAAGATCATCATCAAAAGAGTGTTCACTTACATGTATACTACATTCAGAGGATCTTTAGGGATGGTGTAATACAAAAATAAAAGGACCCTTTACACATGGGGTGGAAAAGAGTCAATTAGGGAAAGTGATTAGGATAAATCAAAATATGGTCAATTGGTTTTTGATTAAGCTGATTTCTATGTAAAAAGGGCATTTGAAGAAAGAATATAAAAAATAAAAAACAATGAAACCCCATTGATTATAGGATTTGAGAAATAGATTCGATTCAAGTTCCAGGTTCACCAAATGTTTACACCCTAATTAATTTAAATCATGTGGAAAGTACAAAATAATAAGGAGGATGTAATAGTTTGTAACATGTATATTATTTTAGTCTCATTAACTTCCGAAATCACTAATACATGACCAAAATAAATCATTTAAACTTGAAATGAACAAAATTATTGATAAATGTTAAGAAATTAGTTAAAATACATAAGTGGAGTGACAAAATTATCTATTCATGATAGGTGTAAGGGAATTTAGAGATGCAATGTAGTTAAACAAGATGAGTTGGAACATTAAATTATGTATTGGAAGTTCAGGAATAAAAAAATTAGTAGGGGAATGACCTTGCAACTACTGTATGGTCCTAACCTATAGTCATATGGTTTTAGACCCTTTTCTAGTTTGGCTCTATAAATTTTTGTGTTCTTTTTCTTATTTGGATATGATGTTTGTTTTATGGTTCTCTTACTGCAAAAGCTTCATTATGAATTTTAATAACCTGTAATAAATTATAAAACATAAAAACCTAAAAAAATTTCATAAGAGCCACTACTAGAAAATGTACAAATAGTGTGACTTACAGGGTCATTTTCGCACAAGAAATCAACCTTTTTCTGATTTTTGGAATTGTTTATAAAAAATTGCATCACTTAGTGAAACATGAAAGTGATGAAAACATGAATGACTATAAAATGTAAATTGTATCAAATTATAACCATTTCCATTATTAGTTTGTGCCAAATATGCATCTACTTTTCACCATATAAAATTGGCGTAAAACCCACATCATAAAGAATGAGGGGTGGCTCAAATATGAAGAAAAATTTTGTAGATATTTTTTAGAAAAGTAATATAATTAATCATAAGTATAAATTATATAGATACAAACAACTAAATTATATTTATTTTTCCTTAAATATAACTATTAAACATTAGATACTAAAATATTATTTACAATAATACATAACTGTATAGTTTAATGAGATTATTCAAGGGTCCCTTTCGATTTTAAAAATAAATAGATGTGAAAGTACATTCTAAATATTACATTGATCAGTTTTATTTTCCTCCCCGTTCGAGGGTCAAATCATAATAGTGTGTCCCACTTGGTGGAAAAAAATATTTTAAAATCTTGTTGGTAAATATATCATTAGAAATAATTTAAAAACTCAAACAATTTAGGTAAAGTATGGGTCCACATCTCTGTGCTACATTTAAGCTCTTAAAAATACATGTTTGGTCATTCTATGTGTTTGGTCATGTTTTATTTGTTGGACATATTTTTCTAAAGGTACAAAAAGTGCAAAAAAGTGGGACACAATTATACTCTTCCTTAACTTAATTCTCCTTTTCATCCTCTTCATTTTTTTCATCATCATCCTCCTCATCCTTTCAATTTTTTTCATCCTGATAAATTTTAAGGATAAAATGTTAAAAGTGTTTAATTTAAATTTATAGTTTGCACGTAAAACAAATTTAACACTACATGTATTGCCAATAAAATTTGATTATCTTCAGCCCACCGATTAAAGGATTTTGTGTTCCATCCCAAATATTTTAATCTTGAAAAAAAATTCTTTGTTACACACTTCTTATAATGATTTTCATGTGAATACAAGTATATGATTAAACTATATATTAACTTTTTATGTAAAAAACATATTAAAACATAATATCATAACTCTATAAATTACTTATATAGAGCTTAGAAATTTATTATCGGCCTCTTCTAAGTTTTTTTTGACACAACAAAGAATCACCTATAACCGTTTTAAGACTCTATCTTCACATCTCTTTAGTGCATTACTTGAGATACCTACATCAATGAAAATACATATTAAAATATTAATCAATCACCATGTTATACATTAAGATCGCATTTTGATCATAGACCATGTGTTTTTATTTATAAAATGTAAATTGAAAGTAGACAACATGAAATATCAAATAAATAAAATGTGTCTATTAACCATAGTGTAAAGCTTTAAATAGTCCTCTTTACTAATCAAATGTCAATATATATCATTTCTTTTTTAACTAACTTGGAACAAGTTATTAGTGTATTATGCTAGCCACATGTCACATACACTAAACACATAATATTTAACTATTTCGAGAGGTTGAAATATTCTCCTCTTTTCACCTTTATTTTCTTGGAAGTGAACCTGTAAATTTTAAATATAATTTGCAAAAACTATATACTATTTTATTAAAATATTAATTTGCACAACATAAATACCCTCTAATTCCTCTTTATTTTGCTAAACCCTTATACTAATGAAAAATTTACAATTAGATTGTGGGTCCTCATGAACTCGATGAAAGTTACATCAATCAGTGTTCTTCATCTATCAAGTGGGATTTAAAGCTACTCTAGATGATGGTATGAATGAATCAATTTTTTTGATCAATCAACTACTCTTTGTTTTAAAATACCTACAACCAAAAAAATATAAATCACTAAAAAAATTATTAAATAAATTGAAAAATCTTAAAATAATAGAATGATAAAATATCCTAGATTAGGAGCTATGGAGTGCTCTCCAGGCATATCACAGAACCCTAAACCTAAATCTTGTGCTAATGGTTGTGGTGACTCTAATGGCAACGGCGACCATAAGGGTTTTGTTTATGTGGATCAAGGGGGCATTCCTACAAGTTTTTGCTCAGACGTGGAAGGACCCTTTGTTAGTGGGAAGATGATTTCCACATTGGTGAATGCACCTGGTGTAGATTTGGACGCAAGATCCACCCTTAGGCTCCATTCCAAGGCTTATGATGGACTTCGGCTCTCTAGGGATCGCAGTTTCACTTCAACAAGGGACAGAGGAGTCACTTTCCTTGTTCTTGGTCGTGCCTCTACTCCTGTGGGTCGGGTAAAAATCGTTACTAATGGAGGTGAATCGGTTGCATATCAGGGTAGCTGTAAAAGTTTTATTAAGGCAACTAAAGCTCTTTCCCCTGCTCTGCCTATGAACCATGAAAATTCATCTCCCACTCTTCGTTGTGGTGCAAAGGTATTGAAATATGAGACATTTTTTAAGGAGAATGGAATCATCTGTAGATTCAACAATATATGCTTGGGCCTTCTGGCTCTCCATGATTGGATCTCCTCTTCCTGGAAGCCTCTTATGGAAGGTAAATTTGACATCTACCCCACATCCATGGGCTTCTTCATAGTTTGTCTTTGATGTTACCATTGATAGAGATTTTATTATCGATAGATTGTGGGATTATCAAAGCCATTTTTTACTTATGAAGCCATGGTTCCCTCTTTTTAACCCTATTACCGAGACTTTAATAATTAGACCTGTTTGGATTTGTTTGCCATATCTTCCCCTCTAGTTTTGGGGTGAGAAATGTTTAACCTCTATTAAGGATTCTTTAGGAAAAACACTGGCTATTGACATAAAGATGACCTTATATGAGTATACTACGTATGCTCACATCTTGGTCAATATGAACACTTCAATGGATTTCCCTGCTTCTGTTGATCTTCAAGTTGAGGATAGGATCTGGAATCAAAACATTGACTATGAAGGCTTCCCCTTCAGATGTCAGAATTTCTTTCTCCTAGGCCATTTAGCGGCGGACTACAAGTTTGGGAATAAAAAAACTAATTATCAAACTTCATGGTGGAAGAATGTTGATTCTATCCATTCGGTTATTTACAGTCACTATGATTCCAAGTCTGATGTTGGATCTACATTTGAGGAAGTGGCGGATCTTATACAAGAGTTTGTCACCCCTTCTTCTACCCCTATAGAGAAGGATCCTTTTCCTTTCATAGTTGGGGCTTTGTCCCTTCCTCCTTCCTCGGTGCTCCTTAATCAGGTGGGTGGAAAAAATATTGAAATTTATATTCCGGTTCACACAAATGAAAATGTTAATCCAAAAACTGGTGACGTTTGGTCTATTGTGAGTAGAAGAAAGAAAGGGAAATTAAATGAATCCCTTAAGATGCATCTCAGATCCCATGGGAAAAAGCCTCATGGATAGTGTTCCTGTGTGTTTATTATTGTTGTTATTTTGATCTTCTTTTGTTGTTTCTTTTTACTGCTGGAAGAGGCAGCCCTATGTGTTCCTCATCGATATATTTTTTGTCTCCATTTCTACTCATTGTAATGTGGTAGGGACCCCTCAAACCTCTTTTACCCTTAATAAAAAAAAATATCCTAGATCAGATAAAATATTAAAAATACTTACTTTCTCCAAATATCTATTAATATTTTCATATAATTTTTTTAAAAGGTCCATTTTCAGCTCCTCTTACACTCAATGTTTATAATACTATGAACAAGAGGAGAGGGATCTATCAATTTTTGTTGTTGAATGGAGCAAGACTACATCTTTATCCCCCCTTAACCCACATTGAGGTAAGTCATTCAAAATGTTTTTGGAAATCTCTCACCTTTCCCTTTTATTCATTATTGATAACAAGCTAAGAGGGAACTGCCTCCAATGAGGATATGAAAAATATGTCGACTCATTATAAATAAATTAATTAAAATCACTTTAAATAATAAATGAAAACTTTACACGTCTACATAGATGAATCCCTCATCTATGGATTTCCTCAACCTCATTTCAGTGGATATGGTATATATACCTATCATAATCATGTCGTATTATATTTTTTAAATTAAGAAATAATTATATTAAAAAATAAAATGTAATTTTATACCTCTATTCAGGGGATACCCTAAGAGTGGATAAAGAACATATGATCATTCCATCATCATCATCATCCTCTCATCAATCTATATGTGATGTAGACCTATGATACGTAAGTAGTATTATCATTGTTAAGTGGAATTAAATAATTTTATAATTATAAATGACTTATAAATATATACCACTATACCGAGTGCGTAGAGGTTGAGGATGTCCACTCATAAAAATGTGGAAGTATTAGTTAGACAACTCTTGTAAGTATCTATAAGTAGTAGACGTATGATTATGAAGATGTGTAATTATAATTTTAAATATGAAAAAATATTATTATATTACAAAATATACTGTAAACTTCTACCTCCATGGTGGGGGCGTAGATGCTGATGAATGTTAGGTGGAACTTATGTTTTGAAAAAAATTTAAGATTCATATCATATTGTGTCAGACCCCTATCTCTAGATCCTCCATAGGTAAAGGAATTAATTTTATTTCTAAATATTTGCATCCTCTCTAATATTGGAACTAAAAAAATATTATTGAATAACAAATATTCAATTAATGTAAAACAAAATTTGTAAACATAATGAAAATGGAAATTATTTCATAATGCAATAAGTGCTATAACATGAATAAATCTCATCACTTATTATAAGGGTGAAACCAAACTCTTTGACTTTACCATTTATTGACGAAAAAAGACTTTGAATCTTGTGTAGCTAGACATGAATGAACTAAAAACAATGAAAGTAGAAAAATAGAGAGATAAAATAAAGAATATATTATGTTCTACCTAAATAATAGAGACCATTAATAGGTTGAACATAATGGTAGTGTCATTGTCTAGTAGAATAGAAAACATTTCATCATCCATAACGATGTCCTACATAGAGAGGAAACCCTCAAGGGAACACCATGAGGTTGAGATAACACTTCAAAAGATAGTTGTCAAACTTTAGAAAAATCCATGAGATGTTGTGTATGTGGAAAATTTGAAGAAATGAATGTGAAAAATTTTATGAGGAAGTGTGGTGTGACACACTAAATGAAATATGCACTACAATTTGCTCCAAATATGAAGATAAGGGTTCCTAGACGAAAATGTGATTATAAATCATGAGGAATTGAAGTAATAAAAATATAGTATTTTATGCTACATATTAGGACCATCTCCATCAACATACTTTAATTTAGAGGTAGAAATGAAAAATGGAAACCAAAATTTTGTGAGTATTATGAAATCTATCTGGGATTACTTAGGACATTCTCCATAGTTTCCTAATAAAAGACAAAAATCAGTTACACGAGTTTCCTCGTTGGATTTATATTTAGTGTTGATTGAATAATATAATATGTTGTAGGGATTACACAATTTAACTTAGAATTTACTAAACAAAATTAGGGTTTACAAAATCTACATTAGGGTTGACATAATATTCTCTACCAGGTTTTAAGAAAATTACACTAGGATTTACATTATCTATCAAATTTAAATGATAATATGAATACCTATAGTCTAATGTAACTTATCACATAATCTTATTATTTATCCATTAGAAGATTTAATTTCCTTGTAGGTTTTAATTTTGCTCCATATTTCTATCACTACCTCTTTTTTGTCTATGTTTTCCTCTATGTTGTCTCTATTTCTTCCTCCTACATTATGTTTTTTTTCTTACTATTTCCTCTTCCTTCTTTCTATCCTTTAATTTTTTTACCAATATGGTTATTCTCTCCTCTCTATTTAAATTTCTTATTTCCCCTCTTCATTTTCAAGAGGAAATAAAATAAAGTGGCATTTCCTTTAGGAATCCCATGATAAGAATTCAGAGGTGGGAGTGGCACAAATGTGGCTCAAATGTGACATAAATTTGTGCCACCTTTGCAATAACCTCTAAATTTATATTAAAAAAATAATAATAAAAATTAATCACTAGACACCCCCACCCAAATCCATAGATATTATATGAGTCTAGATAGGCCCCCTCTTTGGAGTTGGTAACATTTTTCTCAAATATGTCCCAATTATCTAGTGTTTTCTATGTTAAATATATAATAGATTAGGATGGTAGAGAATATAGCTATATATGCTTGAGATGGATATATCTAAAGATGCCCCCATACTAGATAGGTTTCTATAAGGATCTATGTAGTTGGGTTGACCAATATGTATGTATATGTTGGGATTCAATTCTTTTGATATATAGGGATGAGAAGGACTCAAGGGCTTGGTCTATTGGTGAGTTACAAGTAGTTTGTAATCATCAACCCAATTTCCATTCCCATTGAGGCCATTGGACACTTTCAATAAGTAGCCATGGAGACACCTTGAGGTAGGGGTCGAACTTCTCCATGTGAACCAAGAGGAACACAACAGGGTGCTCCGAATGCAGATCGCTCGGCGGACATTAAGGACCAAAGCCAACCTCCATGTCCCACCTAGATAAAGTGCTAGTCTAAAACCACCACTCCAATTTTTAGCTCTGGTATAATAAAAGCATTTAACATAAAAAGTTTGGGGACTCAAGGTCTTGGTATATTGGTGAGTTAAAAGTAGTTTGTAATCATCAACCCAAGTTCCATTCCCATTGAGGCCATTGAACATTTTCAATAAGTAGCCATACAGACACCTTGAGGTAGGGGTCGAACTTCTCCATGTGAACTAAGAGGAACAAAGTGAGGTGCTCAGAATGCGGATCTCTTGGCTA
Organism: Taxus chinensis; assembly: GCA_019776745.2. Classification (NCBI taxonomy): domain Eukaryota; kingdom Viridiplantae; phylum Streptophyta; class Pinopsida; order Cupressales; family Taxaceae; genus Taxus; species Taxus chinensis. The sequence goes on from CM034150.1 coordinate 196,371,288, forward strand.
GCATTAAGGACCCAAGCCCACCTCCATGTCCCACTTAGAGAAAGTTATCCTCTAAAACCAAGACTCTAGTTCATAGCTTTGGTATAATAAAATCGTTTACCATCCAAAGTTTTGGACTCAAGGTCTTGGTCTATTGGTGAGTTACAAGTAGCTTGTAATCATCAACCCAAGTTCCATTCCCATTGAGGCCATTGGACACTTTCAATAAGTAGCCATGGAGACACCTTGAGGTAGGGGTCAAAATTATCCATGTGAACCAAGAGGAACATAGCGGGTTGCTCCGAATGTGGATCACTCGGTAGACATTAAGGACCCAAGCCCACCTCCATGTCCCACTTAGAGAAAGTGCTCCTCTAAAACCACCACTCCATTTCATAGCTCTGGTATAATAAAAGCATTTACCATCCAAAGTTTTAGACTCAAGGTCTTGGTCTATTGGTGAGTTACAAGTAGTTTGTAATCATCAACCTAAGTTTCATTCCCATTGAGATGATTGGACACTTTCTATAAGTAGCCATGGAGACACCTTGAGGTAGGGGTCGAACTTCTCCATGTGAACCAAGAGGAACACAGTGGGGCACTCTGAATGTGGATAGCTCGGTGGACATTAAGGATCCAAGCCCACCTCCATGTCCCACTTAGAGAAAGTGCTCCTCTAAAACCACCACTCTAGTTCATAGCTCTGGTATAATAAAAGCATTTACCATCAAAAGTTTTGGACTCAAGGTCTTGGTCTATTGGTGAGTTACAAGTAGTTTGTAATCATCAACCCAAGTTCCATTCCCATTGAGGCCATTGAACACATTCAATAAGTATCCATAAGGACACCTTGAGGTAAGCGTAAAAATTCTCCATGTGAACAAAGAGGAACACAATGGGGTGCTCTTAATGCAGATCGTTCAGAAGACATTAAAGATCTAAGCCCACATCGATTTCCCACTTATAGAAAGTGATCCTCTAAATCCACCACTCCAGTTCATAGCTCTGGTATAATAAAAGTATTTACCATGTAAAGTTTAGAACTCAAGGTCTTGTTATATTGGTGAGTTACAAGTAGTTTTTAATCATCAACCAAATTTCCATTCCCATTGAGACCATTGAACACTTTCAATAAGTAGCCATGGAGACACCTTGAGGTAGGGGTTGAACTTCTCCATGTGAACCAAGAGGAACATAGTGGGGTGCTCTGAATGTAGATCACTCGGCAGACATTAAGGACCCAAGCCCACCTCCATGTCCCACTTAGAGAAAGTGCTCCTCTAAAACCACCACTCCAGTTCATAGCTTTGGTATAATAAAATCGTTTACCATCCAAAGTTTTGGACTCAAGGTCTTGGTCTATTGGTGAGTTACAAGTAGTTTGTAATCATCAACCCAAGTTCCATTCCTATTGAGGCCGTTGTAAACTTTTAATAAGTGGCCATGGAGACACCTTGAGGTAGGGGTCAAACTTCTCCATGTGAACCAAGAGGAACACAATGGGGTGCTCCGAATGTGGATCACTTGGCAGACATTAAGGACCCAAGCCCACATCCATGTCCCACTTAGAGAAAGTATTCCTCTAAAACCACCACTCCAGTTCATAGCTCTAGTATAATAAAAGTGTTTACCATCCAAAGTTTTAGGACTCAAGGTCTTGGTCTATTGGTGAGTTACAAGTAGTTTCTAATCATCAACCCAAGTTCCATTCCCATTGAGGCCATTAGAAACTTTCAATAAGTAGCCATGGAGACACCTTTAGGTAGGGGTTGAACTTCCCTATGTGAATCAAGAGGAACATAGTGGCGTACTTTGAATGTGGATCACTCAATAGACATTAAGGACCCAAGCCCACCTCCATGTCCCACTTAGAGAAAGTGCTTCTCTAAAACACCACTCCAGTTCATAGATCTAGTATAATAAAAGTGTTTACCATCCAAAGTTTTGGACCTTTAGGTAGGGGTTGAACTTCCCTATGTGAATCAAGAGGAACATAGTGGCGTACTTTGAATGTGGATCACTCAATAGACATTAAGGACCCAAGCCCACCTCCATGTCCCAAGAACGATCCGTGGCTCCTACAGTGTTTTCACAATGTGATCTCCCTGCAACTGTGTTAGAAAAACACCTACAAATGGAGATTTAAAAACATTACATGAAAACAAACCATATGTCTGAGATCAGATCTGAATTATGAACACTTTTCATGTTTACACCAAGTCACAATTCGGACTAGAAGTGCATTGAAATTTGTGTTTTCCAACTGGCTGTCCTGAAGATCCCTGTTAAAATCTGCATTCAAAGCTTCCAAAAACAGGTTAAAAATCATCAAAAAAGATCAAACCTTATATTGTTGGAATCTTCTGAGAATTCTCTACATTTCATCTTTTTACCCCAAATTCCCAATCTGAGTGCACGGCCTTCAAAAATGGAGTTCTCTGCAATCTGGTCCTTAAGCTTCTTGCACAGACCTGTACCTTTTATTCAAATACAATATAGCTCCTTTTATATTGTTTCTCAACAAGTGGCGTGGCGGTCAAAGCCCCTATCTTTTTTCATGGAGACCATGGTTCAAATCCCCCCCATATCTCCTCTTCCTTCTCCTTAGGCGCATTTTAAGAGTTTTATCCCAGATTGGGCGCATAGAATCTTGGAATAGGTTTTAAATAGAAGGTGGGCGCATTGTTTAAGTGGCTTAAGAGCCACCTTACCCAAGGAATGAGGCGCATTTGTTGGCTGATGTGTAGGGCGCATGAATTTGGTTATTTTTAGGTGCCAAAATCAAGGCAGAATATAATGCGTGGACATTTAGATAAGGAAAATGCGTGGAATGTGGTATAATGAAATGTGTGGGAAATGTAATATATCTTTTTGGATATAATTTCGACCCATGTAAATAAGTAACACTTGGTCAAATATATATATTCCACTTGTCGTCTCCCGATAGGCAAATAGATCGAAAACTAACAAACAACTCCCTTTTTGCCTTTTCGCCACGTGTCGCAGTGCGATTGGTCCATGATTGACCAGTTGACTAGAGTTGACTTTCCCGTCAACCGAACTTTGATCAGACATATCTAGAGCTCCCGATGTCCATTTGTCACGTTCTTACAGTCGTTGGAAATCTCTCGAGATGATATTTTGCACTGACACCATTTAGGGATGTTTAGGGAACGTTTTCAAAAATGATCCCCTGATCAATTCCCATTGAGGCCATTGGACACTTTCAATAAGTAGCCATGGAGACACCTTGAGGTAGGGGTCTAACTTCTCCATGTGAACCAAGAGGAACACAATAAGGTGCTTCGAATGCAAATCACTCGATAGAAATTAAGGACCCAAGACCACCTACATGTACCACTTAGAGAAAGTTATCCTCTAAAACCAACACTCCAGTTCATAGCTCTGGTATAATAAAAGCATTTACCATCCAAAGTTTTGGACTCAAGGTCTTGGTCTATTAGTGAGTTACAAGTAGTTTGTAATCATCAACCCAAGTTCCATTCCCATTGAGGCCATTGGACACATTCAATGAGTAGCGATAGAGACACCTTGAGGTAGGGGTTTAACTTCTCCATGTGAACCAAGAGGAACACTATGCGGTGCTCTGAATGCAGATCGCTTGGTGGACATTAAGGACCCAAACCCACTGCCATGTCCCACTTAGATAAAATTCTCCTCTAAAACCACCACTCCAGTTCATAGCTCTGATATAATAAAAGAGTTTACCATCCAAAGTTTTGGACTCAAGGTCTTAATCTATTGGTGAGTTACAAGTAGTTTATAATCATCAATCCAATTTCCATTCCCATTGAGGCCATTAGACACTTTCAATAAATAGTCATGGAGACACCTTGAGGTAGGGGTTAAACTTCTCCATGTGAACCAAGAGGAACACAACGGGGTGCTCTGAATGCGGATCGCTCGGTGAACATTAAAGACCCAAGACCACCTCCATGTCCCACTTAGAGAAAGTGCTCCTCTAAAATCAACACTCCAGTTCATAGCTATGTTATAATAAAATCATTTACCATTCAAAGTTTTGGACTCAAGGTCTTGGTCTATTGGTGAGTTACAAGTAGTTTGTAATTATCAACCCAAGTTTTATTCCCATTTAGGTCATTGGACACTTTCAATAAGTAGCCATGGAGACACCTTTAGGTAGGGGTCAGAATTCTCCATGTGAACCAAGAGGAACACAACGGGGTGCTCCGAATGCGGATCACTCGGTGGAAATTAAGGACCCAAGCCCAGCTCCATGTCCCACTTAGAGAAAGTGCTCCTCTAAAACTACCACCCCAGTTCATAGCTCTGGTATAATAAAAGAGTTTACCATCCAAAGTTTTGGACTGAAGGTCTTGGTCTATTATTGAGTTACAAGTAGTTTGTAATTATTAGCCCAAGTTCCATTCCCATTGAGGCCATTGGACACTTTTAATAAGTATTGATGGAGACACCTTGAGGTAGGGGTCAAACTTCTCTATGTGAACCAAGAGTAACACAGTGGGGTGCTCTAAATGTGGATTGTTAAGTGGATATTAAGTACCCAAGCCCACCTCCATGTCCCACTAGAAAGCTCTACCAACCTCACTTCCCAATTGCATCTTCTCAAGTAGAGGCCCATTATAGCTAAGTTCTGGTTTGGATGGTGTGACTAGCGGTTCAGCGGGTCCTTGCTAAATCTGTCTTACTCAATTTGGGTCCCTCCTTGGTCTCTTCGTCACCATTTTTCTCGCAATTTTCCTGGGGAGTGCTCCTGCATCTGAAGACTCAGAGGCAGTGGATTTCATGACAGTCTCTCTGAAAAGCTCTGCCGACGTCACTTCCCCAACTACATCTTCTCGGGTAGAGGGCTGTCATTGCTAAGTTCATTGGTTGGCGTCTCTCGGCTGACGGAATTCACACCTGGTGCGATACGCAATGGGGGAGTGGTCTCCGCATCAGATTCTTGGATAAAGGTTTCTTCCTTGTCATCTTTTATAGCCAAGCTCAAAGGGATGATTCTTTATATAGGAAATCATTTCCGCTTCTCAAATCTGAGCTTCATCTTCGGAGGTGGACAGCTCATTTCAATCTAGATCTCACCATCATGGAAGGTATTTTCAGGTTTGGATTCACTTTTATTATTTTCCTCGTGAGTATTGGTCCCCTTCTCCTCTCTCTCAAATTTCTTCCAATTTGGGCTGGGTTATACGTATAGACCCTATAACACTCGAAGGAACCCTTTCTTCCTTCGTCAGGGTTTATATCTTTATTAAAATTTCAAAAAAATTACAAGATAAGATTGTGACTCTTTCCCCTAGCGGAAAACAGGTTTAGAAGGTTGACTATGAGACCATTTCGAAACTGTTTCTTACGTTGTAAGCAACTTGGTCACTTCCAAAAATCCTGTAAAGCTCCTCCCTCCTTGTGGTAGGTTGTTTGATAGATGAATCCTCTTTTGTCTCAAGCCCCAGTAGTTGTGGATCCTTTTCCTCCTCTTGAGTCCTTTTGTCCCCCCTCCATCTGTTGAAGAAAAGTCTCTTTCTCAGAGAACCCGTAAACCTGGATCTCAACACTATCTCCCTTGTCAAAGAAACAACCTCGGTGGTTCAAGACTCAACACAAATCCTCTCCTTATTCAACGAAGGAGTTGCTATGGGTCTAGATTTAAATGTTCCCTCCCTAGAAAATTGGGTGGGTCATAAAGAAGAGTTTCTCAATGCCTCCACGAAGGTAGATGTGGAGGAATCAGTCCACTCGGAAGAAGAAGGTGATATTTTTTAATCTAGTCATTGTATTTTACCCACTCCTCCTATTCATAACTTGAATCTTCAGACTGAAAGCTCCTAGTCGAGCGGCCCTCCAAATATCCTTCTTCTCTTAAATAGGTGGCTTCTGGTAATCAATCTCAACTAGGCTCTTTTTTCTCAATTTCAAGTAAGAGAGGTGATTACTCTTTGAAAAAAATATGAATATCCAATCTTGGAATGTTAGAGGCCTTAATGCCCCTAACAAACAACATCTACTAAGGTGCTATGTCACCGATATGAACATATCCATTTGTTTTCTCCAAGAGACAAAGATGTCTAGTGTGGTGTGTTTAGAAGGCTAGTTCTGGAGCTGGCAAGGTTGGGAAGGACTCTTCGTTAACTCAGAAGGAGCCTCTGGTGGGTTGGGTCTTCTCTGGAAAACTAGCTCCTGCAGTGTTGCTTCCCTTTCTTCCCATGCAAATTTCCAGTGGTGCCAGGTCAGTTTAAAGCATTCTGATGAGACTTTTTTTGTATGCAATTTCTATGGTCTGAATAATCCCATTAAAAAATGGGAAACTTGGCATGAAATTTAGGAATCCTTCCCTTCCGGATCTTAAAATTATCATGGTAGGGGATTTTAATGCTACTATCTCTAATAGCGATAAACGAGGTGGAATTAGTTGGCAACCTTGTTCCTAATATGATTTTATTTCCTTTGTTCATTCCTCCAAACTTGTGGATTTGGAACCTCACTCCAGGTGGTTCACTTGGAATAATCGTAATCTTGGCTTTGGGAACTTGGTGGTTAGACTTGATAGATTTATAATTTGAGAATCTTGGCTTCATCAAAATTTCCTCCTTCAAATCTCTATTTCGTCCCTTTCAGGATCTGATCATTTCCCTATTTCTATGACCATAAATTTTGATCTCCCCCCTCGACATTCGCCTTTTAAGTTTGAAAGCATGTGGATGTAGGACCCCTCTCTCAAATCATTGATCAAATTATGGTGGGATTCCTTTGCTGTGACCGGCACCAAAATGTTTATCCTCTCTAAAAATCTCTCCATGCTCAAAGATAAATTATTAGCTTGGAATTTACTTTCCTTTAAAAATATATTTCAAGAAAATCTTAGAGTTGAGAAAGCCCTCCGCATTCTCAATGATAGGGTTCTTAGGTTTGGTATGCGACAAGAATATTTTCATCTTGAAAACCTCCTTCTTAGTGAACTGGGGGATCTCTTATTAAAGGAAGAAGCTTTTTGGCTTAAAAAATCCAGGGAAATTTGGTTAAAAGATGGTGATAAAAATACCAAATTTTTCCATGCTTTGATAAAAGCTAGGAGAAACTCTAATTATATTTCCTCCATCAAGATGTCAGATGACACGCTAATCTCAACTCAACCTCTAATTAAAATGGAGGTTGTTTCCTTTTTCCACAAGCTTTTAACCAAAGATACGCATTCATCTTTAGCCGCTCAATCTCCTCTGCTTGATCAAATTCCCAAGCTGGTTACTGAGGCAGATAATGAACGGATATCTTCCCTTTTCTCTTTAGAGGATGTTCGTAAAATTGTTTTCTCAATGGCTCGTGATAAAGCCCCTGGTCTGGATGGTTTCCCAACTTCCTTTTTCCAAGACTTTTGGGAAGTTATTGGTAATACTGTTTTGCAAGCTGTGGAAGAATCTCAGTCTTCTAGTAAAATCCTTGGCTCTCTCAATCACACTTTTATCTACATGTTCCCCAAAAATCTCCCACTGACAAGTTTGATGATTTCCGTCCCATCTCCCTTTGCAATACCTCGTATAAGATCATCTCCAAAGCCATCGCCTCTCGAATCAGCCCCCTCCTCAGTTCTCTTGTCTCGCAAGAGCAAAGTGGCTTTCTTCTTGGCAGATCCATCTCAGATGGAGTGATCATTTCTCATGAACTTATTCATACCTTACAGCTCTCCTCGTGCCCTGGGATGATGATCAAGCTGGATTATAGCAAAGATTATGATCACATTAATTGGAGATTCCTTCTTAAATATTTGCAGGATATGGGTTTCAACAAGCTATTTTGTGACTAGATTTTCAATTGTATCTCTTCTCCTCACTTCTCAGTTCTAGTGAACGGCTCTGTAGAAGGTTTCTTCTGGAGTAGTAGGGGTCTTAGGAAAGGAGACCCTTTATCTTCCTTCCTATTTATTTTGGTTGCTGAAGCTCTGATTCATTGTATTAAGTCAGCAATTGTCTTCGGATCCCTTTTAGGTCTCTCAATTGCCTCCAGCTTGCCCTCTCTTACTCATCAACAGTTTACAGATGACACATTCCTTTTTGGTTTGGCCACTATTCCAGAAGCCCATGCTCTATCCAATATCCTTAATTCTTATTCCAATGTTGCAGGCCAGGTAATTAATTTCCATAAATTAGTTATTTTATTTTTTTATGTTTCTCCTCGGTTGCAGCGTAGGATTCTGGCGATCCTTGGTTTTGTTTCTGGTTCTCTCCCACATAAATATTTGGGGATCCCTTTATTCTCTGGAGTAGGCAAGGCTTGCATATGGAATGACCTTCAGTCCCTTACAACTAGGCTGCAAGCATGGAAAGGGAAATGGCTCTCTTTGGTGGGTCATTTTATTTTGATGAAGTCAGGTCTTTGCGCTCTCTCGATTTATATGTTATCTGTTATGGATCTTCCTAATTTGGTTTTGTTGAAAATTGAAAAATTTATCAGAAATTTCCTTTGGTAGGGGAATAGTGAAGATTGCAAATTTCATTTGGTCAAATGGGATGTGGTTAAATTGCCCATCTCTTCAGGTGGCTTGGGGATTGTGGATTTAGCTCTTCATAATATTACCTTGGGCACTAAACTAGTCTAGAAATTTATCTCTTTCCCTCACAGGTTGGCACATCAGGTACTCTCTCACAAATATTTGGAGGATGGTAGGACAGAGCTTCTTCTTTCTTGCGAAGATCTCCCTAAAGGTTCCCATATTTGGAATTTCTTACGCAAATGTAAATCTTTAATTACAAATTCGGTATCTTGGTTTGTCAACAATGGTACTCGGGTCAAATTTTGGGAGGATGGATGGAACGGGTGCTCTCCTCTTAATTTGGTCTCTTCCCTCAACAATGTTATGAACAAAACCATATTGTCCTAGGGTAATCATGTAGCAAATTATGGCACCCGTCATCTGGATGGTTCTCCTTCGTGGCAATGGAAATATCCCTCTCTATTGAATGTCCTGGACACAGAGTGCTCTACCCTCTCAGATGAGATCCTCATGAGTAGGGTTACCTTCAATGATTGTGAGGACCATTTTCTCTGGCTTGGCTCCATCTTGGGCATTTACTCTATCAAAGATGGTTATAGTATGCTTCTTTTACAGTCTGGTTTTGTCACTCACCCCAAGCTTGGTTATTAGCACTCCTCTCTCCTTCCCAAAGTGGTGATCTTCGGCTGGCTCATTCTAAAAAACAAAGTCTTACCCAGTTTCCCTAGAAGATCTTGGGGTTTTTTTGGTCCCATTAAATGTGTCCTCTGTGGTAATGCAGAATATGATCTCGACCATCTCTTCCTTTTTTGCCCATTTTCTTGTCAAGGATGGCATTGGATTTTGGGTAAACTTAATCTTTATTTGGTCCATTGCAACAACATCAAAAACTTCCTACTCTCTTGGCCCTCTTTGGGTTCTAATAGTTCTTTGAGTTCTATTTGGAAAGTGGCCCCTTTTCTTCTCTTGTGGCACATTTGGTGGGAGAGAAATCTACACCTTTTTCGTAATCAATTGTGTGCCTTTCCTGCCTTTTTGTGCAAATTAGAAGTTTCCGTCTCTGAAATCATTTCTAAAAACAATTTGAATAATCCCTTGTTCTCCTCAACAGATGCTCACATTTCCAAGGCTTCACCTCTTGTCAAAATTCCAAAACCTAGATCAATTTTCAAACAAGGCCTATCTCAAGTTGAGAAGCTCATTCGTAGGAAACAGGCTATCTGGAGACCTCCCCCCCAAAGGAGTATGGAAATTAAATTTTGATGGCACTTCCAGAGGTAACCTAGGTTCTTCAGGGGATGGATGCATTATCCATGATGAAGCTGGTATACTCATTGTGGCGGGATCTTTTCCATTAAGCAATTGTTCTTGCAACATGGTGGAAGTCCAGGCCCTTTTAGAGGGAGTCAAACTGGTCATCAAAATTGGAGGGGGCTCTCTTCTAATTGAGGGAGACTCTAAAATTATTACCTTTTCCATTTCGAATGGTTCCGCTCCATCCTGGTGTAGTAATCCTTTCATTCAAACTGTTATCTACTGGCTCAGAAAACTAAAATTTTGGAGCATCAAACATATTTTTCATGAGTCCAACTCGGCGGCAGATCTTTTAGCAAATTTTGCAATTGAATGCCCACACACAACAATTATCTCTAGTGACACCTAAGCCTGAGAAGGAATCACGTCAATCATCTCTACGGAAAGGTAGTTCATGGTGTTTCACGCTGAGGGTTCCTTAAGTATCATTTGGTGCTTTTTCTTTTTTGCTCACCCATGTCCTATTGAGCTCTCTATTTTCTATTTCTATGGATTTCATCGGGTTTCCATTTGTATATCTTCACGGAAAGTTCAAGGAACTAACCAATACTTATGAGATTGATCATCACTGGCTCTCTTCCATCTTCCGTTACTCTTCATCTGAGGAAGCAGAAGCGAGCAAAACCATCCTGGGGGACTCTTACCACTTCAGATCTCAGCGTCCCAGGAAAGATTCAAACATCACGTCAGTTTTTGTTTCTTTCTGCCTCCTCCTTCATCCCAACCCTACTGTTGTAGAGTTCATTGTGGAGGATGAAATTTATCCAGTCCATAGGGTGGGATTACACAAACAATTGGTAGATTTTTCCCTCTCATATCCTTTGTTTTGGGTCGAGGAGGTTGATGAGCTAATCTTGGGCTCTGGTCGAGGTATACAATGGCTTTGCGGCTAGTACCATGATCTGATCACCTTTGCATAGAATATACATCCTATGCTTGACCATCATTTCCTTCCTACAGTCAATATCGACGCAGCCTTATTCCCAGTGCACTCTGCGATCGATAATCTCAACGAGCTGAAAGATCGTGCAAGTGTTGCTTTCTCTCTACTACTTAGAGCCACCAATGTTCACACCGGTACATCCCATGGCTGATTTCTTCGATTAGGCTGAGTTTTTCGGTGTCCTTCTGACGATGTTTTTTCCTTCAACTTCTTCTCCCTCCATCAAATTCTTCTCCTTCTTCCTCCTTCCCTCCTCCTAATTGCATATGTAATTTTATTTTCTTCCATCTTTCTCCCAACTTCTTCTTCTGCTCTAGTGTTGGGTATGGGCCCTTACCCCTCTGGTTCATAGCTCCAGTCAAAAGTGTTTACTCATAAATATATATATATATATATATATTGTATGTATGTATGTATGTATATATACAGGAATGAGAATGAGAATATACATAAATGAATTCTCTAATAGATGTTCATCAACTGTAAATAAGTTGAATGATGAGTTAAATTATAACTAGACACATGGGTACTGACTAGTAAACCCACATGAAATATGTAGGAACAACCTTTTCAATAAAATTATGTTTAATAGGTTATTAATTCCTTATTTATTTATTTGTCTTACTCTATCAGTTGTAGTAGATGTTACTTTATAAATGTATAGTTAAAATTTGCAAGTTATTTTAAAAAAATTATTAAATTGTAAATTCATTAAATGGGAATTCAAATTATAACTAAACACATGTTTACTGAATTTTACACCCATGGGAAGCATGTGGAAATGATTTTTTTTTCTCAAAAATCATGTTTAATATTTAATTAAAGTGTCAAAGCATATATCTATGTCCCACTTTTTTGCACTTTTTTTACCTTCATAAAAATATGTCCCACAACCATAACTTTACCAAACACATAGAAATCCCATACATGTACTTTTGAGAGCTCAAATATACCAAGGAATAGGGAATCCACAATTTACCTATCAATATATTTTTTGAATTTCCTAGTTTCATGGGTTACTTTATGGAAGAAGTGTTGAATGGAATCAACACATAAATTGTTTTTAGATGATGATAAAGGGGGGAAATAGGTAGGATTTATTTTTATATCACCTTCAGGGGAAATGTTCAAATGTTATTATCATTAGGCGATATCCAATATTTTAGGAAGGTGTAGTGACAAAATGTCAAAAGAAGCATTGGTAAGATTAGAGGGATGATTCTATAAAGGTAAAGAAGTACCAATTTTATATCCCTTTTTAAAATAGGAATCTACCTTTGAAACCAGGGATCATATTTAGTGGTTTACCATTCAACTTGATCAATTAGTTCCACTGAATAGATGGGTTGAAAATCTAATCTTGTGACTATGAACTTAATCATACCAAGACAAATTTGGTGAGAAACATTTCCAATCCTTCTGAATGCTATTGAAGGGGGTTGATCCATGGATCTTGAAAAAGGGGTCAAAAAAGATTTTTTATTCCAATGAATTGTGTTTAGATAAATTTTATATGAAAATCATGCAATAAAAATAGTGTGAATTGAGGGTCTTATAATTGCTAGGAAGAGATGTGACAAAGCCAATGTGATTTTCATGAATATGATACCCAAGATCATTAGTAGAAAGGATAGATGAACGATGCTAGAGGGAAGACATAGTGAATATATTTTTGTAGGGAAAATTTAAGGGAGATTTAATCGTTAATCACTAATCTATAACTTTCATCCAAGAACAACATTATAACATGAGAAAATATTTTATAGCTGAATTTCAACCATTCTAATATTTTGAAGATAAAGGGCCATAATATTATCACTAAGTACAAGTTGATAAAGGTCTTGGATGAATTAATGAAAATTCATGAAGAAATTCTTCCAAACTTTCTGTCTATCGAGATTATTTCAAAACGAATAATATTATATTTACAATTTGACAATGATAAAATTTTATAATACTATAAAATCTATATCCATTTATGTCAATATTGCTATTGCCAAATTTTACAAAGAATTGATAAGATTAATAGTAAAATTATCCACTTATCATTGTTAAGAAAAATTATTAATAGAGAGAAAATATCTTTATTTGGATAATGCAACACATCAAATTTCAATACATATTTTAATCGCACAAATTTATAAGAGATAACTTGTCAAAGAAAAATACCATAGTAAATTAATCAATGCAACCATCATGTTATTGATGAAATTAATCAACTTGATAAAGAAAGCATAACATATTGTATTAAAAGTGGGAAAAAAATACAACATATATATGTATATCTATAGTCATAAACACTAATGTTTGACATAATTAAGCTATTGGGTGTCAAGTAACATGGTGAATATGAAACATATTGATCTTTCATTTGATAGACTAGTTACAAAAAAATTGATTTAGCTATTGGTGTAAGGTATATTTTTGCCTTCTATTTAGTTATTGGACATTTTACACCTCACACATGGTGATTCATCTCACTAAGGTGAGTCGTAGTTCTATTAGGGATTTATATGACATATTTCATCATAGAAATTTTCATTCTTATCATATACATCATTATCATATGGGAGTTACATGCTATTCCAAAATTGTAACTCCTCACTCCATCACGGGAGTATGACATAGCCAAGCATGGGAGTTACATAATATGACATATTTCATCATAGAAATTTTCATTCTTATCATATACATCATTATCATATGGGAGTTACATGCTATTCCAAAATTGTAACTCCTCACTCCATCACGGGAGTATGACATAGCCAAGCATGGGAGTTACATAATACTCCCCACATGTATTTTCCTTTTTTATCTATGAGAATGAGTAGACATGTTATTTTTATATAACCAATTTTCTTGTGGTTGATTTACTTAGATAAATTTATCAGCTCAGTTGGAGTGCAACAACCTCAATGTGCATGGAATCTGTTGATCCTCATGGTTTACTCCCACATGGTATTAGAGCTGCGTAATTTCTATAAATGTGTTACTCATATTTGTTTTCTGCTAATTACTTCCAGTTTCATGGTTTATTAGATCTTTGTAGAATTTTTATTAATCCATTATTATTTTGTGCATTTTAATACCAATTTGGGCTAATCTAATTTTTGTAGATGCTAGTTTTTTAGTGTTTTCCTTGATGTTTTTGCAAACTGGGTTTCTAGCTAAAATTGGATTTCCACAGATAACTTTGGTGGAATATAATTTTTGTCCGAGGTATCAATTGTTCTTAGTTTGGTTTTTGTTTTTTTCCATGTGGATATGCTCTAAGCTTCTTTGTTTCTTCCTTACCATCTCCTACCTCCTCCATGTCTTCCACTCAACTCCTTTCTCACCATACCTTCATCCCTAACCAATATCAAACCAACTCAGTCCTAACAAAAGCTATGCACCCATTTGAGAATTACATCAAGCTCATTTAGCAACTGGGGCGACCCACCTCAGGCTTGGACCCTTATCACCCTACAAAGCTCTACATTGAGCTATCTCTAGATTGGTCTCCTCTACCATCTCATTCTCATTGAGCTCAAAATTTTCCCATGCTCCTCACTTCCTTTGTATCGTTGTTCCCCACTCAATATTTCTTTGAATCTGTGGGCTCAGCCCATATTTTCTTGATTTTTACTTATCTTGGACATTGCTCCATATCGACTCTACCTCAAACCCCTATGCCCACCTACAAGCACACCCTAACTTGGCATTGTTACCTCACCCATCAACTCCCTACTTGGTATCCTCCCGCAATGGCTCTGTCCTCCAAGATTAGCCTCAAAATGGCCCTATCAAGAAAACCCACCTCCCTCGGTCTTCGTAGCTATCCTTTGGATTGCTCACCAACTTAAACCCAAGGTGAATACCTCAAGCCCCCCACCTCGTGCTATTTAGCACTTCTTTTGATTATTCATTTTTAAAAAAATATGTTTTCCCTCCTTTTTTAACTAAGCCCCTAGAATTTAATGTTTAAATCTTTTTTTATATTTTAAACATAGCTTATAAATATTTTAACTTAGTTTTAATTTAAAATATAGTGTAAATTTTATCTAAGGGGGAATTTTTTTTAATTAGGTCATATAATTATTGTTAGTGGAAATTAATTTTTAGAACAATTTTATTTTTTAATCATTTAATTAATTAAAGTAATCAAGAAAATTCCAAATCTAACATTAATGGGAGTATTTTCTAACGCACTATTGTGAAGGTGTTAGTCATTTTGGATGTAATTTTTTTCATTTTGGGAGATTATTGGATCTTTCAGGTGTCATTTTGGATAGTTTCAATTCGTTATTATTTATTGTAGGTTAGTGAGTGCATTTGCCACAACCTTGTGGAAAGGGAGATCCAAAGCAATGTGAGACATATTTTATCACATAAGACTTATTATTTTACCATCTTAACTATTTTATTCATTGTGTTTTTTCCTTGTTATGGTGATGTTTCATTGACAATGCTTGAGACTCATTGTGGTCTCCATACTTACATGTTTTTACGCTAATTTAAAGGTGAGGGGATAATTATTACATGTCCCGTAAATGCATCTGATTAAAATAAATGCACTAAAATATATATTTTTTACAAATAGTGGGTGAAAATATTATTCTAGGGTGTGCGTGCATTTATTTTTCTTATTTTTCTTAATTTCCCTCTCCTCACAATCGATGCTAGTGTTTTTCGTTTTCTCATGATATTTAACTTCTTCAAATTGAAATCGAAGATGATAATGAAACTAAGTGATAAACTGTTGTACTACATCACTAAGGGAGTAGAAACTAACCCTGGTAATGAACTCGAGAAATCCAAGTGATTCAACTAATGTGACGAAACCTTAGGTATTCTTAGTGTGTCTATTTATCTTTATTTTATCTTCCACATTGAGTCTTCTAAAACAATTGATTAAATTTAGAAAACTTTATATGGTATTTTTAGAAAACAATATGACATGAGATACCGGGAGTTAGAGGATGAACTGCTAGGATTAACTCTTAGTAAATTTTATAACCTACAGGAATTCTTCTCGAAGTTTATCCACACAAGACTAATTTTGAAATAATGTGGTGTAAATATAAAGGATTCCCAACTGATCTTATCCATTCTCTCTAGATAATATTGGCCTTGAATACCATGTCTTTGTTTCTACCTTTCATACCATAAAATAATATTTAGGGATTGCTTGGAAGATTCCCTCATTTGACAACTTTTCCTCCAAACTCATTAAATAATAGGAAAAGTTGATTAAAATGGGAGAAATAAAGTCCAACTCACATGCCATAGTAAAAAGTACTTATAAAAGAAAGGAAACGAAACATGAGAATAAAACATAGAAAAGGATCAACATGAGAAAGAAGATAAGACTACCCAAACCAAACCCAATACAAACAATTCTACTTCTTAGGAAAAACTGAAGAAGGAAAAGAGTAAGTGTTCCTATTGAAAAAAATTAGGACATGAAGAGCATCAATGCATTCGAAAAAAAATTGACCACCTAACTCATTTACTTGATAAATATAATTTAGGTGTTCTTGATTCTATCAAGAAAAATGCTCCGAAAGTTGATTTTTTAAGGGGATGGAATCCAAATATGAGAAGAAGAAAGGAAAGTCCCTTATAGCTGAAGTTTATCCATCATCAAAATGTGTCATATATTCTTATGCCTTACATCACATGGGTACTTAACATGTTGATCTTTATCATATTGAATAGTGTGGTATATCCCAAATCACTTTGGGTGATGAAACTTCTATGTCAGTTGTCGGTAGTGGATCACTAGAAGTATATGGTGGAACCTTTAATAATGTTCTAAATATTTGCAATATCTCTTCCAATCTCATATAAATTTACCTAATCACTCATATTGGTGAAGGAATGTCAGTGTAATTTTATCCTAACTTGATGATCATTAGAGAGATTCATAGTAAGAATACAATGTCTGAGGGAAAGGTGTATCACCAGTCCCAATTGTACACCTTTTACCACTTTACTTATGATTATTTTCCCACTACCTTACTTTCTCATGTTAATGATGTTAGTAAGCTATGACATGAAAAAAATTTCCATTTAAACTATCCCTACCTTGAAAAATTGAACAAACATGAGATGATCAATGGGCTGCCTCGAGTCAAATTTTAAAAGGGTTTTTTTGGGGCTAGTGACCTTAGGAAGTACCCCCAAGAATGTTTTGGTGAGCCTTTCATCCCTATTATATTGTTCATAGTGACTTTTATGGAACCTTTGTATCGGCTTGGCTCACTAGGGATCTTTATATACTTAACTTCATTGATGTTTTTTCATGTTATAAATGGGTTTACTTTCTCAGCCATAAATCTAAAGTCTTCAATCAATTTCAAGACTTCAAGGATCTTTCTAAGAAACAAGCCAAAATCTCTATCAATACTCTTTGAATGGAAAATGGAGTTAAGTATTTGAGAAAAAGGTCTGATTATTTCTGTACCTCTGAAGGGATTTATTTACAAAGTATAGTTGCTCAAAACTCTTTTCAAAATTGAGTTGAAAAAAGAAAGAACATAACAATTAAGGAGATGACCACTTACATGGTTCATTATAAATAACTTCCTCTACAATATTTGGCTGAAGCCGTGAATTTTTCTTGTTACATTTAGAATACTATTTTGCACAAAAAGGTCAAATGGATAACTCCCTTTGAGGTTTGGTATAGACACAAACTTGATTTTGAGAACTTTTATGTCTTCGGATTAATTGTTGTGGATTGAATTCTAAAAAAAAAACTTAAGGGCTTAGAACCAAAATACAAACCTTGTATCTTTGTTGAGTATCCCGATGGTGTGAAGGGATATAGATTATTAAACCCCATAACTCATCAACTTTATATTGAGATAAGTTTTATGTTTTATGAGTCATCTTATAATTCCACTTCTCCACTTACTAACATCCTTTTAAACATATTTGAATCTTATTCATAATCTTTATATGATGATCTTACTAATCCTCATACTCTTTATCCTCCTACTCTTCCTGCTCCTACAACTATGGAATCCACCAAATCTGACAATAGTGAAGATGAGAACTATGTCAATTCATACTTGAGTGAATATTTGACAAAAATTGATCCTGAATCTCATCCTGGTACTCAGTGGGCTAGCTAAACCATGCAGAGTGCTGGAGATTTGATAAGGGATCATTCATATCATATACGAACTCATTCAGAGTTTAGTAGATCTCATGGATTCTTTGCCTCCACTTCCAACCCTCAATATTTTTGGGAGGATACTAGGATTCCTGAGTGGGATTCTTCAATGGAGGAGTACTCCTCTATAATGAAGAATGATACTTGGGATAATACCCCTCTTTCTAAAGGGAAAAAATGGTTCAATATAAGTGGGTATATCAAATAAAGTATGGTGGTGATGGGAACGTCAAAAACTAAAAAAAATGAATCATAGCTAAGGGTTTCTCCCAAGTTGGCGGGGTTAACAATTAAGATATCTATACTCCCATTACAAATATGACCCTCAGCATCGCTTCCACTAATAGATGGGAATTCCATCAAATAAACATTAAGAATGCCTTCATTTATGGGGACCCAGAGGAATAAATATATATGGAACAACCTTAGGGTTATGTATAATATTCCTCCCTCATTTGAGAGTTAAGAAGTATATTTACAACAATAAATAAACCACTTGGGATTGTTATACCAAGATGGGATCATTTTTTCTTGCATCATGGTTCACTAGGTATCACTCTGACCCAAATTTTTACATTTTATTGAAAGATGAGTTCATGCTTATCCTCGTTCTGTATGTCAATGAATTTTTTATTATGGTTATATAATCCTCAATTATTGATTCTTTGACGAAAATCTTAGCCAAAAATTTATCCATGACCAACTTGGGTTTTCTTCATTACTTCCTTAGGATTTAGATTAACCAATCTGACTCAGGGATTAGGATTGTTGAACCTAAGTACACCCTTGATTATCTTGCCAGGTTTCACATATCTAATTATAATCTATCTCCCACTCCCTTCCTTTCCGAAGTCAAGTAAGTAGTTAATTACTCCACTCCCTTAGTTGATGGTACCCTTTTTCACTAGTAGGTGGGGATCTTGATCTACCTAACTCTCATCAAGATAGATATTTTGTTTATTATTCCAAATCTATGCAGGATCCTCATGAGCTACATTAGAAAAAATTTAAGAAAATCCTTCACTATGTTTTTAGCAATGATATCAATGGAATTCATTACGTGGTAGGGAAAAAGAATTATTTAGTTGGAGTCACAAATTCATATTGGACTAGTGATCTCAATCATCAAAAGTCTACCTCTGGATACCAATTTTCTCTTGGTTTGGGTGTTTTTAGTTAGTCAAAGAAGAAGAAGAAGATGATTATTAAAAATTCTATAGAGGTAGAATACATGAAAGTAGTCAACATTACCCATAGAAGCTATTTGGTTACAGGGGATTCTGATAGAGCTTGGCATTTACTTTCAGTGGCCTACCATCATCTATTGTGACAAGCTAAACACTATCTTGATTTACTAAAATCCTTTTCATCATTAGTGGATGAAGAAAATTTAGATACATATAAACTTCATTTGGTAATTTATCCATGGAAAATTTATTGATTTATAGTATTGTTAGACTTCTGATCAATTTGCCGACATATTTACAAAAACCTTCACTGAAGCCAAATTTCTTCACTTGTGATCTCTTCTTGGGGTGAGGCCTACTACATCCACTCATCTTATTTGGGATCTCTTGTCCTCCTCTCCTCCTCTTCTTCTTCTAGAAATATTACAATTTTTACATGGGTACCTCATTAAGCATTTAGTTTTCGAGACCCATATGACACATATTTCTTAATTATCTAGGGGACTTGTTATGCCTCTATCTAAGATTTGATGAAAGGGGGTGTTGATGTGAGGTATATTTTTTCCGTTTATTTATTTTTTGGGAATTTTCCACCTCACATATGGTGAGTCTTCTCACTTAGGCAAGTCATAGGTCTTTTAGGAAGTTGTATGACGTATGATAGATTTCATCAGAAAATATGTCATACTTGTCATATGGGAGTGACATTCTATTCTATAATTGCAACTTCTCACTCCATTATGGGATTATGAAATGTACAATAGTGGGAGTTACATAACACTCCCTATATGTAATTTCTTTTTTATATATGAGAATGAGTAGACCTTTTCTTTTTGTGTAATTAATTTACTTGTTGTCAATCTACTTGTTGATTACTTGGAGAATTTAATCATTTCCATTGGAATGAAAAAACCTTAATGGGAATGGATTCCATTAATCCTCGTGGTTCAATCTCAAATTATCATAGCTGGAGGTGGTGGTATAATTTCCTTAATTTTTTTACAAAACTCATGCCATGATTATACTTGTCTAGGGATACATTTCTTCAAAATATTTGGAATATATAGGTGGTGTAGAAGGAACATATGAACACCATGTGGATGAATGTATCAAAGTATTGGCAAAAAGGATTGAATATTATCATCTACTCTAGTGGGTATTCTATGAGGTTATTGTAACACAATATGTGGTGATGGTAGAAGTGACGTTGAAGGTGACTATGGAAGTGACTTTGTAGGTGATGTTTTTGGTGGTGAAAGGGATGGATAATGATCCTCGTCTGATTGTAAAGGTAGTGATGTCCCATAACATAATGTGTTTTTTTTTTTTTAAATCATCTTGTTCATCAAATTTATATACAAAATATCATCAAATATTTGAATTTCCATAAAATTATATACTAAAAAGGAAATAATATTTTACATTAAATTAGTTTTTTTTAAAGTACATGAAATTATTTTGTGATAAAAAGTAAGCTTCGAGTAACCAATACATTTACACCAATCATCAGTGTCAACATTATTTTTTCCCTCAATTTTGTCAGGATTGATTTTCTTTTATATCTTTAGTTAATTAGAAGCTCTTCAGCGAATTTGATATTTTTTATTTCTTCTTCCATGACACAAAGTGGTAATATTGACCCTTTCATTTCATCTTATTTGTTATTATTACATTCTATAAATGACATTTGGGAGATACAATATGTGAACACTTACGAGTGTAATTTATGAAACCAAAAATATTTTTAAATGCATAAGGTTGTCCATCGATGTATATATGATCATGCATATGGTGAGTTATCTTAAGGGATATATGAATCTTATATTCCATTTAATTTACATTAAAACACATGTCATATTTGGAAATTATGTCTTTGTATCTCACTACATGATTCTAATATGAAAACTGAAATGTTGAGCCATTAAAAAGTAATATTGGTAGACTAACTAAACATTCAATAGTAAAAACTAACATTAATTACTATAAGTGTGATTAGCCAAAGACTTGCATTAGGAATAGTAGAAGTTCATATCATGTAGATTCACTTCCAAAAAGTGAATTCTTCATAAGGTGTTGGAAGTAGTTTATCCACTGATAAAACCCCATAATGTCACCAATTATGAAAATCAAATCTATATTTCTTCAATTCCTTAGGTGGAAGTTAAAAATCAACATTGGAATCTTTCTCATAAGGTATAATCTAATATTCCTCCTTTTTGAATGCAAATGTGTCAAAATTGTTGACAACCTAATGTATCTCCATGCACCACTACAACTACTTTCAACCTCTTCCTCTTTAAGACATTTTCCAAAATTGTCCTCTATCAAATCAAAATTATCTCTATAATTACACAAAATTTCTATATTGTCTATATATGAGTATGTAGATGATTATGGATGCGGTGAAGAGTAAATTAAATTTTTGGAAGCTGATATATTTACACATAAATAATAATTTTATTATTACATAAATATTAGCTAAAACATAATACTAATAAGAAAGTTAGAAAAATACATGTTCCTCGTTACATGGTGCATTCTGTAAACCCTAACCCTAACCCTACTATGTGTGGAATAAGTAATGATGGTGAATCCTTTGCAATTATTGGGGATGATGGTGCAGATAGTGTAGATGGTGACAAAAATCCATGGAAAGGAGAAGAACATGTGGTTAAAAACAATCTGGGATTTGGTATCAACAACAGATTAGGAAAGGTTAACTCTAGAGGCTCTAAAGGGAAATCCCCAGTTTGCACAGGTGCCTCCTTTAGTGGTCCCCCTTCCTTTTCTAGTGTGTTTTTTTTTAGGAATGTAACTTCTCCCCTACTCACTCTCCAACTTGTGCACACTCTTTTGGTGTTTCCCTTGTCCACTCTATTATAGGGAGGAACTCAAGGCCCTTCACCAGAGTGGGCAAAGGAGAAAATGTTTGTAGTGGTGGATTTGTATTAGGATTTAGTACCATGTGTAGGACTCATGATAAGATAAGAGGATAAATTCATCTATCCCTTATCAAACTTGTTGTTCCATCCAAATCATAGATGTTCAGGGACAACGTTGTTGTGGTTTGTCAGAACCTTTATCTTGTTTATGTTGTTGGGATGATTGGGGAAGAAAGAAACTATGACTTTTCTTTCCCTGTTAACAGATACCTCATGGAGGAAATTCAGGGGGGAGTGACGTGTTCCCGTTAAACCCTTGAAACCTACATCCAACACTCCTTATGTCACTTACGGGGATACCATGATTGAATTTAAAATATTTTATCATGTACACACCCTGATTTGTAGATTAAGTGGATATATGCCCAATCTTCTAGTCCTCCATGCATGGATCACATAACATTAGCTTCCTCTTCTTGAAGGTAGGTTAGATATCTACCCTTTTTCAAGGGGAATTTTTATTGTGGTCCTTTCTTTGATAAGTGATAAAAATGCCATAGAGCTGAAAATATTTGGGTTTCTCATTCACACTATTTAGTCACAAAACCATGGTTTCTCTCATTTAATCCACTCACAGAAGAAATATCACTCAAACCAATATGGATTAAAATGGCACACTTACTACTAAAATTTTGGGACCCACCTTGTCTTACTTCCATTGGTAACACTCTGGGAAGATTTTTGAATGTTGATTCACACACCATAGATTTCAATCATACAACTTATACCCGAATCCTTGTTGAGATTCACACCTCAAATAACCTTCCTATTAACATCAAGCTTAAATTTCAAGATAGAAATAAGACCCAACCCCTTGATTATGAAGAAATTCCCTTCATATTTAGATGATGTTTCACTTTGGGGCATATAGTTGCAGACTATCTGTTAGCAAAGAAAAATAAAGTGAGAGTCATTTGGTGGAAAGATTCCCTCCTTGATCATTTTATTATTGATGTTAATTCAAAGTTAGATTTAGATTATGATACATCTTTGGAGGAATTGGTGGATTCGGTTCCTAAATTTCAACTAACTCAAAATCCTGATTAAGTGGACAAGGAAATAAAAAATGTTAAAATTATTCATTTGAAAAATACTACTAAAGATCAAATTATGAGTGAAGAGACAAAGAAACATGTCCCCCATGATTTTCCAAATAATGTCAATTCATATTGTCTGATTGAATATTTAGAAGTTATTCTTCCTGTTGAGGAAGTCTCAGATGGATGGAAAGTGTCGCGTTTTAAAAAAATTATTCTAATAAAACCACTTCTACTCTCGAGTCTTTTTGGATTTCTTTGTGTTGTAGGTCAGTTTTTCTTCTTTGTTTCTTATTGTGTTTATGGTTTTATCTAGGATTTTAGACCTTTTTTGTTATTGGAAAGGTTCTAGCCAAAAAACCCCACTTTTTCCCTCTATCTAAAAAGAAAATTAGAACAGTACAATTTTCTTGTAAAAACCCACGATTTTTTCATTTTACATATTTATTTAATGTTTGTTAATTTTTTTATTTATCTTATTTGTCTTCAATTTTCTATATTTTTAATTTTGAAATAATTATTAAATTATTACAACGTTTCATCAAGTTAATTATTTAGGAGCTAGAGATATGTAGAAGGTTCACAAGGGGTTTGTGTGTTGTAAATAGACTTATTATTGCATACTTCAACCCACCCTCTATGTATAATGTTATATTTTTGAGTTTGAAATTCAAAAATGGAATTGTACAATTAAGTGAAACATTGGAAATGTGTGTGTTATTAATCTAATTTTATCTCAATGAAAAATGGAAACATGTTATTGAGATCCATTAAAAGGTATTTGAAAGTGTATTTTGTCAACTACTAGGGTTATAGATGTCATAATAGGTATATAACCATGCATGTTGAGTGGATGAGGTCTATAAATACTTTAATATAATGAACATTGTTTATTGATTTAAACCCAAAATAAATTATGTTTCATACATGGTTAACATTCTAGGACATTTTAGCTATCTTAAGGAAGCTGAAAAATTTATAATCTAGCATCTAATCAAAATTTTGGTGGTTGTGTGGACAAGTTTTCTTGGTGGTTGGATGATTATGGGTATGAAAGGAAAAAAAATAGATGGTGTTTATTATCTTCCATAGTACAATTGATTGTATCCCTTGGTTGGTAGATTGAAGACGTGTTGTGTGATGCAAACAACTTTTTGAGTTCTTATAGAGTTCTGTAGTCAAAAAATCATGCACTTACTATTACATTTATACCGCCAAGTATGTTATTTTATATATAAATATTACGTAATAAAAGTATTCACTAGTGACCCATCATTTAGTCTTATTATCAATTAGTCAGTCATCATTGTTATTTGTCCAGTACAGTCATAAAATGTCTATATAGTTTTAGGAATTTTTAGGGAGTCTTAGGTGTCGTAATTTTCTTGATTGTCATCTCTAATCTTATACTAGGGCACTTAGGGTAGCACTAGGGTGCCTCAGGGCACCCTAGTCCTTGATTTTAGGTTCCCTTATTTTCGTAATTTGTTTGGTTGAGGTAAGCCTTTGTTGTTATCCCGTGCAATCCCCTAGGTTGTAGTCTGCATTTCAGGTCATTAGTGTCCTAATTTGAACAAGATATCCCTATATAAACACAACATACTTGATACATTAGGGATAGACATCTTATTATCAAAGGGAATCTATCTACTAAGGCAAGGGACTGCATTTGGGCATCTTCTACATCTGCATCAAACAAGCATAGGGGGAAAGGGTTGTATTCTTTCTATTCCATCCACCATTTGCATTTTTACATCTAGTTATTGCCCCAACTTCTGCGTCATTAGCACTAGGGAATCCTAGGCACAAAATTACACACACACACACATAACTATATGGGGTCTAGAATGTACTGTAACGTTTAGTCATAAGTCCACCATTGTCGCAGCTAAGGTCAGTCTAACCTATTCATATGCATTTTTTATTTTTAGAATTTTATTCTTTAAATAAGGTTTTGTAGGTGGATCTTCACATTAAATTTACAATGAAATAAGTCAAAGAATTGTGACAATCATGTGAAAAATTCAAAGATATTGTGAAGATCTTATGACAATGTTAGACTCAGATCCTGCAATTTTCAATAGACTACAACACCCAGATGACAGACCAAGGCTCTCTAGGGTGCCCTAGTACCTCTCAAGTGCCTCAGTCCATTCAGACACTCAACTTCTACCATTCCCAAAGTCTTCCAGTCATAACTTTCCTAGTATGCACATTAGCCTACTTGTGTCTAGCACACAGCGAGGTAATTCAAACTCAAGTGAGTATCATACCTCTCTTATTTTCATTATTTCAATATATTAGAGAAATAAATAAAAATATTTAGTTTCAGTATTTTAATATTGCATTCTATTTCTATTTAGATTAACTCATAAAATAAATAATATTTTAGTTAATCATTTTGGTGAACCCTACCTTTCGAATACTTTTCCTTTGGATCCTTTTCAATACCTTAGTGATTGTGCATAGTTATTTTTTTTTTCAATGGTCATGTCTCATTTTATCGTCAATCCTATCTATCATGAGGCTGCAAGCATCGAACTCAAAGATTTATATAGTACCCCAATGGCTACACCCGATGATACTCAAAAATCACTCTTGGAAGGCCAGCAACATGTGCCGACTAGTCTTACATATTCTCCTATAGGTATCTTCCTTTTTTATGACACTATTGCCTTCACTCGATCTACACCATGCCATTTGGTTGTTTTTGGTCCTTCTGATATGCCACCCAATGCTTTAGATGACTCTGTCATTGGATAATTGTTAGGAATTGATCTGTAGTCAAATATACATCATGACTCTTCCTCTTCTATTCCACCTACTACTATAGTTACTCCTATGTCTTCTAATACTTTTGATAGTACTCCTCCCACATCTTACTCTAGCTCGCATTCTCCTTCATATTATGTATTGATGATCCTATTCATAGTATTGTTAGGCACAACAATGTTTCTATAACTCGATTTACTACTGATGATTATCATGAGTCTCCTTCTTTCTATACCATTGAGTGTGATTCTCCCACTCCATTATTGTCTTCTCTTGAGGGTACATATACTATTGTGTAAGAGTCACCACCATCAAATTCTTCTTCTCCTTTTATTACCACATCATTTATGGCACATGCTTCATCTTTTTCTATAGAAGTCTCATCCTTGGGCATCTCACCTATTAGGAATAGTGCCGACATTAGTCATTTTATTACTATCGATATTCCTCCACCATCATATACTATAGCTCCTTTGGAACATACTACTAAGCTGAATTTCACATCAGACTCCAATGTATCACCTTTTGACATCCCTATGATCCTCATAATGGAAACATTCAACCACTTAATAATTTTTATCATCTTCTACCATTCCCTCACAAGACATTCCCTCTCTCATGCATGTTTTAGGATATCTCCAATCTCAAGTTCCTCTTTCAATTTGGAAATTAAAGCCTATTATGCCTCTATCGACAACAATTATTTACGTAGAAATTCATTTCCTAAAAAGATTCATAATTTTTCCTTCCCTAAAGATTTAACCATGCCCACTTTCACATGTTTTGATGGTATTGGTGACCCTTATGCTCATATCCTACACTACCGTACACTTATGTCCTCTTACTCTAATGATCGATTGTTGCTTAAGGCATTTCACTATAGTCTTATTAATGAGGCACTAAAATGGTACACCTATTTACCCTTTGGGTCCTTTAGCACTTTTTATGACATGGATGATGCTTTCCTCTTTCATTTTATTATCAATAATGGCCTTAGAGTTACTTATGACCACATACCCACTTTATATCAGAACTCAACTAAAAATATCCAAGATTATATCTTATGGTTTAATGCTTGTATACATCAAATCATATTCCAACCTATGACTCAGAGAAGTAATTCATTTTTTTTCATGGCCTCATCTATCCACTTAATCAAAGGTTACAATATGATACTTGCGATTCATTAATCCTTTTATGCTATAAAGTCACTGACATAGAAAAAGATATTATATCCTCACATATCATCATGCCTACACATGTTTCTCTGCCAATTCCATCCTCTTTTCTTCCACTCACACCTCCAGTTGAGAATCCAAAGAAATATCCACTTCTTCTTAAAGTACAACCCAAACAAACTCAACCCACTCCTTCACCACCAACCCATCCTTATATGGTTCTGCAGTAAGTTCCTACTTCCACCACTCCACCTCCTTCATGAGAGACTTTATATTTCTCTCCTCACACTTGACCATATGATGTACTGTGTATATTAATAAATGTGTAATTAATTCAAATACCTTCTAACTAGCATCATCCCCCAAACCAATTACAACGTCAGCATGAACAACAATATTGTAATTATCATCACATCAATGGCCATTCAGACAATGATTTTATCGCCCTATGTGATAGGATATAACAACTAGTGGATACTTATATCATCTCCTTTGCCTCTCATGAGTGCTCATTACCTGCTTTACCTTGTCAACATTGGCATACCCAACTTAAGTATTCTCTTCTAGGTGCTCAGTTCATTCATCACTCACCACCGTCACATGTGCATTCTCTACCTCATCCATCAATTCCACCATTATATTCATTACATCCACTTCATCCATGCTATCCACCACTTCATGTTGCTTGGTCACATGAGTTTTTTCCAACCTCTGCATATTCCATGGTTACTCCACATGACATTCCATTTGGTTAATACACTCACGTTGTGTCCATTCCACAGGCTTCCACTACCTCATGTCCTCTTCGTCTTTGGTAGGTGATTATTATCACCTTATCCCCTGATGATGCACTTGTGTTCTTACATTTCTTACACAACTATTTAGGGATTAGTTATAACAACATTTCCTTGAGCGCACTCAATCATTTCCTGATGACGCACTCTTGCTTACATGGTTCATACTTGACTACTGAGGGGTCTTAATTATATGAACCTATTCATTCACACACTGGGGCCATCGTTAATCTTTCCCCCTCTTATACCTTATCTTACTATGACTACATCACATTCTCACACATTCATTAGGGTAAATTCATCTCACTATCATATATTTCTCTATTTTCACATCTATTTTACTATAATAATTACATTAACTACGCCCTACACATTTTATTCAATGAACACTTCCTCAATCACATTACATCGGTTATATATATTTTCATCATTACATCAATTATATATATAGTCATCATTCACCATACACATTTTGTCTACCAACATCAAAATGAGAATTTATAGTCATCACAGATGAACAATACACATGCTAGCAAAATAACCATAGAATCATACAACATCCATTACAACATAGATTTAACATATATTAAAAATAGGTGTCCATAAATATATCGCCAATACAATCATCATCACAAAACATTTGTCACAACTAGGGGGCAAGTCCCCCACATCATATACAGTAATTTTGTAGTTCCCACTCCTCTTCAATACATATTTCTACTTTTTTTATGCTCTTTAGCCACCTAGAGACATGGATATTACATAGTATGTTGGTTAGCATGTGATTAGACTATATGGACATTTGATTATTATTATGATCTGACCTTTATCATGGTTGTATGGATGCTTTGTTGACACTAATGGATGTTGCAACACCTATGGATTTAGAATTACTTTACTATATACTGACATCTTGGATTCATATCAATTGTGGTTACGTCTTGATGTATCGTCTAACCATGTGTACTTTGATATTATGATTATTGATTTCATGATGATGTTAGGTGATCAATATGTAATTATGATTATAGACTATTGTAAATGTTTGATTTAGAATATAATTATGTATTATGATGCATGATGATTATGTGATGGATGATTTTTATGTTTTTTGGATCTCCATGGTGTATTGATGTGGCCCTGAGGCTGAAGGTGGTATTATTTTTTGATTGCACAAATTCAAATTACATAAAAAGGAAGGAATAGGAAGGAAAACCATGAAGGAATGTCACATGTTCACAATGCGGTCACCTTGGTAGCTATCATGAGTGTGTTTTGTTGTGTCATCTTCTTGTTTTTCATAGTTGGAGGTCTTGATGGGGGAACACCTCATATGTGACCATGGGTAAGTAGGTGATTGTATTTTTCTATGTTCATTGTCTTCTGGTTATGTTATGTAATTAGTTGTGGTTGTTGTGATTTTGAGTAAGTTATAATGTACCATGTACCCCTATGTTCTATGTGGTTAGTGTACCCTTTGTTAATTATGTAATTTTTTAGTATGATCTAATGTCTCACCCTATGGTTCTTTTGTTGGCTATGTATCTTGGCTTGATCATGTTAATTGTGGGGGTTTAATGCTAATATGATGATGTGACTTTTAGGGGGTAGAGATTCCTTGGAGTATAATTTATTCCTTTCACATAATTTATTTGAATTTTAGATTTTTGCATTGGTATGTGTGTCATTTCTAAGCCCAATCTAGGATTTGGGCTTTGATCCCAATTTTGAGAGCTTGGGGGACAAGTTTAACTTGTTCCATAATATTTATACTTTCATCCTAACCTAACCTATGACCCAAGGGGTCAATTTAGGCCCTTAATCATGAAAAATTGAGAGAAAATAGGTTATTATTGCCCTCATGTTTTGAATCTCTAAATTTAATTTTTGATTTGTACAAAGGGTGCTTGTGTGCAATCTTGGTGAAGGTATCTCCTCACCTAGATCTTAATGATGCCTTGGTTTGTGTGGGGAAATGGGTGATGTGGATTTGAGGGAAATGAAGTGGCATCCTACATGGAGCCACATCACCTCTCCCTCCTTGTCTATTTATGTGCATCTTATTGATGGTTTTGGGGTTACTCATTCTTGATCACTTGCTTGATTATCTTGGATCATTTTTGGCTTGAGACTAGGGAGAGAAATTGGCTTGGATTTGGATTTGAATTTGGATTTGGAAGGAATTTTTTAGAGTTAAAATGGAATTGTTTGAAAGGTAAAGTACCATATTATGGCAAGGTAGGGTCCATATCTTGGTTGCTTTCTTATTTTTAATTGTGTATAAAATTGTGAATTACATGCAAGTTGTGTGTGTTATGGGCTTGGGTAGTTTTTCCTTATGAAAAGGTGTGGGGAGTGGGAATATAAAACCATTGGGGAAATAAAAGGGATTTTTGTGAGGATGTTTTGAGGAGGGAGAGTGGGTAAGGTGTTCCACCTATGGGGAGATAAAAGGTTTAAATTTTATGCTCTTTGCATATTTGTAATCATGGAGCGATAAGGAAATTTGAGTATAATTTGTGATGTGCAATTGGTGGATTTGGGTGGACCCTTAACCCACATTGGAGGTATTATTAGTGAGAAATAACAACACCCCCAAATGAGATATGGATTCTACTTTTCTAAGGTCAAGGGTCGTTTGGTGTGATTTGCATAACATTGGATCATTCCCCAAGCTGTGGGACTTGTAAATGGGAATGATCCTCCAGAGAAGGATGGTTCCTCTTCCTAATCCTAGCGCTAAACTACTTCTAAGGAAGGAAATGTGACTATATACTCCTAATCTAACAATTCCAAGGGACCAAGGAGAGAGAGAGAGAGCATGAAAATAAAGAAATCCTACACTAAAGAGGTGATATCAATGAGAAAAGGGAACTACTGATCACAAACCCAACTACTTGAAATGGAGAGAGGTGAGAAATGGAGAGGATGGACAGATGCATCACAGACCAAGGATAAAGTTCACATAGAACACCATTTCAAACCCCTTAAACACAACTCCCAAAACCTGTAATGGACATCAGAGATATGCACAGTATACCCTACAATGGTGAGAGGAGAGAAGAGACAACAAAATGAGAAAAGGATGGACAAAATGCATCACGAAACAAATTTTATTTCTCCAGGAGTTCACACAGTACACCATTAATGGGAAAGAGGAAAGAAATGCCATTAAAAAGCCAAGGGAGGAGGCTTAAACTCCTCCTTCGAACCTGGAGAAGAAAGAGAGAGGGGGGCAAGAGAAGAAGAGATGAACATCCCTTTTATAATGAATCATGCCCCTATATTTATAGATTTGATCAGAGAGAAGAAAGAGAGGGAAGAGGGAAAAGTGGGTTGAAGCTCAACCACTACTGTTAATGTTTTTCATAAAATATGCCCCAAATCCGTCTTTACTACATGATTCCTTGATTCAGTGCCTTTAAAGAAGAGGAAATGGTAGAAACAGATCGAATCTGATCTAGTTGTTGAGATAGATGGATCCTGCATTGAAGGCCCAAAGACATTTCCTCCATTTTCCTTTACCTAACCTCCTCAAAATTAAAGTCTCAAACCTCCATGGCATAGGTGAGGCTGAGATCTTTCCAATGGTGTCATATTTGCAATATTTTGAGCCCTGAGTCGAAAGATATGCCCCTTCAAAGTTTATATCGGATCCGTATGAATGGATGGGGAAAATAGTTTGAAAATGGATTCCCCTTTTGAGATGGGACATGGCAACTAGATCAGAGAAAAAAATTGGGTTTGCGGGTCCATAATTTACCTTTTCCTCTTTTCCTGAAACACAAAACTCAGAAAACCCCCATGGCCCCGAAGCTCCGCCTTTTGACTCTGCTTGACCATTTTCCCCTGCCTCCATTTCATCATGAGACACATGGAGATGCGGGTGCTTGTTTGAGCTTCTCTTTTTGGATTCACCTTTGGAGGAGCACCATTAGGACACGTGGTTCCCTCTGCTGGCTCTTTCATACTTAGTCAATTCTGGATTCTTTCCTAAATGGTTTTGAGCCCGAAGACCTTGGATCCTTGTCGTTTTTCCTTTCTTGCTCCTGGCCTCTCTTGCAGCACTGCCCCTTCTTCTCTAACCATAAAATTCTATTTTTGAGTCCTCCCTTGACCCTTTAAATAGATTTAAGACATGGAAATGCCCAGAAGAACCGTTTTATCTATTTCTTCTTGTGTAGGGTCGAATTTGACTTTCTCAGACTTCTGTTTTCACTTTTGCCTAGTTCTGGAACTCGAGCTCGTGGGTCTGAATCATTTCCCTTCATGTTTTCTTTAGTTGTAAGGCTCATTCTGACCAAACGTTTCGGGGGGAAATTTGGGACAACAGGTATAAGGAGGTGTTCTCAATTATTCCCTCTTCTTTGGCTCTAAATTGAGCCTTTGTGATGTATTTAAATTACAAGTTTTTGTTTTTTGTTCTTGTGTTGAAAACATAGTGTTTGTGAATGTATGTTTGTAATTTGGAAGCATATCTCTTGTTTTCATGGTTGTGAATATTCTGCATGGTTCCATGGTTGGAGCTCGGGGGCCAGTGAGGGAGTTGGTTTCACCCCTTCATTGGAATTTGGCTTAGAGGAGAGCGTTGCCTAGCTCTCTCTCCTTTTTTGTGTGTGCTAGAAATGAAGGAAGAAGTTGCAGGTTCATAAAGGATTAAATAGAGTGCAGAGATTGAAGTTTTGGAGAGAAATTTCCATGTTGGCTCCACTATTTTGTTGGAGGGCTTGTATCACTCTTGCATTTTAAAATATGTTAAGTTGTATGGGTTTGAAGTCAATATGGAAAGGTTTGTACTATTTTAATTATTGTTAAATATGTTAGGAATAATCCTTTGACTAGTGGTCATATTATCATTGGTAATAGTTAAATGTAATATTCATATATTACATTAGTAATTTAGTGTGTTAGTAAGATATTAGTATTGTTATATTAATATCATATTTGTGTGAGAAAAATAAAAGATTGTAATATTATTAATATGAGTGATAATACAACTCATTATTAATAATACATGATATTATATTAGTTGTGATTTTGTTGAATAAACAACTCATGTAGATTATTGTGTGTGGTTATATTGGTGGGATAATATGAGAGAATAGTAGTGAGTGATCATAGGACAGATTCTCTAGGAGAGATTAGTGAGATGATATTTGTAAGCCTCATC
This sequence comes from Taxus chinensis, assembly GCA_019776745.2. Classification (NCBI taxonomy): domain Eukaryota; kingdom Viridiplantae; phylum Streptophyta; class Pinopsida; order Cupressales; family Taxaceae; genus Taxus; species Taxus chinensis. The sequence goes on from CM034150.1 coordinate 196,404,254, forward strand.
TCCTTGTTTATATTAAATGGAAAGGCTGTATATTGTAAGCTATCTCACCATATAATCAGCTCCTAAATTATTTAATCAATAATATAGTGTGTTTATTATATATTTGTGCACTAATTTTGTGTTTTTGTTAATATCTTCAATCTGCAATATTGTCTCTTATTGATTTTTACAATTATATAGTGTAATTAATGCTTATTTATATTCGATAAGCTTTTAATATCATATCAAAATATGTATATGCTTGAAGCCTGAAACCATTTCAGAAATTGTTATAATTATTGTTTTATTGTAAAGTTTTTATTATGTTTAACTGCTATAAAATATGCCTCTAAGGCAAGCCTGAAATGATTTAGAAAAATTATGGTAAAGTCTGTTGTAAGAGCAAGTCTGGGAATTTATTAGAAGTAAAATAAATCCTAGAATTTACATTATGTTAAGCTATTATAATTTGGCATGTATTTGTATTTGTATACAATAAAAGAAGAATTCTATATTTTATTGTAGTATCTTGCTTTAATACATATATGGATATTGCTTTAAATTTTTGGCAAAATATTGTATATTACATTTTTCTATATTTGTATTGTCTGAATAAAAATATCTTTGTCTTCCTGTATAGCACTATGGATTCTCCTTTCAACACTTCTTGCATCCTTTTATTTTGAAATATTAAACCAACTTCAATGTATATTTGCACCTTGAAAATAATCTATAAAATCTCTGTGAAAAATGTGAACCAGGAGACATTAATGTTCTTAGATTCTAAAATATGTATTTTCACTATGTATCTGATTAAAGAAGGGGCAGGGCTAAGAATTAGACTTACATACATGAGTATAAGTCATTTATAGACAAATATTTAAAATATATGTATGTATCTAACTTATACAGACAACTATAATCTGTATATGAAAACAAGATTTAAGTCTAGGTTGATAGAAGTGCATTTGATCAAATCAACAATATTATAGAATGAAGTAGATCTGTGTATATGTGTGTGTGTGTATATATATATGTATGTATGTATGTATGTATATTTATTTATTTGTGTGTGTGTGTGTGTGTGTATACATATATATGTATATATATGTACACACATACGTATACATACATACATACATATATATATATATAATACATTGTTGGTGAGAAATTTTTTCTTATGGATAAATTGGTGGGTTTCAAGCCAACACTATGGGAATATAAGTCCCTCTACTTAAACGTTGCAGCTTTTATATGTGTATGCAAAAATATGGATTTCAATGGTGGCTTTTTAACCAACAGATCCAACAGGGGAACTCCACTAACCCTGTGGTAAAGCTAGCAATGTCTCACTAGAGAAGAAAATTTGTCTTGGAAAGGGAAAAGGGAGTGGAAATGGAGGTAGGAGAAAACTAATGTTGTGAGTAGAATATCAGATTCCCACACACATTAATTAGAAATTTCATTTACATGCATTTATAGTTAGAAGAAAAAAATCCGCAGGGGAAGCTACAATACCAAATAAAACTTATTGGTCACAAAGTACACAATTAATGCCTCAATCAAAAAGGCAAAAATTACCTCTTTTATTATTGAATCTCGAGAAGAGTTTGTACATAGCTTGAGAATGGAAGAAATTCAAGGACGAAGCAGAAAATAGAAGAAGTGTGGCATTTTTCTGATCTTTTTCAAGTACAGAGAACTCTGGTCTTTTTTGAAATCAATTGCCAGCCCCTTGGAATGACATCGAGAAACCATTATATTCTTCACAAGAAACCATTACAACTTCATAAATCCTCAACACCTTTTCAAATTCCTCTGTTGTGAAGAAAATGTCTCATAGGCGGGTTAAAAACCAAATCTTGCTTAGTAACCGTTACATTCGATTTGCCAGTTTAAATATAGACCATTTGATTTTCTCCTCTAACTCTGAAATTGGGTCATCCACATGGAAGAAGGGATTAGAGCTGTTACAAGGGAAACCTTTCACATTTTCTGATTTTTCATGAGATTTTACAATTTAGAATAAATTGGCCCACAGCCACACTTTGAATTTTCAACTTAAACACATGGCACGTTCTTATTGGAAATGGGATTGTGGCCCTTTTCTCAACAATTTAACCTTTTTTTGTAAAAAGGCTCAAAAAATCAAAGTTCTCCGCTATTCCACTCTCCCACTTTGAATTTTCAACGTAGACACATGGCATGTTCTTATTGGAAATGAGATCATGACCCTTTTCTCAATATTTTAACCTTTTTTGAAAAAAGGCTAAAAAACACAAAGTTCTCGGTCATTCTGCTCTCCCGCTTTGACTTTTCAACATCAAGCTTCACCTTTTACTTTCTCCCTACGAGCTTCAACTTTGACTTTTTCCCTTTAAAGCCTGATCGGGGCTATGGGTCACTTTTTAGCTTTTCACCCTTTTTTGTAAAGAGGATCAAAAACACACATTTTTTTCACACTGACCTGTTGCTCCGATTGAACTCTTGACACGTGGCATCTTCTGATCTGAAAATGGGGTCGCGACTCTTTTCTAAAATTTTTTGCCTTTTTTTGGAAAAAGGCTCAAAAACTCAATTTCCTTCACTGCCAACCCACTCTCGTGCTTTCAAATTTTTTAGTCGATTCATATTTTCGAGTCCCAAGTGTCCTAATTGAACTTGTGCAGCTTGAGACAAAAACTTTCACTTTTTCTACAATGAACCAAAATTGGAAACTTCAAACTTTTTGGGGTCACAGGGAAAATTTACCATTTTTGCCAAAAGTGACCAAAGGTGTTAAGCTCACCAAAAATCTCATTCCTCCCCATCCAATAGGATTTGACCATGTACCTACATTTATTGGGGTCAAAATTTGACAAGGAAAAGACACGCCTGTCATCCTAACTGTGGAAAAATATGCAGAGGAAGAAAACTTCATCGTTTTTAGTCTAATTATCGAATTTCCTTCACGAACTAGAGGCATGGAGGAAAAAAAATGATTTGAAAACCCAGGCCATATAACAAGTGAACAATTTCAACCAAAATGGAGGTTGCAAAGAGGATATTATGTGCATAGACCGGGAAATGGAGGATTTCTAAAAACGAGCAAAATAGAGGTTTTAAACAGCTCTAAGGCACTAATTTTGCTAATTTCTTGAATCTCTAACATGGCTTAAACACCAAAAAAGGGCATGAGCTAAAAAAATTTGAATTTGGCTATGAAAATGCATAGTAGTTTTCGGGAGACAATAGCTGGCTCTAGCTTTGGGACATGGTGTAAACTGGGCATGGCTAGGACATGACATGAGGATAAAAAATCTCAAGTTTCAAAAGATATTACGTTGACCATTTCCTTATTCATTGGGCCTTGCAAATTCATGTATAATTCTAAGAAAGAAAGGAAGAAGGAGGAAACACACAAGCCAAACCACACACAACAAAAGCAAAACAAAACTAAACCAAAACCACACAACAAAAAAGGGAAGAACACACCTACAAAATCATTTATAGTACAAGGCGGGGGACAACCCACTCTCACTGATGATACCATTTCAAGTATTTCCCACTTCAAGGCAATTCCAATGGTGTTCCATCCAAGTATGCGAGGACAAAAAAATTCTCACCACAATCTCCATGAATTTGGAATGGGCCGAACCATAATAAATCAAACTTTCCATGGCTTCCCTTTCATTATTTTCTCTTGTCCCATAGCAGGAAAAAGTCTCTAACCTTGAATACTCTTGCCTTTACCCTCTTTTCAAAGATCTTCTTCACTTCCAATTATTGTTCTTTAATTCTATCTACCACTTGGCATCTACTTTCCTCCATCTTCTCCAAGAAGAGGATCCTCTTATCAATGGAGTCTTTGTATTGACCATTTTCTATTTCTTGTAGCAAATTGAGTGTTGGCATCTCAATTATGAGAGGAATCTCTTGCCTCAACTCCATACAACATTTGGAAAGGTGACATATCTATTGCCTTCTTAGGAGTGATCCTATTGGCCCATAATACATCATATAACTTCTTGTGTTAGTTCCTTTGATTCTCATCTACCGGATAGTGAACAATGGTCAAAATTTTTTTGTTGCTTGACTCAGCTTGACCGATTTCCCTATGGATAATTTTTAGAAGAGTGAGATAAGGATATTCTAAAACCATAATAAAACTTTGTGAGCTCTTTTAAAGACAAATAGGTGGCATTGTCTAAAAAAATCTTCTTTGGTACTCCAGAAACGGACAATGATATTCTCCTTGATGAAGTTACAAACTATTTCAGAGATGGCTTACTTTGTTGGAATGGCTTCCACCCATTTAGTGAAGTAATTAGTTGAATTGAGTACATAAGTAATGCCTTACACTTGAATGAGGATTCAAAACAACAATGAAATCTATCCCCCATTACTTAAATGGTTCCTCAATCACTACATGACTGAGTGGTAATGTAGCTAGTTGAGGTTTTCCAACAAATTTTTGGCATGTTTTACATTTGGAAAGCCAATCTTGGAGTGTTTACAAAAATGGAGGGCCAATAATATCTCCCCCTGAGAATCTTATGCGTAGTTACCATTGCTAACAAATGTCCACCACAAGCTTGATCATGATATGCCCTGAGCAACATTTGTTATTGCTTCTTATCCACATACCTAAGGAAACAACCATCCAACCCTCTCTTTTAAAGTGCATGGTTCCAAATCACAAAATTGGCTACTTTCAGCTTGAGGGTTCTTCTTTGTTTGCAATCAAGATGAGGAGGGCATTCTTCGTAAGTGAGGTAGTAAGCAATATTAGCATACAACTCATTAGTAGTGGTGACAAAGAGCACTTGTGGACTCTGTCTGTAACAAGTTGAGTAAACACCATCTTTTTCTCCCTGATAAGCCTTGAGAGCTTCATCTTCAGCAATCAGGTGGCACAAACCATTTCCTCTTACTAGATTAGAGGGTCTAATCTCCAAGTCATACTCTTAGGTCTTTGCAATCCAACTTCCTCTCTTATCCCCAGGATCTTGTTGAGTCAAAATGGACTTGATTGCACTTCTAGGGACCATTACCATTGTATGGGAATTGAGAATGTAGAATCTGAAACTTTTAATAGCTTCGACCACTACGTAGGCATGTTTCTCCAATTTGTTGTACTTTTTCTCATGATTTTTCAAAGGACATCTCATGAAAGAAATGGGTGCTTCCAAACCTTCATCATTTTTCTGAAAAAGGATGACATAGAGTGTATGTTCTGATGCATAGCAATAAATGATGAAATCCTTGTTGAAATATGGAGATACAAGAGTTGGAGCTTTGGCAATGACTTTCTCGATCTCCTCAAATGTTGTTTTTCATTCTCTATTCTACTTGAAATCTGCTTAAGGCTTCATCATGGAAGTTATATGCTTAGTCAGTCTAGAAAACTCAGGCACAAAACGCCGAAGGAAGTTTACCTTTCAAAAAAATTAATGAGCTCCCTTCTTGCTGGTTAGTAAGGTTAGTGCTTGGATAGCTCTTATCCTCTCAGGATCAATGTGTGCTCCATGTTTATTCACAATGTGTCCCAGTAACTTACCTTCTGTGACTCTAAAAATGCATTTCTTTAGATTATAAGGCATTTGTTTTTTCCTAAAGGAATTAGCTCCTTACTTCAAAGGAGTGGAGTGATGCATTTCCTTTGGCTGAAAAGATTTGAGTTCATCATAGGAATAGGCTAGGACATCTGAGTACTTTTTTAGCAAAGCAACAAACTTTCTCTTCTCTTCTGGTGAGCAACATTTACCAATGTTAACCATCCTTGGATTCTCTGAAGTGCCAATGTTTTCTTGATCAAAATCAGATGGACACTGAGAAGACTATTTTTATTTCTCTTGGATGAACCTATCATGCTTGTTAAAGAGGTATTCCAAAGAAACTAGGCCTTTGGGGATTATTTTTCCCTTTAATTTTATTACTCCCTCTTCATCAATTCACTCAATTCCTTCCTTCTCTTCTTTGGGGACTGATTCATAGTGTGGGTTTTAACTTCCTTCAAAGAAAAGATTATTGAAGTTATCCCTTTGTTCTAATAATGCTAGGATCTGATTGTCATCATTGAAGACCTACTAGTGATTTTCATTGTTTGGTACACTGGGTCTAAACACCATCTCAATGGTCAATTTATCATTTCCAAAATAAGGATGAGGTGTCACTAAGGAATTTGACACTACTAGAGAATTAACCTTTTCATTCTGCTCCCTAGAGATAGCTTAATGGAGAATGCATCAAAGGATTCAATGCAGTCCCACACTCTATTTCTGTAGTGCTCGAGCATGATATTTTTCACCTAACATTACTGGTGGACATGCTTTACCACAACCGCTGCATCACCTTTACATCTCAACTTCTTTATTCACATGTCCTCTATTGTATTCATGCCTAAGAGTAATGCTTCATACTTTGCTATATTATTTGTATTATCAAATTACTGCTTGTAGGAAAAAGGATATACCTCATTGGAGGGAGAGTATAATACTAAACCAACTCCTGAACCTACTCTAGAATGACTGTCATCAAACTCCATTGTTCAGATTCGGTGTTCTTATTCCTCCATGAGAAGTGGAAAGTCCTCTTCCTTCTGTGATGTAAGGAGGTAATTTTCAAGCCCACAATCATGAAAAAGGATATCATATCTTGGATCATCATACTTCCTTACTGTGAACTTCATTTTTCTGACTGGCAGTAGCTTCTTCATTTCTCCTTTCACTGGGATAGTTGCAGATGACCAATCAATTTTTATTTCTCCACCTAGATCTCTACAAAAACTTCTACTCAACAGCATACCAAAATATATTAGGATGTATGCCACCAAAATGGTCAAGAGTATCTTCTTGTCAGGGTAATCAGCTAGTGCAACATGAGCATTCTTAATCCTTCCTACAAATGGAAATTGTTTTGATTCCATTAAGTAGCATGTGCCATTTACCTGGGTCAAAGTGAAGCGAAGAGAATTTGTAACTTTTGTTGGCATCACATTATCTGAGGCTCTAGAATCTATAATGCAATTGTTCAGCTGGAAACCTTTGATGAGAAGTGAGAGGTAAAAAGGCTCAACTCTGTTGGCGGTGGAGGCACTGAGGGCTAGCATGTTTTCAGAAGATGGTGTAGATGGTGTGGGAAGTAAGCCTTTAGAATTAGAGATTGAGGATGTAGAGTTACCACCCCAGACTGCCTTGATGAATCTGTCAAATTGGGTAGGATGTGTTTGTAGGTATTCAATTTCAGAGAGTTGGACTTTGGTTTTGCTAGCATGCTCTACAAAGTCAAATGAAGTTATGGTAGATGAGGAATAGGTTCCCGTAGTGGATGAGGACTTAAATGGAAAATGTGTCATTACTTTAGGTTTTGGTTTCTCCTTTTCAAATTTAGAAATTGGCTTGAAAGGAGATGGGGGTATAGCCTTTGATTGAAATTTAGATGTTCTTGCAGAACCAGTAATTAGAAGAGAATTTCTCTTAACAAATTTTAAGTTGGGATAAGAATCAGATAACTTACTTAGCACAGCAATATGATCCTTGACAACTAGTGAATTTGATTTCTCTCTAGATGATTCCATGGAAGGTGGTAATGGTGATCCCCTGCTGATGATCTTGTTTAGTGGAGGCTTTGGATAGCTATCTTCTTTATTCTTCCTACTCTCAGTTGTAACTACTGAGGCTGAAACACCATTCTTGGATTGTGCATGAGTGAAAACAACACATGAAAAACTTGGATTATTCATCACTTTCCCCCTCATCAACAACGTATTCAATCAGGCCATTGTGCATGCCAACCTCTTCAATTTCAAGATAATTTTCATAGTCATCCATGATTTCTTCTTCAGTTTCCTCAATGTCTTCTCCTTCTTCTGATTCCCCAGTGTCACAAACGGCATTGAATGGTGGTTCTTCTAGAGCAAGCCTATGAGGATGTAGAGTAATTCTTGGTCTATCAGGAAGATTTGGTCTCCTTGGAGCATTCCTCATTGTGATTTGTGACATTTGTTTATTCAAAGCAACTAGGTCATTTTCCATTTTTTGGAACAATGGATCAGTGGTGACTGAATTTGAACTCTGACATTTTTGCTTCCCATTTGGTCCTTTCAATTTTCCAGAAATAATTAGATCATCATCATTCTTAATTGTAAAGTTGTTAGCTTCCCTCAATGTTCTAGGTTGGGCTAGTTTGAGGAAGAAACCAACTTCTGATGGCAAAGCACTTATGAAGAACCTTTTCAAGTTGTTTGTAGAGGATACCACATCTTCTGGGATCCTTCTTGTTAACCTATCATACCTTACTACAAAATATCTCATTGATTCGGAGGTCTCCTTCTTCATCTGAACCAATTGGACCAGCAGATCCTGATAATCTTCTATGCTCTTGAACCTATATTCAAATGCACTTATTATATCTTCCCAGCATGTGACAGATCTTTGGGGAAACATGTAAAACCATTCAAAAAACTTTTCTTGGAGTGACTCCACAAAGATCCTAACTGAAACATCTTCAACTTCAACTCCCAACACTCCACAAGTAGTGATGAATGTTGTTTCATGTTCTTCTGGGAGTTGAGAACTATCCCCTTTGAATTTTGGGAATTTATTTCTTGAGCCTCTTGGGAGCTCATGAAGTGGTTGTGGAAGAGCAAGTGGACCAATATTTCTTCCCCATGGTATGTTAGGCCTACGTACTTCATGCTCATGATCACCCATTCTATTCCTATTTCTAGCCTCCGATCTTGCTAAGGCTACTTCTACTGCTACTCTTTCTTCTGCTTCAATTTGGAGCCTTTCTATTTCTTCAAGTTGAGCCCTTATATCCTCTTCATCTCTTGCCTCTATTTCAAGATCTTCAAATGTGGGATCAACTTGTCCTCCTTGCCTCAGTTGCCGGGTGTATCTTCTATCAGCTAGCTTGAAAGTTTATGCTCTTTTGTGGGGTGCTAGAATTTGTCTCTACCTTTCCAATTTGACAGCGCGTTCCACTTCCAGCTCCAGAATCCTTATGGAAATGAAGTATTGATTGACACTTTGTCTATTATGCCAAATAGCTTCTCTTAGATCAAAAGTAATTTCTTCTTGGATGTGAAAGAGTAAATCCGGTCTCTCAACAGGAGGATTTCCCATAATAGCCATGATTTACATCCATGTAGTTTGTGTGATTATTCAATCTCTAGAAAATTTTCCTCTAGAATCTTTTTTTTTCGTATTTTATGACCTTGAGGTCGTTTTTAGGTGCAGATGCTACAAACTCTGCTCCACGGTGGGCACCAAAAACTGTTGGCGAGAAAATTTGTCTTGTGGAAAAATTGGTGGGTTTTAAGCCAACTCTATGGGAATCTAATTCCCTCTACTTGAACGATGCAACTTACATAGGTGAATACAAAAATTTGGATTTCAATGGTGGAATTTCAACCAAAGATCCAATAGGGGAACTCCACTGACCTTGTGGAAAAGCTAGCAATGTCTCACTAGAGAAGAAACTTTGTCTTGGAAAGGGGAAAGGGAGTGGAAATGGAGGTAGGAGAAAACTAATGTTCTGATTAGAATATCAGATGCCCACACACATTAATTAGAAATTTCATTTACATGCATTTATAGTTAGAAGAAAATCAAATCCGCAAGGGAAGCTACATGACTGAATAAAACTCATTGGTCGCAAAGTACCAATTAATTCCTCAATCAAAGAGGAAAAAATACCTTCTTTTATTATTGAATCTCGAGCAGAGTTTGTACATAGCTTGAGAAAGGAAGAAATTTGAGGAAGAAGAGAAAATAGAAGAAGTGTGGCGTTTTCTGTCTTTTCCAGGTACAGAGAACTCTGGTCTTTTTTGAAATCAATAGCCAGCCCTTAGAATAACATTGAGAATCCATTATATTCTTCACAAGAAACCGTTATAACTTCAAAAATCCTCAATGCCTTTTCAAATTCCTCTTTGTGAAGAAAATGCTCATGGCGGGTTAAAAACTAGATCTTGCAAAGCAACCATTACATTCAATTTTCCAGTTTAAATATAGACCATTTGATTTACTCCTCTAACTCTGAAATTAAGCCATCCACGTGGCAAGAAGGGATTGGAGTGGTTATGGGGGAAACCTTTCGCATTTTTTGACTTTTCATGAGATTTGGCAATTTGGAACAAATTGGCCCGTAGCCCCACTTTGACTTTTCAACTTAGACACGTGGCACATTCTTATTGGAAATGGGATCACGACCCTTTTCTCAACATTTTAACTTTTTTTGGAAAAATACTCAAAAAATCAAAGTTCTCCATCGTTTCGCTCTCCCACTTTGAATTTTCAACAGCAAGCTTCACCTTTGACTTTCTCCCTGTGGGCTTCAACTTTGACTTTTTTCCTTTAAAGCCTAATCAGGGCTGCGGGTCACTTTTTAACTTTTCACCCTTTTTTCAAAGAGGCTCAAAAACAAAAATTTCTCCACTGACCTGTTGCTCTGATTGAACTCTTGACATGTCACATCTTCTGATTGGAAATGGGGTCGGGGCTATTTTATAAACATTTAAACCTTTTTTGGAAAAAGGCTCAAAAACTCAATTTCCTCTGCCGGCCCGCTCTCACACTTTTGAATTTTTCAGATGATTCGGATTTTCAGGTCCCAAGTGTCCCAATTGAACTTGTGCAGCGTGGGACAAAAACTTCCGCTTTTTTCACAATGAACCAAAATCGGAAACTTCAAACTTTTCGGGCCCGCGGGGAAAATTTACCATTTTTGCCAAAACTTACCAAAGGTGTTAAGTTCACCAAAAATCCCATTCCTTCCCATCCAATAGGATCTGACCACGTACCTGCATTCATTGGGGTCAAAATTTGACGGGGAAAAGATGCTCGTCATCCTAACTATGGAAATTATCTAGAGGAAGAAAACTTCATCGTTTTGAGTCCAATTTTAGAATTTCCTTCACGAACTAGAGGCATGGAGGAAAACAATGATTTGACGACCTAGGCCATAGAACAAGTGAAAATTTTTGATCAAAAATGGAGGTTGCAAAGAGGATATTATGTGCATAGATCGAGAAATGGAGGATTTCTAAAAATGAGCAAAACAGAGGTTCAAACAGCTCTAGGGCACAACTTTTGCTAATTTCTTGAATCTCTAACTTGGCTTAAACACCAACGAAAGGGAATGAGCTCAAAAAAATTGAATTTCTCTATGAAAACGTAAAGTAGTTTTCGGGAGACAACATACATGTATTATATAAACAAAAAATATATTTTTTTCTGAGAAATCCATTTGGATTTAAAGTCATTGTAAAATGTTATAAAAAAATATGAATTAGGGTTGGACGACTTGGCCGACCCACCCCAAACCTCTAGCAAAAACCAAATGCGGCCAGGCCGCCATTCTTGCTGCACATAGCCCAAAAATAGACATAATGTACTCTGAATCACAAAAAAAAAACACATATATCTTATTAAGTCCTCGTATATATGTATACACTTCTTGATCTAAAGCAAAAAAAAAATTATCCATATCTTCAGGGTAAATGCAAAAACTAGAAAATAAAATTGAAAATTTATAAAACTATGGATGATAATACAAAAGAGAGAGTATGGATTCATGTTATGGGAGAGAAAATCCTCCCATTGCATTCCTTATAGCCTCTTCTCCAACATAGTTTTCACCCAATCCTCTTGCCTCTATTCTTGGCCTTGTCTGTAGAATTACCTATGCAAATGGAGGCACATTTAGGGTTAGAAAGATAGAAATAGAAGCCATAAAGAAAGTTAGGTCAAACTAAAGGAACCCTAAGATCTAAGGGAGAGGATTAAATGAATCCTACAGGTGGGATTTAATCCTAATCCCTTAGAGATGGGTGAAGAAATTTGATAATGATTGGGTAAACTAAGATATTAAATCCTAAGTATGTTGTCAGATGTGTAGTGGGTTAAAAGGGTAAGAAATATTTGATTAAGTCTTTTAATTAAAGGTTGTGCATTGAGTGTAGAATTTTTTTATTAAATTGAATAGGATTATTTTAATGAAAACTTTTATTTTAAATGTGGTGCATGGGATGTGTTGATTTATAAAATGGAAAATCAAAAATTAAAAAGGATAAGTGTAATGGGTAAGGGTGCTTTTATTAATTAAAGGGGGTGGCATGGGGTTTATCTATGCTAGGGAATTTTACTAATGTTGAGTTAGGAAATAAATTAAAGTTAGTATTAACTCATAACATTAATATCATGAAGTAAGTCTTATACGGGTAAGATTTAATTAATTAAGGATTAAGGATAATTTTAATAAGATTGGAGTAAAATTATTATTAATCTAAGTAGGTTTTTAAATGAATATTTTTAAGGACTAATAAACTAATTAAATTAAAATTAATTTGGGATTAAATAATGAATGGAAAATATTAATAAAATAATAAGATTGGATTTAATAACTGAAATCAATTCAGTAAAAAGGTGTTTGTGTAAATAACTAAGTCTTTAATCAATTGCAATTAAAGTAAATAAGATCGGATTAATGTCCTTAGTGAGATCAAAGAAAAAATATTTGTCATAATTTTTTTCTAGCTAAATTTTGTCGTTTCAACGTGGTGTTTTCAGGTGTCATACTTTGGTATCAAAGCCGTGGGTTCAAAACTTGGACACTGGGCAACATGGGAACCAAACTGAAAACCTAGTGCAAACCCAAACTGAGAACACTTGAATTGATTTGAAAATTTAAAACGTAGAAAATTTAGTAAAGTGAAACACGTTTAGAATACTAGACTAACTCCCGTTTTTGGTCTGTGTAGGAGGAACAAACCAAACAATGGGTTCTTGCACATGGAGATAGATGTACCACCCCTAGAGTAGGTAGTCGCGGCCGTATTGCCATAGATTCTGCAGACCTTACAAGAGGTCAATGTCGTTATTCAAAGAGGATCACTACCAGGATGACCTAGTAAGCATTATAGGGGGGCATCACAGGAGGCTCAGGACTCTCCATGACACCATGAGGATGAGAGGGCAGAGAAATCCCATGTGGATTTGGAAAGACATGATTCAGCACAGAGGGATAGGGTCGTGATGTAGAGAGAGATTGAGGAGCCCTAAACAGAGGGACGACCATGAAGAGAGACCTAGGGGTAGGAAGATGAAAACAAGCAATCATCTTCAAGAGATCTTGATGCTTTATCCAACCCAATATGCTAGTGATACAAGAGGATTTTAGGTGGAGGCATGGTTGGTTCGCTTGAACGGATGCTTCAAGCTATGTCTGTGTTCTAGCAACACAAAATCTCGTGTTGCTATCTATTTTCTAAGAGATGTGATAGGTGTTTGGTGGAGGAAAGAGGAGAAAAAAATCCACCTAGATTTAGAGTCAGTGACATGGGATCTCTTTGAGGAGAATTTCCATAGTAGGTAAATTTTGAGGAGGTTCATCTAGAATCAGATCAATAACTTCCATGATCTGTGACAAGATAGCATGACATTGACGGAGTATGAGAGCAGATTGTTGGACCTACTTCAGTACATAGATTACATGAACGATGAGAAGGTTAGAGTGCACAGGTTCATAAGGGGCCTGAACTTAAATTTGGAAGGGGTAATGTGGATGCATTTTCCACAAACTTTAATAGAGGTTTTTGACAAGGCATATATTATAGAGGAGAACAGGGGAAAGATGTAACAGGCATGAGACTGGGTGAGGATTAGTATCCAAAGATTACAGGACATTCGATCGAAGAGCCTTGATCCACGCAGTCTTCCTTTAGGTCATCACAGCAGCATACTCACCCACTTGTCAGACCTCCACAGAGATGGTTCTCGGAGAGGGCATAGTATGAGGCCTCCAGCTAGGGGACCCACTAGGACACAAGATCCACCTAGATCCCACTCAACTGGAGCTCATTTACAATGTGTTGGTACCCAAATTTATTCTCCCTCAAAAGCTGAGAAGCATCACAAATTTGATAGGAAGCTTAGAGATAAGCAGATCATGTTGTGTGTCATTTTGTAGTTAGGGAAGAAATGCATCTTTCTCTTTGTCACTCAGATGTGGAGAAATGGATAACACCCTCAAGAGGATTTGATCTATCCTCACTACTTTATGGTTGTGCCTTTCAACCAGGGTGAGAGGACCCTTTTATAGCATGCTAATTGTGGAGGAGATGGAGATGTCCTTCCTTGTAAAGTTATTAAGAAGACCTTGAAGAAAATATGATCAATACAAAAAACCTAACTCTCACAAGTTCCCCACCCTAGATGATGGAGATATTTTCTAAGAAAGATGTAGGCCACTAAAGACAATGAAAACCTGATTGCTTTTGCATGTTTTAGTAATATAAATTATGCATTTGTACACACACAAGACAAACAGTGGTAGTATGGGTAAGATTGGTTGTTTTTAAATGAATTTTTGGTGGGAGGTGAGGCAAAATGAACTTGATTTTCCAGATATTTGAGAGCTTTTACAAAAAAATGGAAGGTGTTGGTACCCAAATTGATTCTCCCTCAAAAGGATAAGAAACATCATGGTTTGACAGGAAGCTTAGAGGAAAGCAGAGCACGTTGTGTGTCATTTTTTAGCAGGGGAAGGAATGTAGCTTGTTCTTTGTGACTCAGATGTGGAGAAATGGGTAGCACCCTTAAGAGGATTTGATCTATCCTCACTGCTTTATGGTTGTGCCTTTCAACTAGGGTGAGAGGACCCTTTTGTAGCCTATTGTTTGTGGAGGAGATGGAGATGTCCTTCATTGTAGAGTTATTGAGAAGACCTTGAAGAAAACATGATCAATACAGCAAAATCTAACTCTCACGAGTTGTCACCCTAGATAATGGAGATATTTTATAAGCAAGGTTCAGGCTACTAAAGACAATGAAAACCTGATTGCTTCTGTATGTTTTAGTAACTGAGATTATGCATTTGTATACACACAAGACAAAAATGGGTAGTATGGGTATGATTGGTTCTTTTTAAATGAATTTTTGGTGGGAGGTGAGGCAGAGATGAACTTGATTCACCAGATCCTTGAGAAATTTTACAAAAATGGAGAGCTTGAACAATAGAATGCTTCGGGATAGCTAGGATGTTCCTTTAACTAGAATATGTGCTTCGATGGAGGCCCAGATCAACACTTTTCACACAAACTTCAAGGATCCAAAATGAAGGCTCAAATTGGAAAACTTAACTAAACATTATCAACCTCTATTTCATCACACCTAAGATACCCTCAAAGGCTAACAAACAATCTTATAGTCATGCTAGGAGTCACAGTGATTTTAATTTTTTTTATTTCACTATCAAATGAAAGCTCTTCTGATAAATGAAATTGTAAATGCCACCAAACTATCACAAGGATAAGATCTTGTGTGATTCACAAATATTTCAATGTAAGATTGCAACGGGAACAAGAAAACTACTTGTAGACATTCAGAAATGAAGCAAACAAATTTTTTTCCCAAAAATAACGTAGATTAACTCAAGTTTGATTAAATTTATCAGCAGCAAAAAGTTTCTAGAACAATCTAAGAGTTTTTCAATGGTTGTACACTCGTAACCACCTTGACATGATCAAATTTAACACAAAGGAGATAAACATGTTTCTTCACATGGTTTCTCAGAAGGACGGGTTCTATCAAGATTTTCTCTTAGAAAAATCAGTCCCGGCCTCTAACACTCCAACCATTTGCATGAAAAATTCATGCAATTTATAATATTTCATTTACAACAGAGTTTTCCCCCTAAAACAAGAAACATTCAAAGCACCATTGCATGTTACAAACCTTGACAATGACTCCCAGAATCGGATTTACAAAAAGGTTGTTAGGTGTGTAGAAGGAAAATCTCTCCAAATATTTCCAACATTCAATTCTTCACCTGGTAAGTCATTCTTCATCTCGCGCACCAACTACTTCCTCCTCCAATCTGTCAAATCTGGTTCTTTGCGTGCCAAGGAAGGAAAAACTGGAAAATCAGATCGAATCCAATGGTCAGATCACATCTTAATGGAAAAAGACATTTTCATATTTTTCCCACCAAACCAAGATATCATATTAATGTTCCTCTTCATTTGGCATGCAGGAGACTCAAAGAAATGATAAAAAACCATAAGAATACGCATCCCTAGGAGCTTTGGAGAAAAATAGTGGAAAATCAAATATAGATGCATAGTTGTCCGTCGATCTTTCTTTTGAATTTGGACCGTCCACATGGGAGATCCGAGTTAAGATGGGGCATGGGGGTTATTTTTTACTTTTTACACCTTTTTGGAAAAAATGAAAAATTTCTCAATTTGCTTCGCCCCTTGGCCTTTGAAAAATGGGCTTGACACGTGTCCCAATGTGGGTCCCAAAGGAACCACGGCTAAATTATGCTATTTCACCTCTTTTTTGGAAAAGGGAAAATTTTCCAAGTTTTCCCCGTAGCTCCGCCCTTCTGCTTTTAGTTTCTGATGTGGGTCCCAGAGGAACCACGCTTCCTTTTACACTTTTAACCCCTTTCTCCACAAAAGGAAAAATTTCCAAATTTCCCCCGAAAGTCCGCACCTCCACCATTGAATGGAACAAATTTTTACTAGTCTTTGTCGAGCTTGCAGGTCATTTCGATGATTTCAGTCTGTTGAATAACAAGGGGCAAAAAATACAAGTTTCCCCTGATGGCCCGCCTCCCCACCTGTTGACTTTTCAAACCACCACGCATCTCAATGGCACATCTTCAAGAACCTTATAAAGCTTCAATAATATTTAGCGGGGGTGCACTTCCATTTTAGAACCTTTATTCCATTTTTCCAAAAGGGAAAAGTATCCAACTTGCTTCCGAAGGCCCGCATCTCCTCTTTTAACTTTGCCATGTGTCCTTCTGCGGGGTCAAAGTAAGAATTTTTCCCTGTCACTTCATATATGTTGAATAAACAATTAGATGTTATTGGGGCCGCGGGGCCAATTTGATATTTTTTACAAATGTGACCAAAGTGGCAAATTTTACCAAAAATACCCACCGGGCCGCATCAAATTAAAAATGAACATGTATACACCTTTGGGCAAAAAATAAGAAATCTTCCCCACCACTTAAATTTTACTTTAATTAGAGCTTGGCGAGGCCATGGGGCGAGTTAAAACATTTTTCCAAAGTATCCAATAAGAACAAGTTCATAAAAAAACTCATCGCACCCGCTATGACTCATCCAATTAGAAGAAGCCACATAAGTACCAAAAGAACCAATCAGAATTGAGTAGAGCTACGGACCAAAATTGCCTTTTTACCAAAAAAGTCAGAAAGTGACAAGTTAAAACATTTTCCCGCCATCCCCTAACCAACAAAAATAATCCATGTGACTGCTGAATGCTTGAGGAATAATTTGGTAGGAAAAAGACACCCTTCAGACCATCAAAAACATAGAAATTCACCATTCATGCCCAAAATCTGATTTTTTGCTAAGGATGATTTTTTTTGAAACAAAACCAAGTGAATCATGGTTCCAAGCATCTTTCGACCATGGATTTGGATTTTCAAAGGCATAAAAATATAAATTGATCATTCTCGAGCTTCCATGGTTGGGGAAAAATAGGAAAAAATGGTAGAGCCCACGGATTTTGAAGAAATTAGGAAAAAAACAGGGCAAGCTCAGAGACTTCTTCAAAAAGGGGCATGAAAATGGATTCTACAAACAATTCAAGGCATTCAAATGGAGGTAAAATATTTAGAACATCCACATCAAGAGATAAAATGTTTCATAAAATGCAGATCAAAGGAAAATCAGGGTAAATGGTGCGAGATCAAAACGAGCACCAACATCGGCTCCGACTCGGGGATGGGCACTCCCTGCGAGTGCCACAAGAACAACTAGCAGACCAAGTGCCAAGAAAAGACCATTGGGCAACAGAGTCAAAGAATAAGCTAGCATAGTGGAAAAACCACAACCATCCTCCAAGAAACCAGCAAAACCAAGTCACCGAGGACTAGAACAAGCAAAAACACAAAAGACAGAAAGCAACCAACAAGTTGTACACTATACAAATGATGCTCACCTTGATTATGGGGAATCAATCCAGGAAATGTTTCAAGTGCCTGCCATTAACAGGAAATTTGAGAAATTCACCATCCAAATCTTTCAAGAAGAAGGTATGCTCACCAATCAAAATGTCAATGGAGTAAGGGCCCATCCACAGTGCATCAAATTTACCATGCTTGCCCTTGTCTTCATGTATGTTATCCCACAACAACACAAGATATCCAATGTTGAAAGCTCTAGGAGTGACCTTCTTGTCAAATAACTTCTTCAATTTTTCTCAGAACTTCACATGCCTTTGGTAAGATGCTCTCCTTTCTTCATCAAGTTCAACAATCTGGTTAATGCGAGCCTCATATGGACTAACTTCTTGATCTTCCAATTATTGAATGAACTGATATGAGGATATTTTGCATATGCAGGGACAATAGAGCTTGAGTTCCATACACCAATTCAAATGGACTTTTTCCAGTGGCTCTTTTAATAGTAATTCTGTCAGCCCAAACAACGAACTTCAGTTGTTCACCCCATTTTATTTTGTTCAGCTCCAAGGTTCTTCTGATAATCTTCAACAAATTTTTATTACTGGAACTCAGCTTGTCCATTTCCTTGGGGATTGTAATTAGAAGCATATGTCAAATTTATCCCATATTCTTTGCACATTACCACCAAAGGTTTAGCTCTAAATCTCATGGCATTATCAGCAACAATTTTAACTGGCACTCCAAACCTACAGATGATATGGTTCAACATAAAATCCATGACAATTTGGTGTGTTTCTCTTTTGGTGGGGATTGCCTCCACCCACTTGGTGAAGTAATCAGTGGCTACAAGAATCCACTTATGGCCAACACTTGAAGGGTTTGAAATCTCACCAATGAAATTCATTCCCCATTGCTTGAATGGGGCTTCAATTGATATAGGATGCAAAGGCAGGGAGCCTGAAGCTTTCAGTCTTCCAAAGAAGTGCTGGAAACTCTCACATCTTCTAACCAAAAGAGTTGTATCCTTGAAGAGAGTTGGCCACCAATAACCAACCCTCAAGATCTTGTGTGTTGTGACTCTTCCAACAAAATTCCCCCCACAAACTCCTCCATGGAGATCAGAAATTATCTTGGGGGCTTCATCTTCAGTAATGCACCTTAAGAGAACTCCCTCAGGGTTCTTCCAAGCTAACCCATAATCAGTAATGACATATTTCTAGGAAGCCAACTTAAGGGCTCTTTTTTGGTTCTTACTCAAATACTCAGGGCAGTATAGATGTCTGAGATAAAAAAAATTACATCTTTGTACCACTCAGAACTCATCAATTTTTCAAAAACATCTACCCTTCCTTCTTATACCTCATTTACCTCAATAGTTTGCAAGTTTCTCTCAGCCATAAGCTTAGCAAAGCCCAAACCTCTTACCAACTTCGTGGTTTGAATATCCATGTCATATTCTTGCAACTTGTTCACCCATCTGCATCTTTTGCTTGAGACTTCCATCTCTGATAAAATATCTTTGACCATAGTGTGGGGAACATAAGAAACGATTTTAGAGCTCAAAATGTAGGGCCTGAATATTTTTTTTTCTTTTACCAAGGAAAATGCTTGTTTCTCCATAATAGTGTATTTTAGCTCAGCCCCCTGCAATGCCTAAAAAAGGCAATTGGCCTCTCAGCCCCTTCATCATCTTTCTGCAACAAGATAGATGGAATAGTGTTCTTTGAAGAAAAAGAAAACCGTTGGAAAGGATTCTTATAATATGGAGCTGCTAAAACAGGGGCATGCTTTAATGCCTCCTTGATCCCATTGAAAGCTTGAATGGCATCCTCCTCCCATTTGATGACCTGGTCCTTCTTTAGCATGCCAGTGATTGGAATGGTCAACTCAACAAAGTTTGATATGAATTTCTTAATAAATTTTATCTTCCCAAAGAATGACTCGATCCCCTTCTTAGTTCTTGGAATTGGGACCTTGTTGATGGCCTCTACCCTTTCTGGATCAATCATTACCCCTTCTTGTGACACAATGTGACCAAGAAATTTTTCCTTTTGTACTCCGAAATGGAACTTCTTTGGATTGAGTGAAATGCCATATTCTCTACATCTTATTAGCATTTTCTCCAAGTGCTGCAAATGATCACCTTTCTTTCTGGAGAACACAATCACATCATCTTGGTAAACAATAATAAAATCGTTGATGTAACCAGCAAAAGTAACATCCATTACTCTTTGAAAGGTTTCTCCAGCATTCATCAATTTAAAGGGAATCCTGACACATACAAATGTTCCCTAAGGGGTGGTAAGGCTGTCTTAATTCTTTCTGATTCCGTTATAACAACTTGGTTATAACCAAAGAAGCCATCTAGGGTAGATAGCAGCTCAGAACTGGTCACTAACTGCAACATGTTTTCAATGTTTGGTAAAGGATAATGATCCTTCATTGATGCTCTTTTTAGATTTATGAAGTCCACACATAGCTTGATGTCACCATTCTTCTTTCTAACTGGTACTAGGTTTGCAACCCAAGAAGAATACCTTGTAGGCTGAATAATCCCTCCATCCCTTAGTTTCTTCAGTTCCTCTTGCATTTTAAGAGATAGGAGTGGATTGATTGGCCTTTGTTTCTTCCTGAATGGTTTTGCATTAGATTCCAAGGGAATCTCATGTTGAAACAGATCCTCTTTGTATGCCTTTCATTCAGAATAATTCCAAGCCATGCAATCTTGATATTTTTCAACAATTGTACATAAGATTATTTGTCCTCCCTACTGATATTTCTTCCCAACCAAATCTTCCTTGGTTTCTCCTTTGTGCAAAGGTCATGCTCCTCAACATCCCTTGAGGCTGTTATGCATCTGTTAATAATGCGATCAACATTATCAAAGTTGGATTCAAGAGAAACCAGCCCTCTAGGAATGGTATTAGTCTTTAGTTGGATGATTCCTTTTCCAAACAAGGTTTCGTTACCCTTTGCTACACACATCATTGGCTCCCAATCAATACTTTGATCAAAAAACTTCCCTTTGTTCTATAGAAATATTATGACCTGAGAATCATCATAAAAACTTGCCAATGTTTAATGTTGTTAGGTACAGATGGCCTAGTTAGCACCTCAACATCATATTCACAAAATGGAGATACTATACAATTATCAAACTGAGATCCCAATACTGCAAGTTTGTTTTCCAAAACATTGAAATTCCTATCATGATGCACAATATTGAATGAATCAAACATCTCAATGAGATCCCAAATTGCATGCTTATATTGTTTCATTCACTGATTTTTTGTGGCATAAAGTTTTCTAACTTGCTTTACAATTAATTTTGAATCTCCTTTGACAATGATGTCTTTAACACCATATTTCCAAGCAATCCTAAGACCTAACAATAGTGCCTCATACTCAGCAATGTTGTTAGTGCACTCAAAGTTGAGTTTAAAGGAAAAGAAATTCTTCCTGGCCTAGAGAGATCAGAACAACACCAGCACCATTTCTGAACTTGGAGCAAGCTCCATCAAACAATAAAGTCCAAGGAGATCATGCATGTTCAATACACTTGCATTCTTCAATCTTGTGCTCTTTTCCATCAGCAAATCCTATAAAGTTAACAAAATTAACACTTGTGTACAATACTTCATAAGATGCATTGTTGGGATCTTAAATAAGGTACAACATCTTCTTTTCTCCATACAACCTGACAAGGTTGCCCTTAATTGGGATGGTAGCATAGGACATGTCCATTTGAACACTCCTGCCAACACTTGTAGCCCATTTTCTAGATAACAACATACCCCACTTGGATGGGCAATGAACAATAACAACATCAAGCGTCATATTTTTACCTCAGTAAGCTGCAAGTTGCACCACCAAACCTTTCACACATCCCACCACTGGCACTTCTCTAGAGTCCATAGTAGTAAACTTCCCATATATTAATGTTTCTTTGATATCCAACTCATTCATGACTTCTAGAGGCATAACATTGTATGATGCCCCCGAGTCAAACATATAGTTGTGCAGTAATCTATCTTTAATGATAAGAGTGGTGAAGAATGGATCCACATTTAGCTAAGACTCCACCAAGGATGTCCCCAAATAAACCTCAGGTGCTTCACTTAGTTCCTCCAACATTGGTGGTGTCTCTAACTCTTCAATGAATGGTGGAGTCTCCATAATGTTTATATTTCTACCTACGGTAGTCTTCTCCTCTTTCAGCCCCAAATACTCAAAATCCCTTTTCTTGTGCTCTGGAATCCTAAGCAACTTAACAATTGGAACTGATATCTTGATCTGACTCAAGACTTGGGCAATATCATAAGGGACAAACTTTGGCAAGGCGGCATTGGAAGGAAGGTTGACACACTCATTAGATGGCACATGATTTTTGACAGCTTGGGCATGAGGAGGGGTATGAGTTTTGTTTGGGACAGCAAGGCCCTTGGCAGATGCATCTTTCTTAAGAGCCTCTTTAGGAATATTTGAAAGCAATGGAGTTTTTGGCTTGGCCTGAGGCCCTTTCCCTTTGATATCCCTACTTCTTATGTCATACTCTTTGTCTTGGGTAACGACAATGTTCATCAACAACTACCTATCCTCCTCAGATGGGATTCCTCCATCATATTTCTTTATCATTAAATCTCTTAAATATTCAAAGTAATTACTGGGTAATTCAAAAGCTTGTAGAGTATTTACTTCTAGAGTATGAGAGGGAGGAAGAATAGGTACCCGGTGGATGCAATCCCAAAAATCAACAACAGTTCTAGCACTTATTACCTCAGTTGAAGTTACCCCTTATTGTGAGCTCATGGAGCAACCCATCATGCAAACATCATCATCATTATCATCATCAGCTTCTTCTTCTTCTTGCTGATCTTCCTCACATGGAGCATGGGGCATGAAACATCTATCACACCAATCAATGACATCTGTCTCCTCCACAACAACTCTGGTAGCCAAAGGATCAGGTACCATTCTATTTTCCCTGGCTTGGGACTGTTTATTTCCAAATCTAATAGGTCCCTTGCCTCTATTATCAGATTATGATCATTCCTATGATGATTTGTAAACTTGTCTTGGCCTTGTTGCTTGTGCTGACCTTGTGAACTCTGCCCAATTCCTTTTTTTTCCCGGGCTAATTTGTATGATATTTCTTTGACAAGCCCCTGCCAATGTTTTCACAACTTCCTCCAAATCAGTAGCCTTACTTGTTTGAGTATTTTCTGGGTTAATTAGTTTTACACCCTCCCTTTTTGGAGGCTTTCCAATTTCCTTTATGTTGTTCTCAATTTACAGAGCCATGGTGAAGGACTGCCTCAAATTAGTAGGGTTTTTGTCCCTCAAGTAGTAAGCAGCTTTTTTATCAAATACATCTCAATATTTTATCAAATATGATTCATCACATGGCCTTAAGCTAACAAGAAATCTCCTCAAGGTCTTGTTAAACCTTGTGTTTAAATCATGTACTGACTCATTAGGATTCTTCTTGATGTTTTCAAATTCTGATAGAAGAAACCTAGGGTCAGTTCTATCACCATACTGCAATCTAAATGCATTGTTCATCTCTGTCCAAGAATCAATGGAATTATATGGCAAAGCTTTATATAAGTCCCTTGCATCCTTTTCCAAAGTATGAATAAATAATTTGATATACACATCTTCATATTCAATCTCAAAGTCTTCCATCATATTGATAAAAAGATTTAAATGTTGATCACCAGTTATAACATTGTTTCTTTAGAATTTTGGTAATCTATTTCTCACATCCTGGGGAACTACATTTGGATAACTAACCATCCCTCTAAAATTTATAGGACCAAAAGTATTTACAACAAATGGATGGCTGGGTGGGGGCTGGGCCATGTTATTTTGAGGAGGTGACCCTCGAGGAGAAAAAAATTGATAAGGGGCAGGAGGTCATTGAAACACATGAATATAAATTTCAAAATGGATATACCCTAAAGACCTTGTTTCTTGGAAAACCCTATCAACTTTTGAAAAGACAGGCACATAATGAGAAGAAAAATTTTCAAATTCAAATGAAGGCCCCTCTCCAGTTGGAGAATTAAATTCCACAAAGAGGCTACCTGATTCAGACGTACTTGAATGGTAGTTGTTTCACCTTATTCTTAGACATTTCTTTGAAATATTAACAAAACAGATAGGGTAACGGGCGTAGGAGGAATACATGTTTAAATGTTGGTTGGTTGGTTGTTGCGTGTGTATAAATTCTGAATCCACAACTGATCATGAGAGCTTCCTTTTGGCTAGGAGGAACTACCTGTAATGAAAATCAAGACCACCAAAAAGAGTTAAACAATATGTGCAGTGAACTGCCTAGCGTGTGCTAGATCTAGGAAGTGTGATACTTCCTAGACGGCTGTCAGTCCACTATTTAAAACAATTTAATGTGGATAATAAAGTAAACCCTATTGTAATTAAAATGATTTGGGTATCTCATCCAAAATACAATAAGAAAGATCTAATCTAACAGGCTAAGTTAAAATAAGATCCGAAGGTCAAGTAACTGGTTCTGGGTCTCTACAGGTCTGACAGAGGTCTCAGGAAGATCACAGATGATAAAGGTAATGTGGGAATAGGTGGATAGGTCAATGTTTTGGGTTGTATTGGTGAATATAGAGACCAATGCCAGTTAAGGGTGACTGAGGGTGGTTGGGTGTAACCAGTGCCGGTTACTGTGGAAAACTGGGAATGCCACAAAATGAGTTTTGGGTCTCCCTTGTGATTACACAAAGGACCTGATTGGCCGGAATGAGGTATTAGGTGGATTGGGTGGGATTTGGTGAAGTTTTAATGGGTATGTGGAGGGGTGAGTATGAATGGAGGTCAATGGGTGGCTAAGGAAACAAAGGATGAAAATATAATGATGAAACCAATGAACCAAAGGAGTACAACATTATACTTGGAACCTAGTTTTGGATGCCTGCGAGTGAGGAATGAAGGTGCTGGTAAGAGGTTGAAGGTTGCAGAGGATCACAAATCATAGGAAAGATTTTTCATGGGCTGCATGTGCATTCCTTTTTGCTTGGTTGGAGAAAATCCTTGCTGGGGTGAGTACTGGATGGCTTTGTAAGAGAAAATGCTTGATCTCCTTCCTTGCATGTGTGTTCTCGCTGAAATTCATTCTCAGAAGATGTGATATCTCTCAGGAATGTGCCAATGTTTTCCAACCTCCAAAATAAGGTTGTTTTGGAGATTAAAAGGTGACCAACGGTAGTTCTGGCTTAACCGGCGACAGTTAGGGGTAACCGGCGTCGGTCAAGGTGGGATTTCCTAGGTTTACTAAACTAGGCAGATCCCCTTGATTTTCTGGGATCTCATGTCATTCACCCACGGATTAGACTGGAAGCTTCTTGTAAGCATGTGGGAATGTGGTTAGAGGGAATGTAGGCATTGATTTTTAGGGTTTGGGTAAGTCTTAGTTAGTTATGGCAACTTACTAAGAATAGGTCTTAGGGTGAGTTGGCTTGATGAGGTGTCTAGGTGAGATGTATGTGGACATTATCCCTAATTAAGATATTTAAATAATAAATATGGTGAGGATAATGAATTAATTTAATTAAATTAATTAAATTAATATTAGTGGAGTGAAGGGGGCCATGGCTAGGTTAATGTGATGAAGGGTGTTTATTTGTCGAGGGACCAAAGGGGAGTGTGACCTAATTTTAGTGTCTACATTTTTCCCCTTTTTGTTATGTAGCTTGTATTGGTAAGTGACGCTAACAAAAATAAGATGTGGTTGCCCCATGTGTGGGTGAAGGTGATCCCCCTCAAACCAGGAACTGAAGAGGCAGGAGGTAGAATTGGTGAGTGGTTTGATAAAAGGTAAATGTGATAAAAGGGAAGGTGGGGAACGGGGGAAAAAGGGGTTAAAGATCTACTCAGGAAATCTAGGTAATGGGTCAGGGTCAAAGGTAGTAACAGTCAAATGCACACACGTATAAACTACATCACGCTACCGGGTTGAAAGAGCAGTCAAACTCTACATTGTCTAAGGTCGATAGGTTTATCCAAACAAGGTCAAAATGATTCTGGTATCCAAGGTATAGGATATGGTTAGGAAACACAACATAGGTTAGGTGTAGGAACATTTAGGTATGTTCCGGTACACCAAAGGTAGGGTCAGGATAAACGGTCACGGCAATAGGCTAGGTAAGGTCATTAGGTCAACAACACAGGTAACAGTGCCACAAGGTATAGTAAACACATGGGGTTAAAGGTCACTAGTGATGTTCTAGGGCCAAAAATATAGGCCACGACATGGGTAAGGCCAAGGGAGGGGTAAAATAAGGAGTCCCCAAAGGAGGACAAAGGTAGGTAGTAAATGATAAGGTCAGGAAGGTGGAGTAAGTAGTCATGGTAAAGGTTAGGTGAGGTAAATGGTCAGGGTAAAGGGTAGGTGTGGAAAAAAAAGGAGGGATAGGTGGGGTAATAGGGTAAAATGTTGGGTTTTGTGCTAGATAGGGTGACCGATGCCGGTTAAGGGTAACCGACGCCGGTAGAGTGAAACTGACCATGGTAAGGTAGGGCACGCGACCGATGTCAGTGAGGGTAAAACTGGCGTCGGTTAGGTTGGGTTTGTTATAAAAACAAAAAATCCATGTTTTTTGTTATTCATTTGTCATTTAACGAATTGAGAAAATGAAAAAGAGAGAGAAAAGAGAAAAAAGTGTCTGGATGGAATGGAGAATTGAGTTGGCAGTGTGAATGGCGGGTGATTGGTTGGTGAGAGGTGGGTCCACAGGATTGGTGCATGTGATTCAATTGATTGGAGATGTGGGTGGAGATTTAGTGATGGTAGAGGCCAGAAAAGGATCGGGTGGGCCACCGGTGCAGCAGCCAGACGTGCCACCGAGACGACGGTAGCATGATGAGGTAAGCGTCCAACTCTAGTTGTATTTGGTTAGATAGATTAGGTGATTTGCAAATTGTTTTTTAGTTTTTGTTTTTGGGTGGGTGAAAAAAATTAAATTTGGAAATGAGAGGGAAAGTGGGTAAAATAGGAATGGGGAGAGAAATAAATGGGAGAGGAAGGGAGGGGATGAGGTGGAAGGGAGGTGTGGGTGTTTTTACCAGGGTAAAAGGGTCAAGGTGGGTAGTTTTTGAGAAAATGGGGGTTTGGGGATCGCGGGTTTTTCGCCACGATAGTGACCGGAATTGGTCAAGTTTCACCAGTGGGTCAAGGAGGAGGTAGAGGGTGCAAGAGATACAGAGATGGAGGATATCCGCCAAGACACTTGATATGTGGCTTTTAATTTTTGATGTATTTTAGTCATTTTTTGATATATATTGGCCTGCGTGCCAAAGATAGTGAGGATGTACGAGAGTTTTTGTTGTATATTTTGAGCATATACCAGCCTGTGCGCCGAAGAGATTTTGTATTGGTTCATTATTTTATTGTATATGAGACCAGCCTGTGTGCCGATGTATTGAGTATCAGCCTGCGTGCCGATGATTTTGAGATGATGGACATGATGGGATAGCCATGTATGTTGTATTGAGATACACATTTATTTATATGATGAGATACATGAGATTTTTGATTTGTTGATGTTTGGATGAGACTTTTGATTTGTTGTTTTGATATGGATGGAAATTAGGTGAGTTAGGCATGATGAAGTCAGGTTTGGTTTAGGCATGGATTGAGTCAGGTCATAGGCATGGATCGAGTCAGTTAGTTTAGGCATGGTTGAGGTCATAGGCATGGTTGAGTCAGGTTTAGTGGAGTCATAGGCATGGATCGAGTCAGGTTTGTTTAGGCATGGTTAGGCATGTTTAAAGTGGTTGTAGGTTGTGATTCATTATTTTGTACAATGAATGATAATATGGGTCATTATTGAGATGTTTATAATATACATATGATGATGGTAGAGAAATGGTAGTCATAATAAATGTATGTTGTGATGATGATAAAAATGTTAAGCAACTTGTTAAATTTCCAATTCTATTATATAAAAAGGAAACTACGTGGGGTAAAATGTGATTTTAGGAAGATGAAAATATGGATTGGTTAGGGTAGAGAGTGGCCGAGCTAACCTCCAAGGGCCCCATGCCCTTGGAGTGCTACCTACATAGTCCCGGTGAAAAGGGACCTCAGGCCGATGTAGTTCTCCCATGAGCTAGGGAAGAATATGATGAGGTATGAAAATGAGTTAGTAGGTTTTAGGCATGTTGTGGGTTGAGGTTTGTTAGGTGTGGGTGGGTTAGAGGTAAAGTGATATAGGTGATGCCAATTGTGGAAAAAGAAGAAGATTACCCCAAAGGTAAGTGTCGAGGACCAAATCCTGTATAAGGTAATCAAAACATAAATAAAGATGGTTAAAAGATAAGAGGGGGAAATAAAGCCACCTGATTGGTTAGGATCATACCGAGTAGATCATACCTTGGAGGAGGTGATGAATGTAAGACCCTAAAGACATTGCATGATTGATTGTTCTAAGGTGAAAAGTAGTCACATGATCACCAAATGTCTTGGTTTCCAAGAGGTCCCTTGAGGTAGTAGGAAATGGGAGTGGGAATGGTGAGAAGGGTGAAAGGTGGTTAATTTTTTATATGGTATGAGGTGGCATGCTCTTTGGGCAAGAGATCCAAGGTCACAATGGGAAATTCCATGACTAAATTTTATTTGTTTTGACTTATATTTGAGATAGACTGATCGATGTGGGAAGTCTATATGGGATGATGAATTTAACACCTTGAGGTCTTCGTGAAGCTGATCGATGCGGGAAGCTTCCACTTCTCTCTCTCTCTTCTCTCTCTCTTTTTTTTTGAAACACTTTACATAGTTGTCCTTCGAGGGAGCAGTCTATTTACAGCAGTGATTGCCGAGAGGAAGATGTCCTTTTGAGGGAGTCATCTTTTTATTAGAAGTTTGACTCAAGGAGTTGGGTCCCATGTGGGGATTTGAAGTCATGGACAAGACCAAGGTGAAGAATAGGATTCTTGTTCAAAAAGTAGGGTGAAATGACCATGGGATCTCATCTAAAGGTAGATGAAAAGTATCCATGAGAATCA
Source organism: Taxus chinensis (assembly GCA_019776745.2). Lineage (NCBI taxonomy): Eukaryota > Viridiplantae > Streptophyta > Pinopsida > Cupressales > Taxaceae > Taxus > Taxus chinensis. Next base: position 196,433,198 of record CM034150.1, read on the forward strand.
TGCTATGTGCAGCACCGTGGTACACATATTCAAGAGAAGATAACAAGTGATGGGTACTCACATGATTCTTGTTTAATCATTGGTGAGGTGTATGAAGTGGATAGCACTCAAGGGATGAGCATGGAAAGAGGAAAAAGGTGAGGTAGGACTAAAATTCAACAATAGAATGGTTGAAGATGCAAGGTGTTAAGGGGCTCAGGTTTGGGTTTACCATCGAGTGAAGATAAATGATAAGCACCTGATCCATAAGTATGAGTCATGATGTATGGTCCAAGCCAATTAGGAGAAAATTTTCCCCGTTTACTTTTTTCTGCTTTGGTTACATGTTGATTTTCTTTCAGGACAAGGTCACCAACTTGGAAGGTTCATTCATGGACATGTTTTTCGTAGGCACGTTTGATACGTTTTTGGTAAACTTGAAGGTGACCCAGAGCGTTAAGATGACGTTCATCTAATAACTCAAGCTGTGCTAAACGGTCTTGATGAAATTCATCATCATTGAGCATGTCATGGAGAGAAATGTGGAGTGAGGGAATCTAGACTTCGAGAGGTAGAACAGCCTCTGTACCATAGACCAGAGAAAATGGTGTGGTGGCAGTGGAAGTGTGAATACTAGTGTGGTATGCCCATAGGGAAAAAGGAATGTGCGTATGCAATCCTTCCCAGTATCGTTAACCACTTTCATGAGGATTTTTTTTAAGGTTTTGTTAGTGGATTCAGCTTGGCCATTGGTTTGTGGGTAATAAGGTGATGAGAAACTGAGCTGAATACCGAAGGCATCACAAAGTTTTTGCAATGTTTTATTTTTAAATTGTTTTTCATTGTCAGTGATGAGGCGATGAGGAACACCAAAGTGACAGATGATGTGATGATTGATGAACTCACATATTTTCCTGGCTTTCATGGAGATGAGTGGTATGGCTTCAACCCATTTTGTATAGTATTCAGTAGCAGTGATGATCCATTGATGTCATTGGGAAGAATGGGGATTGATTTCTCTGACAAGATCCTAAACCCCATTGAGAGAAGGGCCAAAGGTCATGGGTGACCTGTAAGGCATGACTGGGTGTATGATAAAGGTTGGAATGTTGTTGGAATTTTACATAACATTTGACGTAGTTGCACAACAATCAAGGTTAAGGGTCGGCCAGTAATAGCCTAGGCGAAGGATACACTTAGCAACAACAAGGCCACTGAAGTGACCTCCACATATGCCATCATGAACTTCCTTAATGGTATAAGGAATTTCAGAACTTGTGAGGCATCGTAAGAGAATACCATCAAAGCCATGCTTATAGAGGAGCCCCCCCATGATGACATAACGAGAGACCTTTTTAAGGAAGGTGCATTGTCCATTACGGGTGAGATCAGGGGGTAAGATGGAGAGAGAAAGATAGTCGGAGTATTGTTTATACCACAGGTCACTCGGGTCGGGGGTAGTGGTTCTAATAGAGTAAACATCATGAGGTAGATAAGAAGGTGATTGGATTCATTGTATGGTGACAAATATTTTAGAATCGGCGGGTGAAGCGGGTATTTGGGAAGCTAAGCAAGCCATGGTATCTGTAAATTTGTTGGTTGAACGTGGGATGGTTTGAAGGGTGTAACGGTCAAAGGTGGTCAAAAGTATGTCTACATGATGTTTATACTTTTGAAGTATCTCATTATGACATTGGTATATACCATTGACTTGGTTTACGACCAATTGAGAATCACCAAAGATGTTGATTGATTTGACATCTAGGGCATAGGTAGCTTGGAGACCTAATACGAGTGCTTCGTATTCGGTGATATTGTTTGTGCATTCAAAATCAAGTTTGAAAGACAAAGGCATGGGCTCACCATCAAGTGGAATGAGGATAATACCAGCCCCACCCCCATGCTGACACTTTGAACCATCGAAGAAGAGTGTCATTTGGTAGGGGGGTTCATCTAGGGAAAGGGTAGCAATTGACTCGTCTGGAAAGTCAAAATTAGAGGGTTGATCCCCAGAAATAGGTGTGTCGGCCAATTGGTCGGTGATAGCTTGGCCCTTGATGGACTTTTGATGAATGAATTTGAGGTCAAGGTCAGCTAAAAGCATAAGCCAATGTGCGGCATGCTGATTTTGGTAAGGTTTGGCATACATGAAGTGTAAGGGGTCGGTGTTGGTCACAACATAGGTTTTGTGGTTGAGTAGGTAATGGCAGAGTTTGGTGGCAATGAAAACTAAGGCTAAGAAAAGTTTTTCAGGATGGGTGTATCGGGTTTTGTAATCCAAAAGAGTATGGCTTATGTAATAAACCACCTGCTCCCTGTGTTGTTCATCGTGATGAGCGAGCATGGCTCCCAAGGAGTGATCGGTAGCTGAGATGTATAGGTAGAAAGGTTGATCGTCTTTAGGTGGAATGAGTATGGGTGGTTGGAGAAGGTATTGTTTTAGGGCCTCAAAAGCTTTGTGGTAGTCATCATCCCATTTAAAGGAGACATCCTTCTTGAGCAGATGATGAAATGGTTGGCACCGATCAGATAATTGTGAAATGAAATGGTGAATAGACTGCAACTTACCTTGCAGGCTACGGAGTTGTCTAAGGTTAGTGGGTGGAGGAATTTTGAGAATGGCCTTGAATTTAGCAGGGTCAACTTCTATACCACGTAGGGAAATGATAAAGCCCAGGATTTTTCCTGAGAGGACCATGAAAACACACTTCTTAGGCTGAAGGTGAATGCAATATTTAATGAGATGGTCAAAAATGGTTTTGAGGATGGCAAGGTGTTCGGAGCGGCGTTTATATTTGGCCAAGAGATCATCCACGTAATCTTCCAATATATGATGCATGATATCATGGAAGATGTAAGTCATAGCCCGTTGATATGTGGCACCAGCATTTTTAAGGCCAAAAGGCATGACTCGATAGCAGAAGGTCCCCCAAGGGGTGATGAATTTGGTTTTATGTTGATCCTCTGGGGCAAGCAGGATTTGGTTATAACCCGATAAGCCATCCATGAGTGATAGCATCTCATGACCAGCGGTAAGGTTGACTAGTTTCTCAATACCAGGTAAGGGGAAGTCATCTTTTGGGCAGGCTAGGTTGAGGTCATAGAAATCCATGCAAATGTGGAGTCCCCCTGTCACCTTAGTGATAGGGACAATGTTAGAAATCCAATGAGGATAATCAATGGGTAATATGAAGGAAATAGAAAGAAGGCACTGAAGTTCTTCTTTGATGAGAAGGGAAATGCGAGGGTGCATTTTCCTCAGCTTTTTTTTGATGGGTTTGGCATCGGGAATGGTTACGATATTGTGGACCACTATGGTGGGGTCAATACTAGGCATGTCTACATAAGACCAAGCAAAAGTGTGGTTATGATCTTTGAGAAAAGAAGTGATGGCTTCCTGCTCAGCAGCATCTAAAGATTGACCGATCTTTAGGATGTGTGGGTCATCTTGAGTATGAATGTTGATCTTCGATAGTCGATTCATTCAACATGGTTTGCGTCTAAGAGGGTAATGACTGATGAATATATGAGTCTTCTGCACCAAGGTAGGTGAGTATGGATTCATCATCCTGACATTGGATGACGTTAATTGAAGGTGTATCATCATCGATCATTTCAGGATACAGGAAGGGAAGAGAGGAAGGAGCCTTGCCCTCACGTTGATAAGTCAAAGGCCCCAATGAAATGGTGTTTATGAAAAAAAAAGTTAGGAGGGATAGATTCAGGATCCATCGACTCTGTCGGTGAAGGTGGTGATGAAGGTGGAGTGGGTGAAGAGGGTGGAGAAGGGTTGATGTCCTTGATGAGTTCAATGCGGGCCTGTTTGGTAGGTGGTTCAGGAAAAATGATACCACTACGGTCATTATGTTTGTGGGTGGTACATGGAATAATAGTATGGTGGCCTTGCTCATAAAATCCAAAACCAAAACCCTTCCACACACATTGGTGTAGGAAGGTGTGGGAAAAATGGTGATTGGTGAGAGACTGGAAGTTAGTGGAAAATGGGTAGGTTTGTGATGGTGGTTCAGGTGTGTAAGTGGTAGTATCAAGTCCCCCATAGGTGAGACTGGTATGAAGGTGAGGAGGACCATAAAGGAGGTGTTCTCCTATGTGGTGATCATAGTGAGGGTGTTGGTGAAGACTTCCATACTCTTGTGGAGTAAGGAATGTGTTGACACTATATAGGTGGTATTCCCCCAGAGTGAGGCATTGAAAAACACCTTCCAAGGGATCAGTGGTTGGTATGTGGGTAGCGGGAATAGATGATGTGTCAGAGGTCGATGTGGAGGTGGAGTTAACGGATTGGGAGACTGATGGGTTGGCCATGGAGGTTGTGGTGGTGGTAGGAGTGGAAGAGGTATGTGTGGTGGAGGTGGTGACTGTACTGGTAATAGGAAGTGTAGGTGAAGTGGTAGTGGTTGTGGAGGTAGACGCCTTAATGGGTATAAGCATGTCATTAGGTTGGTAAAGCATGTTGCATGTTTTAAAAGGTGATGGATCAGCTGGAATGGTATAGGTGTGTCCTTCATGTTCAAACTTTACACAATGATGCAAAGTGGAAGGAATGCAACCCATGACACGAATCTAGGGTCTGCCAAGCAACAAGTTATATTGAAATTCCCCCTCCAAGATGTAAAATAATTCTGGGATAGTGCGGGGGCCCACGCAAATGTGGAGGATGACAGTGCCTAATGTAGAGGTGATAGCATCATTGAATGAACACAACATGACAGGATGTTTATGCATGCAGTTGTCAGGTATGCGAATTTGAGTGAATGCGTGGGATGAAATGATATTAATACTAGCGCCCCCATCAATCATTACACGTCGTACACATATATCATCGATGTGGACAGAGATGAAGAGGGCTGGGTCTGGGTCATTCGTTTGGTGTGGTGCGATCTCTTCCTCTGAGAAGCTAAGGGAGGCTACTTGGTGAGTAGGGTGAAGTGTGGATAAAGGTGGTAATTTGGTGAGAGAGGCTACATGATGGGGTGTGATAATGGAGGCTACGGGTGTAGGGTCATTGGGTAAAACCTCAATAGATTGAAGAACCTCCATGAGAGCTTGACGATGGGATTCTGAGGTTTGGATGAGGTCATATAAGGAAATTTTGAGGGGAGATTGGTGTAATTGTTTGAGCATGGTGCGATGTGTGACTCCATTAGAAATGGGGTATGTGGGGCCGTGGATAGTGATTTTAGGTATGGGTGCAGATGGTATGTTGGGTATAGGATTGGTTGGTGGGTCAATCACCTTTTCTTTACCTTTATCCTTCTGAGCACGGGTAGTAATGTGGATCATGTTGATTTGAGGGGAGTTGGAAAATGGAGAAGGTGTAGGGTGAGTGGTATAACGACATGACAGGAAAAAACCTACGGGAGGAGAAAATCCCTGTGAGGTGAGCTGGGTGCAATGACATTTGGGTGATGGTGTGGCAAGTTCTCTGATGTGAACCATGTTAATTTCAAATCTTGGAGGTGGTTCTAGGAGCTGTGGGGGTGGAGGTTGTGGTTGTTGAGTGGAAAGTGTGGGAATGGGTGGGTGTCGGTGAGGTAGGGTCCTCATCGAGAAGGTTTTCATCGTCAAAGTTGGCTTCCAGAGGACACAACTGGATAAGGATGGTTTTCAAGGCCTTGCAGTTCTCCACATCGTGCCCTGACACATGATGGTAGGCACAAATTTTAGTGTCATCAAACCCTTTTGGCTTGGGTTTGAGGGGGTCATAAGGTCTGAGTGGTGGTAATGTGATAACAGAAGTCTCAAGGAGGTTGGTTAAAATTTTGGCATAGGACCCCGCTAGTGGGTCACAATGAGAGGTGAAAGTGGGTTTGGGTGTAGGTATGACTGATTGTTGAGGAATAGTCCTCGTAGGAGGGGGAATAGGTCGAGCTATGGTTTTGGGTGCTGGCATGGTCTTGGGTGTCAGTCATGTTTGTCTAGGTAGGGGTATGGTAGATGAACGGGTAGGAGGGTGTGTGGTTGTTTTGACTACCTTATTGGGAGGTAGTGGAGTTTTGTCTTTGGGTTGCACCTTCTTGGGTAAAGGTGATATGGGTTCATGGGATCTAGAAGGAAAAGCAGATGGGGGAAGAGGACAAGTTACCAAGGGGGATAAAAAGGGTACTATGAAGGTAGATGATGCGGGTCGTGTAGGGGGTGTGAGAGACAAAGACTGAAGTGTAGTGGGTAGTGAAGAAGTTGCAGAGAGTATTGGGGGTATGGGTGGTAAAGATGCTGCAGGTGTAGGTGTAAGTCATGTCGGGTGCTTGGGTAGGTTAGAGGTTTGTGAGGAAGGAGTGGGCTGTTGTGTTTTTGGTTTATTGATGGGTGGAAGTTTCTTAACCGTGCTGGGAAGCTGAGGTCCTAAGACGGATGGGATAGGTGCAGGTGTGATTGGCATAGCCAGAGTATGAGTTCTATGGATTTGGTTCTTTTTTTTGGGTGACAGAGTAGGTGTGGTGTTGACTTTGGAAGATGTAGCTAAATCCAGTTTGATAGGTGGATGAGTAAGGCTGGTGGTTGGGGTGACCCCTAAGGTGGTAATAGGTTTAGTCGAGGCAGATGTTGTAGGTGTGGGTTTGGGTTTAGATGTAGTTTGGGTTATGGGTAAGGGTGTATGTTGAGCTATGATGGGTGTCATGGAAGAAGTTGTGATAGAGGTGGTTGTGTTCATTTCGATTGGTCAAAATATTTTTGGGTAGATAGTGGAGGTATCAGCAAGTGACATCTACATCTGTGTTGAGACAGGAAGAAAAAGGTGCCCCCAAAGTAAGGCCCTATCCACATAATCTAAGAGATCAGCCAAACATGAGAACGACACGTCTGTAGGTGGAATTGATGAGGACCTAATGGAAATTCCCGTAAAATGTGTCTTAGAGATGGGGAATTGGCTAGCTTCAGCTTCCGTGGGTAAGAGAGTAAAAAGTAGGTCTGCAGGATCTTGGGTAGCTGATGGAGAATGCTCACCAAGAGGCAAAGGTATCTCAACTGGGTCTATGATAGGTGGAGGAGATGATAGGTGCTCCTCTATAGGTGGAGGAGATGATGGGAGCTCCTCTGTGGGTGGAGGAGGCAAACAAGTATCCTCCGTGAACTGAAGAAGTACTGTGGGTATCAGTTCTCTAAGTGGAGAAGCCAAAGGTGAAATGGTCTCAATGTTAGTGGAAGACTCCTCCATAGGTGAGGAAGGAGGTGAAAGGTGTTCCTCTATGGGTGAAGGAATAGGGGAGGTTGGTTCCGATGTGGAAGGAGGATTTCAGGCTAGAATATCCTCTATGGATGGAATATGGGGTAACTGGGAAGCAACAGGTGCATCACTAAAAATAGCGTGGACCTCGCGGGTATGGGTATCATGAGTTGAGGCCTCAATGGTTTGATCAGATGAAGGGGCATGATTAGGAAATGGTTTCTTGAAGATGTGTAGGTTTTGGTTGGCAGGTGTGTTAGGATTATCCACGGTTAACTCACCTTTCTCGAGCATTTCTTGGACAATGTTTTTGAAAGTGATGCAATTACCGTCACTATGACCCTTTACTCGATGATAGTTACAGAAGTCATGTTCTTTATACCATGCGGGCATGGGGCGAGTAGGGTCAAAACCAGTGTGTGGTTTTATGGGTGGAAGGGTGATGGCCCCGGATTTGATAAGATTTTCTAAGACAGAAGAGTAAGGCTCCCCAATTGGGGTGTATTTCTGTTGTTCTCGTCTGAATTGAAAAGTCTGGATGGGTGAGAGATTAGATGAGGGGGTAGCCTGATTTGATGGATGAGCTGGGCCGGCCTTGAGTACCACTATGTTAGCGGTGCCCTTGGCCTTTGAATAATTGTTTTGTGGTTTGGAAGAAGAAGAGGTATCATTCGACTTGAATGCTGAATTCTTATTGCGTAATTGGATTTTCTTCTCTTCGATGGCCCGAATCTCTAGCTTTCGTGCCATGGTGAATGCTTCATCGAAGGTTTGGAAAGTTTGGACCTGTAGGGTCAGTGAGATATGTCTAGCAAAAACCCACATGAAGATCTTGATGAGTTCCGTTTGTGGTAGTTGGAAGGTGAGCTGATTAATCAGGCTATGCCAGCGAGTGACAAAATCTACGATAGATTCGTCCTCATACTGACGCGTGGAGTATAGGTCGGTCATGGTAACCTTCTTGATGATATTGATGGAGAAATGATCCAAGAAGGCTTGGGCTACCTGATTAAATGAAAATATAGAGTGTCTAGGTAACCCACTATACCAATCTAACACAGGTCCAGTCAGAGACATGGGAAAGGTCCTCAAGAGTAAAGCATCATCGTGCATGATTAGGTAGCACCCATGTTTGAAATGACCACAAATGTTGTTGTGGGTCTTCCTTGCTATTGAAGCGGTTGAATTTAGGCATCTCCCAATGTATGGGGTATGGAAGAATAGGAATGGATGGGTGGATGGGCTCGTTACAAATCTCATCGTAGGTGAGAGTGTTGCGGGAGCTGGAAACTGATGCCTCCAATGTCTGCATCTTGTCCAACATCAATTTGATTAGGTCGTTAGTAGGTTGTGATGATTGGGTGCCTCCTGTAGCATGAGAGGGTTGGTTTTGGGCATATAATGGGGGTGGCACTCCAGTATATGGCACTGCCATGTAGGTTGATTGAGAAGAAGGTAGTGAAATAGGGGGTATGTACCTAGAGTGAATAATAGATGAAACATAGGAGGCTACTGATAGTACGTATACGGGGGTGGAAGGGTCATGGTAACCCTAGTGGCAATGGGGGCTAATGATTATGGAATGGAAAGGACCACGTTCTGAAAAGGGGTAGGGCTAACCAACACCGGAGGTGGTAATGTAGCTACGGGTATATGTGAGACATTAGGGGTGGATGAGGTTGCATTTTGGGTGGTTGTTGAAGGTATGGTAGATGTGGTGGGTGCAATGGAGGTAGCAGATGTGGTAGTCATAACGGGTATAGGACCTAGCTACAAAATGACTGGGGGTAAGGTAGATGCAGGAAATGCGGAGCCAGCTGGGGCTGACGCAGGAGTGGGAGCGAGAGTCGGGGGGATAGATATGGGCATTCCATATATCAACTGACCCGAGGCATCTCAGGTAGATGAGTGGGAAAGATAAAACTGCAAGGTGGAAGGGTTTTGGTCAAGGAGTTGTGTGAACTCCTCATCTCCGGTAGCGATAGTGATAGGTTGGATAGGATCCATGGCGGGTGATAAAATGGAAGGTGGTGAAGGACTAGGTGGGAGCGGTTGACAACTTGTGTGGAATATGAATGCACTTTCTTGTCTTTGGGTCAGCACCATGTGAACCAGTAATGATCAGGTTAGGCCGCTTCTCTATAAATGACATAGAAAAATAGCAGGAACAGGTGAAACAGGTGGTAAAAAGTGGACTAGGTACCAAATGTTGACTGGAAAATGACACAGGCTAACTGATGCCGGTTAGGGTAAACTGACGCTAGTCATAGGTAACACGCGGTGGTCACTGTGGGAAATGGAAAGTGAGTAAAAAACAAGGTGTAAGGTCAAATCTGACAGGTATGCCAAACCTGATGAGTTTTACAAGGTCAATGGGAATGGTAATAGTGACAGGGACTCTAAAAAGTTGAAGAAGGTGAATAAATGTCCTTTTGGGTATGTTAACCAAAATGACAGTGAACCGATGCCGGTTGGGTATAACCGACGATGGTTAGGGGGTAACCAATGACATGGGGTAACAATGTCGTTGGACCGACACCGGTCACTGTGAAATTGAAACAGTGATGAAAGGAAAATGGTTGTGAATTAAAATATGATGTGGAATCAAACCCAGAATTCTGGGAATGATGAGAATATGGTCCAGGCACCCTCAGATGAAGCCAAAATACACCAACTATGATGAGGAGCATGCAAGGATAAACAAGAAGAATGAAGAACGTGACCTCTCACCTCAAAATGCAAGCCAAGCAGAAACACTAAGAAAAATGTGATCCTAAGAGTGCCTTTTCTATTATGTTTGTTTAGCTTATGCTATTTAAGGACTGACTCATGAACTGTAGAATAGAATTTTTTGGTGAGGATGGCTTCCTACAAATAAGGAGATCTAAAAGGTGAGGTTTCAGGTATGTTATGGCGGGGGGTGGCCTTCTCTCTGAAGTATGAATCAACAGAGCAGCGAGCTCGGGATTACTTGCCAATCCTCAGATCAGTGCAATCATTGACATACATTCCTAGGAAATATGTTGTTTAAGAATATGTATTTGTTTTGAATTTTTGCAATGTGGTAAGACTCAAAGAGAGAGAGAGAGATGTGCTTTCTACGATTCATTTGTCAACCATCAGCTGGGAATGACTTCCAGCGTATAGGTTGCCCTCAATTAATGTGAGCTAATGCAATAAATTAGAATGCAATGCACTTATTTTAAGCCCAAATCGAAATATGAAGTTTGATGACACAAATGGATGAAGAGGAAGAGGGATTTTCTTTCTCTAAAATGCAGAAAACAAGAAGAAATATGATTCTTTTTAAGTACACCAAAAGAAAGGTTTCTTTTAGAGAAAATAGAAAGAAAAAGAGGGTTACCAAGGAAGAAAATTAATGTGTATGCTTTTCAGAAGGGAAACAAACACACAAATTTTCCTAGGAATGAATAAAATGCAAAGAACCCCAGATGGGTCCCACCGGGCATGCCAAAATGTTTCACCTGATTCTTAGACATTTATTTGAAATATTGACGAAACAGATAGGGTAACGGGCATAGGAGGAATACCTGTTTAAATGTTGTTGGTTGGTTGTTGCATCACTTATAACTTCTGAATCCAAAACTGATCATGAGAGCTTCCTTTTGGATAGGAGGAACTACCTGTAATGAAAAGCAAGACCACCAAAAAGAGTTAAAAAATATGTGCAGTGAACTACCTAGCGTGTGCTAGATCCAAGAAGTGTGATACTTCCTAGACAGTTTTCAGTCCATAGTTTAAAACAATTTAATGCGGATAATAAAGTAAACCCTATTGTAATTAAAATGATTTGGGTATCTCATCCAAAATACAATAGGAAATATCTAATCTAACAGGCTAAGTTAAAATAAGATCCGAAGGTCAAGTAACTAGTTTTGGGTCTCTGCAGGTCTGACAGAGGTCTCAGGCAGATCACATATGAACAAAGGTAATGTGGGAATAGGTGGATAGGTCACTGTTATGGGTTGTATTAGTGAATACAGAAACCGATGCCAGTTAAGGGTGACCAATGACAGTTGGGTGTAACTGGTGCCGGTTACTGTGGAAAAATGGGAATGCCACAGAATGAGTTTTGGGTCTCCCTTATGGTTGCACAAAGGACCTAAGTGGTCGGAACGAGGTATTGGGTGGATTGGGTTGGGATTTGGTGAAGTTTTAATGGGTATGTGGAGGGGTGAGTATGAATGGAGGTCAATGGGTTGATAAGGAAACAAAGGATGACAATATAATTATGAAACCAATGAACTAATAGAAGTACAACATTCTACTTACTTGGAACTTGGTTCTAAACACCTGCGAATGAGGAATGAAGGTAGCCGGTAAGAGGTTGAAGTCTGACAGAGGATTGCCAATCATAGGAAAGCTTCTGCATGGACTGCATGTGCATTCCTTTTTTCTTGGTTGGAGAAAATACTTGCTAGGGTGAGTACTTGATGGCTGTGCAAGAGAAAATGCTTGATCTCCTTCCTTGCATGCGTGTTCTCATTGAAATTCGTTCTCAGAAGATGTGATATCTCTCAAGAATGTGCCAATGGTTTCCAACCTCCAAAATAAGGTTTGTTTTGGGGATAAAAAGGTGACTGATGGTGGTTCTGGCTTAATCGGCGATGGTTAGGGGTAACCGGCGTTGGTCAAGGTGGGATTTCCTAGGTTTACTTAACTAGGTAGACCTCTTTGATTTTCTGGGATCTTGTGTTGCTAACCCACAGATTAGACTGGAAGATTCTTGTAAGCATGCGGGAATGTGGTTAGAGAGAATGTAGGCATTGATTTTTAGGGTTTGGGTAAGTCTTAGTTAGTTATAGAAACTTACTAAGAATAGGTCTTAGGGTGAGTTGGCTTGATGAGGTGTCTAGGTGAGATGGATGTGCACATTATTCCTAATTAAGATATTTAAATAATAAATATGGTGAGGATAATGAATTATTTTGATTACATTAACATTAGTGGAGTGAAGGGGGTCATGGCTAGGTTAATGTGATGAAGGGTATTTATTTTTCAAGGGACCAAAGGGGAGTGGTGACCTAATTTTAGTTTCTACAGATAGTCTTCAACGATATACCAATCACTTTCATCAATGAAGATCCCTTTTCTTGATTGTTGGTCTCCAACAGCTCACCAGGCTCTTCTTCCTTCTGACTTTGTTTTTCCTAGCTCTAGAAATAATGTCCTAGTAGGATTCTCTAGCAAAGAAATATTTTCTTCCTTCCATGCTTTCCAAATATTAGTAACAAATCTCACTTAACAGAGGTTAAGACACTAGTACTTATCGAGAATAAGATAAACAGTGAGTCGCCACTAAGGATTTACACCTTAGTTGTGCAAATGCACTAAAATATGATCTCTCAAATGTATGTCAGTACCATAAACTGGAAATGGTATGATTTGAATTTTCTTTACCCATATTTATCAATGAAAGCTAGTGCAATAGGTGTAGAAAATGAAAGAATAGCACACAGCACTTGCAAATTTAAATACTTCTTACACGCCCAAACACATGATAATGTTTGAGAAAATGTATTAGCACTTAGAGCATATAATAAGTGTTTACTAGGGTCTGAATATGAACTGTAACCACAATGTCCCTAGCATACGGTGCTAATCAGTTGTTTAGTACCCAAATTGATTCTCCCTCAGAAGGGCTGAGACAAAATGACATGCTTTTGACAGGAAGCTTATAGGAAAGTAGAGCATGTTGTGTGTCACTTTGTAGCTGGGAAAGGAATGCATCTTGCTCTTTATCACTCAGATGTAGAGAAATGGGTAATACCCTTAAGAGGATTTGATCTATCCTAACTGCTTTATGGTTGTACCTTTCAACCAGGGTGAGAGGACCATTTTGTAGCTTCCTGTTTGTGGAGCAGATGGAGATGTCCTTCCTTGCAGAGTTATTGAGAAGACCTTGAAGAAAACATGATCAATACAGAAAAATCTAACTCTCATGAGTTGTCACCCTAGATAATGGATATATTTTCTAAGCAAGGTTCACGATACTAAAGAAAATGAAAACTTGACTGATTTTGTATGTTTTAGTAACAAAGATTATGCATTTGTACACACACAGGACAAACATGGGTAGTATGGGTATGATTGGTTATTTTTAAATGAACTTTTGGTGGGAGGTGAGGTAGAGATGAACTTGATTCACTAGATCCTTGAGAATTTTTACAAAAATGGAGAGCTTGAACAACAGAATGCTTTAAGATAGCTAGGATGTTTCTTTAACAAAAATATGTGGTTCGATGGAGGCCTGGATCAACACTTTTTCACACAAATTTCAAGGATCCAAAATGAAAGATCAAATTGGAAAACTTAACTAAACATTATCAATCTCTGTTTCATCACACCTAAGATACCCTCAAAGGATAACAAACAATCTTATAGTCATGCTAGGAGTCACAATGATTTTAAATTTGTTTATTTCACTATCGAACGAAAGCTCTTGTGATAAATAAAATTGTAAATGCCACCAAACTATCAGAAGGATAGGATCTTGTGTGATACACAAAGATTTCAATCTAAGATTGCAACGGGAACAAGAAAACTACTTGTAGGCATTCAAAAATGAAGAAAACACAGATTTTTCCCAAAAATAACGTATATTAACTCAAGTTTTATTAAATTTATCAACATGGGAAAGTTTCTAGAACAATCTTAGAGCTTGTCAATGGTTGTACACTCATAACCACCTTGACATGATCAAATTTAATAAAAAGGAGATAAATAGGTTTCTTCAGATAGTTTCTTAGAAGGACGGATTACTATCAATCTTTTCTCTTAGAAAAATCAGTTCCAACTTCTAACACTCAAACCATTTGCATGAAAAATTCATCCAAATTATAATACTTCATTTACAACAGAGTTTTCCCCCCCAAACTAGAAACATTCAAAGCAACATTGCATGTTATGACCTTGACCTATGACTCCTAGAATCAGATTTGTTAAAAGGTTATCAGGTGTGGAGGAGGAAAATCTCTCCAAATATTTCTAGCATTCAATTCTTCACCTGGTAAGTTGTTCTTCATCTTGCGCACCAACTACTTCCTCCTCCAATCTTTCAAATCTAGTTCTTTGTGTGCCAAGGAAGGAAAAATTGGAAAATAAGATCGAATCTAATGGTCATATCACATCTTAATGGCAAAATAGGTTTTCATATTTTTTCCCACCAAACCAAGATATCATATTAATGTTCCTCTTCATTTGGCGTGCAGGAGACTCAAAGAAATGATAAAAAGCCATAAGAATGCACATCCCCAAGAGCTTGGGAGAAAAATGGCAGAAAATCAGATACATATGAATAGTTTTCATTGATCTTCCTTTTGAATTTGGACCATCCACGTGGGAGATCTGAGTTAAGACAAGCCTGAGGGTTCTTTTTTACCTTTTACACCTTTTTGGAAAAAAATGCAAAATTTCTCAAATTTGCTCCGCCCATCCACCTTTGAAAAATGGGCTTAACACATGTCCCAATGTGGGTCCCAAAGGAACGGTCACTAAATTATACTATTTCACCTCTTTTTTGGAAAAGGGAAATTTTTCCAGGTTTTCTTTGTAGCTCTGGCCTTCTGCTTTTATTTTCTGATGTGGGCCCCCAGCGGAACCACACTTCTTTTTACGCTTTTAACCCCTTTCTTCAAAAAAGGAAAATTTTCCAAATTTCCCCTGAAATTCCACACCTCTGCTCTTGATAGGAGCAAATTTTGACTATTCTCTGTTGGGTTTGCGGGTCATTTTGATGATTTCAATCTTTTGAATAATAAGGGGCAAAAAATCCAAGTTGCCCCCGGATGGTCCGCCTCCCCGCCTGTTGACTTTTTAAACTGCCATGTGTCTCAATCGCACATATTTAAGAACCTTATAAGGCTTGAATATGATTTGGTGTGGGCGTGCTTCCATTTTAGAACCCTTATTCCATTTTTCCATAAGGGCAAAGTATCCAACTTGCTTCCAAAGGCCCGCATCTCCACTTTTAACTTTTCCATGTGTCCTTTTGTGGGGTCAAACTAAGACTTATTCCCTACCACTTCATATATGTTGAATAACCAATTAGATGCTATCGGGGCCATTGGGCCATTTTGATATTTTTTACAAAGGTGACCAAAGTGGAAAATTTCACCAAAAAGACCCACCAAGCCCGCCGGGCCGCATCAAATAAAAAATGAACACATATACACATTCGGGGCAAAAAAAGAAATATTCCCCACCACTTAAATTTTTGCTTTAATCTGAGCTTAGCAGGGACATAGGGTGAGTTCAAATTTTTTTCCAAAGTATCCAAAAAGAATAATTTCATAAAATCAAACCCATCATGCCTCATCCAATTAGAAGAATCCACATAAGTACTGAAAGAACCAATCAGAATTGAGTGGAGCAACAGGACCAAAATTGCCTTTTTACCAAAAAAGTATAAAGTGATAAGTTAAAACATTTACTTGCCATCCCATGACCAACCAAAATAAGCCACTGTGACCACTGAATGCTTGAGGAATAATTTGATAGAAAAAAGATCACCCATCAGACCATCAAAAACACAGAACTTCACCATTCATGTCCAAAATCTGATTTTTCACTAAGGATTAATTTTTTTAAAACAAAACTAAGTTAATCATGGTTCCAAGCATATTTTGACCATGGATTTAGATGTTCAAAGGCACATAAAAATAAACTGATCATTCTCAAGCTTCCTTGGTTGGGGAAAAATTGGAAAAAAAATGGGTAGAGCCTGTAGATTTTGAAGAAATTACGGAAAAAACAGGGCAAGCTCGGAGACTTCTTCAAAAAAGGGCATGACAATGGATTATGAAAACAATTCAAGCGCATTCAAATGGAGGTAAATGCTTAAAAACATCCACATCAAGAAATAAAACATTTCATAACACACAGATCAAAGGAAAATAAGGGCAAATGGTGCGAGATCAAAATGAGCACCATTAGAAGGCTTAATCAATAGAATGCTTCATAACAGCTAAAATGATCCTTTAACCAGAAGGGATGCTTCAATGGAGGCCTAGATCAGCATATTTTCACACAAACTTTAAGAATCCAAAATGAAGGATCAGATTGAAAGACTTAATTGAACATTATCAACCTCTGTTTTATCACACCTAAGATACCCTAAAAGGCTAACAAACAATCTTATCATCATGCTAGGAGTAAAGTGATTTTAAATTTGTTTATTTCACTATCAAATGAAAGCTCTTTTGATAAATGAAATTGCAAATGCCACCAAACTATCACAAGGATAAGATCTTGTGTGATTCACAAAGATTTCAATGTAAGATTGCAATGGGAACAAGAAAAACTATTTGTAAACATTTAGAAATGAAGCAACATACAATTTTCCCAAAATCAACATAGATTAAATCAAATTTGATTAAATTCATCAGCAGGGGAAAGTTTCTAGAACAATCTCAGCATCTTGTCAATGGCTATACACTTGCAACCACCTTGACATGATCAAATTTAACACAAAAGAAATAAACAAGTTCCTCAGATGGTTTCTCAGAAAGATGGGCTCTGTCAAACTTTTCTCTTAGGAAATAACTCCTGACCTCTAACACTCCAACCATTTACATGACAAATTCATGCAATTTATAACATTTAATCTACAACAGAGTTTTCCCCCCAAAACAAAAGAATTCAAAACACCATTTCTTGTTGCGATTTTGATTGTTATTCCCAGAATTAGATTTGCAAAAAAGTTGTCAGGAGCTCAGAGGGAAAATATCTTCAAATATTTCCAGCATTCAATTATTTCATCTGGTAAATCACTCTTCATCTCACGTGCCAACTACTTCCTCCTCTAATCTATCAAATCTAGTTTTTTGCGTGCCAAGGAAGGAAAGATTGGAAAATAAGATCGAACCCGATAGTCAAATCACATCTTAATGGTAAAAGAGGTTTCCAGATCTTCCCCACCAAATCAAGATATTAAATTAATTCTCCTCTTCATTTGGCGTGTAGGAGACATCAAGAAATGATAAAAAACCATAAAAATTTACATCCCCAGGAGCTTTGGAGAAAAATGGCAGAAAAATCAGATACAGATGCACAGTTTTTGTCGATTTCCCTTTTGAATTTGGACCGTCCACGTGGGAGATCCGAGTTAAAATGGGCCTAGGGGTTCCTTTTTACATTTTACAACTTTTGGAAAAAATGCAAAATTTCTCATTTTTCTCTGCCGCTTTGCCTTGAAAATGGGCTTGACACGTGTCCCAATGTGGGTCCCAATGAAACCGCACTTTCGTTTTACACTTTAACCTCTTTTTTCACAAAAGGAAAATTTTCTAAATTTCCCCCGGAAGCCCACCTCCCTACCATCGGGTTTTGTCATTTTGACCTTTAATCTTTTCAAACTGCCTCCACATGTCCAAATTAATGGCATGCATCTTGAGATGTTCCCAAAAGTAGAGACCCCAAACAAATGTGGGCTAAACACGTGTCTCAGTTTACTAGAGTCTTTAAAAATTTGAAAGGATCAGTGGAAGGGTGGCCATGTGTCTGAGAGTCCGAGATAGTCGTCCTTCGGCTATTGAAAAACCTGAGTAAAAATGGCAGAGTGAGTGGAAAGCCTCCAAGTGTCCTCCTGGTGCAATTCTTCAAAACAAATACATAGTGGGGCAATCCCCAAACATGCGTGGTCCTTCCACATGTTTCCTAGGCCCCTTTAGGAATTTGATTAAAAATTTGAAGGGAAGGCTCGACAGAAACCTCCACTTATCTTTATAGTGCAACTTCAAGATGGTGCCCAAGCACGGAGACCCTGAATGAGCACGGGATCACAACATGTCTCATGCCTGTAGAAATTTCTTTAAAATTTTAATTAAAGAGCGGAGCTAGCGGAAGCGTCCACATGATAGTCCCTGTCACAATTGTTAAGGTAGGGACCCTGAGGCAGATCCTCAAATCAGCGCCAGCCCCACCATGTGTCCGTGGCCCACCAAATACTATAACCAGTTGTATGAAAATTTTGTCTAAGTCCATAGGCAAAGCAGTGGAATCCTTCACTGTGTCCCCCCTAGTGCAACTCCGAGGCCAAACTAAAAGGTGAATCATCAAACGAGCGTTGCTTCTCCACATGGACAAGTTTTCGGGTTGAAGCGATCCATGGAGTTTTTTGAGTGCCCCCACCAAGCCGCATCACAACTAAACAAGGGATCCATGTTTCCACCGATTCAGAAATATGTAAATTTGACGGGGAAAAACAAACCCGTCAAACCGTAAAAATGTAGGGAAACCGCCGTTTGAGCCTGGAAATGAAATTTTCTCCAAGGATAGAGAATTTGGAAATGTTATAAGATTCAAACATAATCCTCAGAGCTACATCCATTCACGTTTCCTCAGGTATTTGGGACATAAAAGTGACAGGGAAAATAATAAAACGTGACTGTGGAAAATGGAAGGAAAGGAACAAGCCCGAGTTTTACGCCCAATTTATAGACAATCTTTCATATGGATCAGAGGAACAAAAAACAAAATTATGGATCGTTTAAGTGATCCTTCGGACCAAGAAAGGGATTTATCATGGAAACCAAATAGAGGACAGAGTCTTCAAGCACCAACATGGAGAGACGAATAATTATGTCAGAGGCTGCCAAACTGAGGGATTTTTAATGACAAACTGGGTGAGGCTAATTTGACCACCAATAGAAGAAAGCTCTTATTCGGGGATGCGCACTCCCTACGAATGCCATAATTGAATTTTTAAAGTAACAAACTCAAGTGCCATATTTTATCTTATTAGGAAAATAAGTCAGCTTGCAAAGGACTTGACCAGTGTCTTCTCTTAAAATAGAACCGATAAACCTACAAAACCATGTAGACTAAGGACCAGTAGTCAGCAAAAGGAAAAAGGGAGAAGGGAACCAATGAACTATACCCTATACCAATGATGCTCACCTTTAAAGTGGGGAAACTATCAAGGAAATGATCTCAAATGCCTACCATTAATAGGGCCTCTAAAATTGAGTAATTAACTCTCCTCTATGGTGTCTTTCAAGAAGAAGGAATGTTCACCAATTCGAATTTCACCATGGAATAAGCTCCTCTTCCATGAATGCATCAAAATTACCATTCTTGATCTTAACTTCATGCCTCCTATCCCATAACTAGAATTTGGAAAGGATCTCCAATTGGGAGTAGGGGTTCTTAGAGTGACCTTCTTGTCAAATATCTATCTTGAACTTGGCTCTAAACTATGGACATTGCCTTTGGTGGGATTCCCTCCTTCTCTTGCATGAAGTACAACAATCTGGTTTATGCGAGCATCATTTGAAGATAACTTTATATTCATCTTCAACCTAACTCTTCAGTAGACTGATATGAGTCCATAATTGCATCTGCAGGGGTAAATAAAGCCTCATCGTTAACAATGCACTCGGAACATACAGATTGTTGATCTTCTTCAACTTGCTCTTTTAACAGTAATTCTTCCAATCCCAAACAGAAAACTTAAACTACTCACCCACATGTTCCTTATCTAGTCTTAGCTCAAAGGTCCTCCTAATGATCCTTAATAGATTTTCATTGATGGTATCTACTTATCAATCGTGAATCTTGGGGGCCATAACTGGAGGCATATGTCAAATTTTTCATCATATTCTTTACAGATTTCCATCAAAGGTTTATCTCTAAAGCTCATTGCATGCTCAACAACAATTTTAACTGGTTTTTTGAGTTTCTACAAATGATATGGGTCAGCATGAAGACTATGACAATTGAGTAGTGTTGCTCTCTGGGTGGGGATTGTCTCTACCCACTTATTTTTGTATTTTTTGGCTAAAAGAATCCACTGGTGGCTAGTACTTGAAAGGTATCAACTATCACCATTGAAATCCATTCCCCATTGGAGGATATCGGGATTTTTTTGATACAAGCTGAAAAGGGTGGGAAAAACTGAGGATTTCAATCTTCCAGAGTATAAATTTTGGAGAAGGGGTGACATCTTCTAACCAACAAAGGGGAAGCACATGATACAGCTTGGCCACCAACTAACTAGCCCTTAAGATCTTGAGATGTTGTGACTAATCCAGCAAAATTTCCCCCAGAGAGCGTCCTCCATGGAGATCAGTAATTATCTTGGGGGCTTCACATCTTGA
Organism: Taxus chinensis; assembly: GCA_019776745.2. Lineage (NCBI taxonomy): Eukaryota > Viridiplantae > Streptophyta > Pinopsida > Cupressales > Taxaceae > Taxus > Taxus chinensis. The sequence goes on from CM034150.1 coordinate 196,453,484, forward strand.
CAGTAATTGACCTTAACATTGTACTCCCTAAAGGGCTTCTTCCAAGTTAGCCCTAGATCCACGTTGTGAGCATATTTTCGGGAATCCATCTCAAGAGTTGAATTCTGATTTTTACTTAAATACTCAAGGAAATATACGATGTTTGATATAAAAGGTCCTATCTTTGTACCATGCAGAAGGGGTCAACTTTTCAAGGACCAATCTTACCCATGCTTGTATCTGAGATCATTCATCCTCAATAGTTTGCAAGTTTCTCTCAGCCGTAAGCTTAGCTAATCCCCCAACCTTTTGACCAACTTTGTAGTCTAGATATCCAACTCAAAATCTTTATAACGTAGGATCACCCATCTGAAAAAATTGCTTGAGACATACCATCTCTGATATTGACATCTTCTCACCATAGTTTGGAGAACATAAGTAACAAACTTATATGCTTCAAAATGTAAGGTTCATAAGAACCTATTTTTCTATTACCAAGGTAAATGCTTGTTTCATCCATAGAATGGTTATGGAGATTTTTGACTGAGTCCCCTAGAATGTCTTACCGAAAAATGAAATCTGCAATCTCAGGAGGCGTCATCATCCTTTTGCAACAAGAAAGTTGCCTCAGATGTGAATCCCATGATGAAAAATAAAAGCCATTTGGACTACATGGCTTCTTATGGAATCTGGAACTGCTAAAATTGGAGAGCATGCTGTAATGAAAATTTAATCCCATTGAAATGGGTGAAAGAAAGTGATGATCTTCAACTCAGATAACTATGGTCCTTCTTTGACCAAATGAGTAAGTCGTCTGGTCATACTCATCAAAGTTTGATATGCCATCTTCTGATAATGCATTGATTTCCACCAAAGAAGGACTAAATTCCCTTGATGGTTCTTGGAATCAATACCTATGCTGATGGGCACACCTTGAAGGGGATCAAAATTAGTTGACAGGATTGAACTATTTTAGCTACAAATGCATCTCTAGCAACTTGGCAAAATTTCACTCCGAACCTGACTCTTCTTTGAAAACATCTGAAATCTGAAATTCCAATGCACTGCAGCACCTCCATCAGGATTTTTTTCGAGTGTGGGAAGTGAACACTATACAATCTTTATGGAAATGCACAGTCACATCAGCTTTGTAAATCTGACAATGAGCTATCATTAATGAAATCAGAAAAAGTGTCATCCAGTTTGAAATTTGAAAATTTTCTCCAGCATTCATCAAACCTATAAGGGCATCCTAACATAGACATGAAATTCCCGAAGGAGTCAGTAAAGGATGTCTTGATTCTTTCTAAAATTCCTTCACAAAATTTTAGATTAAAGCCAGTGAAATCATCAAAAGGTAGAAAACAATTCAGAACTAGTCCCAAAATTACAAAATGTTTGAAAAATTTCGTAAATTCTGAATTATCCTTCATTGATGCTCTATTCAGATTTCTAAAATCCACCCACAGCCTGATATCACCATTATTTTTTCTAACTGGCACTAAGTTTGCAACCCAAGAAGAATACCTTATGGGATGAATAATCCCTCCATCCCTCAGTTTATTCAGTTCTTCTTATATTTTAAGACATAAGAGTAGATTGATTGGCCTTTGTTTCTACCTGAATGGATTTGCATTAGATTCCAAAAGAATTTCATGTTGAAACAGATCTTCTCTATATGCCTTTAGTTCAGAATAAGACCAAGCTAGGCAATCTTGATATTTTTTCAACAATTGGACATATGACAACTTCTCCTCCTTGTTCAGATTGCTTCCCAACCAGATCTTCCTTGGTTTCTCCTTTGTACACAGGTCATGCTCCTCAACATCCCTTGTGGCTTCTATATTCCTATTAATAATGCAATCAGCATTATCAAATTTTGATTCAAGAGCAACCAGTCCTCTAGGAATGGTGTTAGTTTTTAATTGGATGATGTATTTTCCAAAAAAAAATTCTTTACCCTGTACTGCACACACCATTGGCTCCCAATCAATACATTTATCAGCAAACACCCCTTTGTTCTGCAGAAATATTTTGACCTGAGCATCATCATCAAAAAAATTCCAATGTTTAATGTTGTCAAGGACATATGGCCTTGTTAACACTTCAACATCATATTCACAATATGGGGACATTGCACAATTATCAAACTGAGATCCCAATACTGCAATATTTTCTGCCATAACATTGAACTTCCTATCATGATTCATAATATTAAATGAATAAAACATCTCAATCAAGTCCCAGAATGCATGCTTGTACTATTTCATTCTCTAATTTTTAGTAGCATATAGTTTTCTAATTTGTTTGACAATTATTTCTGAATCTCCCTTAACAATGATGTCTTTAACATAATATTTCCAAGTAATTCTCAAACCCAACAACAATGCTTCATACTCATCAATGTTGTTAGTACAGTCAAAGTTAAGTTTGAAATAAAAAACAAACTCTTTGAAGCTTGGAGAAATAAGAATTACACCAGCACCATTTCCAAATTTGGAGCAAGCTCCATCAAACAAAAAAGTCCATGGAGAGCCTACTTGTTCAAGACTCTTGTATTGATCCATTTTGTTCTCTTTCCCATTAGAAAATCCAACAAAGTTATCAGCATCAACACTTGTGTACAACACTTCATAAGATGCATTATTAGGATCTTCAATGAGGTGCAACATTTTCTTTTCTCCATACAACTTGACAAGGGTTCCCTCAATTGGGATGGTGGCATAAGACACATCCATTTGAACACTCCCACTAACACTTGCAGCCCATTTTCTAGAAAATAGCAAACCCCACTTGGCTGGGCAATCAACAATAACAACATCAAGTTTCAAGTTCCTACATGGATAAGCTGTAAGTTATACCATCAAACCTTTCAGACATCCCACCACTGGCACCTCTCTAGAATCCATGGTATTGCACTTCCCATATGCTTCAGTTACTTTGATGTCCAAATCATTCATGACCTCAAGAGGAATGACATTGCATGATGCTCTTGAATCAAACATACAGTTGTGTAGTAATCTGTCCTTAATTATCAGAGTAGTGAAGAATGGATCTACATTTAGTTGATAATCTACCAAGGATGATCCTAAATAAACCTCAGGTGGTTCACCTAGTTCTTCCAATGCTTGTGGTGTTTCTAGCTCTTCAATGATTGGAGGAGTCTCCACAATGTTTACATTTCTTCCTAGGGTATTCTTCTCCTCTTTCAGCCCCAAATACTCAAAGGCCCTTTTCTTGTGCTCACGAATCCTAAGCAACTCAATAATTAGAACAAAAATCTTGATCTGACTCAAGACTTGGCAAATATCATAAGGAACATACTTTGGCAAGGTAACATTGGAAGGGAGATTGACAAACTCATCAAATGGCATGGGATTGTTGAAAGTTTTGGCATGAGCACAAGTATGAATCTTGTTTGGGACTGAAAATCCTTTGGAAGGTGTATCTTTCTTAGGAACCTCTTTAGGAATACTAGTAATTAATGGAGTTTTAGGTTTGGCTTGAGGTCTTGCCCCTTTGACAACTTTACTTCTTGTGCTATACTCCTTTTATTGGGTAACAACAACGTTCATCAACAACTTCCTGTCCTCCTTAGATGGGATTCCTCCATCACAATTGTGTGCATGTATACTTTGCTTAATGCTAAATCAAATGAAGCAAGAACTACCACCTAAAATAGTTCTACAATTTAGCTAAAACAAAGCATAAACACCATCATGATGAGAATTAAACAAGGGTTAGATGCTAGCATTCATCAATACAAACTTTGAAACTAACAATGCTAAATATCTAAACTCCTCTATTCTCTAACAACAAATAAATGAATGGACCTAAGTAAGCTCCATGGCTATCAAAATAGTTTTCCTTAATGCTCCAAGAACCTAGGAATGGGGGCTAATCAAAGTTGGGCTACAAGACCCTTTTGACACCTCCCATATGACCCAAGCACTTTAAGAAAGAGGCTTAACTCTTCAAGATGATGAACTCTCAAAAGGGAAAGGTGCAAGCTCTTAGTCTCTTTGCTATATGCTTTGCATTTGCTCTCTTAGAAAGTTTAGGTGTAAGTAAAAAGGTAGGTGGAGGGTTATTTATATAGCCCAAAGGATAAAGGATTCAACACATTCTCATGAATGTGGGATAAAGGTAAAACATGATTAGGAATGGATAAGGTTGCTTTATTAAAGGTAACCTTACTTTAGAAGGGTTTAATACATGTTTAGCAAGTCATGGGAGTTGGGGGTATTTTAATTAATCAAAGGTGATTAATTAATAGGTAGGTGTAAGCTTATAGAAGCCAATTAGAGGAATATTAGTGTGATTTAGGCTATTATAAGGGGATTAAATCAATTAAATATTGATTTATTGGTTAAATGGAAGCGAAAGCTAATTAATTAATAATAATTAATTAGTCTAGGTAGAAGGGGTGATTTATTAATGGAAGGTCGTTAATTAGGGTATTTGTTGGATAGGAAACTTAATTAATTAGCTTAATTTAATTAATTAATGATGATATGAGGGAAAATGAGTTCCTTTGACGATATGTCATTGATTTGCGAGAAAGGAGATAATTAGCACAATTTAAGTATTTAAATTTCTTGGGCGTAATTATAGGTGTCTACATTTGCCCCTCTTTGGGGTGGCATAAGTGATGCCACTTCAAAGATAGTAGACAAAAGAGATTTTGAAGAGATAGAAGAAAAATTAGTATGAGGGAGAGATGCCCCATCGAGTGTCGATGGGGTGATGAAGGAAGCCGATCGACGATCGAAAAATATGAGAAGTAGGCAGAAGAATGGGGACGAGGCAGGATGCCCCAAGGAGAGGGAGGATTAGGGGTGAAGGGGAAGTCATGTAGAATAAATATGGATGAGGGGAGAGAAGAGCTTAGCCTCTAGCTGCTTATTTGTTTGGAACAATTTTGATGTCATCATATTGCCATAGGAACTACATCATCGGTCCTTATGAAAAATATAAGCATAGGACAAAGGTAGAATGACATGAAAATCCATACTACGAACAATTGTCCATTGTTGAAAGTACCAACTCCATGCAACATACAATAATGCAATGCAATACGAGAAGGAAACAAGCTCATATAACAGGGAAAACAAGTACAAATGCACATATCTAACCCAACAACGGTCAAGACAGTTGTACAAATGTTTTGTTATCAGTGCTGAAGAGATCCACAAGTTTGTGATTGACGAAAAGGGTTAAAAATGATGCCCCAAGCAAGGATACATGCAAGGGGAAATGAAAATGGACACGGGGTCCATGAAAAGCATTTGTGCGCAACGAAACAGCACCAGGCAACCAAAAGTGCTCCAGAGTACAGACGAAGCAAGCAGCTAGCTTTTGTGAATGGTTGTGAATCCAGTGATCCGCGAGTCGTATTAATCGGGGAAGATGTGAGACAAACCAACAGGATATGGAGAAAATACCATGCGCAAGACACAAGTTTCAGCCGTAAGAAGCAAGTTACCATTTTGTAGGGTGTTTTACTTTTTAGGAATTTTTTGAAAATTTTTGCCTTGTTTTTAGATTTTTTGATATATATATATATATATATATATATATATATATATATATATATATGTATGTATGTATATATTGTTTTTGTTGTTTTCTCAAAACAATGTTCTATTGTTTTTGTGTTGTCTGAAACAATTTTCTATTGTTTTTGTGTTTGGTGAAACAATTTTCTATTGTTTTTATGTTTTCTCAAAACAATGTTCTATTGTTTTTGTGTTTTGTGAAACAATTTTCTATTGTTTTTGTGTTTTTGGAAACAATTTTCTATTGTTTTTATGCTTTCTCAAAACAATGTTATATTGTTTTTGTGTTTTGTGAAACAATTTTCAATTGTTTTTGTGTTTTGTGAAACAATTTTCGATTGTTTTTGTGTTTTTTGAAACAATTTTCTATTGTTTTTATGTTTTCTCAAAACAATGTTCTATTGTTTTTGTGTTTTTAACAGTTTTCCAAAGCTATGTGCAGGTAACCAAGAAAGCATGGATGCCCCCAGTGTTAGGTGGAGAATATACAAGGGTAGAAGCCACGCGCTTATGAATAAGAAGGTGAATTCATAGAGTTGCCCCCAGCGTAAGATGGGAAATAACGAAAGACCACGTACCTTACAGACGAATAGAAGAAGGCAAAGCCGGATCAAGGCTGGACTAGATGGTGTGCACAAGGAAACTCGAAGGTAGAACCAGGTCTAGGATAAAGACAACTACCCTTCTAATACATAATGCTTGTGAACAACAAATCCTCCCGAGGCGCCGGAAACCGGTTTTCACCCAAGGACTTGTCCAAAGTGCCACAATTGCGTGGTTTTCACTAGTGGACGACCTGTTTTCTCTTTTTCTTTTTTTTGATGTTTTTTATTTTTTTAAATTTTTTTTGATGTTTTTATATTTTTGTTGTGATTTTTATGACTTTCTTGTGCCATGTTTAGGCATAAAACCTCTTAAGATGCATGGAATTAATGGGCTCCCGGAGCTCATCACCATTGGGGTGAGCCAACTTGTATGCCCCTGTGCCATACTTGGCAACTATGACATAGGGTCCTAACCAGTGTGGTTCGAACTTCCCTTTCTTTTCTCGCTCTGCTTTGGTGTTGAACTGGTTCTCCTTCATAACTAAATCACCCACCTCAAACTAGTGAGGGATGATTCTCTTGTTATAGTTGTGGGAGATTCTGTGTTGATATACTTTCAGGTGATTAAGAGCGCGAATGCGCCTCTCATCTAGGAGCTCTAACTCAGCCAATCTTGCCACTCGGTAATCTTCATCCTTATCCAAATAGTCCCGAAGAGAAATTCACAGGGATGGGAGTTCAATCTCTAAAGGGATGATAGATTCTGTCCCAAACACGAGGGAATATGGCGTCGCACCTGTAGGAGTGCGAATTGATGTTCGGTAGGCCCAGAGGGCTGGGTGGATTTGTAGGTGCTAGTTTCGACCAGTTTTGCTAACCATCTTCTCCATTATCCTTACCAAAGTCTTGTTTGTTGCCTCAGCTTGTCCATTACCCTGAGGGTAATATGGCGTGGACCATTTCAATCTGATTTGGAACCGTTGGCAAAGACCTTTCACAGTTTTATTCTTAAATGACTTCCCATTATCTGTGACAATGGCTACAGGGATACCATATCGGTAAATAATGTGATTCATGATGAATTTAGAAATCTGTGCTCCTGTGACATAGGTTAAAGGGACAGCCTCCACCTATTTTGTAAAGTATTCTGTAGTTGTGATGATATGTGTATGACCATCAGATGAGGTAGGAGTAAGCTTCCCTATTAGATCAAGTCCCCACTTGGAGAATGGCCACGGGGTAGTGATTGGTTGCAATGGTTGCGATGGAGCATGGATGAAATTTCCATACTTTTGGCATAGCACACATTTTCTAACATAATTACAACAATCAGTTTCCATGGTGGGCCAATAGTAACATACTCTTAAAAGTTTCTTAGCCAAGACCATTCCGTTTGTATGTGCTCCGCATACTCCTTCGTGTACTTCTTTAATTGCCTGGATTGACTCCGGCACATCCAGAAAATGTAACAGATTCCCATCATAGCCATGACGATAAAGTGTACCTCCTAACAGGGTGTAATGGGCTATCTGGCAAATTAGGCTCTGTTTTTCAGAGTGGGAGATTTTGGGAGGGAATGTACTGTCCTTAAGATAGGTGAAAATGGGTTCATACCATGGTGAATGGGGACCAACAACCTCACAAGCCAAGCAAGATTCTGGCATGTCATACGCGGGCTGGCATAGATTTTCTACGAAGAATGGCATATCATTGTTCCCTAGCGGAATACGAAGCATAGATCCCATCATTGCCATAGCATCTGCCGATCTATTCTGCACTCTTGGGATTTTCTCAAAGGTAATGCGCACAAAATACTCCTTCAGAGTTTCCACCAACTTCTTATAAGGTATGAGCTTGTCACCCTTAACTTTATACTCATCATTAACCTGTTTGATGATTAGCTGTGAATCACCTACAACCTTCACATGTTGAATATTCCACTTGATGGCTAGCTTCATCCCTGCAATGAGTGCTTCATATTCCGCAATGTTGTTCATGCAAGGGAAGGCTAGGTGGAAATCCTATGGTATAGGATCACCTAAAGGAGTAATAAGGACCACTCCTGCACCTGAACCATGAAACGTAAAAGATCCATCAAAATTTATCTGCCATATGATAGATTCTTCAATGTAGAGCAAAGATGCATCTGGCAGATCCAGACTCAAAGGTTTTGTGCTTTGCAAAGGTGCTTCCGCTAGCTGGTCAGCAAGTACTTGTCCTTTAATTGATTTTTGATGGACAAATTCTATATCAAACTCACTGAGTAGAATGATCCAATTAGCCATTCTACCTGTGAGGATGGGTTTGGACAACAAATACTTGAGTGGGTCGACCTTGGATATGAGCTTGGTCTTAGTATTTAGCAGGTAATGGCGAAGTTTCTGAAAGGTAAAAACAACAGCCAAGCAAGCCTTCTCAATCTGAGGATAATTACATTCATAGGCGATGAGGGTGTGACTCAGATAGTACACTGATTTCTCTTTATGGCTAAGGTTATATTGGGTGAGCAATGCACCAATAGCATATTGCGTAGCAGAAATATAGAGCAAAAGTGGTTCTCCCGGAGTGGGAGGCATCAGGACAGGTGGATTAGCCAGGTACTGTTTAAGCAAAGCAAAGGCTTGTTGTTGCTCAGGTCCCCAGATGAAAGTGATTTCCTTCTTAAGCAAATGAGTGAATGAGTGACATTTATCTGTAAGATGGGAGATAAAGCGGAAAATGGCTTGAATTTTCCCTTGCAAGCTACGCAGTTGCTTGATATTCTTAGGTGGAGGCATTTCTGTGATGGCAGATACTTTAGCAGGGTCTACCTCAATACCTCGTCTTGACACGATGAAGCCCAATAGTTTCCCAGATAGCACACTAAAGACACACTTCTTTGGATTTAGCCTGACTTTGTATTCACGTAGGCGTTTAAAGATATGCCGCAAAATGATAGCATGTTCCTCTCTTGTTTTGGACTTTCCCAGGATGTCATCTACATAGTCTTCCATGATGTCATGAATCATATCGTGAAATATTACTGTCATGTCCCGCTGATAAGTTGCTCCCGCATTCTTAAGGCCGAATGGCATCACCTGATAATAGAAGGTGCCCCAAGGAGTTGTGAAAGTTGTTTTGTGTTGGTCTTCCTCAGCGATCTTAATTTGATTATAACCTGAAAATCCATCCATAAGTGATAGCATTTCATACCCTGCGGTTGAGTCAACAATCATGTCAATGTTGGGCAACGGAAATTCATCTTTAGGGCAAGCTTTATTGATGTCCCTAAAATCTGTGCAAATTCAGATACCAATAGGTTTCTTCTGGATAGGAACAATGTTCGATATCCATTCAGAATAATCAATTGGCCTGATGAATCCTGCTGCAAGCAACCTTTCCAACTCTTCTTTAACTAACAAGGCCACTCTTGGGTGCATCTTTCGAAGCTTCTGTTTAATAGGCTTAGCGTCTGCGTGCACAACCAAGTTATGCACAACCAAAGTTGGATCTAGGCTGGGCATGTCTTTGTAAGACCATGCGAACACATCAATAAACTCTCGCAGTAGCATAGTGAACGTATTTTATTCTCTGGCTGAGAGTGATGCTCCCAATTTTACTATCTTGGGATCTTCTTCAGTACCAATATTGACATCAATGGTTTCTTCAACTAAAAATTTTGATAAATCCTCCATACGCGTGGGATCAGGAGGTAGGTTGAGATCTTCATCCAAGGATGTCTCTACGAGATTTTCATCCTTGGCGTGGTCACTTTGTTTGTCCTTTGATTTTCTTATTTGTTTGTCAGCCAATGCCTCAAAGAGGTTTTCACTGTGTGACTTGGACTTTGATTTTTGCCGAGGCTTTTCTTTAGAACTCTTGCCCTCGCTTTTCTTTAAATTTTGCTGACCACGAAGTTTAGCCTCCTCCCTGAAGTAGGCACAGGTGTCTAAGTCGATAAAGAAACCCTTCTTGTGATCTCCAATGGGAATTGTATCCCTTATGCCCATGAACTCTGCAATAGCCTCGTCATTCTTGAATAAATCTAGTGGCATGTGACGTTGTTGGTCCCATTCAACAAGGGAGGGGTATACAAGGTCAAGGGTTGGTTCATTGGGGGTGATGGTTAGGACAGCATTTTTCATGAAAAGGTTCGTGGAGGCCAGATCCTCATATTGGCTACAACAGGAATCCGTATCGCTGTCTAGATAATCGGAGCTATCCTCATGCTCAGAACAATTCGCATCTTGATCGTTGGGGTGTGCTCCATAAGGGCGAATCCCAATGCCATATCTTTCTGTTTTGAAATGTGGAAGAGGGACTGGTTCTCTTTGTCCTTGTTCATTCCTCCCACATCCTAGGCCTTTGTAGCCCATGGAGTACATCATTCTGCTATATTTTTCATATTCTGGGGTTTGATAACAAGATGGCTGAGTGTCCTCAGGGACCCAAGTAGTAGGTGGATCAAGTAATTTTTCCTCAGCTAACAAGCCTCCAGGTAGGAACGACCCAATAGTATGTTCCTCTCTAGGTCTCCTGAAGTGGTAGTTGGGTCGACCTCTAGTCTTGGGCGACAAGGAGAGGTCAGAAACCAAGAGCGCTTGTTGTACATTATACTCCCCACAGCCATATTCCAGAATTTTCATCTCCCATGAATTAAATGGAGATGTTGAAGTAGATGCCCCATGAGTGCAATAACTAAGAGAATTTGAATCTACTCGAGATTCCATGGCCTCAGAATGAAGAGGGACAGCTATATCTGTGGAGGGACATGTGTATGTACCCTTTCGTGTAAAGCTATTAAGAGCTCTACAATGAGCAAAGGGCTCTGAGTCTCCTGGTATTGTTACTGTATGTCCCTCATGTTTCAGCTTGATGCATTGATGAAATGTTGATGGCACTGCTTGCATGGCATGGATCCATGGTCGGCCTAGAAGCATATTATATGGAAGTTCCAAGTCTAAGACGTGAAACTTTGTTTGATGGCAAGTGGGGCCCACCTCCATGGGTAGCGTAATGGTGCCTGCTGAATCTCTTTCCGCATTGTCGTATGCGGTGATAGTGATGATATGGGACTCAAGATCTGCCCCTATATGTCCCAATTGTTTGACCAACTTAAGCGTGCAGATATTCAATCCTGATCCATTGTCCACAAGCACCCGTTTGATTTTCCTGCGGGTGACAACTACCTCAATGTATAAGGGAAGATTATGTGTAGGATTCTCAGTAGGGACCTCCCTATGGTTGAAAGTGAGAAGCTCACTGGGTGCAATATTTGCCACCGTGGCTTGAAGGTATGCAGGATCGACTTCTAAAGGAACTCCCGACCCCTGAAGAGTTTGATAGAAAATGTCCTTATGCACATTGGATATCTTGAGAATATCTAAGATCGAGATCTTAGCAGGTGTCTTCTCAAGTTGTTCTAAAAGGTTATATTTACCAGTTTGCGGGGTCAACAGAGAGGGTTCTGGAATCACGAGGCAGGCACGCCTTGTTACCGCAGTGCAGTCCTTTCCCTTGATCCGGATGGTATTGACATGGTCAGTAGGGGAGCGAATACATCCGATAAGTGAATCGTAATGATTGTTATCTCTCTTGGTATATAAGTAGTTCGTGGCTTTATAGGTTTGGGATGACTCTCCCCGATCCGGTTTTACCTTTTCCGACTTATCATGCTTGGGGAATGGTTCCTTATAAATCCCCATTTTCTCGTTAGGTGTTTGCATGTGGCTAGGGTTATCCACCTCTATCTCCCCGTTGTCAATGAGGTCTTGAATATAGTGGCGAAGTCACAAACATTTTTCTGTTTTATGACCTTTAACGCGATGCATTTCGCAGTATTCATGCTCCTTATACCATGAAGGTTTAGGAGCGTTGTCATCGAACGGTTGTGTTGTAGGATAGGTCATCATGTGGGCCGCATCCAACTGTTTTAGTATGACAGACAACGGCTCATTGAGGGAGGTGAATGTTCTTCGCTTTGGTGGTGGTTGAATTGGGCCCTTGGTCAGTTTAAAAGGTTGACTGGTTTGGACCGTTTGAACACGTTTGGAATCAGTGATTCCGTCTCCCACCACATTTTTGTTTTTTTTAAAGATCTTTGGCTTTTCAGCGGGTTTGACACTTTGGTTGTCTTTAGATTGGGTTTTGAGGGTGCCTTTGGCAATGAGAGCCTTTTCTATTTGAATCCCTTTCTTGATAACCTCCTCAAAGGTGCGGACACAATGCATTTGGAGGTGGAAAGCTATATCTGGGTTGAGATTAGGGACGAAAATACTAACTAGCTGATTCTCAGGGAAAGCGCAAGGGAAGCGACTAGCTATCCCTCTCCATCATTAGAGGAAGTTGGAAAAGGTCTCATTTGGGCGTTGTTTTGTGCCGCACAAGTCTGCCATGGTGACGTCAATCTCTATGTTATATGAGAAATGATGCACGAATCTTTCCGCCAATTCTAGCCAGGTGAAAATTGATCCTCGTGGCAAGCGCGTAAACCATTCTAATGCTTGACCTCCGAGACTCTTAGGAAAAAGTCTGATGAGGTAATTATCACTATAAGAAACCTCTTGACATGCCATGTAGAAATCTTTAACATGATCCCTTGGGTCTCCCTTTCCTTTGTATTTGTCGAACTTTGGCATATCAAATTTCTTTGGAAAGGGTTGAAGGGTCATTGTCTTGTCAAAAGGATAGGGGCATAGTTCTTCGTATTGGTATTTCCTAATACTCCCTATATTGCTTTCTTGTATGCTCGCAAGCGTTGCTTTCATAGATTGTACTTCTTGTGTGAGAAATTGTTCTTTAGTGGGAGAAGCGGGGATGTGTACATGATGATACCCTGTGTCTTCTTCTCCTTGGTTTTCTTGATGGAGTTCGTGGATCTTAAACTTAGGCTTTGACTTTTGAATGTTCTTTTTTGTGTCTTTCTGTACTTGGAAAGTAAGCAAAGCTAGTTGTTGGCTTAAGTTACTGATTTGTTGTTGGATTGTGACTTGGTTTGTGTCTTCTTCTTCTAAAGGTTCCTCCTCTTCGTATTGTGGAGGTTCTTCCCCTGTCTCATGTTCTATCTTGTTTCTTCATGGAACTTTGATGAGGGGTATTCTATGCCCTACCACTTTATCATTTTCTGCGTAAGAAGTGGAAGCATGCCCACCTGTTAAAATATTTTCCATATTGATAAGGGGGGATTCTTCCTTAGTAGTGTCATTTGTAGGTAATATTGGTTCATTTTCGGTGGGCAATTTAGCCCCTAATTCCATGACCCGTGCCAAAAATCTATCTTTATTTCTAAGGAGAAACTCATCTAGTAGAGTGGGGTCAAAATCAAAGTCTGCGTGTGGTGATTCTAATTTATTTCCACTATGGTCGACCATTTCTTCTATTTCCTTTTCTGCAGAAAATAGTGGTCCTAGATCATGTCTGATAAATGGGTTTGACCCTTGTTTGTTAGAGGTTTCCCAAACTTGCGCCTGTTGTTCCTCATATGTTTGTTTCTTTAAACCTAGACGCATCTTGGGAGCCATGTTTTCATGATAAGTTTCACTAAGGTAAGTTGTAGATTTGTTCAAAATTCATTGACTACCCCTAAGTGAAACACAAGATGTACGTGTTAAGAGTAAATTAACAGTGTGAGAATACAAATGTGATAGAATGATAAAGTCACCAATGAAACAATCATTTGGTATCAAAACTTAATCAAATGAAGTACCTCCTAGATTACGTTTTAAAGTAATTTACGACGCCAAATGATTAACAAGATGTCTCCACTTATGCCAAGTTCAAAGGAATGAACAAGATGTAAGTAAATACATGAAGTTAAATGCGATCTCCCAATCAAGATATACGATGAGCAAGCTCAAGTCTGATTAAGACCTATATCTCAAAAAGTGTCAATTACGATTTGCGAATGACACAACAATATCACCAAGATATGTTAACCCACTTTGCAAGAAATTGGAGTATTGATATCGAGGTGTTATTGATATAACACTCACAAATGGTAGTTCCTAACACCTTTTGAAATTGAGGTAATAATAAAACTGAACAACAAAAAAAAAGCTCAAAGTATAGCTAGGAATAGTTAAGAATGTGTGCAGCGTAACTGTACAATATAGGTATTTATGTCAAGTTTACAAGAAACAAGACGTAAATATCGAAATTGTAATGATACGAGACAAACAAACTAACTCCTCTTATGGTATTCCGCAGTGATGAACCATGCCTAACTTCAATGACGATCTTGACGTGGGTATCAAGATCACAATGGCTACCAAATGACGTGAAAATGCCTCCACTCACTTTAGACATTTAACTAACCCAGCCGCAAACATGGATGGGCGTAAATGGACATAAAAGTGAGAGAAAGAGTCGAATGGAAACACAAAGGTAATCACACCTCTTTTGATCAACAAAGTGTCAAAAGAATATGAAGAAAATAAATCAAGAAAAAATGACAAAAAATGCTAGTCTCACTTCGGCAGAGTTTCGCCTTGCCCTAAGGCAAGTAAAAACTAGGCGAAAGTAATACGTCACATGTTTCTCAAAAAGAAGGTTCACAACTCAACACTGTTTTAAAGTGGTCAAAGTGGGCTCCTGGCCAAAGTATATTCTCCTAGGTGGTTCTCTTGCCCTAGGTGTTAAAAAGTTGCCACGAGCGAGCACGATTTACCCAAAAAGTCACATTGACTAGTTTGGGAGTATCTCGGCTTTACTTTACCCCCTTCAAGAATAGTAGGCAACTAGTGCGTCTACGTGTACTATCACTGGGGTCGCCACAACGGACAACCTGTAACTCTATCTCACAAAGGAATCACTAGTCAAGTAGGTAGTACGGAGCACTTCCCGTTTCGTCCACAAGGTTACCTCTTGCGTGGACTACTTTGGGGTTCCTGGAACCACCCCCATTATTGTAGCTTAAGGCGTTATGCCAAAGGGGTTATGTTCCAGTTGAGCGGAGAGAGACGTACCCTTTTCCGAAACCTGCAATACAGTGTTTTGAATATGTTGTTATTTTTATCTTGTTTAATTAGGTGTGGTTTTCTTGAACACCTTTTGGCAACCTGTATAACAACTGTATTAGTAGTTTTTGATTTCGTTTTGATTCCTCCTTTCTTTGACAAGCGTTTTTAGGTCATGCACTCAAGTGTTAGTAGTTCTCCAAGAAAATCACATTATTTAAAAGAGGATTAAGAGTTACTTTTGATTCTCAAGATCATCCAAGGATGTAAGAGAAGAGCATACACAACAAATAATCCAACTAAAAAGTAAAGAAAATCTTTTCAATCAATGAACCATACAAAATTCTTGATAAATGTTCATTCCCTTTAAACCAAAAGTGAAAGATGAAGTTTCCAATTCACCAAATGTTATAAAATGAAGACTAATGTTGCTTTTGATTCTCAAGATCACCCTAAGGTGCAAGAGAAGAGCATACACAAACTTTATCCCAACTATATAGAAATGGAAAACTTCAAATCAAAGGACCATTGAAAAATGCTTTGTAAAAGGTTCATTCCCTTAAGCAAAATGAATAATCAAGTTTCCAAGTTTAATCCCAATGTTAATAAGATAGAGATCAAAGTTGTTTTTGATTCTCAAGATCACCAAAAGGTGTAAGAGAATATCATACACATGCTTTGGTCTAAATCGAGTAAGCATGGAAATACAACATTCATCAAAATATTAGACATGTTAGAAAATGACCAGTTTTAAAATAACAGAAAAACTTGAAAATTTTGTAAGTGTAAATCCCAAATTTATTTTTTTCATTTCATATTTAACTTCAATACCTTTACAACGCAAAAAAAATGGAGTCATTTCGAGGTCGGGAACAAAAGTTATGGCCTTCGGAAGATGGGTTACGCATATGCTCTTATGCTCATGGGTATGCACTTGACATGCACTTAAAAAATGTCAAAAAAAACGTCCCTTAATATGCAAAATGGGCAAATTTTTCCAACCAAGATTCAATTTTGACAACAACCCATCACATTAATATATGAATAGAAGACTCAACGCTATCAAACATTAACATACATGCTCAAGAATTTAAGATTTTCAAGAAATTGACAAAACTAGCATGTAGAATGATGAAAAAGTAAGCTCTAAAAATGAAAACATGATGAAATCTTGAAATTTTCTCACCAACATTTAATTTTGACAGCAACCCACCACATTAATATGTAAATATAAGACTCACCACTATCAAACACTAACCTACATGCTCAAGAATTGAAAATTTTCAAGAAATTGACAAAACTAGCATGTAAAATGTTGAAAAAGTAAGCTCAAAAAATGAAAACATGATGAAATCTTGAAATTTTCTCACCAAGATTAAATTTTGACAGTAACCCACCACATTAATATGTAAATAGAAGACTCAGCGCTATCAAACACTAACCTACATGCTCAAGAATTTAAAATCTTCAAGAAATTGACAAAACTAGCATGTAGAATGTTGAAAAAGTAAGCTCTAAAAATGAAAACATGGAGAAATCTTGAAATTTTCCCCTCAATTCCAATTTTTACAGCACTTCACCTCCTTCATACCTACAAGGAAGACCCAACACATGCAAACTCAACAAAAGATGTTAAAAAAACAAGTTAGATCAACATGTGTAAAAGAGGGTTAGTAACCAAAAATAAAACTTAACTACCAAAACTTGAAATTAAGTGCAAAGGACAATGGAGTAAGTCCCACCGGGCGTGCCAAATGTGTGCATGTATACTTTGCTTAATGCTAAATCAAATGAAGCAAGAACTACCACCTAAAATAGTTCTACAATTTAGCTAAAACAAAGCATAAACACCATCATGATAAGAATTAAACAAGGGTTAGATGCTAGCATTCATCAATACAAACTTTGAAACTAACAATGCTAAATATCTAAACTCCTCTATTCTCTAACAAAAAATAAATGAATGGACCTAAGTAAGCTCCATGGCTATCAAAATAGTTGTCCTTAATGCTCCAAGAACCTAGGAATGGGGGCTAATCAAAGTTGGGCTACAAGACCCTTTTGACACCTCCCATATGACCCAAGCACTTTAAGAAAGAGGCTTAACTCTTCAAGATGATGAACTCTCAAAAGGGCAAGGTGCAAGCTCTTAGTCTCTTTGCTATATGCTTTGCATTTGCTCTCTTAGAAAGTTTAGGTGTAAGTAAAAAGGTAGGTGGAGGGTTCTTTATATAGCCCAAAGGATAAAGGATTCAACACATTCTCATGAATGTGGGATAAAGGTAAAACATGATTAGGAATGGATAAGGTTGCTTTATTAAAGGTAACCTTACTTTAGAAGGGTTTAATACATGTTTAGCAAGTCATGGGAATTGGGGGTATTTTAATTAATCAAAGGTGATTAATTAATAGGTAGGTGTAAGCTTATAGAAGCCAATTAGAGGAATATTAGTGTGATTTAGGCTATTATAAGGGGATTAAATCAATTAAATATTGATTTATTGGTTAAATGGAAGGGAAAGCTAATTAATTAATAATAATTAATTAGTCTAGGTAGAAGGGGTGATTTATTAACGGAAGGTCGTTAATTAGGGTATTTGTTGGATAGGCAACTTAATTAATTAGCTTAATGTAATTAATTAATGATGATATGAGGGAAAATGAGTGCCTTTGACGATATGTCGTTGATTTGCGAGAAATGGGATAATTAACACAATTTAAGTATTTAAATTGTTTGGGCGTAATTATAGGTGTCTACAACAATTCTTTATCATTAAAGCCCTTAAATATTCAAAAAACATTATTAAGCAATTCAAAATCTTGTACAGTATCTATTTCCAGAGTATGAGAGGGAGGAAGAAAAGGTATCCAGTGAATGCAATCCCAAAAATGAATAGCAGTTATAGCACTTATTACCTCAATTGAAGTTACTCCTTGTTTTGAGTTTGTAGAGCACTCCATCATGCATGTATCATCATTAGTGTTATCATCATCAGCTTCTTCTTCTATTTGCTGATCTACTTCACATGGAGCATGGGGCATGAAACATTTGTCACACCAATTAATTACATTTATTTCTTCAACAACAGTAACTCTAACAGCCAAAGGATCAGGCACCATTCTTTTTTCCCTAGCTTGGGGCTATTTATTTCCAAATCCAATATGTCCCTTTCCTCTTTCATCAGATCTCTACTCATTTCTAGGATGATTTGAAAATATTTCTTGGCCTTGTTGCTTGTGCTGACCTTGTGAACTCTAACCAATTCCTTTCTCTACCCAGGCTAATTTGTATGAGATTTTTTTTGACAGCCACTACCAAAGTTTTCACAACTTCCTTCAAATCAACAGCCTTACTTGCTTGAGGTTTTTTTGGGTTAACTAGTTTCACACCCTCCCTCTTAGGAGGTTTTCCAATTACTTTAATGTTGTTCTCAATTTACAGAGCCATGGTGAAGGCCTGTCTCAAATTGGTAGGGTTTTTGTCCCTCAAATAGTAAGTAGATTTCATATCAAATGCATCTGAATACTTTATCAGACATGATTCATCACATGGCCTCAATTTAATAGGAAATCTCCTCAAGGTCTTATTAAATTTTTTGTTGAAATCATGCACTGATTCATTAGGATTCTTCTTGATATTTTCAAACTCTGATAAAGGCAACCTAAGGTCTGTTTTATCACCTTACTACAATCTAAATGCATTATTCATTTCCATCCAAGAATCAATGCAATTATCTAGAAAATATTTATATTAGTTCCTTGCATATTCTTCCAAAGTATGGATAAAAAATTTGATATATACATCTTCAAATTTAATCTCAAAGTATTCCATCATGTTGATAAAAATCTTTAAGTGTTGATCAGCAGTTATAACATTATTTCCTTAGAAATTTGGTATTCTATTTCTTACATCTTGGGGAACTGCATTTGGATAGCTAGCCATCCCTCTAAAATTTATAGGACCAAAGGTATTTATAACAAATGGAGGTCTGGGTGGGGGATGGGGCATGTTGTTTTGAGGAGGTGACCTTGGAGGAGAATCAAACTAATAAGGGACAAGGGGCCTTTGAAACACATGAGTATAAATTTCAAAATGGATATCCCCTAAAGGCTTTGTTTCTTGGAAAACCCTATCAACTTTGGAAAACACAGGGGAAGAATGAGAAGCAAACTTTTCAAATTCAAATAAAGGCCCCTCTCTAGATGGAGGATTCAATTCCACAAAAAGACTACCTGATTCAAAATAATTTGAATGAAAATCTTCAATGATAGGATGATCACTTTCATCAATGGAGATCTCTTTTCTTGACTTCTGATCTCCAATAACTCTCCAGGATTTTCTTCTTTTTGACTTTTCTTTTCCTAGCTCTGGAAATAATGCCCTAGCAAGATCCTTAGCGAAGAAAGATCTTCTTCCTTCCAGATTTGCAAAGATTAGTAACAAATATCACTTGACATAGGTTAAGACACTGGAAAAATTACACACAACACTTGTAACATTGAACACTTCTTTGAGGCCTGAACACATGATGATGTACTAGCACTTAGAGCATATAAGAAATGCTAACCAGGGTATGAATATGAACTGCAATCACAATGTTCCTGGAAACGGCACAAGAAACGATGTTAGAACCCAAATTGATTCTCCCCTAGAAGCTGAGAAACATCACATGTTTGACAGGAAGATTAGAGACAAGCAGATCACGTTGTGTGTTTTTTTATAGCCAAGGAAGAAATGCAATTTGCTCTTTGTCACTCAGATGTGAAGAAACGGATAATACCCTTAAGAGGATTTGATCTATCCTCACTACTTTATGGTTGTGACTTTCAACCAGGGTGACAGAACCCTTTTGTAGTCTGTTGAATATGGATGAGATGGAGATGTACTTCCTTGTAAATTTATTAAGAAGACCTTGAAGAAAATATGATCAATACAACAAAACCTAACTCTCACGAGTTGTCACCCTAGATGATGGAGATATTTTCTAAGCAAGGTTTAGGCCACTAAAGAAAATGAAAACCTAATTTCTTCTGCATGTTTTGGTAATAGAAATTATGAATTTGTACACACACATGACAAACAAGGGTAGTATGGGTAAGATTAGTTGTTTTTAAATGAATTTTTGGTGGGAGGTGAGGCAGAATGAACTTGATTCGCCAGATCTTTGATTTCTTTTACAAAAAATGGAAGGCTTAATCAACATAATGCTTCATAACAGCTAAAATTCTCCTTTAACCAGAAGGTGTGCTTCAATGGAGGCCCAGATCAACACGTTTTCATACAAACTTTAAGAATCCAAAATGAAGGTTCAAATTGAAAAAATTAATTGAGCATTATCAACCTCTGTTTTATCACGCCTAAGATACCCTAAAAGGCTAACAAACAATCTTATCATCATGCTTAAAGTAAAGTGATTTTAAATTTGTTTATTTCACTATCAAATCAAATCTCTTCTGATAAATGAAATTACAAATTCCACCAAATTATCACAAGGATAATATCTTGTCTGATTCACAAATATTTCAATGTAAGATTGCAATGGGAACAAGAAAAAATATTTGCAAACATTCAGAAATGAAGCAGACACAATTTTTCCCAAAATCAACACAGATTAACTTGAGTTTTATTAAATTCATCGGTAGGGGAATTTTCTAGAAAAATCTCAGAGCTTGTCAATGGTTGTAAACTTGCAACCACCTTGACATGATCAAATTTAACACAAAATAAATAAACAGGTTTCTCAGATGGTTTCTCAAAAATATGGGCTCTGTCAAACCTATCTCTTAGTAAAATAGTTCCTGACCTCTGAAAATCCAACCATTTGCATGACAAGTTCATGCAATTTATATCATTTAATCTACAACAGAGTTTTCCCTCCAAAACAAAAAACATTCAAAACACCATTGCTTGTTGCAATTTTGATCGTTATTCCTAGAATTAGATTTGCGAAAAAGTTGTCAAGCGCTTAGAATGAAAATCTCTTCAAATATTTCCAGCATTCAATTATTTCATCTGGTAAATCACTCTTCATCTCATGCGCCAACTACTTCTTCCTCTAATCCATCAAATCTAGTTTTTTGTGAGCCAAGGAAGGAAAGATTGGAAAATCAGATCAAACCTGATAGTCAGATCACATCTTAATGGTAAAAGACGTTTATAGATGTTCCCCACCAAATGAAAATATCAAATTAATTCTCCTCTTCATTTGGCATGTAGGAGATGTCAAGAAATGATTAAAAAACCATAAAAATTTGCATCCCCAAGAGCTTTGTAGAAAAATGGTGGAAAAATCAAATATAGATGCATAGTTGTCATCGATTTCCCTTTTGAATTTGGACCATCCATGTGGGAGATCTGAGTTAAAATGGGCTTGGGGTTTTTTTTTTTTCCTTTTACAACTTTTGGAAAAAAATGCAAAATCTCTCATTTTTCTTTGCCCCTCTACCTTGAAAACGGGCTTAACAAGTGTCCTAATGTGGGTCCCAGCAGAACTGCGCTTCCTTTTTACACTTTAACCTCTTTTTCACAAAAAGAAACATTTCCAAATTTCCCTCGGAAGCCCGTCTCCCCACCTTTTGACTTTTCAAACTGCCATGTGTCTCAATGACACATCTTGATATGGTCCCCAAAAGTAGAGACCCCAAAAAAGCATGAGCTCAACACGTGTCTCAGTCTGGCAGAGTCTTTAAAAAGTTAAAAGCTCAGCAGAAGGTGTCATGTGTCTATGGTCTGAGGCAGTCTCCTTTGGCTGTTGAAAAGTTTAAGAAAAGGGAAGAGTGAGTAGAAGCCTCCAAGCGTCCTCCTGGCACTTCTTCAAAATAAAACCTAGGGGTCAGTCCCCAAACATTTGCAGTCCCTCCACATGTCCCAGGCCCTTTAGAAAGTTGTTTTAAAATTCTAAGTAGGGGAAGGCCTGGCGGAAATCTCCACATGGCCTCATGGCACAACTTCAAGATAGTCCCCAAGAATGGAGACCCTGAACAAGCATGGGTTCACCATGTGTCCATGGCCCACCAATACTAAACCAGTTGCATGAAAAATTTGTCTAAGTCTGGGAAAAGCAGTGGAACCCTCCACGTGTCCTCCTAGCATAATTCCAAGGCCAAACCAAAAGGTGAATTTTCAAATGAGCGTTATTCCTCCATGTGGACAAGTTTTGGGTTAAATTAATCCATAGAGTTTTTAGAGTGCCCCACCAAGCCGCATCTAACTAAAAAGAGCCACATTTCCATTGATGCAGAGATATAAATTTGACGGGGAAAAAAACACTCGTCAAACTGTAAAAATACAGGGAAACCACCGTTTGATCCCAGAGATGAAATTTTCTCTAAGGACAGAGAATTTGGAAATGTTACAAGGTTCAAACATGATCCTCTAAGCTACATCCACTCATGTTTCCTTGGGTATTTGGGACACAAAAGATAGGGACAACAAAACGTGACTGTGCAAAACGGAGGGAAAGGAAAATCCTGAGTTTTACGACTAAGTAACATAATCTTCATATGGTCAAAGGAACAAAAACAAATTTTGGGCATGTGAGTGATCCTCAGCCAAGGAAGGAATTGACCATGGGAATTGAATGGAGGACAGAGCCTTCAAGCACCAAGACGAGGAGACAAAAAATGTGACAAAGGCCACAAACTAAGGGATTTCAATGATAAACGGGGTGAGACTAATTTGAGAACCAAAATAGCGGCCACGACAGTCCATTGAAGGATCATTGGGTTCTAAAGCACAAATCACTAGGGCACAAGGAGGATTTTATTCACATTGGAGAGGACCAGGAAGTTGTTTTCAATGTAGGGTACAGGGGAATCGCTGGAGAGATTGTCTGTAGAACCCTAGTAACAAGGATAAGGGTCCCATTTCAAAGTTGACAATTAGAGATATGGCTTGGAGCCGCATGATATATGTGGTGGTCAAGAACCACCAAGCACAACATCAAGGAATAGTGATTGAGGCTACATGTATCATTAGTGGTATTTCTACCTCCATCTTGTTTAATTCAGGCTCTTCTTATTCTTTTACTTCTCCATCCTTAGTAGAGCGATACAAGCTGGTGGCAGTTAGGTAGGGTCGTAGTTGGGACATTGAGATGGCTTCTAGAGCCAAGCTCTAAGTTGACTCCTTATTCAAGGAGTGTGTAGTTGACCTACAACCCCTCACCAAAACCCTGGATCTTCATATCCTTCCTTTAGGTTCTTATGGAGTTATTGTGGGTATGGATTGGCTATTTACACATAGAGATAGAGTGTATTATTACAGTAAGGTGATATCTTGTGTTGATGATTTGGGTGTTGAGTTTGTGATAGTTAGGGTTAAGAGGCCTATTTCTATTCACACTATATCTGCTATGCAACTTAAGCGGTGTGCACGCTAGGGATATCAGTTGTATGCTATTACAGTCAGTGACATATCAGAGGATGAGTCGAGTGGGCCTTTATTAAATGATCATCACATCTTGAGAGATTTTGGAAATGTATTTCCTGACGGGTTTCCTAGCCTACCTCCCCCATGTGAGATATATTTTCATATAGATTTGGTTTCTGGAGCATAGCCTATCTCACGCGTGCCATATAGGTTGACTACCCCCGAGCTTTGTGAGAAGATTCAGTTGGAGGGCCTTCTTCAGAAGGGCCTCATCCATCCTAGTGTATCCCCTTGGGGTATACCGGTGATTTTTGTGAAGAAGAAGGATGGATCCCTGTGATTGTGTATCAATTATAGGAAATTGAAAAAAGTAACAATCAAGAATCTTTACCCCCTTCCACACATTGATGATTTATTTGATTAGGTTAAGGGGCTACTATGTTTTCCAAGATAGATCTCAAGTTGGGGTATCATCACTTGAGGATTTCTGAGACATATATTCATAGGACAACCTTTCGCATCAGTTATGGCCACTAAGAGTTCATAGTTGTGTCATTCGGTCTCATGAATGCCCCCGTAGTGTTCATGAGTTTGATGAATGGGGTGTTTAGGACTTTTTTATAATGCTTCATGCTCATATTCCTGGATAACATTTTTATTTTCTCACGCATGCATGAGGAGCATGACGAGAACCTTTTCCAAGTTCTGTATTTTCTTTAAGACCATCAACTTTATGGGAATGTGGAGAAGTGTGCATTCTTTCAGCCAGAATTTTAGTAAGTGGGTCACATTATTTTTGGGGAATGCATAATAGTTAATCCTTCAAAGATTAGAGCTATCATTGATTAGCCAATACTGACCAATGTGACCAAGGTACGTAGCTGCATGGGATTAGAAGGGTACTACAGGATATTTGTGTAGGATTTCTTGTGTATTAGTCATCCCATCACTTCCCTACAATAGAAAGGGAAGAAGCTTGTTTTGTGAGAAATTTGTGAGTAGGGATTTAGGAATCTTAAGGAATGCCTTACTACAACACCTATCCTAGCATTGCCAAATCCGTAGAGGGATTTCTTTGTATTTACATATGCTTCAATGGCATGGATAGCAGGATTTTTTATGCAAGATGACCAAGTTGTTGCCTTTAAGTCTTGCAAACTTGAGGATTATGAGCTCAATTACCCAACTCATGACCTTGAGCTTGTACCAGTGGTCCATGTTTTGATTCGATGGAGACATTTTCTATTGGGCATGAGGTTCACACTTAGGAAAAACCATTTGAGCCTATATTACCTATTCACACAGCCTAATCTCAACACCTGTCAATGGCATTGGATGGAGATTCTATGCGAGTATGACATGGAGATTGAGCATGTGAAGGGAAAGGAGAATGTGGTTGCAGATGCTTTGATTCGATGGAGGCACCTTTCCATGGCTATAATAATGGGTGCAAATTTTAGGGCCAGGATCTTGCGTCATCTTCCTTATGATAGGTTATATCTTGTAGCTAGAGCAGATACTAATTTACATAGACCCCTTTACAAGGAAGCTTGAGGGGATATCTTTGGAGTCAGATAGAATTATTCACGACAGGGGCCAGATTTATGTACCTAAAGATGAAGGATTGTGTTAGGATATCTTAGCAGAGGCTCATCATGCACCTTATTCATAACATCCAAGGGTGAAGAAGATGAACACTTCTCTGATGTAGATATTTCATTGGAGTGGTCTTATCTAAGTGTTTGGAGTGTTAGAGGATGAAGCCCAAGCATCAACACCATGTTGGCCTTCTTTATTCCCATGCTATATCAGAGTGGAAATGGGACACTATTTCCATTGATTTCATTGAGGGCATACCTGCATTGAGATATCACCATGATAACATCACAGTCATGGTGGATAGATTGACAAAAGTGGCTCATTTTTCTCCAGTGAAGACCACATATACATCCAGTGTAGTTTCTCGAGTCTATTTGGATGATATAGTTCTGATTCATGGGATTCTATGGAAGATTATTTGTGACTATGGCCCTTTGTACACATCACATTTTTGGACCACCATGTAGTTTGTTCTCAAGACGAATATTAAATTCAGTACAACTTATCACCCAGAGACAGATGGTTAGATGAAGTAGGTGAGCTAGATACTTGAGGATATGCTTCGTATGTACGTCATGAATCAATAGTCGCATTGAGAGGAGTATCTTTATCTAGTACAGTTTGCTTACAATAATAGTTTTATGAGTTCCATCAGCATGGCACCATTTCAGGGAATATATGGTAGGGAGTACAAGATTATGTTGAGTTGATACAGGATAGAGGATATGGTATATCTTGGGCCATCCATGTTAAAGGATTTAGAGTAGCAAGTCACCTTGATTAGAAAGAGATTACATGAGGAATGAGATAAACATAAGAAGTATGAAGATCAGAGGAGAGTTGACTGCAGTTATGAGTTAGGCTCAAAGGTATTACTGAGAGTCAGACCTCATAAGAACACTATCCATTATGGAAAAAGCTCTAACTTAGCTCTGAGATTCATGGGTCCGTTTTAGATCTTGGAGCGGATTGGTCTTGTTTCCTACTGATATCCAATTTTCAACACCTGACAAGATTGGACAATGGGGTCCTATAACGTTAAAAATGAAATAGTAGTCCCAGGAACCCATCTCTGGTTATTATCAAGATACAAAAATTAAAAAATAATTCTTAAATTTCATATGAGAGATCACCTAGCATCGAAAGGCACCTAGTTTATCTCAACTCAGTGAAGAGTTCGGGGTTGAGTTGATAAAGAACCCGATGTCAAATTGATAATCATCTCATAAATCATCTCAGTAGAGACTCTCAGTTGTAAGAGCTCGACGAGGTCTTGTTAATGTAAAATATAGCTCGTTGAAAATTGACGAATGAAGGGAACTCTATAAGGATCTCGGTAGAGATCGATGCAGGCGGTAGCAAGAATGTCAGGCCAGGGTATTAGTGAATACAGTATATATATTTTTGCTAGCGTTGTTCAGACCTTCCTCGGCCGAGCATTCGGTGCACAGGCAGCAGGGATGTTGTAGTATAGTAAGAGTTCTTTTGAGCACTTCCAACAAGTAGGTTTTCCAACTATGTTTTTATCTGATCAGCATCAAATGCATCCTCAAATTCAGGATTTTCCTTCAAGTTATTTTTATGAAAATCGATTAAGTGACAGTGAGAGTGTTACCGGGAGACCTAATGAAATTTATTACAAAGATTCTCTATCGAGACCTTACTAGTTTTACGGTGTAACTCATAGAAGCGAATCTCATAGAGGTGGAACTGTTTCATATCAGAATATTCATGAGGCACAATTTGCTTTGCAATTATATGAGCATATCCAACGAGTCACTAAGTTGTCAGGCATAAACGTTTATGTCAGAATTATCACACCTTACAAGCTACAGCTGAAATGTTTGCACTGAGAGTTTAATGTTATCCTCAAATCTGTTGAAGCAAAACTCGGTAGGAGGAAAATCATGGGAATCTAAGAAGCCTAATGCCAAGTGGGTTTTCATGGATGGAAAGCCAAAGAAGAAGTTCCACGTGGGGGAGTTTTGGGGCGGTATGACCAAGTCAAGAAGCGGAAATTGGGAACCGACCTGCCAAGGCAATGTATGGAAAATTGGATTCATAAGTCCGAGATCCCCACACATATCCTGCGGACTTCCTTGATACAAATGCCATGCCAATTTGACTTGGAAAAAGGAGTATTGGGCATGGAACAGGGAGATTCAGGCAAACACTGCCAAGCATGGAAATATTGGTTTGGCAAACCATGACCAAACTTCCATGAATGGGAGAAATCGGGTCAAATTGCCAAGTGAAGGCACGATCATGGCAAGAGAACGATATTTCCGCGCATGGGAAATATTTCACTTGATTTCCAAGTGGATTTTTATGAATGGCAGGCCAAGCTGAAAATCCCACGCGCTGGTGGGAATTGGGGATAAATCGGATCAAACTGCCAAGTGAAGACAATATGATGGCTATCTGTCACGAAAACCCCGCGCAGCTTGGAGTGGTCCGAGTCTTTTTGCGAGTTACCAGGAGAATTAAAGTGGCAGTTACAAATTGGTCATTGAGTAATCTTCCGATCGATAAGGGAGGATGATGGCGAGATGGTTGAAGATGGGTCGACGTTGGAAAAAATATCCAGTTTCAGGCTCACAAAAAAGAAAACACCTTCTCATGGAATACTATAATTGCAGCTTACAGAAGACACAAGAGACAGATTCCCGACCTGATCAGTTCACCTTTTCCAGCATACTTCTCCCAACTCTGATTTGGGATTTGATCATTCAGGATGCGAGGCAAAATCCCACGCACAGGCACAAGCATGTTACAGTATAGTAGAATCCGTTTTTAGTGCTTCAAGTAGACAGCTGCAGGAAACAAATATTCACTGTCGTATACGATGGATTGGAGTCACACTATTCAAGGCTTCATAAAATTTTCCTGAGTCAGGAGATGGAGGTTTATTACGTGCAGAATGAAACGATTCATATTGCTCAGCATTGCTTCTCCTAAAAATGAATTGAATGTGAAGGTCAACTCTGAAATACCTGGTTGGCCGTTTTGCATGCTACATCCTTGTTACTCATAAATGGTCTCTTTGAGAAACTCTGAGGGCAGAAGCAATATTTATACCCTTCCATTATATACGTCCAATCAGACAATAAAATTGTTCTTTTACCAGGTTCAAAGAAGCTTGTTTTAACAATGGACGATTATACTGTAATTTCAAGCTGATTTTATCTAGCTTATTTCTATCAGCTTTGATCCATGACTAAGGAAGAATTCATATGGTTGTTACCTGTATATTTTTCCAAGGTCCTTTTGGTTTCCCCAGTTGTTCAACGTATTTTTTTGAAGGGCTTATTTTATGTGTTGCAAGTTGTAACATAAAGGATCTTTTAGTTTCTAGAAAAATGAGTATCTGGTGTAGCTCACAGCTACCTATGCCATACTAAGATCCCAATAGTGGCATAATTGTTGATTGGAGCCGAGATTTCTGAGTGCACTACCAAAATACCGAAGGGCTCTTTGGCCAAAAAATCAGTCTTAGGGGTGTCTATCGACATGTTATGGGCATGAGCCTGGGTCATCATCATGGCAGCATTAGGTCTTTATTGGTAATGGCATTTTCTCATCGTTTGGAAGGTACAATTGTGCTTATTATGGCCAAGCTAAAACATTCTTACTGCAAGTGTTATATGATAAGGAAGAACCATGAGCATTGTGGTAAAACCATTCTTTTCAGAAATGTTGGGTTAAGCTCGACATTCAAGTGAGTTTGAGCCCAGGAAAGGTAAGATCGTTTGCTGGATGAAGAGCTCGGTGACTTCGCAGGGAGCTTGTGGTGATGTTTCATGAAGTTTGAACATGGAATGCATAAATGGCTTCAATTTAATAGAGGAAAATGATAAGAATCGAGTTTGATAGCTCACCATTCAAAGGACTAAATGCAAAAGAGCCCAATTGCCAAGACGAGGAAAGAGTTGGTGTGGGGTTCAAAATCAATTGCAACACTGAGTTAGAGGATTCGAAGCTCATCGAGTTGAGATTTGTGCAGACTTTATCCACATGGACCCCCCTCCTCTTCAAGTCAAACGGGTCAACGGGGGGGTCCCAACATTATGTTAATTAAATTAATATTTGTATTTAAATATTTTAATAATAATACTTATTATAATTATTTAAATTTTTTTTTTAAATATTCTTTTAATTAATTGAGAAGACTAGGTCATCAGGTAATTAATGACCCATGATGGAACCTTCTTAGGTGGTTCAACTAACTGTAATAAATACATCATGGGCCTTCAATTTAGGAATGTAATTATGACCTTTCCTCTTCTTTCTCACATATTCTTCTATAAATGTAAGTTGGAAGCTCATTTCAAAGGGTTCCAACAGTTCAGACAAGTTGGACAGTTAGATATCTCAGGCGAGTGTATACTTTTCAAGAATCCTCTCTCTTCTGCAAGTTGTTCTTGTGTGTTGAGAGAACTTTCAAGCCTCCTCTTCAAGACTGTAATGGCAACTATTGCCTCTTCTGAATGTATGATGCATTGTGCATGTTATTGAAGCAATAAAAGTGTGTGTTTTGTGACTAATCTCGGTCCTTTCATCCTTCTGTGCTTCTTTGTGCCTTTCTCATACTTGCAGGTACACTGTGTAAGTTTAAGTTCTATTGCAGGTTCTTGGATATCTGTGCTTATCGAGTGGTGAAGTATTGCATGTAGTTGAGTTGTGGTGTATGTTCACCCTTCTTGATCCTTCTAATGTATTATATTAGACCACATTATAGGTGCATGAGCAGGGACATGTGACTGTGCAGTCCG
Source organism: Taxus chinensis (assembly GCA_019776745.2). Classification (NCBI taxonomy): domain Eukaryota; kingdom Viridiplantae; phylum Streptophyta; class Pinopsida; order Cupressales; family Taxaceae; genus Taxus; species Taxus chinensis. Next base: position 196,483,241 of record CM034150.1, read on the forward strand.
TGTATATCATAGATCACTAGACCTTGAACCTTTTAGGCCATGATATTAATTAGGTGCGTGTCTAGCCTTGCCACCTAGTTTGTCTCATGTCCAGATGTTCTCCATATTTCTATTATTCAAAGATATATTCCTGATCCTTCTCATGTATTGAATTAGACCAGAGTGCAGGTGCATGAGTAGGGACATGTGATTGTGCAACCCATGCACATCATAGAGCGCAGGACCTTGAACCTTCTAGGACATGATATTAATTAGGTGCGTGTCTAGTGGGATCAGTACAATAAGACATCAACTACTTGGGAGGATTCCACCTTGCTACAAGCTCAATTTCCACACTTGTTCTAGTGACTTCTAAGAGGAAGTCAAGTCTAAGGGGAGGGGGATGTAGTGCCCAGTCCTCGTCGAGACCTATTTTTTCTTTGTTGATGTGCTTTAGCTACCTAGAGACATGGGTATTGATATAGTATGTTAGTTAGCATGTGATTAGACTATATGGAGATTTGATTATTATTATGATCTAACCCTTATCATGGTTGTATGGATGCTTCGTTGACACTGTTGGATGTTACAGCACATGTGGATTCAACATTACTTTATTATATACTGACATCTTGCATTCATATCAGTTGTGATTATGTCTTGATGCATCATCTAACCATGTGTACTTTGATATTATGATTATTAATTTAATGATGATATTACGTGATCAATATGTAATTATGATTATTTACTATTGTAAATATTTGATTTAGAATAGAATTGCGTACTATGATGCATGATGATTATATGATGGATGATTTATATGTGTTTTGGATCTCCTTGACTTATTGATGTGTCCTTGAGGCCGAAGGTGGTATTATTTTCTGATTACAGGAACCAAAATTACACAAACTGAGAGGGACTAGGAAGGCCAACCATGAAGGAATGTTGCGTGTTCACAACGTAGTCACCTTATAAGTTGTCATGCGTTTATTGTGTTGTTTCATCTTCTTGTTTGTCGTATTTTTAGGTCTCCATGGGAGAGTACCTCGCATATGACCATGGGTAAGTAGGTGTTTGTATTTTTCTATGTTATTTGTCTTGTGGTTATGTTATGTACTTAGTTTTAGATGTTGTGATTTTGAATAATTTATAATGTACTATGTACCCCTATGTTCTATGTGGTTAGTGTACCCCTTGTTAATTATGTTAATTTTTAGTATGAGCTAATGTCTCACCCTATTGTTCTTTTGTTGGTTATGTATATTGGCTTAAATCATGTTAATCGTGGGGGTTTAATGCTAATATGATGATGTGGCTTTTGGGGTGTAGATATTCCTTGGAATACACTTTACTCCTTTCACCTCCTTTATTTGAATTTTAAATTTTGGCATTGGTATGTGTTCCATTTTGAAGCACAATCTCGGATTTGGGCTTTGAGCCCAATTTTGAGAGCTTGTGGTACAAGTTTAACTTGTTCCACACTCTTTAGAATTTCCTCCTAACCTAACATATGACCCAAGGGGTCAATTTAGGCCCTTAATGATGAAAAATTGAGAAAAAAGAGGAAATTATTTCCCTCATGTTTTGAATCTCTAAATTTTATCTTTGATTTGTGCAAAGGGAACTGTGTGTGCAATCTTGGTGAAGGCATCTCCTCACCTACCTCTTTATGATGCCTGTGTTTTTCTAGGGAAATGGGCGATGTGGATTTGATGGAGATGAAGTGGCATCCTACATGGAGCCACATCACCTCTCCCTCCTTTTCTATTTATGTGCATCTTGTTGATGGTTTTGGGGTTACTCATTCTTGATCACTTGTTTGTCACTTGCTTGATTATCTTGCTTCCTTTTTGTCGTGAGACTTAGGAGAGAAATTGTCTTGGATTTGGCTTTATATTTTGAAGGAATTGCTTGGATTTAAAGTGGAATTTCTTGAAAGGGAAAGTGCCACATTATGGAAAGGTATGGTCTAAATATTTTTTGCTTTCTTATTTTTAATTGTGTATGAAATGGTGAATTACATGCAAGTTGTGTGTGTTATGGGATTGGGTAGGTTTTCCTTAAGAAAAAGTGTGAGGAGTCAGAATATGGAACCATTGGGGAGATAAAAGGGAGTTTTGTGAGGATGTTTTGAGGAGGGATAATGGATAAGGTGTTCCACCTATTGGGAGAGAAAAATTTTAAAATTTTTTTCTCTTTACATATTTGCAATCGTGGAGAGATAAGGAAATTTGAGTATGTGTTGTGATGTGCACTTGGAGGATTTGGGTGGACCCTTAACCCACATGGGAGGTATAAGGAGGTGGTCTCCATTATTCTCTCTCCTTTGGCTCTAGATTGAGCCTTTGTAATAAATTTAAATTGCATGTTTTTGTTTGTTTTTCTTGTGTTGAAAACATATTGTTTGTGAATGTATGTTTGTAATGTGGAATCGTATGTCTTATTATCATGGTTGTGTATATTTTGTATTTCTCCATGGTTGGAGCTCGGGGACCAATGAGGGGGTTGATGTCACTCCTTCATTGGAATTTTTATAGGAGGAGAGTGTTTCCTAGCTCCCTCTCCTTTGTTTTTGTGTGCTAGAAATGAAGGAAGAAGTTGCAGGTTCATAACAGATTAAATGGAGTGTAGAGATTAAAGATTTGGAGAGAAATTTCCATGTCATCTCCACTAGTTTTTTGGAGGGCTTGTATCACTCTTGCATTTTAAATTATTCTGAGTTGTATGTGTTTGAAGTCAATATGGAAAGGAATGTACTATTTTAATTATTGTAAAATATGTATATGCTGGAAACCTGAAACCATTTGGAAAACTGTTGTAAATATTGCTTATATAAAGATTCTTACGTTCTTTGTAAATATTTCTTTTAAAATATTTTTTTTGTTTATATAATACATGTATTTTAGATATCTATATTTACACGCATACACAGATCTACTTCGTTCTATAATACTTGTGATTTAATCAAATAAAATTCGATCAACCTGGACTTAAATATGGGTTTCATATACAAATTATAGTTGTCTATATAAGTTATATACATACATATATATATATATATATATGACTTATAGTCATGTATAAAATTATACGTCTGAGCCCCCCCCCCCTTTTTAACTAGATACACAAGGAAAATATTCTTACATTTTAAAATATGTCTTTTCCTTGTGTATCTAGTTTAAAAGGGGGGGCTCAGACTTATAATTTTATACATGACTATAAGTCATATATATACATATATTTAAAATATATATATATGTATATAACTTATACAGACAAGTGTAATCTATATATGAAAACCATATTTAAGTCTAGGTTGATAGAATTATATTTGATTAAATCACAAGTATTATAGAATGAAGTAGATATGTGTATGCGTGTAAATATAGATATCTAAAATACATGTATTATATAAACAAAAAAATATTTTTTCTAAGAAATCCATTTGGATATAAAGCCATTGTAAAACTATAGTAAAAAATATATGCATTGGGGGTGGGTGGCTTGGTCGACCCACCCCACCCTACGTAAAGGTGGTTGGTTCGGCCAAGATGCCAACCCCAATACCTATAATTAGGGGGTGGACGGCTTAGCTAACCCATCCCAAATCTACAGCAAAACACCAAATGCGGTCAGGCGTCCATTCTTGCCATGTATAGCCCAAAATGGGAACAATGTACTCTGAATCACACCAAAAAAAAATAACACAAATATCTTCAAGGTAAATGTAATAACCAACAAAATAAAAGTGCAAATTTATAAAAATATGGATGATAATACAAAAAAGAGAGTTTGGAATCATGTTATGGGAGATAAAATCCTCCTATTGCATTCCTTGTAGCCTTTTCTCCAACATAGTTTTTACCCAATCCTCTTGCCTCCATTATTTCCCTTGTATGCAGAATTACCTGTGTATATGGAGGCACAATTAGGGTTAGAAAGATATAAATAGAAGCCATAAAGAAATTTGGGTCAAACTAAAGGAACCCTAAGATATAAGGGAGAGGATGAAATGAATCCTATGACTGGGATTTAATCCCCATCCCTTAGAGATGGGTGAATAAATTTTATAATGATTGGGTAAATTAACATATTAAAGCCTAAGTATGTTGTTGGATGTATGGTGGGTTAAAAGGGTAAAGAATATTTGATTAAGTCTTTTAATTAAAGGTTGTGCATGGAGTGTAGAATTTTTTTATTAAATTGAATAGGAATATTTTAACTAAGACTTTTATTTTAAATGTGGTTTATGGGATTTTTTTATTTATAAAATGGAAAATTAAAAAGTAAAAAGGATAAGTGTAATGGGTAAGGGCACTTTTATTAATTAAAGGGGGTGGCATGGGGTTTATCTATGCTAGGGAATTTTACTAATGTTAACTTAAGAAATAAATTAAAGTTAGCATTAGCTCATAACAATAATATCATGAAGTAAATATTATACACGTAACATTTAATTAATTTAGGGTTGAGGATAATGTTAATAAGATTGGAGTAAAATGATAATTAATCGAAGTGGGGTTTTAAATGAAAATTTTTAAGGACTAATCAACTAATCAAATAAAATTAATTTGGGATTAAATATCAAATGGAAAATATTAATAAAATAATAAGAATGGATTTAATAAGTTAAATTGATTCAGTAAAAAGTTGTTTGAGAAAATAAGTAAGCCTTTAATTAATTGTAATTAAAGTAAATAAGATTGGATTAACGCCCTTAGTAAAGTCAAAGAAAAAAAATTGTAAATTTTTTTCTAGCTGAATGCTATCATTTTGAAGTGGTGTTTTTCAGGGGTCACAAATCCGAATCAAACCTCATCATTGATATTGCTCTTGTTTACTACAAGATCCCTAAAAATTGATGCCTCTCCTTTAACACAACACCACATTTCCTAGCCTCATAAATTCTCCACCTACCTCCGAAGCATAGTAATATTTTTAGCATGCTTTGAATATTGATAGTGCAAGTCCACATATTGCACAAACACATCTTGGGCCAAATGACCACCACCTACCACCTCTTGACCATGTCGAGTCTCCTTGCATGCCTCATCCCTCTCGCATAACAGTAACATATATATTTTCGATGTTATGACCACTGGCTCAAAGAGATGGGCATGCTCACCTACAATGTCATCAATACGCTCTAGCACCCCCCACCCTTGGCACATTCTGCCTCAAATTACAGACAAATGTGTAAACTATCAATGACCAATATGCATCCCTTGAAAACATATCATAAAACCACACCTTAGCTAAACACATATAAAACAACATAAACAATTCGATAAAACACTAGATAGGCATACACAAATACTTATGCTCTAACACAACCTCTTCCATAGGGTCAGGGATGCCTCCCTCCCCTCCTCCTCCATGTGGTAGCTCCATAGCACCTACGAATACTGGGTACAATAATACCCACCAATGTTCTTCCCACCAAACCCAATACTCCTCGGTACACCCCGCATCATCTCTATCCACAACCACTATTGCTTGATATATCCCATCTGTCCCTGGTGGTATTAACTGCTCTACCATGCACCCCATCCTAGCACCTTCCCTCCTAGGCACTCAGATATCTCTCAACCATATATATGGCTCTTTGGAACATCTTGAGCCATCCTAAACTATTGTGACACCCTCTCAACCTAAAAAGTATCTGCCACACTTGGAAAGTAGTCCTCTAGCCACATAGTCCTTTGAATACATCAAAAATCTTTAGCATCATCGGGCCATCCCCCATTATCATGGTATGGCCTCCATATAACCGACTCGGGCCCCATCTTATCTATAAGTTCCCTGAAGGTGTATGTATCCATCTTCCTAGTGTGAATGTCCACACAACGTCGCGCATATATCTCAAGCTGAGCCCACTCTCCTTGTGACCTTGTAACCAATCTCAATACAACTATGTTCTCATACGCCCACATATGCATCAGTTTGGTGGTTCATATACCTCCACCATGTTCATCCTACATAAATAAAAAAAATCTCTATACAAATGGGCTAACACACACCGTGCCCATGCATATATTTTACCCTCCTCCTGTATCTGCTGACATATGTCATGCATCTTATACAATATCTTGAAACATCCTCCCTCCATGGCTATACATGAATAAATCACCAATGTAATAAATTTCCGCAAGCGTAGAACCCTCGACTGTAATATAACATCCAAACTCATATGGACCTTGGTAGGTACTCTAGTCCCCAAAAAATATCACCTTGTCGAATACATCTATTACTCCATATCCTCCACTGCCATCACTCGTACCCTCTCCCCCACAACCAAAAACCACAATATGTGATATACATCCTCCAATGTGACAGTCATCTCCACTGTAGGAAACCAAAATGTGCATGTGTCTCCACACCATCTCTCACACAAAGCATGTTATGGGACACATCCCCCATTTGTGCTATATGTCACAGGCCGTCATTGTCCATCTCATCCCACTCATCATCTAACAAACCCAATCTAAGTAATGTGCTCAAATGATGACCACCACGGAACTACCGTGAATGGATATCCCTCTGCACACCACCAAACGATAAAAAACGTAGTGTTATAACAAATTACACAATCAAACACATTTATTCAACATACTAGAAATAAGTTTTTCACCATTATCTAGTAAATGCATAAATTTTGGACCAGGGTGCCCAGATGCAGGACTGGGGCACCCCGAAGCAGAACACTAGTGCCCAGTTCTAGGTGCCCCAATCCCATGGGTCACTAGCACCCTCACTACTCTTTTCCAGGTCAAAAACATCGAGAAAATAAAAAAATCTCAAATTTTCAAAAATTCAACTAAAACGACTACTATACCACACATTTTTTGAAAATTAATGCACTTACCAAATTCACAGTCATACATAACGCTACAACAGTTGCCACTCTCTCAAACTGCCTAGAACACAATATTATTTCTTTAGACATATTTGCTCACTCCATACACACTCTTACACTCGCGCAAAAGAAAAATGAAGTAACTAAACACTTTTTTACTTTACTATTTATAGTTAGTTTTCATCACTACCTTTTTCTATTAGATAAGGTAAAAAATTGAGATAGGATCCCAGAGGCCGTACAAAGAAAATACATCGTGAAAGACTCACAATGGAGATAGACGAGAGACCTTGACCAGTGATTGAAAGACACAAACCCAAACCAGAAAGAAATGCCAACACAAAAATGATTCAAGGAGACTTGACTCGGCCCAGACTAAGACTCTCCACTTGACACCTATCAGAATTCCCTCGTGTATTATAAAAAAATTTGTGGTGTACCTCCATCCAACCCACATCATTTACCACGAGAGGGGAGTTAGCCAAATAATGAGAAGATATAGGACCAAGGCACACCTTGAGCCTCCCCTCGTCAGCATCAACCGTCCCAAATTCCAAAAAAGGACATAGTGGCAAAGGGATCCATCCAACAACCCTCACTTGAGGTGCATTAAATACCTAAGAATTTTGAATTTCAAATTCCCCAACTGCTTGCGTAGGAGACCAGACTAGTCATGAGTAACCACCAGCTTCACCCATCAATGTTTCATCATCCCTACCAACACAAGTTCGAACCTCCTCCAATCTTGATTTTGAACACATAACATCACCAGGAAGATCCTCCATGCAAACTCCAGAAACTCCTTTTCCAGCACCCAAATATCCATCCTACATTTGCACCACATGAGACTCATCCATTAAACTCTCATTTTCCTCCCCTATTGAATCTTCTTGCACATCCTATTTTCTAGATGAGACCTCAAACTCATCATCTCCTTGGAGATAGTTGAATTTCACGGATGGTTTAATAGGCCCATAACAATCCCTCATTTCATATCTAGCCATTTTTCATTTACTACAAAAAATATTAGATCTCTCTACCTTGATAGGTTGTTCCCATTTACCCTCAGGGGAATGTAAGAAAATTCTCTTTGGAACTTTGAAATCAACAATTATATTGATACACAACATGGAAAAAATGAGTCTTGATCTTGATTTGGTATCGAGATCCACAACAATAAGTAGACCCATTAATCTGGAAATCCCCAGAAAGACCTCAAGTTCCTAGAATTCCAACGAAAGACCCGAGAGCCGAATCTGAACTGGGTATGAAAACAAAAGTTGTGAGGCATACCAGACTCCCATTGATGGAAAGTGAAGGAAATGCTTCCAAAAAACAAAGGGCCTTCATTGAAAACTTTCTACATTTCCAGCTCAAAAGGGAAACAAAAAAAAACCTTCCACCTCTAAAGCTCGAACGTCAACTTTGCAACACCATTTTTTCCTGCTCCATTCCCTAACCATGTCAACATTAAGATGCATCCCTGCAAATTTTCCCATGATAGCGAATAAAAATATCTATTTATCTCTATCGATGATATATTTTGGGATATCCAGTAGAGGTTCCTCATTCTTCCATAAATGTGATAGTTTCACGAGTTCCCTATGTGCTTCTCTGATTAGACGAGCCACATAAGTGTTACTCCATTGACCTAAAAAAATACCCTCAATCCTGCAAAAATCCCCTCCACATCTCGTTTTTCCTCTCATTTTCTCCTCCATTCTCCCATTTTATTTTCATCACTACCTTTACTATGCTACTTATTTCAAATTTATTTCCACAACTAATACATGCAACACTGTTTCACTCATATCTTGAGCATTTTTACTCCAATTTACACCCCATTTATGGAATTCTTTTTAGAATTCCACCTACCCCATATTATACACATTTGGCACGTATTATATCTCTTCACAATTGTCTTCATTCAATACATACATGTTTTCACCTCTTGTCGTTACTTTTGGTTTAGCATTCTTTCTTTTCATCACTCCCCCTTTCACCGAAAGGGGGGCCATATTATTGGAGATCCCCCTATATTCCCCCTCACATCACCATGCATTCAAACATTGTGAATTCAATACTTACCAATGCATTGCGTGATATTTCACCAACAATTCCCCCTAATTACCTAATCTGGGGGCAAAAAATGTTTAAAATCTTCCAAACATGATCACATATAATTTTCTATCGATTCCCAATGATGAACTAACTTGGGGGAAACAAGTGATTAAAAAACCTTTTATAATACAATCATTCATCATTCTCTATTAGCCCCCCCTAATGACCTAACTTGGGGGAAACTATCGTAAAATCTCTTTACGAGTAACCAATCAAAAAAATTATTCAACCAATCAAACTCAATGTGTTCAGACAAAAAATCATATAGTTTAAATCTATAAGCGGTCTCCCAGATGAGCTAACTTGGGAGTTATATTCACCACTCTTTCCAAGATGAAATAACTTGGGAATTTATTTTGTATGTTGCGCTTGCTTACATATGACCTAACTTGGAATTTTTCATACATAATTTCCCTCGCTTCCATATGACCTAACTTGGAAGCCACCTCTTGCATTTTGCATTTTCTTCCAGATGACCTAACTTGGAAGCCACCTCTTTCATCTTGTGTTTTCTTCCAGATGCCATAACTTGGGAACCACCACTTTTATATCACGTTTGCTTCTAGATGATCCAACTTAGAAGATTTCAAATTTCTGCGACACCCATGGAGTGAGGGAAATAGTGCCTTTCCTCTATCACTCCTATATGGTGCAGCTGTTTAATTGAAATATTTTGGATCCAAAAATCACAAAATTTGATCTGAGTCCACCTACAATGGCTATATCTTGAGGATGTAGTTAAATATTGGAGAATAACACACTTCCTTCCTACACTCTTCCTCTAGCAGTAGGATGCCCAAATCCTCCAATTATTCATTCATATACAAACACTCATGTTGGGAACTAATCACACCTTACCAACCTATTCATCATTAAACCATGTTTGAAACCATCATACATCTTAATCATCACTTTCATTTAACACATGTCATCATGACATTTTATGAGTTTTCATTATGTTATATGGATCAAGTTTTTGATCTATGGTTCAACACACTTTAATAGTCCTATCGGCACGCTTCTACTACACATTTGCACGTTCTTCTACAACATGGGCTTCTCCAACTTTTTCTAAGGTACACAACTCTATCGACTTTATGTTTCCAATATTTTCGCTCACCAACATAATGTGGAGGCAGATGTAGTAAAAAATCATGCATTTACTATTAACTTTATACCATTGGGTATGTTATTTTATAGATGGATCTTGTGTAAGAAAAGTATTCACTAGTGACCCATCATTTAGTCTTGTTTTTAGTTAGTCATTCATCATTTTTGTATGGTAGAGTCGCTAAATGTCTATACATTTTTGGGTATCTTGTAGGGAGTCTCAGGTGTAGTAGTGTTCTTCATTGTCATCTCCAGTCATGTACTAGGGCGCCCCGAGGTGCCCCAATCCGTGATTTTAGGCACCCTTATTTTCTAAATTTGTGGTCCTAATTTGATTGGTCAATGTTGGTCTTCGTTGTTATTTTGTGGATTCCCCTAAGTTTTAGTCGGCATTTCGGGTCATTAGTGTCAAAACTTGAACAATAGATCCCTATATAAACATAACATACTCACTACATTAGGGGCGTACATCTTACTATCAAAGGGCAGCTATCTACTAAGGCAAGGTACCACATTTGGGCATCTTCTACATCTACATCACACAAGTATAGGGGGAATGGGTTGTATTCTTTCTATTCCATCCACCATTTACATTTTTACATCTAGTTATTTCCCCCTACTTTTACGTCATTAGCGCTAGGGCATACTATGCACAAAATTACACACACACACACGCAGAGCTACATGGGGTCTGGAATGTAGTGCAATGCTTAGTTATAATTCCACTATTGTTATAGCTAATGTCAGTTTGACCTATTCATATGAATTTTTATTTTTAGAATTTTATGCTTTGAATAGGGTTTTATAGGTGGATCTTCACATTACATTTACAAAAAAATAAGAAAATAAATTGTGACAGCCATGTGAAAAAGATGAAGATATTGCAAAGATCATGCGACACTGTCAAACTCATATCCTGATCTTTTCTATAGACTACAATGCCCAGATCATAGACCAAGGCAATCTAGGGCACCATAGTACCCTCTCAGGTGCCTTAGTATAATCAAACACTCAACTTCTACCATTCATGAAGTTGTCCAATCACATACTATCCAGTCTTCACATCAGCCTACTTCAATTAAACACACAACGAAGGTAAGTCAAACTCAGGTTAGTATCATACCTCTCTTATTTTCCTTATTTGAATATATTCAAGCAATAAAGTAAAATATTTTGTTTCAGCATTTTAATATTTCATTTTGTTTCTATTTAGATTAACTCAAAATATAAATCATATTTTAGTTAATCAAGTTCCACACTGGTTATGGTTCATTGTATAAGTTTGTGTTAATGACCATCGATAGAAAATGTCTTTCTCAAATTATTATTATTAGAAATATTGTTAGATTTCACATTTTTGCATTAATGAAGTTTTGATATTGGTTAATATTGTCTCATTCTAAGTATCTAAGGAGTTTTAGAATACCCTAAAATTAATTTTAATCATAGTGTGAGCTGATCATTATTTCTTATGCATTATATCAAAGATGAAAGAAGTGAGAAAAACCATATTTCACCTTGCAAAAAGCTATTTGGAACCAATGTGAAAAAGGAAACAATATTTATTTTTATTGCAACCTAATGTATTGATCACCATTTTAACATGCTCAAATTGATGAATAATGATCTAGATAAATTTTACCTTAATGGAAGATAATGCAAAATTGCATTAAAAATTTCCGATGTAAGAATAATGGATAAAGTCAAATTTCATGTTAAATAAGAATAAAGTATGGTGAAATTAAAATATTATAACATGTTCAAAAAAATTTAGAGTAAATACAGACTCCACAACCTTTTCCGCAACTTAAATCCCATGTGAAAATGAGTGTTTCAGTTTACAACATGGACATTTATCAAATTATAATGCAATACTTTTTGTTGAATAATGTTATAGTTGTTTGGACAAAAAAATTACAAAATATCAGAGAAATGGATATGCAGACATGTCATGGAATGCATTTGCTTAATTTATTTATTGACAAAATTATTCAAGGATAGTAGTCACACAAAATATTTTTTTAATAGCATGTTTTATTGACGCTGAATTAAAATCAATAACCTAATTGATTTTGATATCAATTAGTTAAAAAAATAAAAAAATAAAAAAATTACCTTTCTTTTTTACATGGAAAATACACAAGGTTGTTTGAGCTCCTTGCATCACAAGAGTGAAAATGAGAGATGTAGTGAAAATGACATTCACTTGATAGTAAATAGGAAATTTGGGTCGACATAGTTAAAATTAATTTGACACAAATTTATTGAAAATGTGACATAAATTACAAGTAACATGACACAAATGCATTGCAATAGTGTCCTCTTTATGTCTAAAATCCAGTAAAAAATTCACGAATCTACATAAAATCAACTTAATTCTTTATGTTCTTAACACTATATATAGTATAAAGTATTAGCAAACAAAGCGGGGAGATATGTGTGTGTATTTGAGATTGAAATACCATTGGAAATAAGAACCAAAAAAGATAAACCATTCCATGTGTTGCAGTACATTCCATCTCTATGGGATTAAGAATCATGTAGTCTCATATGTGCTCGTGTAAGTTTGTATAGATAAACAACCCCCTAGTGGTTCCTTCATGACTCTTGGCACAAATAAAGTGGGCTAACTACATTGTATAGAATGTACCCAATGTGATAATAGTGAGATGTTGTGTGCCTTAGGTATGTAACCTAACACTTTGGTGACTAAAACCCTTTTCAAATTATTAGAGTGACATTAATGCTCTTTCTAAGACATGGCCATATGATAATTACATAGTTGAGAATGGATGTAGTTAGTAGACTCTTCGACTTGGTCGAGTACTTAAATTTTATAGTAGGGATTGCTCTAGATAATTTGTAGATGATTTTGGAAGATTTAGGAACCCATAGAGTGTTATTAAAGTCCATTTTTCAATAGGATCTTGTAAGAGTTCAAGGTGAGTTATTAAGTGTTAATGACTTGTTTATATAGCCTTGTGTAGGTGAGATATTCTAATAGAACTTTCCCTAAGAAGATGAAACTACAAAAAAAATATTTTAAATTAAAATTAGATTTGATGGTTATGAAGGGGTGGCAATATATAGGTTGGCAAAGATAAGAACCTATATCCGATCCTTCCATACATTTTTGGACTAGAGAGATAAATACCAAACCTAAAATTTGGGTCATGAATATTAGATTTTGTATGCTAATTTGACTACATAATATTCCTAACATTAATGACATCGAAGAGTGTAAAGATAATTAAGTTGTATAATGGGTAAAGAGATGAGGAGATCGGATTCTGATTGTGAGAAAAATTATTATAAATGATACAAGGTCAAAGTTGGAAATGCATAAGGATAAGTTACTAAATTTAGTATCTGCACTCAAGAAAAAGAATGTGGTTGAATTATATTAATTAATATTGTACTTCGAACATAAGGATTTGAGGATATTTATAATGAAACCTAAGAAAGATAATATAATTATAATCATAGGAAAAAATATATATAATCTAAATAATTACAAAATTGAATATAAACCTCTGAAGTCAGACATGTTCATGGGTGAGGATGCCAAATATCGTTCCTTATTTCTAGACAAAATATTTTATCAAACTGTTAGTGCAAAATCACAGCACCCCTAGATGCAGATCAGGCTTCTAGGTTGATCACTCAGGCATCCAGTGTGATTGCACAACATTGAATCCTTTCTCCAGGTGTGGGACCTGTAAAATGAGAAAGGAATCTCCAGAGAAGGTTGGTTCCTATTCCTCTGTTCAGATGCACACGAAATATGCAGAGGGTTTTCTCAAAAACCTAATCTAATCTGCCAAGGAGACAAGGTAAGAAGATGCATAAAATAAATCTAAGCTAATAGAGGTCATGCACCGAGGAATGAAGAACACCTATTTTTCCAGTAAACACAGACCATTTGAATGTGATATGAGATCATGCACAGATAACAAAACCTGCAGTGAAAGACCAGGAGGATGCAAGATGAACACAGAGAGGGTTGAGAATCATCCACAGACATGTATTACTTGCTCCAAAGATTGATACAATACACTGCAGAATGCCAAGAGGCAGAGTTGTATTACAGTTTCAAATGAGAGGTTCGAACTCCACAAATTCGCCTGATAGGAGAAGAAGGGAGGAGCAAAATAGAAAATGTTCGAACTTTTAAAAGAAGATCCTTTTTACAATATATAGAAAGAATGAGAGAGGGAAGAGAGAGAGGAAAGCCAAATCTACCCCAACCACCTCTAGGTTTCATTCAATTCATCTCATTATGGCAGAAGCGGCGGATCTTGGCAAAATGGCGGGCTATCTAACAGAAGCGGCGAACTGTCTGCTGCATTAAAGTTGTTTGTTGAAGCATTACTTCTACCTGTTATTTCGCGCCAGAGGCGTTTCTTGATTTTATCTCTCCAAACTGAACCAAAATGCAATATTGACCCCGGAATCGTGTAAAGAATTTCACCAGCTTTCCATTGATATAAAGAACGTGCAAATCCGAGCTCTGGATAGAAAGTTATGGCGATCTGAAGATTTAGGGCAGAAACAGGCCAAAACGGGTTTTGAAATCTTTTCCTGCGCTCTGCCACCCGGATGACACATGGCATGCTCTGATTCGTTGAGCAATTCTCTCTCCTCCACCTTTCGGAGGACTTTTGAAATTTCCCTGTGGGCCCCTTAAACATGGACACGTGTCTTCTTCTGATTGGCTCGAGCTGACCCCTCAAAATTCACCCTTTGAATTTTGGACTCTTTCCCTTGCGACACGTGTTGTGATTTGATTGGTCTGTGGGCCTGCCGGCTCTTTCGCGCCCTTCGCGTACTCTTGTCCTGGATGTCCCAAACCGTTTGGGACAAAAACTTCTGGTTTGCCCGAAATGGGCTTCCTCGTCCCTCATCTGGCCGATGACACGTGGCGCAATCTGATTGGCTCTCGGCTTTTTTGGCGATCCGCGTCCCTCGCATACTTTTGTCCCACATGTCCCGAACTGCCTGGAACAAAATCTTCCTGTTTGCCCGGTTTGCGTACCTTTGTCCCAGATGTCCCAAAGCAGTTAGTGCAAAAGTTCTCCTTTTCGGGCGAACCGGCCGGTTCCCATCATCACGGCCCAAATGTCCCAATTGCTTCCGGACTGTCTGTTCTCATTTCGGCCGATCCGGGCGGTTCCGTACTTTGCGTACTCCTGTCCCGGACTGTCTAGCTCAGCAGTTAGCCAATTTTTCTTCCTCTTTCGGCCGGATCGGCTTTTCGTGTCCTGCGCGTACTTCTGGCCCGATTGTCCCAAATGCTTAGCGGGCCGCCTGGAGGCTTTTCGGCCGATCCGCGCCTTGGCGTCCCAATTGTCCCGACTGCTCTGTGGACTAGGACTTAGCCATTTTTCGTGATTTTTCCTGGATCAATCTATATGCTCGGAATTGCAAAACTCTGATGTATGTTATCGAAATTTACCCTGGGGGTGAAATTTGGATAACACAAACCACTAGAAATATTTTGGATAGGTCTTTGATGACTAACCCTTCAACTACTCTTTTCTTGTATAGTACATTTTATAGTATTCTGGTTAGAAGGAAATCTATATATATCGTCATGCCAATATTGATATGAAATTCATTAATTGATCTTGGCCACAATCTCTTGACTACAATGGTGTTTCATATAGATGTAATCCTTGATCTTGGTCATAATCTATTGAAAAATGGCTATTGATTGTTGTATCAAAAATATTAAGGTAGAAGGAATGGGATGTTGGTTGAAGGACGTACAACCACATCATCTTATTTTCCATGGAAAATTAGAAGCCAACAAAATTGGAATTATTATAGCCTTTTTCTTCACATCTTAATTCATTGGTATTTTAGGATGGGGTCTCAATGGAGTTTAGTTCCACCTTCACAAATGGAACTGTACAACATGTTATTTTTATGTTGAAAATAGTTTTAACTGATCATGTCAATGGAAGTATCTTTTCCCCGTGCTTTTGATTCATAGTATAAGGGTACTACAAAGGTTTGGAAAATAGTGCAAAGGAACACAAAAGGTATTTCTTTCAACACCTCCAAATGTCTCCTCAGTCCCAAACAAGAGTGGAGTATGATGGTAAACCATATGTGGGAATTGTTGTTTGGTTTATTGATAGCTAATGGATTGGTGACATTTGGTTTGTTTTTTGGTTTTTTTCTATTATTTCTGTTTTTGGTCATGTTCTTTGTGTTTTTTTGTTTCTAAGATTTTTTTTTCAATTTTTCAAAATTTGTTTTATGTTTTGAGATCCTTTCAAAACTCTCCTTTTATTCTTTATATAAATAATAATAATAAAACAAAGTTCGAGACTGTGGAATTCAAGAAAAATAAAAGTTAATTTTATTATATTTACGAGCATCCAATTAAATTAACTATAAAAACATTTAACAATTTCATATATGAAACAATATGTACAAGACCTAACTATAAGTGATGTAATTAATATCCGAGAATGTCTTTTTTGTCGTCCATAAAAAACATCATATCATTAATATTTCATTACATTTTAAAATAATTATTATAATTTTAATTTTGCATAAAATAAATAAAAATAGTTGGTAGAAGAAATAATTGACATTTCAAATCATCTCCCTTATTTATGTTAAGGAAAATATGATGTAAGGATAATAGTTTAGGTCTCGTTGTGCATATAACTATAGAAAATTACAAAGAAATAATGGCAAGGAAAATTTTGAAGAAATGATTGTAGACTATTTTTCACTCGACAAAATGATAAAAGATATATGTTGAGAACACCAATATAAGTCAACAAAATGTTAAAGACAAATTATAGGATTTCCATTCCCACGTCAAAATTTGGTTCCAAATATCAAATTCACCAATGACATTAAAGAAGGTAGTACATCCTTCTTATATGTCCCCCAATCTAAAAAAATTTAAATGGTGCGTTATATACAGAAAATTACACAAACCTCTATTTACACTATAATTCATCACATCACCCTCCATTAAACGAGAAAGTTTATTGAACATGTTGGCCAGTATGGCCTATGGCAACGATGATAATTTCAAACAAGAACTAAAGAGAATTTTGAGAAGTGAGGAATGAATCTATCTGCAAGGTTTCTGTTATGGGCAAAACAAGGGTAGAAAAGACATAAAAGTGGGGCAGACTTCAATAGTAGGGATGGTTTCTTTTCTTCCTTATTTAAAGATCTCTAAACTTCTTCAGAGCCAAAATATTAAAATTATATTTATTCAGAAAATATTCAAGTTTTGGAAAACCTTAAAGGCAGTAAAGGACTAAGGAATCGAGTTTGAAAATTGGTGACTATCGTATTAAGTGTTTATGTGGATGCAAAATTGAACGTCTATCCATACTAGGACAAAGGAGCAAGGGGGAACTAAGCCCTAGGCAAACTAGGCAACTACCTAGGGCGCAAGCAATCAGGGGGGCGTCTAAATCTAAATATTTCCAATATTTTTAACTATTATTGGAACTCAACATTAATGTTTTTACCTAAAGTCTATATTAATTGACCCTTGCATTGATATTATTATAAAGTAATATATGTTCCATGCATACACATAAAAGGTACTATAATATTTTTACAATTAAAAATAACAATACATCTTCTTAAGCTCATACTATTTTGTTGGTATTGTTACCCATTCTCTAATGTAGCTCTAGATAATTCAAGTGTGTTATTTTTTCTCAAGAAATTTTCGTGAATTGTTTATAATGTCACTGGTATAGCTATTAAAGACAAGTATAACGGAAGGAAAAATTATTTAATTCTCTATTACTAATGTTTTGGGGGGGGGGGGGGGGGGGGATGTCTCTTTTTATGGAGGAATTAGTATTTTTCGTCCAAATACCACCCTTCACAAAATTATGGACGCTACCTCAAATTACTTCTCTCCATCCGCAGATTATTATTTTTTCTTGTTTGATATTTTTATAGGATGTTTTTATTCCTTTTCTATACCAATTTCTCTAAATTAGTGATTAATTTTTATCCTTATAATCCTTTGTAACTTTTAATTATTTATTTAAAGAGAAAAAATTGTTAACTAAAATTTTAAGAGGGACATCCACTCCATATATTGCCTAAGACGCTCCTAACCTTTAATTCAGCCCTGAAGGAACATGATCTAACATATTTGGCAACGTACTCCTCCAAAATTAAATCTTTTATGCACAATATCACAAAGCAAAAGTTAAATTTTTAATCTCTATTTAGTTAACATAGTTATCGACAATCATTTGTTCCAAGTTAAGAGAACTAATTGCTGACATCAATTTGTTTCTTCCCTTTGCTATTACCACGGTTGTAAAGAGTGAATCGTTTTATAAATGCCGATGCCTTCGTAACCAATCACCATAGATATATCTTGGACGCATAGTACAAATTCCTAGCAGGGCGAAATCAGATTGAGCTGGGAATTACACTTCATGACAAATGTTCACATGGAACCTCTTTTCCTCTAGATTTATTTCTTTGTTTTTAATCCATTATCCCATTCAGGCCCTCTACCTGTCAAATCAAAAAAAAATGGACGGCTTAATTCTTTCAATTGACTGTAAATTCTAATTTTTTAATACTTATTTTAGCGATCATTTTTTATAAATTTGAATATTTTCACATATTTATAAAAGATTATTTTACAGTTTTGTAAATTTCCAGCCTATCCAGATACCAAAATTTTGTGGGTAATATATTACTAAAGTCACAAAAAAAAAAATCGTCATACAACCTGCAAATTTCAAGGCCTTCTTCCCATTATAAAATGATACAGAAGGGAGAGCCGTGTCCTTGTACAAAGAATAAATTTTGCTATGGAGAACAAATGTTGTTGTACATGGAGACGTACAGAAAATGTCAAAATTCCAATTTTAATATTTGGAATTAGGGAGACTTGTCATGTAATTCCATCCTGCCCGCGCAGCTTTTAAAATCGATAAAACCCAACATCCATTTTAATTTAATGATAAATAATTCACCACGTGTAGTTTCTTACACGGTAGGCCACTGTAATGAAAGTTTTCAACACTCTTATTTATGTTAGGGTTTGTAAAGCGAGTTTCCTTATAGCATTATTATGTCTGTCAGGGTTTGATAAAGTCCTGCTGAAAAGGTCAGAAGTCTCTGAATCGAGAATGGTAAGAAAGCCATGCAGATCTGATTTGGGTTCAGCTTTAAATAAAGGGGCTTGGAGCTCTCATGAAGATCTTCTCCTACAAAATTATGTACAAACTCATGGAGAAGGACACTGGAGTATCCTTCCTCACAAAACAGGTAATCTGTATTATTCCAATATACTGCATATTTACAATCAATTATTCCGTGAGGAAAAAATCGATGTTTGGTGTTTCTGAAATTTGCAGGTCTACGGAGATGTGGAAGGAGTTGCAGGCTACGTTGGATGAATTATCTTCGGCCCGATGTAAAACACGATAACATTTCAGCAGATGAAGAAGAGCTCATCATCAGACTTCATAAGCTGCTCGGTAACAGGTATTTGATTTCTTCTCTACGTACCATCAAGCGTTTGGACGTAAAATCGTCTTCCAAATAAAACTTGATAATTGCAGGAAGAGATTATTTTCCTTTAAAATTATAGGAAACAAACAATCCCTTAAATTACCACCATTTTCTGTTTATAATAAACGGACCAAATCAATTCTTTGTGGCTATTGTACAGCTCAGATATCATGACAGAAATCTATAAAGTATTCGGATGATATTAGTTTTCCTGTCAGAACATAATTCAGATTAGTTGTACAAGTCTGGAATAATTAAAAGGGGAATAAATTGCAGGTGGTCGTTGATAGCAGCTCGCATACCTGGAAGAACAGATAACCAGATTAAAAATGTATGGTATTCTCGTTTGAGCAAACTACCCGCAAAAACATTAAACCAGCAATGTGATGTACTAAAACCAGTGCCATACAAATATAAGTTGCCCTCCCCAAATCAGAATTTTGTCACTGCTAATGCTGGACTGATTGGTGAACTCGACAAGAATGATTATCTCAATGACTTGTTATTCCAACCTGCAAACTACAATTGTGGAAATGCCGAAGACCAGATCAAGCAGGCTGGTGAATCTCCAAACATTGAGGAGCTAATTGTGAATATTAAGGAATGGCCTCACACACCGACAAAAGATCTGTCATTCATTGAAATCCATAACTCACTTGGCAATTCAGACAATGTTGACAATATCATGGATCAAGGATTCTGTTGGGCATCCTCATCAATGTCTCCGACGCGTTTCAATAGTTTTCTGGCCTCCTCTACTCATTTCCAGGGTTCTGAGTATGCTCACATGACCTCCACTGTACAAAATGCCAATTACGTCAACATTTATGGTGAGAATAAAGAACCCATAAAAAATAATATACTTCCATAAATCTGTTATTGAGCTTATCAATTTGAACAAAATAATGTGGTCAATTCTAATGAAGGAAAAAACTATGATTGTGTGGATGAATTTAGAAGAAAAGTGGACTCTTTTTTGGAATGAAAATAAAGATTCAGCAGCAGTGTCGAGTGTTGTGGTGGAATGAAAACTAAATTGTAATAATTGCCAATGCAAAGAAGAGTGTTGTTTGGAGAGAGGATAAAGGTGTTGTTTGGAGAGTTTTTCAGAGTGAACATTGTAGTAATTTTGAAAGCAAGGTTCAGTGTTGTGTGGAGAGAATAAAGTACCTGTTTGGAGAGAGTGTGAGAGTGATCATTGTATGGAATAAAATTATAATGTTAAATTTCAGTTGTGTTAGAGAGAATAGGATACTAGTGTGCTCAAGTGAGAATATAAATTTAATGTTGCAAATATGTACTGACACGAAAAGCAAATTGGACATCATTGTGTTTAACAATAGTGACTTCCAAACAACAAATTTATAGCGATTGCAAAATTTAAATATAGTTGGGATTTTGAAACATTCTATTTATTCTCTCCGTTTGAGTTTCAAGCTGATATTTTTCACGCTACATTGTGAACGTGGTGTCCTCTCAAGCCTTCGAGCCTTTTCAATTTTATGAGTAGCAATATGTTAGCTGCAATGATATATGTATGTATACTCAAATATGCATAAGCATTATGTTATGTATGTATATTTAAATATGTTGATATTTATAGATTGTTTTCTTAATTTCTATTAAAATTTAGAGTATAGTGTATAATATTATATATGTGTATATTCAACTATGTTGAGGTTGATTGTGCCCAGTGTGATTTTGATGACGTGGATGCCCCTTACATGTAGCTACTTAGCTGAAGGTGATTACTCGTTTACTTTTTTTGCTTACTGTAACGTCCACAATTTCGACGTTGTAAAGTCACATTAATCCTTAAATAATTATTCAGAAAATTGCAGTAGATTTTAAAAAAAAACAGGGTGCAAGGGTGTCAAACCCTAATATACGCTTAATTAGTTCCTACCAGCAATGTCACAATTCAAAGGTTGGATCCAATCTAGATTATAAATTAAATATTCTTAATCTAGTGCTAAAGTCAATTTAATTATCATCGCTAGATAAGTGTTCAATAATTCCTTTCACTAGGTTAAAATAGTTTCTCTCTTGGGAATTAACATTCAATCCACATCTAATAAATCCTTATTCTTAGTTACCATAGTGAACTTAAATTAGTTTCTTTAATGTCCATCGAATTAATTTCTAAAACATACTAGGAATTAAATAAATAAATTAATATACAAGGTATTAAATGGCCCCCATTCACCCATTTACACATACCCTTAAATTATCTAAAAACCCATAATATTTATTCTTACCTAACAATTGTAGGGTTGATTCTCAACCCTCGGATCAAATCAATTTTGATCACTAGATCTTAGGATTCTATACTAACCCTAACTATCATTATGAAATCTTATTAAACCTTTTTCTTTTCCCTAGCCTTCTCATTTGGTCTGAGAAATAGAAGCCATAGGAGAAAGGAAGGAAAAATCATGGAGTAATTCACAAACATCAAGCTTAGTTTAGATTTAGATTATGGATTTATTGGTGTAATGTCTTCCATTTAAATATTGTAGAGGTTTCCACTCCAAATCCGGAGTTGTTAAAAAGTTGATTCCATTTTTTAGTTTCCTACCTCGGCAAAACCCTACTTCATTTTTACTACATTAGATTGAATGCTTTTAAATACCCATTTAAAGATTTACAAGTTTAGAATAATAGATTTATGCCCTTATGGCTTGTTGGTGATTTCCTCTTCAAATCTGCATGCTTCAATTTTTTATTTAACCAAGTTTAAATTTGCACAGACATGGATTTTTTTCGTCGTCGGTGATGAAACCACCGCCCAAAGCAGGCCGACAGTCCTGGGACCACCGCCCTACCTGGGTGATGATTCATGAACCACTACTCTAATCTGACCGGCGGTTAAGAGACCGTCATTCTGCATAGTGCGGCAGTCCTGTTCTTTGAAAATAGAACCATCAATTCCGTAATTTTTCTAGAAAAAAGTTTTTGTGAAGTATTTTACATTTTATCTTTAGTTGAATTTATGTTCCTACAGTATCCAGTTGAAGGGTTTAATCATTTATTCAATCCATGCTTCAAATTACCACATTTAGAGATTTTATATTTCTATAGTAACAAGAAACAAAATTACAAGATCATTTTCATTTTCTTCCAACAAAATTTCTTTCAAGTTCAAAAGTAGGAATGAAGCTAAATCTACTCCTAATGTTATTGTTTTCCTTCCCATAACAAGATGTAATATTTTTTTAACATAATAACTTACTCAAAAAATTATTGCATCTTTCCATTCCTATTACAATCATTTCTTAAAGTAACTACAAACAACTTTATTTCACATTAAAATTTGTTATGAATACATTATTAATATTTTACAACTTCTATGTTCTTCCTTTCATTTTTTTTACAATAATGTAACTTCAACAATGATAATGAACTTTCTTTTCCTTGAGCTTAGCTAATTTCTTTCAATGCAAAGATATTTCCTTTTCAGAATACATTACAACTTAATAAATCAAAATATAAAATGCAAATTTTCTTTCAAATACAATAATACAAGTCTTCCACCTTAAGTGGAAATTACAAGAAAGGTATTCTCACAAATAAGGATTTCTTAGTCTTCTACAAGAGCTCCAAGTGCCAATTCTTCCACAACAGCTCCACCATGCCTTTTACTTCAATAACAACAACCAAAAATTGGGGAGAGGCAATGCTCTCCACCAAACTAATAATTCAATGAGAATAAGAAGTTATCCTCCTCATTTTCCCTCGAGCCCCAACCACAATGCAATAAAAGATGGATCCAACTCATGGCAACAATACAATGCTTCCACATAACAATACAAAATTGTAAAAATATTTCAAACACATTCAACACAAGATACAATCACCAATATGAAACTATCAAAATAAACAAGGATTGAAAATGCAAAGCCAATTGAGCAAGGATCTATGGGGAGATCACTTATGCCTCCCAATGGGATTAGGTGACCACCTTAAAACCCTCCAATATACAGCTCAAAACCCCTACACAACTCTTATGCTTCCCTCAAAATCCTCTTATGCCTCCCACATTCTCTTATTCCTCCCTACAATCTCTTATGCCTCCCTCAAAAGAACTAAGTAAGAAATACAAGCATTCTCTTATCCAAGGTGGGGCACCCAACCCAACTCCCTCCAAAACATGAAATAAACTCTTATGCCTCCCTACATATAAGATCCCCATAGTCTTCTCCTACACCATACTTAGCCATTATACCCAATAACCCAACAAGCATACCAAAACATTCAATAACATACAAATATACACATATAAAGGAAAACAAATAAAACAAGGGGGTGGTTCCTACCTTTCCATGGTAGAGCTTGATCCAAGATCCACACACCAAGCTCTTTCAAGCTCAATCCAACACCAACAAGCTCCAAAAATTCAACAAGCACTCTAAAATCCTCTAACTCTAAAATTACAAGAGCACAAATGAAATGAAGTAACCCCCAAACAAACAATTAAACTTCAATAAATAGAAAAAGGAGAGAGGAGGGTGAGGTGGCTCCATATAGGATGCCACATAACTTATCCTCAACTCCACATCACAATTCAAACCTCAACCCCAATGCACAATAAATTGATGGTTGACAAGAATGACAAACCTAATACACACACAATCCAAACCCACACCCCCTAAGGAAAAACTTTAAAACCCATGTAAGAAAAGTGCAATAAATTCCACTTTTTGTCTTACAAAACACATAATGGGATCTATTTTAGACCCCAAAATCCATAGGTAGGCTTTGTATAAGAAATTAAGAGGTGTAGGACTTGTCCCACAAGCCTCCAAAAATTACCCTTAAGCCTAAATTTGAAATTCCAAGGTAAGGAAAAGTGTACAAAACTCAAATTTACTTATAATCAATCAAAATCACATATTCCAAAAGATAAACAACTATAATAAATGACTTCATTTGTCACATCCCCAAATCACTTAATAAACATGATTTAATTACTTAATAAAAGCACATTAATCAATAATGATTAAATAAATTACATCACAAATTAAATCACACACTCCACAATAATTAAAATAAAAGGGAAAGAATTACACACATGCCCATGGTCACAATTGGAGTTCATCCCCCTATGGGGACCCCCTAACAAAGTAAAACAATCATAACACATTACACAAGTTACCATGGTGACCTTCGTTGTATCCATCTAGTATTCCGCAGTGGCTAGTCTCCAATCCCTCGTTTGATTGTTATGATTTAATTACCTACAAAATCACACAATGCCTCCTTTGGCCTCATGACCGCATTAAAACATCTGAGATAAAATATACACACATAAATCAATAACCATTCTCATATAACTAAATCATCATCTCAAATAAACAATGTTATCATTTGTCTAAACTTTCAACCACATCTAAATTCTATCTTTTATCAATATCAACAACATTGTAAGATTAGTTCAAAATTTAAATCCTACCCAGCATGACAAGAATTACGAATTTCAATACTACATATATCAACAACACATCATCATCATCAAATATAACATGTTTCTTTATATATCTAAGAATCCACACAATCATATTATAAATCACAATCCATCAAAATCAGAATATCTCTATCATCTAACATCATACTAAACCAAAATGATACAATAACATCCATGTCTATAGTCGACACTAATCAAAATCAAAATATAATAAGTGTCGAAGAGGAGTGGGCACTACATCCCCCTTCCCTTATACTGGACTTGCTCCTAGATGTTACTGAAATAGGTGTGGAAACTTGACTCGTAGAAAAGTAGCATCCTCCCATGTAGCAGCAGTCTCATCATACTTATCCCACTGCACTCACACCTAATCAATCTCTCATCCTCAAAGGCCCAGGGTCCTATGCTCTAAAATAAGCATGAGCTCCACCATCATTTGTCCCTTCTCCTGTAATTACAATCTGATCCAATCCAATACATGAGATGTATCTGGGATATTGTTGGTGTGTGTGACTGTCCAGTCATTGTCCACATCACCTAGGTGAGTCATCTCGCCTTGCGAGAGTCATAGGTCTTAGGAAGTCAAATGAAAAGTGTCAGATTCTGTCATTAGAATCTGACATTGTCATTTGCGTCAATTCGTCATAGCAGTTTACATTCCTTATTTGGAATTGTAACACCTCTTCTAGTGGTGTCATATGTGTCAGTCAACATCATATGCATCAGTGGTGTCATTGAGTTTCTTTTCATGTTTAGGCATGGGGGTTACATAGCACCCCTATTTGTACTTCCTATTTTTCGATCTATGAGTATGCGCAGACCCATTCTTCTTACTTGCAATCTTCTTTCCATTGTTTTGAATCTTGCATATTGTGTTGGCTTGACGTTACCATAGAAGTGCAACTTCGTTGTGGTGCATCACTTTTTGACATTGGTTCTCACGATCCCTCTTTCATGGTATCAGAGTTGGTTTCGGTAAACGTGCACTCTTCGTTTCTCAGTTGTTTATTACTTCTGGTTTCTTCTCATTTCTTCGTGTGTAAGTTTTTTTTCGATTAGCATTTTGGAATTATTGCTCACCTCATATTGAAGTTTCAGCAATTGCAAGTTAAGGTATTTGGTTGGTTTGCTTATTAGCTGAGTTTGTATTTGGATATTTCTAGATCTTTGTGGCTGTTGTTTCTGGTTTGTTTGTGTGTTTCTTGCTGGTTGTGTTTAGATTCAACGTCTGCAGGGGTAAAATAAGAGCTCATTTTTTGGTGTGGACCTGTGATTACTGGTTGGGATCATTGTTTTATCTTCACCGATGTATACTCAAACTATTCCAAGCTTTTTCCTCATCGCTTATGGTTCCTTTCTGTCTCGAAGTTACCTCTACCTGGGTCTCAAAATGTTTTTGCAAGCCTATTGAAAACCTCTCACATTTTTGCATGGTCTCTCACGTTTTTTGCAAAAATACTCATGTTTTTGCCTGATCTCTCACGTATTTTTTGCAAAAATACTCACGTTTTTGCCTGGTATCTCACATTTTTTGCAAAACCTCTCACGTTTTTGCACTATTCCCCACGTTAATCATACTTGTTCCAGGTGTTTTTTGTTGTTGTTCTGAGTGTTTTCTCCCTGTTCAGGTGTTTTTTGCACTATCATCAGGCGTTTTTTCTCTCCACTACTGCGTTTTCTCCTCTGTTTAGGCATTTTTGTGGACTGTTTCAGGCATTTTTGGGTTGTTCTCTATGTTTTCCCCTCTATTCAAGGGTTTTCTCCTTCACCCGGGTCTGCACTGTTCTGGCGTTCGGTTCTACATTGTTCTGAACGTTTTTTTTTACACTGTTCTAGAGATATTCTCTTTGTTGGCATTTTTGTGTAGTGGCAGTTATGTTTCTTTTTGCAATGGATAGCTACAGTCTGCTGCCAGGTAATATCTTTCCAAAAAATACTTTTTTTTATTCACCTTTTAAAAAAAATGTGTTTGCATACTTTTTACCTTATCACTTTTCTTAAAAACGTTTTGTTTCATTACTTTTAAAAGGTATAAGGTAAAAAAATTACATTTCCTTGGCATTATAAAATTTGGTCTTTTGGCTTGTATTTTTAACCTTCTGTCGAGTGCCGAAGACGAAGGGTGAGGTCCGGGATTGGCAGGTGGCTAATCCCCCCTCACAATACAAACAAACCCTATCTCAAATTCCATGTCATTTCCAACGGGCATACATACGACACCTTTTGCATGTGTTTAGGGCATTTTTTTAATCCGTTTGCAAGCTTATTGGTTTTTTCTCATCAATTAGGGAATTGGTTTTTGCTATAACTTTTGACTCGTTGCTCAGTTTTGAGCACTTCTTTAGTCAAAGTTGCATGTTTTTTCGCACTCTAGATGATGGGATCATTAGCTTTATTAATGCACTATTTTTATAAAGTGCCACATTCTGGGGGGTATCTTTGTATTGCTTAATTCAGCTCATTTTTTATTGAGCCTTGTGTTCTATTCTTTTTTTTGTGGGACTTGTGAGCATGTCTACCACAGTCTTACGACAAAGAGATTATTTCATGCGACGTGAGACGTTGTTTCTCACAAAGCTCTTTTTTCCCCCTCTTGCTTCTCTCTTTCTGTGCTTGCTTGCCGTGTCGATCTATTGCACCCTATGAACCTTGATTATTGTCTCCACCATTGCGCGTTATTACGCTAATTGCAAGGTGAGTGACAAACTGGTTCTCGGAACACAGTTGCATCTGGTTGTAATCAACACATTGAATTATAAAGTGCCAACCTCAGAGGGGTGTAATTTTGTTCTGGGGTGGTTATTTCTTTTCTCTCTCCTTCCTTCTACCTTCCTTGGTTCTATCTCTTCATTATGGATATCTCTAAAGTACCAGTGCTCACACCTTTTAATTTCTTTGAATGGAAATCTAAAATTATATTGGTTTTGCGAAGTAAAGGGTTATACCGAGTTACCATGGGGTTAGAGAGTCCGAACCTACTAATGAACCCAAAAAAATCTAAATGGTTCAACGGTTGTGATGAATCCTTAGGTCTTATCTGTATGTCCATCTCTCCCGACTTACTCTTCCACATCGAAACTTCCTCAACACCTGATCAAGTGTGGAAAACGCTCGATGATATGTTTGGGAAGAAAGATGACATGAGAGTGCATGAGTTGGGAGAACGAACTACTAGGGTTAAATCCTAGTGACTTTGAAAAACCTACAGGCCTTCTTCTCAAAATTTGTCCTCGCTAGAATGCTTCTAAAGGAATGTAAAGTGGATAAGAAAGACTCTCAATTGATCTTGTCGATTCTTTCTAAGTTAAGTCTTGAATACTTTGTTTTCATTTCAACTTTTCATGCCACGAAAGCCGCCTTGGGTAGTACTTGGACTATGCCCTCCTTTGACAGTTTTTCGTCCCAACTCATTCAAGAACAGGACAAACTCCATTCAAATGGGGACTCTAAAATCCAAGTCGCATGCCCTTGTGGCGAATAAGGGCAAGAAAAATGAAAAGAAGAAAGAAACTAAGGACCAACCTAAGAAAGAAAGCAAGACCAACCAACCCCCAGTTAAGCCCATCACTCATACTTCAACTTCTGAACCTGAAGCGAAGAAGGAAAAGTATAAATGCTCCTATTGTAAGAATTCTGGCCATGACGAGCAACATTGTTTTCAGAAAACAAATTGATCACTTAACTCATTTACTTGAGAAGAATAAAATAAGTGTTCTTGAATCCGTTAAACAAAAAATGCTCAGAAGGGTGAGTCTTCTAATACAAAGGAGATTAAAAATGAAAAGAAGAAAGGTAAGGGCCCTCGTAGCTAGATCAGCTTCATCATCAACTTGGATTATCGATTCCAGTGCCTCACACCACATGGATTCTTTAGAGGTTGAATTCTCTAGCATTGAACCATGTGGCATGTCCCAAATCACTTTGGGTGATGACACTCATGTGTCGGTTTCTAGTAGTGGATCAGTAGAGATTGAAGGTGGAACATTTAACAAAGTGTTGAGTGTTCCCAATATCTCTACCAATCTCCTCTCGGTTTACCAAATCAACCACCTTGGCAAAGGAATGCGAGTGGAATTTGGTCCTAACATGGTGATTAATCGTGAGCTTAACTCTGACTGCACTGTGGCTGAGGGAAAGACAGAGCACCGTTCACGGTTGTATACCTTTTCCCACTTCTCTTCTGATTCGACGCCCAATTCCTTGTTCACTCATGCAAATGAGGTTAGCAAGTTATGGCATGAGCATTTTGGCATCTAAAATATCGTTACCTTGAACAATTGAGCCAAAATGAAATGGTCAATGGGATACCCCGAGTTAAGTTTTCTACGGGTCTTTGTGAGGGTTATACCCTTAGAAAGCACCCTGAAAAAATCTTTGACAAGGGAAAATATTGGAGAGCTACTCGTCCCTTGGATCTTGTTCATAGTGACATTTCTGGCCCTTTTCCATCTCCTTCTTTTGCTAGAGCTCTATATATACTAACCTTCATTATGAATTTTCATGTTATACTTGGGTATATTTTCTTAAGCTTAAGTCTGAAGTTTTTGAGCATTTTCAAAATTTTAAGGCTCTTGCTGAGAAACAAGCGGAACGGTCTATCAAGGATCTTCAAACTGACAATGGAGGCGAGTATGTGAGCAAAAAGTTTGAGGATTTCTACACTTTTTAGGGGATTGCTTTACAGCTTACAGTTGCTTATAGCCCTTCCCAAAATGGAGTTGTAAAAAGAAAGAACCAAACTTTAAAGGAGATGGCTACTTGTATGGTTCACTCGAAATATCTTCCTCCATAGTATTGGGATGAAGCATTGAATTGTGCTTGTTATATTTAGAAATGTGTTCCACATAAGGCAGTAAGAGGGATGACACCCTTTGAAGCCTAGTTTGGACACAAGCCTGATGTCAAGCACTTTCGAGTCTTTGGATCCAAGGCTATGGCTCAGATTCCCAAAAAGAAAAGCAAGGCATTGGATCCACAATCCAAGCCTTGTATCTTTGTTGGGTATCCTAATGGCGTGAAGGTATATCGATTATTGAACCCTACCACCCGTGAGCTTTATATTGAGAGGAGTGTGAAGTTTGATGAGTCATCCTTGACTTAAACTTCCACTGAGGTCCCTTTTGCCCACTGATTCAGATTCTGACTCTTCAGATGATGATGTTGTTGAGCGAGTTCCACCTCTCCCTGCTCCTCCCAATCCTCAAACTTCTGAGTCTTTTGATTCTGACAGTAGTGATGATGAGGACTATGTCCCTTCTCACTCAAGTGAAGAATCTTCGACTCTGAGCTTGAGCCTTCGAGACCTCTTTGGGCCAGGAAAACTTTACAGAGTGTTGGAGATTTAGTTGGAGATCCTTTGGATGAGAGACGTACTCGCTCAGACTTCACTGGACCTCACTCCTTCTTTGCCTCTGCTTCTGATCCACCATCTTTCTAGGAAGCTTCTGGGATTCCTGATTGGGATTCTGCCAATGGATGAGGGAGTATTCCTCACTCATAAAGAATGAAACTTGGGATCTTACCCTTCTTCCGAAAGGAAGAAAAAATCATTTGGTGTAGGTGGATATATCAAACAAAGTATGGAGCCAATGGATAAGTTGAGAAGTATAAAGTGTGACTTGTAGCTATGGGTTTCTCCCAGGTAGCTGGGGTTGATTACTTAGAAACCTTTACTCCAGTTACGAAGATGACTTCCATTCGGCTGACCCTTGCCATCGCTTCCGCTAACAGATGGGAAGTCCACTAGATAGACGTTAAGAGTGCCTTCCTTCATGGGGACCTAGAGGATGAGATCTATATGGGAACAACCTCCGGGTTATGTCCATGATCCATCCCTTGTTTACAAATTAAAGAAGTCTCTCTACGGCCTTAAACAAGCCCCTCGGGCTTGCTATGCCAAGATGGACTCCTTTTTACTTGCATCAGGGTTTACTCGGTGTCAGTCTGACCCAAATGTGTATATTATGCAACAGGATGACTCCATGTTTATTCTTGTTCTCTATGTTGATGACTTATTGATCACAAGTAGCTCTTCCTCTATCATTGATTCTGTGAAGATCTCCTTGGCCAACAAGTTCTCCATGTCTGACTTAGGATTGCTTCATTACTTTCTTAGGATCCAGATTTCACAATCTAACTCTGGAATAATGATCTTGTAGCCTAAGTACTCTCTTGATTTGCTTGCTCAGTTTCACATGTCTGACTGCAAGTCCTCACCTACTCCTTTTCTTTTCGGGTTTAAGTTGGTTTCTGATTGCTCTTCCCCCTTAGTTGACAGTACCCTTTATCAACATTTGGTGGGAAGCTTGATCTACCTTACTCACACTCGGCCAGATCTATCGTATGCCATCGGGATCGTGTCCAGATTTATGCAAGAGCCTAATGAGGTACACTTAAAAGCAGCAAATCAGATCCTTCACTATATTCGTGGCACTCACACATATGGTATTCATTACTTAGGAGGGACTGAGATTGACTTGGTTGGATTTACAGACTCAGATTGGGCCGGGTGATCTAAATCATCAGAAGTCTACTTTAGGCTATAGTTTCACTCTTGGTTCAGGTCCTGTCAGTTGGTCCAGCAAGAAATAGAACGCAATTTCCATATCATCGACAGAAGTAGAATACAGAGGAGTAGTTAACGCTACCACAGAGTTGTTTGGTTATAGGGTATCATGACAGAGTTTGGCATCCACTTTCGGTGGCCTACCATTATCTACTATGACAACATGAGTAGTATCTTGATTTATAGAAATCCCGTTCAACATCATCAGATGAAGCGCATTGAGATTCATATGCACTTCATACAAGAGCTGATACATGAAAAAATCATTGACATACAGTATGTTCAGACAGCTGATCAGGTTGCAGACATTTTCACCAAGCCCTTCACTGAGGTGAAGTTTCTTCACTTGCGGTCTCTTCTTGGGGTGAGGTTTGCTGCAGCCGCCCATCTTCTTCGGGCTATATAGTCCTCCTCCTTCTCCTCTTCTTCTTTCTAGAAAGATGTTGTTTGTACATAGTCACCTTATCAGGCCTTTAGTTGTCGGGGCCCATTGACACATCTTTCTTAGTTGTCTAGGGGAGTCTTCTTTTTCTGTTTTGGCTTACCTTGACCTCTTCCTCGACTTCAATGAAGGGGGTGTTGGTGTGTGTGACTGTCCAGTCATCATCCACATCACCTAGGTGATTCATCTCACCTTGCGAGAGTCATAGGTCTTAGGAAGTCAAATGACAAGTGTCAGATTCTGTCATAGAATCTGACATTGTCATTTGTGTCAATGCGTCATAGGAGTTACATTCCTTATTTGGAATTGTAACTCCTCTTCTAGTGGTGTCATATGTGTTAGTCAACGTCATATGTATCAGTGGTGTCATTGAGTTTCTTTCCATGTTTAGGCATGGGGGTTTACACAGCACCCCTATTTGTACTTCCTATTTTTTGATCTATGAGCATGAGCAGACCCATTCTTCTTACTTGTAATCTTCTTTCCATTGATTCGAATCTTACATATTGTGTTGGCTTGATGTTACCATTGGAGTGCAAATTCGTTGTGGTGCATCACTTTTTGACCTCGGTTCTCGCAAATCCCTCTTTCAGATATATCTCCTAAGAACATATACATGAAACACATCATGCATGTGAGACAAGCTGGGTGGCAAGGCTAGAAGATAAGCTAAGGGACCAATCCGCTATAGTATCTCGAATGGACCCATGAATCTAGGAGACAACTTAGAGCATTTTTCGTAATGGATAGGACTCTTATGAGGTCTGACATGAAGAAACACTTTTTTTCCCACCTCATAACTACGGTCAACTCCCCTCTTATCTGCATACTTCTTATGTATTTCGTGTGCCTCCTACAACCTCTAACGAATCAAAACAACTTGTTGCTCCATGTCCTGTAACAAAGCTAGGCCAATAGATACTTTGTCCTCAATTCTATGCCAACTTAAACATTTCATGCACTCCCTGCCATACAATGCCTGAAAAGGATCCATGTCAATCGAACTCTGAAAATTTTTGTTGTAGGAAAACTCCACCAAACACAAGCACTCCTCCCACTTTGACTAATGATCCATTACGTACATCCGAAGCATGTCCTCTAAAATCTGATTCACGTGCTCAGTCTGTCCATATGTCTTAGGATGATAGGTTTTTCTAAAGTTGATACTCGTCCCAAGGGCTTGCTGCATGGTAGTCTAGAAGTGTGATGTGTGCAAATGATCAAGATCATAAATGATCTTTAGCGGAATCCCATGCAGTCTAAAAATATCATCCAAGTACACTCTCGCTACTGCACTAGTTATATAGGTGATCTCCATCAGAGAAGAATGGGCCACTTTCGTCAATATATGCACCGTGACCACGATGGAATCATGGTGGTATCTCGTTGTCGGTAGCCCTACTATGAAATCCATTTCCCATTTCCACTCAAGGATAACATGGGGGTAAATAAGGTTAGTTGGATGTTGATGTTAGGCCTTCACCCTCTAACACTCTAAACAACACGACAAAAATTGAGCTACATCTCTCCTAAGACCTCTCCAATGATAAAATTGTCTCAAGGTGTCATGCATCTTCTTCACCCCTAGATGGGCTGAATAAGGTGCACAATGAGCCTCTGCCAAGATATCCTGTCTCAAACCTCCATTCCTAGGTACATAGATCTGGCCTCTCTGTCTAACTAGTCCATTTATCTCTAAATCAAAACCATCAAACTTCCCCTCAAGGGGTCTCTGAGACTCAATCTCTAATCTGGCTATAAGGTAGAAGTTCTCATGAAGAAGATGCTACAAAATCCTACTCCGTAAGTCTATACCCACTGAAGTAGCCAAAACCAAATGTATCCGTCTACTTAGAGCATCGAAAACAATATTCTCTTTCCCCTTCACATGTTCTATCTCCATGTCATGCTCACATAACAACTCCATCTAATGCTGCTTACGATCGTTGAGATTGGGTTGCGTGAAGAGGTGACGAAGACTCAAGTGATCAATCCTAAGAATAAATCTCCTACCAAGAAGGAAATGTCTCCATTGAACCAAATAATTTACAACTACTACAAGATCCATCTCATGAGTCAGATAGTTGATCTCATGATATTTGATTTTGTGAGACTCAAAAGAAGTCACACGACTCTCATGCATCAAAACACCCACCTAGTCCTACTAAGGAAGCATCTGTACAAACGAAGAACTCTCCATGCGGATCTGGCATAGCAAGAATCAATTTTAACGTAAGGTATACCTTCAGTGTACTAAAGGCTTGCTCACAACCATCAGACAAAACAAACTTCTTCCCTTTCCATTGAAGGGAAGTGATGGGGTGCGTAATCCGAGAAAATTCCTGAATAAATTTCCTATAGTACCATGCCAACCCAATGAAACAGCTCACCTCGGTCACACTAGTTGGTGCGGGCCAATCCATAATAGCTTTATTCTTGGAAGGATAAACGGTGATACCTTCCCCATAAATTATGTGACCCAAATATTGCACCTCTAACTAAAATAAGGCACAATTCTCCAGGTTTCTGTAAAGTTGGTACTCACGAAGACACTGCAAAATATGGCGCAGGTGCTCCTCATACTCCTCACGCATACATGAGTAAATCAAAATTTCATCAAGAAAAATGAGCACGAAGCAATACAAAAATGTCCAGAATATCCCATTCATCAAACTCATGAATATTTCGAGGGCATTCGTCAAACCAAAAGGCACTACTTTGGTCTCGTAGAGGCCATATCTCGTATGGAAGGTTGTCTTATGAATATACGCCCTCATGATTCTCATCTGATGGTTTCAAGACTTAATATCTATCTTGGAAAATATTGTGGTCCCTTTCATCTTATCAAACAAATCATCAATACGTGTAAGTGTTAGTGGAGAATCACAACACCCTTGAGTGTCTGCAACTAGATGAGTTGAGACTCTTAGTGTGATTGCACAACATGGAGCATCTCTCAAAGTGTGGGACCTTGAAATTGAGAGATCTCTCCAGATGAAGGTCGGTTCCTATTCCTTTATTCAGGTGCATACAAATAAATTACAGAGGATCTATTCTAAACCTACTCTATCTTACCAAGGAGACAGGGGTTGAGAAGATGCGAGAAAATAAACCTAAGCTAACAAGGTGATGCACCAAAGGAATGTTAGACACCCATTTTGTAATTTAACACAGACCATAGAAATGTCATACAACTACCATGCACAGATAAAAAAAATTGTGATGAGAGATTAGGAGACAACAATAAACACATGAGAGGTTTGAGAATCATCCAGAGACATATATTATTGATCCAGAGTTGATATTGTACTTTACAGTAGCCAAGAGGAAAAAATTTGTATTACAACTCAAATGGGAGGTTCGAAATCTCCACAAATTCTCTTGTAGACAAGGGAAGAAGGGAGGGTGCAAAAAAAATGTCCAACCCTTTACAATGATCCCAACTCCTTCTTTTATAGATGCAGTGAAGAGAGAAGAAGAAAAGAGGTGGGAAAATTGATTTGAAGCTCAGCTACCGGCCATCAATGCCGCTGAAAATCCACCCACAATCTATCGAGTCCACCTCTATGTCTATTTGGCGTGTTGAAGAAGGAAGAATGGCGGATCAAATCAAATCTGATCTAGTTGTTGGAGCAATCAGATTCATGTATTAATGGCATGAAGACATTTTCCCATTTTTCAACCACCTAACCTCATCAAAATTAAATTTTCAGGTTTCCATGGTGTAGATGAGGTCGAAACCTTTACAATGGTGCCAAATTTGTTGAATTTCGGGCACTCGCTCGAAAGATATGTCCATTTGAATGTTTGAGTCAGGTCTGTACAAAAATGGCGAAAAACCAGTTATCAGAATGGGTATGTGGGCCCGAAACTCACTTTGTGCCTTTTGCACAAAAAAAATGATATACAAAAAAATTTCCTGCAGCCCTGCAATTCATTTTTTTCAAAAAAACCATCTTCGGGCCCACCATCCCACATTTTCCATTTGGGAAAAAAAAATCTCTCCAAGGCCCACCAGATCCACATATAATTTAGGCCTGACACATGGCGCCTTGGGCATCAATGGAGGTGCAACTCATTTTTACACTTTATGCCTTTTGGAAACGAAGCCAAAAAGTTAAAATTACCTCCACTAACCCACCTTCCTGCTTTGACTTGGAACATGGCCACATGTAGAGATGGTGCGCATTTGGGGATCACTTTTGGATTTATTTTTTTGAAGTTACGCTAGAGAGACACGTGGCACCTTCTACGGATTTTCTCTATTCGTTTATGTTTTGGCTAAGTCCTTTCCTTTGGTGGGGCTATATATCTAACCCAGGACATGTGGAGACTTGGCACTTGTCTGAGAGACCCGCTTTTAGATTTACTTTTGAAGATGCGCTAGGATGACACGTGGCTCCTTCCACTAGTTTGAAATACTTAGCCAATTCGGGTTATGCCTTTCTTGAAACCTAGACATGTGGAAGCCCTTACACTCAGTTGAGTCTCCACTTTGGGTCACGCCTCTTAAATGTCATCGTTGAGACACGACCTTCCACTTGTTTGGAATTTTCTACGGCCGACTCTGCCCCATTTTTGCTTGTGACATGTGGAATCTCCGCGCTTATTTGAGGATTTCCTCTTGGTTTTAGCTTTGAAGCATAATGAGGCACGTTCCATCTTTTGCCCTTCCATGCTTAGCCAATTTGAGCTAGCTCTAAATCATTTTTTAAATCCCAAAGACTTTGAGCCTTTCCCTGTTTCTCTCCTAAGAGCCTCTAGTTTTCTTTGACATTGTTTACTCTTCACCGACCCTGATATTCCATTGTAGAGCCTGCCTGTAACTTGACTGTCAGATTTGAAATGTAGGCTCATTCAACAGAAATGTCCCTTGGATTTATTTCTGCAGGGGTCGTGTTTGATCAATTTTATTGGGGGAAAAATTGAGATAACATTTTGGCAACTCACAGGGACATCTTCCTACTAGATGAAGAGATCAGTTGCCTTGTTGTATCCATTGGGCACAAAGTCATGGGTGAGGGCCTAATGTTGGTCCTGTTCTTTACAGCTTGAATCTGACATTGGCATTTAGTGACCTTGAACCTGCCCGTTGTTTTGGAAATGGACCCTTTGAGACCCGATTTTAGTTGTTTTGTATTTGTTATATTTTAAAATGAGAAATTGTTACAGCATCTAAGGGTCTCCCTGTTCCAAATGCTGAAGGGTTTGGTGCATTCACCTAGAGGCACATCGAACTATATAATGATGCAAACCTAGAGCAACAAAAAACATGTGCCAGAGAACTTAGGGAAATAAAACCTATGCTACAACATAACAATGTGCATACACACTTAGGGAAATTAAAGTCCTATGCTAATATTTACAAGGGTGGAACTTTCTTTCAGTAGCAGTGTTTGAGATGGATCCCATTGACTCGAATCTGTAATTCTTCGCCATCCAATTTAGCCAACCAGAAGGCATTGCTACCTGTACATCTTGTGACCATGTAGGGGCCACTCCAAATGGCATCAAACTTGGAATGCTTTCCTGGTTTATCTTGATCTGCATCCCACTTTAGAATTAAGTCCCCCTCTTGAAAGGTCCTTGTTCTTGATTTCTTATCAAAACTCTTCTTGACCAATGCTTGATCTTCTCCAATATCTGCATTGCATGCTCTCTAACATCTCCTACTTCCATCAGCTCTGCATACCTGATTGTCATAGGTTCAAAATCGACCAGTTCCAACTGTTTCATGAGATCCAAAATTGGAAATTCCAATGATAAGGGAAATATTGCCTCTTTTCCATATACAAGCTTGTATGGGGATATTCTTATGGACCTTTGGATGTGATCCTGTCAGTCCATAGAGCTTATTTGAGCTTTGTATGACAAGTTCTCTTATTTTCATCAAGAGTCCTTCTGATAATCCTTAATATGTTCTTGTTTGTGGAATCTTCTTGGCCATTACCTTGAGGGTAATAGTTTGATGAAGTGTTGAGGTATACACCATTCTTGACAGCCCATTCAGTGATCCTTGTACCAAGGAATGCCAATGCATTATCTGATATAATAGTGGCAAGGACTCCAAACCTAGTGTTATTCCTTCATAGAAATTCAAGATGTTGGATTCATTTTCCTCCTTAAGTGCCACTACTTCAGTCCACTTGGTGAAATAGTCTGTGCTGTAAGTATCCACTTGTGGCCCTGGCTTGAATTTGGGTTAATCACTCCAATGAAGTCTAGTCCCCATTGCATGAATGGCTGATCCACTGAAATTGGATGAAGGGGCAGGGCTGCTAACTTCTCCTTCCCTGTGAAGAATGCACACTTTTTTCACTTCTTGATCCATGAGTAGCAATCCCTAAACACTGTAGGCCAATAATAACCAGCTTTCATGATTTTGAGAGTTGTTACTCGAGGGGAAAAGTGGCCTCCTGCTTCTCCATCATGGAACTCATGCAATACCCTTCTCAATTTGGCTTGTCCCAATGCACCTCAATAGGACACTATTGATATCCTTCTTAAACAAAACACCATCGACAAGTACATATGGGATGGCTTGTAGTCTGAAGTATCTCCTTTTTTCTTTGTTCCATTCTTGAGGGCACAGACATGTTTGGAGATAATGCACCAAGGATTGGGTCCAACATGGAATAGGTGCATCATTAGCTGGCTGCTCTTGATCATTCTGTAGTAACAGGAAAGCCTCTTCTTCATCCATTGACTCAGCTTGTTGCTTGGAAGCAAGCTGCTCACACAGACCCTTGCCACTAAATCCAGTTTGGTCACTTTGATCTCAATGTCATATTCCATTACCCGAGTGATCCAACCTGCTCTCTTCTCATTCAAGTCCTTGTTTAGGAGAAAATCCTTGACATCAGCATGAGATACTAGCAGTTGAATCTTATTGTTCAAGACTAAGTGTCTGAACTTCCTCAAATTCCTGATAACAATAAGGACATGCTTTTCAATGGAACAATACTTTACCTCATAATCTTCCAAGCTCTGGCTAAAGAAGGCTATGGGCTATTTTGAACCTTCCTTGTTAGGCTGAACCAAGATGGATGAGATTGTGTCTGACCCTCCAAAATCATATAGCATGAAGTCCTTTGAAAAGTTTGGGTTAACAAGAGTTGGGGCTTGTGATATTGTGAGCTTGATGGCCTCAAAAATCTCTTTTCCCTTTGTTGTCCATTTAAATGCAAGACTCTTCTTTAACATCATTGTTAAAGGCTTCACAAGAGTGGAAAAATCAGGCACAAACCTGTGAACAAAGTTTATTCTCCCCAAGAAGCTTTGGAGAGAATTTTTTTGTTGTGGCAATGGAAGTGTTCGGATGGCTTCAACCCTTTCAGGATCAATTGTTAACCCTTCTCTTGAGACAATGTGGCCCAACAATTTCCCTCATGTGCCAAGAATACACACTTCTTTGGGTTTAATGACACTCTGAATCTTCTACATCTCTGGAATACCTTTCTAAGGTGGAAGAGATGGTCTACAGTATTTTTTGAGAAGATGGTGATATCATCTAGATACACCAGGACTATATTGTTAATTAAGCCTTTGAATGCTATGTCCATAGCTCGTTGAAATGTTGCTCTGGCATTTGACAATCCAAATGGCATCTTGTTATAAGCATATGTACCCCATTTGGTGGTGAAGGTTGTCTTGAACTGATCTTCCTCTTTCACCATTATCTGGTTATAGCCTAAGTATCCATCTAGCAATGAAAACCTCTCAGAGCCAGCTACAACCTGTAAGATCTATTCCATTGATGGAAGTGGGTAGTGATCTTTGAGTGATGCTCTGTTTAGATCATGGAATTCTACACACAACCTGATTTCTCCACTTCTTTTCCTCACAGGCACCAAGTTTGCAACCCAACTTGAATGCTTGATAGGGAAGATGATGTTGGCCTCGATAAGCTTGTTCAACTCTTTTCTCATGAGAGGCTCTATGTGAGGGTTTACTGGCCTTTGCTTCTGTCTGAAAGGCTTAGATCTTGGATCCAACTCAATTGTGTGTTGTGTCAAATTTGGGTTGAAACCTCTTAAATCTTTGTAAGTCTAGGCAAAGA
Source organism: Taxus chinensis (assembly GCA_019776745.2). Lineage (NCBI taxonomy): Eukaryota > Viridiplantae > Streptophyta > Pinopsida > Cupressales > Taxaceae > Taxus > Taxus chinensis. The sequence continues at coordinate 196,523,374 of CM034150.1, forward strand.
CATCTTGGAATTCTTGGAAAAGTTGAACGAATTCATATTTTTCTTGTTGGGTACTCACCTTGCCGATTCACAACGTCTTGCCTTCTTCTATGGAAATGGGCTCTGAATCTTCACCCTTTACCTGAATATTTTCTTTCTCTTTTTAGAATTGATCATTTGGGTTGAAGATTGAATCCAAAGTTACAAGACCCTTTGGTAGTTTGTTGGTTCTCAGCTACACCACTTGGTCACCATACCACTGTTCCAACCTGTCTTGGTTTCTAGCGGAGAACTCAGCTTCTTCTTGTAGAAAGTTGACAATTTGTTGATCATTCTCAAAGACTTGCCAACTTGTGTTGTTATCAAGGATAGCTGGTCTTACAACCACTTTGATATGGGGCTGAGATTTATCACTCTTGATACTCTCTACAACATCAAATGTTGCCCCAATCATTGCCAGTCTATCTACTGCTTCATTCTTCTTTCTTGGGATGAATTGATGTCGAATGCCTCGAAATCTTTGATGAGGTCCCATACCTGGTTCTTGTAGTTCTTTAACAACTCGTTCTTGGCAGCATTTTTTCCTTCAGACTTGGTTCGCAACCAACTCACTATCACTAAACACTTGCAAGTTTCTTAATCCCTCTTTTTTTTGCCCAATGCAGTCCATGGATCAAGGCTTCATACTCTACTGTGTTGTTTGAGTAAGAAAATTGGAAATGGAAAGTTGAATAGTATTTCATACCTTGGGGGGAAACAAGCATAGCTCCTCCTCTGACTCCTTGTCTACTTCTTGAGCCATCAAAGAATAACTGCCATACCTCATTATCATCTTTGTGGTCTGGCTTGATGATGTCAGGAAGAGGATGATTCTCCTCATGTAGATAGTAGACTCCTAGCTCATATTCCTCCATCTCCTTATAGGGGTCAAAAGCATGCCTCTTGTTCACCCGCTCTGTCGAGGGTCAAGTCTGGAATACACCCAACCTTGGTATCTGCCTCACAAGTGCTTGTGACAGGTCCTCCTGATCAAAGGCTGAATAGTTGGCATTGATTGGGCTGGGCACATGAGGTTCAATATGGTAATCTGCAATGGGCTCAGATCTTGATTATGGCCTTAGCTCCATACCTTGTTCTAAAAAGTATGTACGACCAATTAGTAGACAAATGACCTCCAATTTTAGCAGTGAAGTCCCTTGACAAACAAATGCAAAATGTGGTGGCAAGTCTATGATTGATACATTCTATAATACAGTCACATTGGGGTAGGTGTGTAGTGTGAGGCTCAAATCCTTGATGACTCCAACCATTTTTACCGCTGTCCCATCCAATTGCACTACTCCCTTGGAGATGACTTCGTATTGAAGACCCAGCTGATCAACTATTTACTTTGGCATTACAGATCTACTTTCCCCCTGAATCAATCATGTAATTATGTACCAATTTGTCCCCAATGATCAATGAAACATAGAATGGAGGGGGATTTAGATTCTTACCTTGTTGTCCTCCATGGTTTCCTTGAAGCCGAGCCGCATTGGTAAGAACTTTCTCTTGTTGGTTGGGGGGCTAATTTGAGGTTGACCAATTGGCCATAGCAGCCTACAATAGGTCTCTCTACCCTGGGATAGCCAATGACTCCCACATTGAAATATTCACATTTTTTTCTTCATTTGTTCAATGATGTTAAATGGGGATGAGCTATCTTTTTGTTGCCCCTTCCCTGGTACATTTTTTACTCTTGGACATGGGTCATTATAACCAGTGTCTGAGTGGGTCTGGAAGGTGGCTTGGGCTGAACTCTGCATATCGGGAGTTGCACTTTGAGTGCCAACACCTTATGGAATAATAGAGGGTTGAGGATTACCTGAATTGAGAGGATTGTCCCTCTCCAATATTCCTTTTCTTGGACCGTGTATTAGTAAGCCACACTTTGAGAAGGGGCTTGGTTCATACCACAGAAGTCTTCATCCTGCCAATTGATAAGCATAGTCTCATTTGGAGGTGCCTCTTTCTGGAGGTTCCTTACTATTGATTTTCCTCTTGACTGGGCTCTTAGGACACACCAATGGTCTGTACCATCAAGGCTGGTTTAGTGCACCATTGAAACACATTGATTGGTTATGGGGCTGATTGCATGGGAAACACCAATCATATTCTTGTGCCATGTTGTTTTGTGTTGGAACCAAGGCCCTAGATGTTGAAGTTGTGTTTGGATCATATGGTCTGGAAAGGCCTAGCAGCTTGAGGTTGTCCTTGGTTTTGACTTTTGATTTGCAGCCTGAGCTGGTGGTCTATTTTGCTGATATGGGGGCCTAGCTTTGATACTGAGTTTGAGGCTGATATGGCCTAGAACTCTGAGCTTGTCTACCTTTTGATAGTCACTATCTCATTTCCTAAATTTTGTAGTTGTTTCATAACCTCTTGTAGCTCTTTTGAATTGTTAGAGGATGAGGTAGAAGCTTCATCTGAACTCTGATTCCTTGGAGTAGGTATGGGGGTTAATGTGGGTTTTTGACTAGTGTTTGGAGCTCCTAGTTTCGGATACAGAGGCATAGGTGGCCTAGGTGCAAGCTTACTAGCCTGAATTTAAAAAAAATCAGCTATAATGGAAATTTTATAGGCTACATGTAAGGTTGTGCCTCCCATTGATTGAATCATTAAGGCAATATCAGAATTTAAAGCTCTAAGAAAGTATAAGAAAGCACCTTCATCTGTGGGCCTCACGGACCAATGGAATCCTATCCCATGTCCTTTGAAATATGAAGTTTAAATCTATCAACTGCTCATTAGGAGCCCTCTTAATGGTTGTTAAATGTTCCAACAAGGATAGATTATCACCCTTCTCTCCAAATTGATTATGAAGAGCTCTGCACAGATGGTCCCAATTCTGAATAGAGCCTGCTGTTAGACTCCTGAACCATTGTGAAGCTTTACCCTTGAGTGAAGAGGCTAACAATTTTACTACAATTTCCATCTCAGTGATCTCATGAATTACACAGACATTTGCAATGTCTTGAATGTGGTCACTAGGAGAAGTCTGGTTCTCTCCAGTGAAATATGGGATGCTCTTTAATGCTGCAACTGGGACTGGATTTTGTTCATTGAGAGGGAGTGGGTTGTTGCCAGTGAAGTTGACATAGGGGTTGGGTGGTTGTGCCATTATGATTGGCCTAAGAACCCTTATTGATTGAATGAATGGCCTACCAGGAGGAGGTGTTGACAAGGTTTTGTTTGGTGGAGATGGAGACCTTTGGGCTCTTCTCCCTCTTCTCCCTCTGTCTGGGGACAAGTGCAGATAGACAAATAGTCCCTCCTCTCTAGTTCTTGACCTTGTTTGTATTCTTCTCATGAACTTAACAAGCTTGGACTATTGAAACTAGTAGATTTTGTCTCTTTTGGAGTCGCCAGATGTGCAACTTCAGAGCTTCTTAAAAGCTGAAAACTTGCAACAAGTGCACATCAATCTTGTTGCGATAAAAATGGAGACCTCTTGTTCCACTGGGCATGGCAAAACTGTTAGTGCAAAATCATAACAACCCCGAGTACCTGCAATTAGATGATTTAATACTCTCAGTGTGATTGCACAACATGTAGCATCTCTTAAAGTGTAGGACTTTGAAATCGAGAGAGCTCTCCAGATGAAGGCCGGTTCTTATTCCTCTATTCAGGTGCACACAAATAAATTGCAGATGATCTATTATAAAACCTACTCTATCTTACCAAGGAGACAGGGTTGAGAAGATATGAGAAAATAAACCTAAGCTAACGAGGTGATGCACCAAAGGAATGTTAGACACCCGTTTTACAATTTAACACAGACCATAGAAATGCAATACAACTACCATGCACAGATAACCAAACTGTAATGAGAGATCAGAAGACAAAAATAAACACATGAGAGGGTTGAGAATCATCCACAGACATATATTATTCCTCCATAGTTGATACAGTACATTACAGTAGCCAAGAGGTAAAACTTTTTATTACAACTCGAATGGGAGGTTCGAAAGCTCCACAAATTCCCTTATAGACAAGGGAAGAAGGGAGGGTGCAAAACAAAACTGTCCAACCCTTTACAATGAGCTTAACTTCTTTTATAGATGCAACGAAGAGAGAAGAAGAAAAGAGGTGGGAAAATTGACTTGAAGGTCAGCTACCAGCCATCAATGCCCCTGTAAATCTTCCCACAATCTGTCGAGTCTATCCACTCTATGTTTTTTCAGCGTGTTGAAGAAGGAAGAATGGCGGATCAAATCAAATCTAATCTGGTTATTGGAGCAATCAGATCGCATATTAATGGCATGAAGAATTTTTCCCATTTTTCACTCATCTAACCTCATCAAAATTAAAGTTTTAGGTTTCCATGGCATAGAAGAGGTCAAAACCTTTCCAATGGTGCCAATTTTTTTGAATTTCGGGCACTGGGTCGAAAGATATGTCCATTTGAATGTTTGAGTCGGGTCCATACAAAAATGGCAAAAACCAGTTAGTAGAACAGGTCTGTGGGCCCAAAAATCACCTTGCACCTTTTGGCACCAAAAATACAAAATGTAAAAAAATGCCGCGCAATTCATTTTTGTCAAAAAACAATCCTCGGGCCTGCCGGTCCACATTTTTCATTTGGGCAAAAATCCACTCTAAGGCCCACCGGCCTACATGTAATTTAGGCCTCCCTGCACATGGCTCCTTGGGCATCAACAGAGGTGCGACTCATTTTTATACTTTATGTCTTTTGGAAACGAAGCCAAAAAATTAAAATTACCTCCGGCGACCCGCCTTCCCGCTTTGACTTGAAACATGTCCACGTGTAGAGTTGGCGTGCGTTTGGGGTCTGCTTTTGGATTTTGTTTTTGAAGTTGTGTCAAAGAGACATGTGGATCCTTCCGCGGTTTTCCTCCTTTTGCTTGGCAGGGATATATATCTAACCCGGGACACGTGGAGACTTGGCGCTTGTTTAAGAGACCTACTTTTAGATTTACTTTTGAAGATGCGTTGCCGAGCTGACACGTGGCTCCTTCTGACTCTGAGTTTACGTTGAATCTACTTAGCCAATTTGGGATGATGCATTTCTTGAACCCTATACACGTGAAATCCTTGTGCTCATTTGAGAATCTCCGCTTTGGGTCGCGCATTTGAATGTGCGCCGTTGAGACACGTGGTGCCTTTCGCTCGTTTGAACTTTTCAACAGCTGGCTCTGTCCCTCTTCGAGGCCTGGGGCATGTGGAAGCTCCGCGCTTGTTTAGGGACTGCCTTTTGGGTTTAACTTTTGGAGAAGCGTTGATGAGGCATGTGATAGCTTCCTTTGATTCTTCCATACTTAGCAAATTTGGGCCTATTCTGAATCGTTTGTAAAGCCCGAAGAGTTTTATCCTTTCCCCGTTTCTCTCCTGAGAGCCTCTGGTTTTTCTTTGACATTGTTTGCTCTTCCCTGATCCCTATTATTCCATTGTAGAGCCTGCTTGTAACATGACTGTCGGATTTGAAACATAGGCTCATTCGATGGAAACGTCTCTTAGATTTATTTCTGCACAAGATCATGTTTTATCAATTTTTTTGGGGCAAAATTGAGATAACAATTTAGCAACTCGCAGATGCATCTATCTGCTAGATGAAGAGATAAGTTACCTTGTTGTATCCATTGGGCACAGAGTCATGGGTGAGGGCCTAATGTTGTTCTTGTTCTTTGAAGCTTGAATCTGGCATTTACATTTGGTGACCTTGAACCTGCCCGTTGTTCTGGAAATGGACCCTTCAAGAGCTGATTTTAGTTTCTTTATATTTGTTATATTTTTAAATGAGAAACTGTTACGGTAACTATGGGTTTCTCTGTCTTGGGATGCTGAAGGGCCTGGTGCATTCACCTGAATGCATGTCAAACTGTATAACGATGCAAACCTGGAGCAAAAAAAAACTTGTGCCAGAGCACTTAGGGAAATAAAACCTATGTTACAACAGAACAATGTGCATACGCACTTAGGGAAATTAATGTCCTATGCTAATATTTACAAGGGTGGAACCTTCCTTTTTAGTAACAGTTTTTGAGATGGATCCTATTGACTGGAATCTACAATTCTTCACCATCATAATTTAGCAAACTGGAAGGAATTTCTAGTTTTGCACCTTTTGATCATGTAAGGGCCACTCCAAATGGCATCAAATTTGGAATGCTTTCCTAGTATTTCCCAATCTGCATCCCACTTTAGAAGTAAGTCCCCCTCTTGAAAGGTCATTGTTCTTTCTTTCTTATCAAAACTCTTCTTGATCAATTCTTGATCTTTCTCCAAGATATGCATTGCATGCTCTCTAACCTCTCCTACTTCCATCAGCTCTGCATACCTGATTGTCATAGGTTCAAACTTGGCCAATTCCAACTTTTTCATGAGCTCCAAAGTGGGAAACTCCAATGATATGGGAAATACTACCTCTTTTCCATATACACGCTTGTAGGGGGAGCTTCCTGTAGACCTTTTAGATGTGATCTTATCAGCCCATAGAGTTGATTTGAGATTTGTATGCCAAGTTCTCTTATTTGCATCAGGATTCCTTCTGATAATCCTTAATACCTTCTTGTCTCTGGATTCTTCTTTGCCATTACCTTGAGGGTAATAGTTTGATGAAATGCTAAGGTATACACCACTTTCTTGACAGCCCATTTAGTGATCCTTGTGCTAAGGAATGCCAATGCATTATCTGATATAATATTGTAAGGGACTCCAAACCTAGTGGTTATTCCTTCATATAAATCCAAGATGTTGGATTCATTTTCCTCCTTAAGAACCACTACTTCAATCCACTTGGTGAAATAGTCTGTTGCTGTAAGTATCCACTTATGGCCCTGGCTTGAATTTGGGTTGATTACCCCAATGAATTTTGGTCCCCATTGCATGAATGACTAATCCACTGAAATTGGATGAAGGGGCAGGGATGCTAACTTCTCCTTCCCTATGAAGAATGCATACTTTTTTCACTTCTTGATCCATGAGTAGCAATCCCTCAACACTATATGCCAATAATAACCAGATTTCATGATTTTGAGAGCTGTTACTTGAGGAGAAAAGTGACCTCCTACTTCTCCATCATGGAACTCATGCAATACCCTTTCAATTTGGCATGTCCCAATGCACCTCAATAAGACACTATTGATATCCTTCTTGAACAAAACACCATCGATAAGTACATATGGGATGGCTTGTACTCTGTATACACACTTCAAAAATCTCTCTTTAACTAAGAACATAAAACACTTAAACTACATTAGTCAACCAAAATCAAAAATAAACATGCAATCACTTGTTAGAACCTACGAATAACTAGAAAAACCCAAAAAAATGTGATCTTATAGTTCAAAAAGAAATTCCAATTTTTAACTCAGACACATGCACACCCAAAATGATGCATGTGCATCCCAGACAATGGAACGTGCCTAGACCAGTGTGTACGTGTGGCAGAAATTTATGACAGTAAGGTTCAACACCTACGCGGGCCAAGAGACAGGTACACTAGGGTTTTACTAGAGATGTCTCCTTCTCGACGGATATGCCTACAAGGTACATGTATGCATTCAGCATAGTAAGCCAAAAATACACCTTTGCATCCAAATGACACAACTATGTGTGACATTCAACCAAAATTTTGATAGTTCAACAGGTACGTGACCCTTTGTAAATTTCGTCACAGTGAATACAATATGACCAGAGCTCTATGCAACCAGTTTGACTTATGTGCTTAAGGAATCGATGGAGATGTGTCGATCCAAGACACCTGTGAGATTCCCCTACAAAAACTTGAAAAATGCATGGAAATGAAATGTCCATCTTTCATCAAATTATAGTCAAGTATATGGTACATAATTTTAATCAAGGAAACTACGATTATTCCTCAAATTGAAGGCTATGGTCTATAGAATGTTTAACAAAAAGGGAGACTGAAGCTTGTTTAAAATCATGTCAAATTTTCAAAAGATGTGATTGTTTATTTGTATGAAGCTTTCCAAGTGATTATTTACTCTAGCCGCCATTCATAGCTTGGATGGTATCTGATTTCAAAAGGATCTATGGGGAATTTTTTTTACTGCCTGACCATGCTCGTGTTCCAAATATGTGTTAGGTAAGTTGCAAAAGTTTGCAAGATATTATGAAATGGGAGCTAGGTTCTCTATTTTACCAATGTAATTCCTAACCACCATTAATATGCTTGGGAACAATTTTATTTCTTTGAATTGGGCATCAGATCTAGAGATTAGCTCTATCTGCCTGCATTTCTGTTTGAAAGTTTGGATTATGGTTGTGAGCAAAAGATTGGTATCTGACTGAAACATGACTATATTAGTTCTCTACTACATGAAAGCTATTCATGGATTGCACCTAGGGATCCTCTTGCAATCAGTTATATCGTTTATCTCATGTTTCAAATGCATCTAAGAATGGAAGCTCACCGTTACTCTGGCTTCTCCCATTGACCTTAGATATTTCTCTAGGATTGGAAAATTAACTTGTAAATAGCTCGAAACGAACTACGAAATGACTCTAAAAGCCCTTGGTCATTGACCTATTTCAGAAATGCTAGAGATCAGAGAGAGCTATTGAAAATAAGGTGGGAGGGATATCCCTCTATTTATCCTTTCTGGATTTGAGAAGGGGTAATGTTTTGGAATCTAGTCGTGTGAGCTAAAAAGAAGTTAATGTGTTTTGATTGCTAGGTCACAACTCGGTTATTATTTTCAGGTCTGAACCTGCTATTAGGAATGCCCAAATTGTTGATGTGTAAAGGTAAGATATTTTTTTAGAAAGTCAAAGCCTTCCTAGAAAGTCAATAAAAGGGTTAATTAACCTAAACAAGGTTAATTAAAGGGAAACAAGTGTATAGAATATGGTTAGAGAGGGATTAGCAGGTTTAGGGGGTTTAGGAGAGGTTAAAAAGGGTAATTTACTAGTGTAGTGTAGTAAATTATCACGAGACTAGGATAGTTAGTATGATCTTAGTAATAAGATCATGTAGACCAAATTATAGGTGTCTACAAACATCTTTCACTACAAAGTGGGGTATTGTTGGCTAAATAATTTGTCACATGGGAAAATTAATGTATCTCTCACCAAAAATGTGGGACTGAGTCCCTATGCTTGAATGGGGAAGCTCCATTTATCGAAAATGCAAGAAATGATGTATATTTTTACTAATCTAACCACTTGAGCGGTTAGTTTTTTGACCAGGGGATCACATACATGGGTACTTCCCTACACATGTGGAAAAATGATTGTAGATACTACAAGGGAGGAAATATCTTGAGAGAGAGGCGTGAAGAGAATAGTGAGAGGGTATTTTGCACAAGAAATAACATGCAGTATGAGTTTTATTTCTTAAAACCATGAATACATCCATACATTTCAATGAGAAGGACACCATTAACATACAACAAGGGACAAGGAACAAGAAGCACAAATTCTCATTGCATTATGTTGCACAAGATTACAGATACTCATGGAGTATTGTTGAAAAGGAGGGGAATGCATTAGACTATAAAATGGAATAAATTAACTACTTTGTCTCTAGCAAGAAAAATGAGAGCTAGAAAATAAGAATAACCCTCCCCTTGAAGTGAGGAAGTCACCTCAATTTATAGCTTTACATGACAACTCTTCCTCTACCCCCCACATGACCTTTTAAGTTCTTATTCCACTTGTGACTTTTCATATTCCTTAGGAGTGAAATAAGTCCCCTTTTTATAAATCAAAAGGGACTTTTACAATGCAACATTATAGAGTCACTTAAGTGAAAAATATGAAATTTCATGATTACATACAATGAGGAATTAGAAATGGGTGGAGAAGAAAGAGAGAGAAAGAGAGAAGAAGAATAGGGGAGTAGATTAACTGTTTGATGAAGAAACCTCCTTTGATGAAGAATCGACTCCAAATGGCTTTAGCAAAAGATCTCCAATGATGAATATTTGGCCCTTAATCATATTACCAAACCTAGAAAGTATAAATAAAACCTTCTCGTCTTCTAGTATGTTCACATGCTCCAATGTGTTGAGCCAAGTCTGAGGGATGACATTAAGAGCTATGCATTGATTGAACCATTTATCATGATTCCTTGTAGTATTAGAGATGGAACCTCTAATCTCCACAAGGGATTCCAGAGTGTCACCACTAAAGGAAAGAGGATGACCAATTTTTTCCTGAACCAGACCTTGAAATTAATTATGAATATCCTTCAAATAAGGATTCTCATTAAGGGAAAGAGTAACAAGTCCTTGCATGATTGTGACAAGATCCTTCAAAATTCTTGATGCATTTTATTCACAAGACTCCAAATCAACAATGGCTTATTTTATAGTATCACACCTCCAAGTTATGGTATGAGACCACATGGGATACAAATTTTCTGAGGCAGATGAAAACACACTTGAGCTTACTAAGACGTAAGAATCAATATTATTCATCTCTCACACTAATGGGAGAGAATTTTCCCAATAGACCTTATCTATCTTGATCTCTACCTTGTTTATCTTGATATTCAACTTTGTTTCCAAGAGGAATGTGAACAAAGAGAAAATATCAGGGAAAATAGCATTCCCTTTTTCCATGATCATACTCACCCATTGGTCACTTTCTCTTCCTTACACTATGAACATTTGAGCTTGTTTGAGGGACAGAGGATTGAAGCTATAAGTGGGATATATTGCTTCAATTGGAGGTAAGGAAGATGAAACCGGTTCAAGAAATGATTTTACATATGAGGAAAACGTTGTCACGAGCTCCTCTAATTGATTGAGGGTTTGCTTGTTTTCCTCATTCTATGTAATCATCTGATCTAAAGAATCCTTGAACAAGTGATTATCACTTTCATGTGTGGCTTATCCCAAAAATAATCTTGTCATTGGGTATCATCTCCTCCATAGGTTTAATGACCTTTAGACTTCCAACCTCTACAAATTAAGCTTCATAAGCCTTAGTGAAGAACCTAGAGGTTGTTTATGCCTTCCTATTTCTCTTTGTCTTGATGTGCTTTGAGATGGCCTCGAAGTTGGGTATCACCGCCTGTTGCACTTTTCTTAACTCCGCTCCAATTAATTCATTGATCCATGAGAAGGGATCATGAGGAGTGGAAAGGAGATCAGACACCTCATGTTCTTGGTAGGAGACCAAAGCATGACTAGAATGGGCTGATTCAACCACCTCCGTAGGGATAATCAGATTTACTGGATGTTTAGGGGACTGTGAAGGACCTATCTCACCTTGTTCAAGCTTCTCAACAGGATCTTCTCTAAATTTTGAGCTCTTGTACACCTCCACTAAGGGAGATGCTTCATCAACCTATGTAATTTTCCTCTTTCTGAAATGAGATGAGACTATACCTCCATTGGATGCTTCATGAGATGGGGAGAGAGAAGATTTCCTAGGCAAGGAAACTATTATATCATTTTCAATGCACTTTTACCTCCTCTTCTTATACCAATTTTTTGACCATTGGATCACATGCATTTTTCTCTCCTTCATGTCACATGTCTTTGTGATATGCCATGGGATGGGAGAGGGACATGAGGATTTCACAGCTTCATACTTAGGATCAAACAAGTCTAAAACATCATCATGGACACTTTGAACAAACCAATCAAACCCAAAAGAGTTCATTTGTTCAACTGACATCCTCATATAGTCCCTTATTCTGACTTCTAGGTAATCAGCACAGCTAACCCGTAAGTCTTCAATTTGAGGAATGTGGTGCAATCCGGATATAACAAAGGAGACATGATCCATTTTGAGATTGAATTTAGATCTATCCACATAGGAGTGCATGTTGAAGAAAACAACAGAGGTCTTAATGTTTGAAGCATCAAACACATTCTTACATGAATAAATACCCAAAGAGATGGGAAAGGAGATACCCTTCCACTTCTAAGCTTTGCATTTGATATGAACCTCAGTAACTTTCCTACACAAATAAAGATAGGTGACTTGGGTACCTCAGCAACAAAAGAGGAGCATGGTAAAATCCACTTACCCTAAGATAGGTGAATATGGAGAATTGTGTGAAGAAGCTCCCATAACTTTTAATAAATTCCACTACTTGAGGTGAAATTATTTGTTCTAGATCTCCTTCGAGTAACCTTATGAGGTACATAGTGAATGCATCATTCACCCTTGTGAAATGTGAGTTTCTCTCTCTAAAAGTGAGCTTTCAGTACTTTTCAAATGTGGGGTATTTCTAAGAGACATTTGGTGCAAGAGAAAGACCATGGAAAGGTCTTGTCTATGTGAGGGCATACACCAATAAATATGTCATAGTGAACCTCTTAGAGGTGAAAAATTACTTCAGTTGTCTGTGAATATTGGCACTAATTATTTGACCCCAATCAATAATTTTGTCTCCTTCATTGATTACCAATATGAATTGTGCCATCCGCTCTTGGAATTCCCTTGTATTCTCTTCACCCATCACTCTAATCAGGAGTACAATTTCATCTAAACATGCCTCATGGAATTCACTTCATGACAATGTCTTGGTCATTCAAGAAGGTTTTATCCCCTACTTGAGTGATGAACTAATTGTAATTCCTTGAAGATAGGAATAAGTTTTTAACCACTATTGAGATGCAAAATACCTTGTGATGATGACCATGTGACTCCAAGGGGGAATTTGTAGGAATTGTGAGATTCCTTTTAGTGTGATAACTACAAGTAAATAATTGTCCTCGGCATGGATGGTTCTTGTGGCAAGATCATAATGTCTGGCACAAGCTATAACTAGCTCAGTGCTTCACATAGAGAGTATATTTCCTCCTTATTTAAATATATATCCAATGAATAACATCTCATCAATGGGGCCTCGTGTTTCCTGTAGCATCCTTGTCATCAAATCCTCCAGGTTCAGATATGCCACATCATTATCTCCCACATTCGGGTACTCAGTAGCCAAAGTGGATATTGGCTCAAATTCAGTGTACTTAATATTCATAATGGTTAGAGATAGGGAAGGAATGGAGGGATGGAGGTGTGTGTGAAAATTTTATTTGATCTGGATACTTACACTTTTTAGTAAGTTACACCCCACCCTCAGATTCTATTTTTAGACAATTTTCCCAATTTTCAATTTTTTTCGAATTTGTTGAGCTATAGACTTGAGGAATTACACAGAGGTCTTATAATTATTATTATTATTTTTTATTTTTTCAAAACTTACTATTTTTAGAATGGCTCTAGTGCCAACTTACTAAAATAGAAGTTTTCCTTATAAATGTCAAATTGAGCTGAAACCATTTTTGTTAGATTAGTTTTTTATTGTGATCCCATACTCCAATTTTAGATGTTTTTAATCATAGGAAATCCATGGATATGAAAGGGAAAAAAAATTCTGAAATACTCATGTGTCTTTTGTAAAAAAAATGTAGAGCATTAATGGGAAAATGGTTTGTTTGTTCTCCAAGACATTTTGGAAAGGAGTCTTTACGTAAAATTTCAAGGCAAACCAAGCTAGGCTTTGGAAGCTATGAGCAAAATGTGTTTCATCACTGAATTTTTCTAAATCTTTTAGTAGCATAAAATCATACTAGTAGTAATGAGTCATTTTAAACATGAAAATGAGTTTGAAAATGAATAATTATAAGTTTATACTCACCCCCATTCATAAGCCTAGCTAGCCCATGTTTAACTCACCTTGTTTAACCTAGGTTAAATAAGACTCAAGGATGGGGTTTCAAATTTCTAAATGGGTCTCAAAAATCCTCATTTCCCTTACCACATTTATTAAGGGACAAAGGGACATAAGGGGTGAAAAATTTTCATAGGGTAGGAGCTGATGAGGTTCATTGTAGTCCTCATTATTTAATATTACATAATTTCAAAACTAGGCGATGCCCAAGGTTATCTACAAAAGGGGCTAAAGGAAATAATGATTTTACAATTCTTTTCTCTAGAATTGAAAATTCTTGAAAGGAAATTCAATAACTGAAAAATGAATCTAATGTAACAAACTAAAATAAATAATTAAAAGAAAATATGATCTAACAAACTAGAATAAATAACTGAAATCAAATATAATCTAACAAAGTGAAGTAAATAATTGAAAACAAATCTAACCTAAAAACTAGAATAAATGAATGAAATCAAATATAATTCAACAAACTAAAGTAAATCACTAAAAATAAATAGATGACGGTAAACAAATGTGAGTGAAACTTCACAAACAATATAATAATAATAAAACACATATGCTGATTTAAACAATATAAGTAAAACAATAATGATTCTATTCTAAAAAATAATAAATCATCTTCCTCCTTCGGTAAGAGTGGGCCCTTGATCTTCCCTCAAATTTGGGTTGGTAAAACTAAAAACAAGTTGTTGTCAAGATACTTAAATTGTGAATTTTATTAATCAAAAATGATGTTACAAAAATCATCCATCTTCTACCATTGTTGCATTGAGTGCTTTTAAGAGATATTTATAACTCATCCCTTGGCCAATACTCTAATATTATAAAACTACCTACCTATAATCTTGGGAATGACTTGACTACATCTTCCAATTTCCAATGAGATAAATGTGGAAGGAATTTATTTAAACACTATAACCCTATATTTAACTACTTCTTTCACTTGAATTTAACTACTTCTTCCACTTTCCAAGGAGAAAATATGTGGAAGATATTTATTCAAACACTACAACTCTATATTTTTAAATACTTATTCCACTCACAAGCACTTAACTATTTAATTTCTTTTGCAAAGGAGACAAATATTAAGGGATTTTCAAACACTAAAACTCTATATTTAATTACTTCTTCCACTTTCAAGGAATAATGTGGAAAGGATTTATTCAAACTACTAAAACTCTATATTTGAACTACTTCTTCCACTTTCCAAGTCCACTTTTGCATGATTGAATTTTTCAACATGATAGTTGTCCCGCCATATTCTCATCCCTTATTTTCTAATCACAACTGTGCATTCAATTTGAAGAATATTTTCAAATGCTTTATGGGTTTGGTGCTCCTTTTTGTAAGCTTTCTAGAACATTTTTAAATTCTTATTTTCATTGATAAATGAGGGCGATATCACAATTTTACAGAACTAGCCTTTGTTTTTTATATACAACCTTCTTCTTTGAAAAACTTCAAATGAAGACATCTCCTCAATTATTTATGTTGTATAAAAATGGAGAGAGGTTTTTCCTCCTAGAAAAAAAAAGGAATAAAAAATCTGTCCTTTTCTCATTTAGAGATTTGTGATTTTAGTAAAATCAAATCTGGTACTACTTGTGTGAGTCATGCACTTGATAATCTCCTCTTCAAATGTTAATATCTTTGTAATCATTATTTTTGTGTAAAAAAGGAGAGAAGTGTTTACTCCTAGAAATGAGAGGAACAAAAACCTCTCTCGGTTTCTCATTTGGAGGTATGTAACATTCTAGTTAGATAGATTCTTGTGCATGCGCTGTGTGAGCCCTACAAGTCCTTGACTATGACATGCAAGTCCTGCACTGACTAAGTGTGTGTGTTGCACTGAGTTATGTGTTTGAATAAGTTAGTTGTGCTCTTGGAATGTGGTTAAGTTTACTCATACATTGGCTTAGTCTTATGCACTGGTTAGAGTGAGTCATTCGCTTGACTTGGTCTATGCTTGAGTGATGTGTTCATACACTTGACTGTGAGTCCTGCACTAGTTGTAATACATTTAGAGAATAGCCCAAAGTCTAAAGTGATTTAGCTTTCAAATATTTTCGAACGACCTATTCATACACAATACTACACTCTAATTTACAAGAATTATTAGGAAATTAAAAAATTTAGATTGTAATGGTATTTTCAAAAATAGATCAAATGTATTTTTTATTTTATCTTAAATAAGTTATCTAGTTATTGATGAAACTACATCTAAATCCACTCTATAAGAGAAGGAATAATGTTATTTTTTGAAATAGATGAGGCTTATTTTGGTCTCATCACTCCCCCACACTTAAATTCATGCATGTCTTCATGTATGTTGTTGATTTCAATACAAATTTTGATTTTGAGTCATCTTTGTATAAGACTGGTCATTTTTTCTTCTTGACAAAATCAATATGTTTACAAAATTAATATGTTTCTTTTCAAAATCAACATATGTTTTGTATATATCAACTCATTATTCTTCTCTATTTTTCAAATATATTTGTAGGCTTTGTATCTTCTTCTCCCCCAAACTTGGATTCGTTGGCTGTTACATGATAGTTGTTTTTTTTTTGCAAAGAATTTATTTGCTAGTTTTCTACTTTTCTGTTTTCAATCATCTAATATATCTCATATGTTGCCACAAGCCTTATTAGCATATGTAGAAAAAATATATATTTTTCCATTTTGGATAGATTTTTGGAAGTGGACTTATTTTTAATAAAAATAATTAATAAATGTATTTAAGAATAAAATGATAAAATATACCTGGACCATATTTCAAAGTCATCTATGCCTTCTTATTGTTGCACAGCCTTGATTTTTGTAAATGGTAGAGATAAAAGTAAAGAGAGTAATATCTTTTACTTGCACATCACCAATTTTTTAGCTTCAAAGGAATCTAACACTATAGATATGTACCATATTTTGAAATATACAAATTGTTGCAAACCTATATTTTATGTAAAGTGGGAAAAATAGTAAAGAAAATCAAGTATTTCTACTTTCCCAACTAATATTTTTTACCTTTTTGCATAGGACTTTGAAAAAGCTTGTCATAATACTGATTTTCACATCTATATCTAAGATATTTTATTATTTTTATAAAGGAGTATCGTCATTTGAATTGGTTTTTAACTCTGTACCCTTTTTTGGAAAAGTGTCATCTTACTAGTTTTCAACTCTTTTTTTAAAAAAAAAAAGAGCCATCATTTACTAGTTTTCAATCTTTCCTTTTTTCTTTTTTTAAGAAAAGTGTCATTGATTTGTTGGTTTTCAACTCTTTCTTTTTTTTTGTACTCCTCAAAATCAGCCATGTAGTTTTTTGTATCTGTAACATTAGCTTCTTGCATGATGGTTAGAACCCGTGGTTGAGATCTCTTTGTTCTAAAAAAAATTACTTCTACAAAATCTTTTCTTTCTTTGGTAGCTCTGCTAGTTTCTCAGTTTCCAATAGAGAAAACAAAAATGTAATTATTAC
Source organism: Taxus chinensis (assembly GCA_019776745.2). NCBI lineage: Eukaryota > Viridiplantae > Streptophyta > Pinopsida > Cupressales > Taxaceae > Taxus > Taxus chinensis. The sequence goes on from CM034150.1 coordinate 196,540,482, forward strand.
TATGCCTTGAAGTATTTTGTCCAGACTACCAGTTTGCATCAACAAATGTGGAAATTGTTGGATCTGATTTGACCCACTAAATCAAAATAAAAGTGGCAGTTTCATGTTGACAAAAAACTGCATGAGTAACTATAGTAAAATCAATGCATTCAATCCATTTTATTTTAGTAAATGCATTTAACATCATATATTTTTCATCTTTGTATCAACAAAAATTGTAGGCATCATTCTTCCTCTTTATAGCTCTTTAATTGTATATCTAAGGGTTGTCATCTCTTGGTATACAACAGCTAGATTTTTATGCTTTTTCAACCTTGTATTGTCATGCACGAGCAGATATTCCCCTATAATGTTTATTGTTTATTCCACATAAAGTTTGTTTTGGGGGTTTTTTTTTATCAAATCTTTTGTGAATCTCTAATCCTAAAATTTTAAATAAAATTCTAATCTAAACTAAGGATTTATAATATATTCATGTTCCATTCACTCAAATAGCTTGAAAGTTACATATTGTCACTACATATATTTTTATATCATCTAAAGGAATGAAAATTTCTAGAATTTATTTCACTAAGCCCAAACATTTAATTAAGAAAACAAAAAAATTAAAACTACTGTTTAAAAGGAATGATGAACCAATATCTCCCATAAGTTAATATTTCATAAGAAATTCTTGTTCCACTTACTCAAATGTCATGAAAAGTATTTTTTTGGTGTTGGGCTGATGAATTACAGCCTAAGTATTGAATGTGCATAAGGATGGGGCACATGTACATAGGGTGTATAGGTGCGCATGGATATGTAGTAGGAAAGGGCGCACCTGGGAAAGTCAGAGTTTGGGTACTTAGTCGTTTCACATGGACGGGCTAAAGATAGATTGAGTTATGAGCACACAAAGGTTGGAAGACTTTGAGACTAAGCAAATTCAATTTTGGACAAATGGGAGATCAAGCGACATGCATAGTTTTGGGATAATAATAAGATTAGATCTGTAGTTATTATTGGATAATCTATTATTACCAAGCTTGCATTCTTTTTTATTTATCTTGTAGTGGTGCATGACTATTTTTAGCATGCAGCCTATTTTTGAGAAATGTAATAGTAGTGAAGGGAAAGTCCCCATTACTTATAAATATGTATTGATTTACACGGTTTGGGAGAGAGAACTTGTTATGTTGTTGGTTATGAGCATGCATGACTTATGGTGACATTGTTATGTATGCATTCAATTTCTATTTTTTTATAGTGATTAATACAATGTATCTATGTTGTTGGATAATGATTATTAACATATCTGTTTCTGGATTGTGTATGGTGAATCTGATCTTAATTCTTGTATAACCCTTCATGCATTATGGTTGTGATCTAGATATGTTCATGTTTATTTTTGAATGATTAGTATGGATTTGAATTATATATGTGTTTATCATTCTAACTCCTTGACAAATATGTCATACAAGAGGGACTTGGTACCGTTATGCACTTTGGGTGAGCACTCATATCTGTCTAGGACTCTGAGTGATGTGTTAGTGCTCCTTGGGATGTTTAGTAAAATAAAATACTACATTTTGGTTCCGTTTCCGAGACCTCTTTTCAATATATTTGTAAGGATTTTGCATGATGAAGATGTACCAGTTGAATTTGGCTTGTATTGAGGATTAGGTAGAGAATTTAGAGGAAGAGTTCGGTCATAGATTTAACACTTGATTTGAATTTGATGCAAGCACATGGGTTAAACAATATTTGTATCATGAGCTCAATGGAAATTTTTTTATTATTTCCCTTATAGAGTTGTATGAGTGGCTAGTAACATACGCATCAAAGAGGAATCGGAGGTATAGAGCACTTGTTTGAACCCAGGAAGATTACCATAATTTTCATGATGTTGATCTGACTTGGACACACACTGTACATCATTGTTAGAGTGGTGTTTTACAAAGTTACACCTTAGAGTACGTTGTTTTGACTTATTCTTGTCCATAAGTTATTGATTTCAATTTCTTTTGTGAACCTAGAGGGTCTTATTTGTGTGTTATCCCTTTAGCAATTAAGATCTTGATTGTGAATCTGGATTTGGAAGAGCGTCCTATGGCTATCTAAACCCCACCACGTGTAGGGGTAGGAGCATGTGTGCTAAAATATGGAAGACCTGGCAGTAGAGAGATGGAGAGAAGAAAGGCGTATTAATTTTAATGAGGTGCATGAGAGGAATTTGGGAAATTAGTATGATGTTGCGGAACAAATGGTGTTGCAGAGAGAGATGGATCGCGAAGGATTTGGAGCTCATGTAGAAGATGTGGATCTAGAGCATCTGGTACTCCCCCATTTGGGTGAGCATGGCATAGAACCCTCTTCAGCCTTAGATGAGATTGCACCATTTAAAACTAGAAGGACCATGGGCACGCATTTGATCCCTCTTGATGACCTAGCCCTTACACTTGTTTTTCCAATTTCTGCAACAGATATTAATAAGAAAGCTAGTGTGGTTAGTAGAGTAGTGACAAATAGATTTCACTTTCCATTAAGTTCAAGATTTAATCATATAGCACATTCATCTATGGCAGTGTAGACGTCGTCTATGCTATTTGGAGGACTAATTGGAGGTATATTTTTTGGTGCATCATCAGCATAAAACATGGGCACATAGAATGTTGGTATTACATCTAGAAGTATTATAACTTTGCAAACTATGGGGGCTCAATTTAGTATGACTATTGGAACACAAGGTAGTACATCCTCTAGTCCGGTGCCCATTATGAGAGGAGGATCAGTAGGTTTGAGATCTAGTGTATCTAGTGGTTATGGAGGTGGAGGGATAACAAGAGGTAATACAAGTTCTAGATCAGGTGGGCATGGCCCACACCAACCTCGACAAGTTTATTATGAGATGTCTCTTCGCCTACAAGAATACAGAGGAATTGAAGATGTAGTTGAGCACATGCATATGTGTGAGATACTATGGTGCGTTAAGGGGATTATAGCTCCTAAGCATAAGGCAAGTTAGTTTTCAACTACTTTTCAAGGGCATGCGCATAGTTGGTACAGGAAGTTTGATCCAAACCAGACTTGTGTATATTATACCACATTGCATGATGTTTTCTTATCATAGTTCCATATACCTTAGTTTGAGTAGAAAACCATCAGTGCATTGAATGAAATCAAACAGGGAATGGATAAGAGCGTAAGGGAGTATGTTGCATGATTTAAAACTTTGTTATCAAATTTATTCTATTATATTCACCATATTCAGTGTGTTCAATGGTTTTTTGGAGGTTTGATCACTCCTTTTAGAAGGGAGCTCTCACAAAAGACTTTTATAGATCCACATGAGGCACTTGAGGTACCTTTCATGCTAAGGTCATTGGGAGCATAGACACTGGAGTTATCCCCTTTTTGGAAGGTCAAATTGCATCTATAGCAAAATAGTTATAAAAATTGTTAGCTAATTCAGCCCATGAGACATGCAGTGGTGTTTGGTGCACAAATTATGAATTAGAAGGACATAATAAGAATAGTTACACTTGTAAATCGGTGTGTGCCATGTTTCTAGATTGTGAGATCTGTCACTTAGATCATGATTCAAGTAGGTTCCTCTTATTTCAGCATGTGATAAGGAATAATGTGTCTTGTTGTTGTAAGATTTGTAATTATACCACTCATGATACGGAGAATTGTAGGTTGATTGATCATATTCATGATACCATAGAAACTAGTGTACATCAGACCAGTGTTGCAAACAATTCTAAGGAAAAGGGTGAGAAACATAACAATAACCACAATGAAGGATGATCTGATGGAGGTGGTAGAGATAGGGGTTACCATGGAGGATTTAGAGGTCAAGGTCACGGTGGTGGAAGATGTGAATTCCCACGACGAACATGTTACACATGTGGGTCCCCTGATCATTATAAGCGTGAATTCCCTCAGAATATTATTTTCTCCTAGTGCAGAAAGAATCACAATTATGAAGAGTGCCAAGATTTGTATGAGCACCTGATCAAGAAGCACAAGAAGGATAAGGGTGTAGAAATGGTTAGAGTAGAGTGCACTATGGAATATTAGTGGATGTTGAAGTTAGCACCTGACCCTGGGATAATCCCAGTATTTTTTATTACGCGCGTTGAGGTGGTGCATGTGTGAGAGAATCCAAAGTAGAAACCTGTAATTATAAAATATGAAGTATTGTATGCAAAGTATCTAGATCATGCCCATCAGAAGGAAGTTTATCAAGAGACCATGGAGGCCATTCGAAAATTGTAGGGTGAGATACAATTCTTGAAGGAGAAGTCACGGAAGCTGGAGCAGGAAAAATTGGATGAGCTTCCTCAAATATATGTTGATGACTTGAAGGAGGTTTGTAAGTTGTTGTGCCAAGAGAACATCATTCCTTTGTTAGGGGAATGGTTAAGGGAGAAGATACCATGCGCAATAGTTGAGCATGAGAGACATATGTTGCATGCGAACTTACCTCCTCACCATCTTTATTATGAAAAATAGATCACTTTGAACGCAGTTATTGATGGATGACTGTTGAGTAACATTTTGATTGATACAGTTACAAAAGTGAATGTTCTCACCTTGTACTTGTGAAATCATATGGGGAGGCCACCATTACAGCCATCTTCAAACATGTTGTATATTGCGAATAGAAATAAATCCACGCTCATTGGAGTTTTGAAGGATGCCACTATTACTTTACAAAGGGCCAAGTTTACTAGGTACTTTGAAGTTTTTGGCACTTGTAGAGGAAAGCAGTTTCCCAACTTTACTTAGGCGCCCTTGGTGTTACACGAACAATGCAAACATGAACTTTAATAAGGGATATATAAGTTTTGTAGAAAAAGGAAGAGAGCATCATCATTCCCTTTACATGGATGTAAAAATAGTTACACCTTATATAGAGCCCTTAAGTGAGGAGGATTTGAACAAAATTTATGTGTGCACGTCATTAGGGATCATGAAGTGCTAGAGACATTAAAGGAAAGAGTTGATCCAATGGGATGATGCACGGTCCATAAGCGACACTACAAGTGTTGCTATGTGATAACTTGGTGCACTTGGAACTTATGAAATGGTTGGGCATGTGAAGTAAGAAGTGTAGTTACGTGCGTAAGTAAGCCACATTGTGTAAGGAATTTAGGTAGTAACCAAGTACCAAGGTAAACTAGCGAAGGAAATCCTAAGGTATTTCTATGCACATTATAGAGGTTCCATAGATCAGATCAGGTGGAAATAAGGAATATGCTAGTTTATACTCTTATGCAAGATAGCAACGTGCTGGTGGATGGTTCATAGATATGGTATTTTGGAGTGGCGGAGAAGTGAGAATTACATTCTCTACTAGATTTCTCAAAAGCAATGCACTCTACTAAGATCATATGAGTTCCATGGTAAGGATACCCTAATTCCGCACCATGTTCAGCAGTGTTGAGAGACTCTGGATAGAGGGGTCAGGAAACTTTACCACCTTCAATATGGGTGCATCAGTTATACTACACTCTGCGAGGTTGCACGCATGGATGGTTTGTTCTATGCATGGAGTTGACTAGAGAGACTAGGGAATTGGAAAGAACTAACTACGGGTATGATTCAGACCTTTGACTATTTTTCCACTAAACCTCTAGTGAATGAGGCATTATAGGTTATGAAGCACTTAAACTATGGGAGATAGTGCAAAGGGTGAGGAACCTATTCAATAATTACTAGGTGAGTCATATCCTAGAGGCATATTTTGAAGAGGAAGAGACATATGCATAGAGCAGTCTTGGGCACACCTGCCTAGAAAAAGAAAAGGGTAAGATGGTCTACATGATCATTGATGATGAATAAATGAAGAATTTGGATGTTGAGCATATGGAGGGTATGCGTGAGCTATTAGATAGTGTAAATGAGAAGGCACACGCCTCCCATGAGCCTATGAAAATGAAGAAGGTCAACATTGGGATAGATGTAGAACCTAAGGAGGCCATCATTGGTGATTATTAGTCTAACTCAAAGGTTACAAAGATAATTGAGCGACTACGAGACTTCCAAAGCTTATTTCCTAGAGGCTATCATGATTTGAAAGGGGTAAATCAATCTTTGGATGAGATGAGGATAAAATTAAAGGCATGCACCTGGTTAGGAAGAGACCTTACTGGATGAATCTTAATTTGTACGTCAAGGTAAAGGAAGAGATTAATAAGATGTTGAAATATGGAATCATTAAGCCCATTGAGGAGTCAGAATGGGTTATCCCTATGGTGATAAGCATAAAGAAATATGGAAGGATAAGGATCTGTGTGGATTATAGAGAGTTGAATGTTACATGTGTAATAGATCACTTTCCCACACCATTTACAGAGGATATTCTGGAAGGCGTTGTAGGGCACAAAATCTACTCTCTCACTTATGGATTTTTTGGATATCATCAGGTGCGGATTGCTAAAGAGGATCAATAAAATACCACTTTCACCACTAAGTGGGGAAGTTTTACATACACAGTTATGCCTTTTCGATTGAAGAATATGCATGCAATATTTTTGTGCATTATGGTGCAAGCATTCCATGACTTCATTAATAAGTTTTTACAGGTTTACGTAGATGATTAGATAGTTTATGGGCTAGTAAAAGACCAATGTGAAAATTTAAGACTTATGTTTGAGAGGTGTTGGTAGATGAGCATCTCTCTAAACATTAAGAAGTGCATTTTTGCTACACCCTTTGGGACTTGTCGACACTAAAATTTTCCTCCATAAATTCTATTTCATTAATGTATCTATTAGGAATAGGATGTTGTTAAGTATAATTAGTAGTAGCGTCTGATAGAAGATAACGGTGCCGTCAGTACGGTGCCGCCAATAATGTGGAATACGGTAACAATCAAAGTACAATAGGAATGTTGTAAAAAGTAAATATTTGTCGTAAGTGGTCCGGTAATGTTAAAATGTCAAAGTTTGGGTAATTAGAGAAGTAGGGTCTACGTGATTAGGAATTAGAAATATTATATTGGTAATAAAGACAAGGAGTGAGGTCATAAATATTTTGTGTATTTTATTTGTAAAAAGTTTAAAAATGTGGAACCCATGTAAAATGATAAGGTTTATCTTATCTTAACAGATAAGCTTACATGTACAGATAAGAGTTAAGGGATGGAATATGAGTCGTCAGAGTGGATTTCTTATCCTATCTTAGAGATAAGATGGATAAGCCTGGAAGTTCTATAAATAGAGAGGCCACCCCCCTCATTTAGCATAGAAGGAAGTAGTGAGAAATATTGTAGGAAGTGTGTGAAGGAAGCCATCAGTTTAAAGGTGTGTTGAAGAAGCCATTAAGAGGTGTAATTGTAAAGTTTCTCCCATAGTCTTTGTGAAAGTCAAGTGAAGTCAATAACACTTGAAGTACCTCATTGATGAGATTGTAACAATTTCATGTTAATATTATAATTTACTTTGATATTTCATATTTGTCATCATTTTGTCTTATCATAGTCGATGGTATTCTTGTGTTATGTTGTTGTTTTGTTTCCCAGATTACATCCACCAAACTAAAGGCTGTGCATTAGTAAATAATCATAGCACGAGGAGTTCTCGGTGAAGAATTATCATAGTGCCCGGATTGGTGATGACATTTTGGTTCCATTGCCGGGACCATTCCTCGTTGCTGAATTTTCTGGAGAGATATTCCCACTTAGTCAAAAATCAATTAGAGGGTAACCTTGTTTTTACTATGCATAGTAGTTACCATGGTAAAGTTATTTTTACCGTGAATAGTAGTTACCATGATAAAGTCATTTTTGCTGTGAAGAGTATTTATCATAGTAAAGTCACTTTTTACTGTGAATAGTATTTACCACAGTAACTTTACTTTTTATCGTGAATAGTGTTTACCACAATAAAGTCAATTTTTACCGCAATAAGTCAAGTTTTACCATAGTTTACCGTGGTCATTTCTATTTTAACCGTAGAAAGGTGTAAAGTCACTTTCTAGTATAGTGATTCCAATTATTTGTGCACATAAGTCTTGTTAATTGTACTTGTGGGTTGGTATTTCATGGTGGTTACTTTTGAAAATGGGAAAGATTCATGTTTTTTCAGCTCAATCTAATGAAGATGCTTCTTCTTTCATTCAAGAGTTTAAATGATCTTGTATTTGTAATGGCATTATAAGAAGGGAACAATGGACTGAATTTTTTCCTACCTTTTTGGATGGTTCAGCACTTAGGTGGTTTGAAACACTAGGTGATAATGTGACAAATTCATGGGATTTAATAACTGAAAGTTTTCTTGAAGAATTTGGTGAACAACAGAAATATGCAGATCTCATGATCGAGATCACAAAGCTATCCCAAGGAGAGAAGGAGAAGATAAGGGATTATCATGCTCGTGTTCTAGAGCTAAGGAGGAAGCTCGATGCCCAGATCCGGAAGGAAGGATTAGCAGATGGGTTGATGAATGGCGTGGATAATCTCCTCTGTAAGCACTTCATTCTTGGGATGAAGCCAGAGATCAGACAATGAGTGAAGAATGACCGCCCAGCTACAATTGAACAAGCAAAGGAGATTGCAAGAAGGTAAGAAGAAAGCATGGAAGAGGAGCCCAAAGAAATTGTGGCTAAAGTAGAGCCTACACCAGTGCCTTTGGTCCAGAATCCACAACCACTCCCGGTGAGCACAAATATTTCTCCTAGTACATCTACTGAGTATGAAGATCTGCTAAAAAAGATGGGTCAGTTAACTATTAATCTTCTTCAAGGAAAGGAATTTAGTTCTCAGGGAGGAGATAGAGGTCCAAAAAGAAATATTTCTAAAGTTGTTTGTTATGGTTGTTATAAAAAGGGTCATTATAAGTATAATTTTCCAGATAGAGCTTCTACATCTGGTAAAGGAGATAATGATAAAGGAAAATCACCTGTGAATTCTTTTGATGTAGTAGATAAGAGCAGAAATAATGAAGTAGATGTGTTTGTAACAAAAAGAAAGAAAGAAAAAGATAATCAAGATGGAAATGATCCTAAGAAGATGAAAGAAGAAACTAGTAAGAAACATAGGAGAAGAAAGTTGGGTGTGCAGGATTTTCTGATTTCACAGGGGCAAGGACCATACTCCATCTTGGAAGATCTGTCCAAAAGGCCTGCAAATATTACATATGGTCAACTCTTGGCTATGTCTTCTGAGAAGAGGCGGGAGTTGCGAGGTGGACTCAATGCTCAAAGAAGGAAGGAGGTTGAGGTCCCTGTTTTGGAGGCAGAGGCAGATCCCTATGCTCCACAAGATGAGGTATTATGTAATGGTATTTCAATTCATGATGTCTTAGTTGATGGAGGTGTTGCAGTTAATGTAATGATCGAGTCTGTAATGAATATGTTGGGTTAAAAAATTGATCGCCCTTCAACACTTATGTTAAGGTCATTAAATAAGGGAAAAACTAAACCAGAAGGTGTAGTTTCAAATGTGGCAATATCTGTTATGGGTGTTGTATGTGTGGTAGACTTTTAGGTGATGAAAAATGGTACTGTTGCATACCCAATGCTACTGGGAAGACCATGGCTAAGGAGAGTTTATGCAAGAAACTACTGGAATGAAGGTTTCATGACACTTGGACGTGGTAGAGAGAGGGTAAAGATAAACGTGATCCCTCGACATCATAAAGTAGAACCTGTGGATTCAAGTGATGAAACTAATGATTGGACATCCTCTGATTACTCTAGTACCAGTGAAGTGGACACTGAAGATGAAGAAAGCGAGGTGGATGTTTCAGTCATGGATATCCTTCCAGTCACACCAACTCATGACCCCATAAAATTATCTGAAGAAGAAGTTGATGATCGTCTCCAACAAATAAAGATTGGTGATGCTTTGATGGAGAGTGAGAAGGAATCCTATCTCTAGCTCTTTTGAAGGTACATACACCTATTCACTTTTGATTACAAGGAACTCCGTCAAGTAAGTTGTGTAGAACATTGTATTGAGCTAGTAGATGGTGCTAAGGCAATAAAGAAAATGCTATATAGAATGAATCCTAATTTTTCCAAGACTGTAAAAGAAGAAATAGATAAGTTGCTTGATGCAGGATTCATATTTGCTATGGAGAATTCAGAATGGGTTTCTCCCATTGTGATCTCAATAAAAAAGAATGGGAAGCTACGCATTTGTGTTGATTACAGGAAGCTCAATAAGGGAACAAAGAAGAATCATTACCCTCTTCCATTTTCAGATCAGATCTTGGACGAAGTAGCTGGCCAGGAGTGCTATAGTTTTACTGATGGATATAGTGGCTACAATCAAGTTTGTATAGCAGAGAAAGATCAGCTGAAGACCACGTTCACCACTCCTTGGGGAACGTTTTCTTATAGAGTTATGCCTTTTGGTTGTGTAATGCTCCAGCAACATTCCAGCGTTTGATGAATAGGGTGTTCGAACCCTACATTGGGACCTTCATCAGAGTATTTCTGGATGATTTTTACATCTATGGGAGCAAGTTGGACCACCTACACCAGATGGAGATAGAATTTCAAAGGTTAGATGAAGCACAAGCCTCACTATACCCTACAAAGTGTGTCTTTGGATGTTCTAAAGGCGTTTTGTTAGGGCATGTTGTATCCAGAGATGGTATTGGTACTGATCCTGATAAAGTTTCAAAAATCAAAGATTTACCATTTCCTATTAATAGAAGTAAGTTGAGATCATTTTTAGGCCATGTGGGTTACTATAGAAGGTCCATCAAGAATTTCTCAAAGATTACACAGCCACTAACCCAGTTCTTGAAGAAGGATGTTTACCTATGAACTAGGAAATAAGGCACATGAAGCTTTTGGACAACTGAAGGAAGCCCTGGTGTCTTCACCTGTTTTGAAGAATCCATATTGGAGCAAGCCATTCATTGTGTACATTGATGCCTCAGATGCAGCACTAGGAAGTACTTTGAGCCAAAAGGATGAAAATGGGAATGAACATCTAATTTACTTTGGGAGCAGACAAATGAGCAGTGCTGAGGTAAATTATACTGTAACTGAAAAAGAGGCTTTGGCTATCATTTTTGCTGTAAAGAAGTTTAGAAATTACTTGCTATGGAAAAAACTTCTAGTTGTAACAGACCATCAGGCTCTAAAATATATTGTAAATAAGCCTAACCCATCAGGGAGGATAGCAAGATGGATAATTTTGCTACAAGAATTTGAATTTGATATTATAGATAGGCCAGGAAAGAAGCATGTCAATGCAGATGCACTCTCTCGAGCCTATGATGGTTTAGGATCATCTTGTGATGATGATGATTTCCCCGATGCAACATTGTTATCCCTTGACACAATCCCTAATGAATACATAGATATTTGGAATTATTTGAATGAATTCAAGTTTCCCGATGGTCCCAATGCAAAGACTAAGAGAAAGATTACTCAAGCCAGTCGTCCATATTCTATTCTGCATGGAGTATTATTTTGAATAGGACCTGATGGACAGTACAAGAGGGCAGTTGGATGTGATCAAGGGAAGGAACTGCTAGAAGAATTCCACAATAGTACATGTGGAGGGCACTTCTCTAGACAACTTACATCAAGAAGGATCTTGGATGCAGGTTATCACTGGCCCACTCTTTTTAAAGATTGTTATAATTATTGTAAGACATGTGATATTTGTCAAACACATGGTAACCGTAAGACTTCATCAGATCCATTATGTCCTATTCTTCCCCTTGGTTTCTTTGAAAAGTGGGGGGAATAGACTTTGTTGTCCACTTCCAACTACATCACACCAAAATAAGTATATTGTAGTTGCCACAGATTATTTAGCCAAGTGGGTTGAAGCTAGGCCCTTGAAAACAAATTTCATGGATGAAGTGGCAAGGTTCATGTATAAAAGCATTGTCACTAGGTTTGTTTGTCCATTATAAATTGTAACAGATCAAGGAAGCCACTTCATTAATGAGGTGGTAGAAGCCCTAGTCAATAGGTTTTCTATTAAGCACAGGAAGGCAACAACATACAAGCCAAGCACAAATGGACAGGTGGAACGAACAAATTTTGTGTTGTGTCAAATTCTAGCAAAAGATGCAGCCTTGCAGGTACATAAATCGGATAAAAGGATTCATGCAGCATTGAGGGCATATAGGGCAACATCAAAGTCAGCAACAGGATACTCCCCATTTCAGTTGGCCTATGGCATTGATCCAGTTCTTCCTATTGAGTTTGATATTCCCACTGTGAGAGTTATGAAAAATGAAAGGATGGATGAAAGTGATTCAGTAAAATAAAGGTTGGTACATCTTCATTTGCTAGAGGAAATGAGAGAAATAGCAAAGGATACAAGCCATAAGAAGAAAATGAAGCGGAAGGAATACTTTGATCAAAAGATCCGGTGGTCTCCATTTCATGTGAATGACTTGGTTCTAGTATATGATTCCAGATACAAAAAAAGAAGACAGAGAAAATTTCTTCCAAAATGGATGGGGCCCTACAAAATAGCAGTTGTGCATGAAAATGGTACGTACCGACTGGAGGAATTGGATGGCACTCCCCATTACGAAATGGGTCAACCACGACAAGTTGAAGATTTTTCAAGCACCAGAAGAATCTACTCTAAGGACGGAGTAGAAGCTAGGAAGGGGGAAGATGTCGACACTAAAATTTTCCTCCATAATTTCTATTTCATTAATGTATGTATTAGGAATGGGATGTTGTTAAGTATAATTAGTAGTAGCGTCTGATAGAAGATAACGGTGCCGTCAGTACAGTGCCACCAATAATGTGGAATATTGGTAACAATCAAAGTACAATAGGAATGTTGTAAAAAGTAAATATTTGTCGTAAGTGGTCCGGTAATGTTAAAATGTCAAAGTTTGGGTAATTAGAGAAGTAGGGTCTACATGATTAGGAATTAGAAATATTATATTGTTAATAAAGACAAGGAGTGAGGTCATAAATATTTTGTGTATTTTATTTGTAAAAAGTCTAAAAATGTGGAACCCATGTAAAATGATAAGGTTTATCTTATCTTAACAGATAAGCTTACATGTATAGATAAGAGTTAAGGGATGGAATATGATTCGTCAGAGTGGATTTCTTATCCTATCTTAGAGATAAGATGGATAAGCCTGGAAGATCTATAAATAGAGAGGCCACCCCCCTCATTTAGCATAGAAGGAAGTAGTGAGAAATATTGTAGGAAGTGTGCGAAGGAAGCCATCAGTTTAAAGGTGTGTTGAAGAAGCCATTAAGAGGTGTAATTGTAAATTTTCTCCCATAGTCTTGGTGAAAGTCAAGTGAAGTCAATAACACTTGAAGTACCTCATGGGTGAGATTGTAACAATTTCATGTTAATATTATAATTTACTTTGATATTTCAGATTTTTCATCATTCCATCTTATCATAGTCGATGGTATTCTTGTGTTATGTTGTTGTTTGTTTCCAGATTACATCCACCAAACTATAGGCTGTGCATTAGTAAATAATCATAGCACGAGGAGTTCCCGGTGAAGAATTATCATAGTGCCGGATTGGTGACGACAGACTCTGCTGGGACATATTATTTGTAAAGAAGGATTTTTGGTAGGTACTACTAAGGTTGTTATTATTTTGGGTTTAGAGGAACCTTCTAACCAAAGTGAGGTGCGCAAATTTTTGGGGCACACAGGTTATTACAGGAATTTCATCAAAGGTTATGCTAGGATTGTCGTGCCCTTGGAGGAATTGTTGAAGAGTAAGGGAAAGTTCCATTGAGATGAAGCACAATAGCTCGCATTTGAGACATTGAAGGGAAGGCTTACTTCTGTGTCTATTATGCACTTTCCTTCATGGACCAAACCATTCCATGTGCATGTGGACGCCTCTGGCATGGCCATTGGCGCAGTATTAGCCCAACCTAGAGAAGGTATTGTTAATCATCCCATTTTTTTACAAGTAGGAAGTTGACACTAGATGAGCATAATTATACAACTACAGAGTGTGAAGCGTTCTCCATGATTTATTCATCGTACAGAGTGTGAAGAGTGTGAAGAGTGTGAAGCGTTTTGAAAATACTTGTTTGCAACTTCTTTTAATTTTTATACAAATCACATAGTACTTAAGTACTTGGTAAACAAACTCGTTTTACATGGGTGCATATGTTGTTGGATTATGTTGTTTTAAGAATTTTATTTTACAGTTGTGATAAAACAAGGAAAGAGTAACTCAGGACCAAATCATTTGTCAAGGATTAATTCGGTCAAGAATGCGTAGATCGTTGAGGACACAATGCCAAATGCACGGTTTTTCAGGTTGAACCATGCACCCTTTGACTTAGAGGATATTTTTGTATTCTTATGTACATGGGTGGTGCCTAAAGGGATGAAGGATTTGGAAAATAAACAACTTGTTATACGCATTGCATCTTACATGTTAATTAGTGGAGATTTATACAAGTTAGATCATGATGAGGTCTTACATAGGAGTGTAGCTGAGCATGAGTGCACTTCCATTATAGAGTAAGCTCATGGTGGGATTGCAAATGGAAATAATGCAGAAATGCTACCGTGCACAAGATTTTATTAGCATGGCTTTAGTGGGAAACAATTTACAAGGATTGTATAGAATATTGTAAGGCTTGTGACTATTTTTAGTGCCTTGGAAATCCTAGGCATAGAGATGAAATTCCTTTGATGCCTATTGCTAGTGCAGAACCTTTTAATAAATGGGAAATTGATTTTATGGGTCCTATTTCTCCACACACATGCAGAAAGGGCTCGCGCTACATTATAATGTGTACAGATTATCTGACAAGGTGGCATAAGCATCACCTAAAAAGGATTGCATAGCAACTACGACAGTACAGTTTCTATGGGAGAACATAATCAGCAGGTATATATGTCCACTAAGTCTGACAAGTGATAGGGGAACTTATTTTCTTAATGAGACCATCCAAATATTATTGGCAGAATTTATGGTGGCACACCATAAAACAATGCCCTATCACCCTCAGGCCAATGGCATTACTAAGAATTTCAACAAGATATTGGGACATACATTGACTAATATTTGTGATGTTGGAAGTAAATACTAGGATGATAAAGTCTCTGTTGTAATTTGGGCATACAGGATAACCTACAAGAGGTTAAACAAAGCCACGCCCTTTTGGTTGGTGTTTGGCATGGAGGTTGTTTTACCAGTAGAATTCATGTTACCTTCCCTGAATATTACACGTGCTGGAGGATTGGATGATGACCAATCACTTGAAGAGCGCATTGATAAATTGATATAGTTAGATGAAAGGCACTCCATTACTCATTAGAGTCAGAAGACCGAGAAGGCCAGGTAGAAGGCATGACATGGTCAGTGTATTAAAAATAAGTAGTTTGAAGTTGGACAAATGGTTCTTCTATATGATTCCAAAAAATTGTGCCACCCTGGAAAGCTCAAATTGCATTGGTTGGGACCATATGTTATGACTTACATACTTGATTCAGGAACTTTCCAGTTACAAGCATTGGATGGGACACGGTTATTTCAACAGGAATAGGCTGAAGCCCTACTATAAATAAGTCTTCTTAGTGTTCATAATAAGGCAGTATTTCCATTAGATTAGATTTTCTTTAATGCATTTCCTTTATCTATGTTTCCTTTCATTTTTGTTATGCTTTGTCAATTTAGTTTTGTGTTTTATTGTACTAAGCATGCTTGCACGTCAGAAGCTGGTTATTATATATTGAATTCATGTGCAGAGGACCAAGCATACTTTTAGTGTGGGTGGATTGAGAAGAATTAATTGGTGCCTTGTTTAGCTTACAGTCCATTGTAAAAAATTACAGGTGCTCGGAGTAGAGATAGGTTTGAGGATAAATTTCAAGTAAATTGCTCTAATTGAAGACCATGTGTAGAGGAATTGATTCTCAGTATAGTGTGAGGTAGGTTGCAACATTGGAAACTACTTGGTATGAGGCACATTGGATAGGTATTTCGACGCAGGGAGGCACACGTAAGGAAATATGTGGCCAAGAAATAGTGGGTACGCCAAAAGGTTATGACTGAGGCACATAAATGTTAGGAGTGGAAAGGTAAGGTGCAACGCATAGAAAAGCACAGAGTCATAGTTAATTTCATGTATTGTGGTAGTCAGGGAGCAATTAATGAGGATAATTTTGAAATGAGCTATAAATTCGGTGATTGTAATGTTATTATTACCTTGCATCCTTTGAGCTATCGAGTTTTGAACTGTGATGAAGAGCATAGTGCATCGAGAAATATGTGGAACGACGGAGCAGGATAATTTTTGGCACATCATTATTAGAGTTCTATTGAGAAGTATCATTGGGCTAGTTGTGTGTATTCGTGATTGTGGGTTTGTGCAGATAGGGTTTCAAGAAGATAGGCTCGCGAATAGGGAAAATGAGGGCACGAGATCAAGGGTTTGATTTGAGCTCAAGGCATGTAAGGTAAGGAGGTGACAAATTTGAAGTTGCAGAACGTACCTATAAATCAAGAAGAGAAAATGGCACCAAGGGAAGCTCCAGTAGTTGAAAATGAGACTATATAAGCACTAAAAGAATGGTTGGTCGAAATGTAGTACCTTGAAGAGGTGATTTAGGGTAATCCATGGACATCAGATATAAAACAATGCAAGATTAGTGATTTTAACCATAGAACTAAAAAAACCCACATGGATATCATTGCAGAGACCTTCTAGAAGATGAATAGGAGGATGGCAGATGGGAATAGGGTTTTGGATACATCAGTGTAAAATTTGTTGGAAAGCATCAGAGTTATGAAACTTTATGATTTACCATATTTTGGTAAGCCCAACTAGTTATACCAATGGTTAATGTCCCATGTGCATGAGGATTTCTTCTACTTCGTAAGCAGGAGGATGAGGACCACATCAAGGTTGATCAGTAAAGTCACATGTCTGCATGACTCGGGTTCAGAGATTTTGGGTGATTTATCAAATGATGAGGGAGTCAAGGTGATGGCAATCGCATTCCAGTACAGAAAGGGAGGACAAGAATTCAATGTTATGCACATAGAGGATCTGGCTACAAGGGTTGCGGTGTAGCTTGCAAGTTGTAAATTGGGTGCCTCAAAGAGATGGGTAGAGGTCAATCAGTGTTGGCTACATATAGCATACAAAATGTTGAGTAAGACCTACTACAACATTACATGTTACATTATGAAGAACCTAGTAGCATAGGTGCGCATCTAGACTGATGAAGGTGATAAAATAACCTGGACTTCTATTTTACTTTGGATTGTATTCATTGAAATCAGAGTGCCCGATGGGCCAAAGGAAAAAGTTTGGGAGTATCCCATGGAAAACAAATCACCTGCACAATTTTTTTTGAAGTACACATGTCATGGTTCCATTTCAATCACTTATAAGGAGTTCTAGGATAAGTGGTTTAGGAGAATGCACCAGGAATTTGAGGGAGAGTAGCGCATACTACACAAATCACCTAGTGTTTTAAATGGCCAAACAAAGTTTGCGGTACCATCATTTTAGCCTGGGAATATTTTTCATGAAGATGAGTGAGAAGAGCCCATGGTGTAAGTTACCCTTCACTTTCACTGTATGTTATTTCAAGGATTCAGTGAACAGGTTGCACAATGAACACAAGTTGACTATTGATTTTGATAAAGTAGACACGCACATACATATATTCTACATAAAACATATGTATGGCCCAACAAGGAAGTGTATGTGGAGACAATAGAGACAGATAACATTAATATTACCCCATAGACCCTAGCTATAAGAAATATTTAGCCCATGCGCGTTAATGTATACTTGAGGTTGCAGTTGAAGGATGGAAAAGTCGTTGAAGGAGAGGACTTGTCATCACCAGGTCCTCCAAAGGGGAAAAAATTTGTGGGATCAAGGGCACCATTGGAACAAACACCCACTAGGGGGTAGGAAGAACAAGGACATGAAGTCTTGAATAATTTCCTGGAGCAGGAGGAGGAAAAAGATGACAGTAAAGCACTTAATCGGGAGAGGAGGCAATTATTCAGAAGGTGTACATATGTGAATAATGGTATGGGAACCTTGTAGCCAATAAGAATATCACCACTCGTAACACCAGTGAAGAAGGCCAAGAAAGAAAGAAAGAAAAGGTGATAATATATTCTAGTCAAGCATAGGGATGAAGAAAAGTTTTCACATAGAAGCGCGTGGGAATTTATTACCACACCTAGTCTGGAAGTGTGAGAGGATGAGGAGATAGGTGGAAAGAAGCCTTTGTTTGAGGAGTATTTCCCCAGTGTAGGCATATAGGGGCCTGAAGAAAAAAAAATTGTTGATAGAGACACAGAGATAGTAGAACATGTTGTGCACACGGCTAAGGAAACCAATGAAGAAGAGGAATTTCAATAGAATGTGGGCGCCAAAGTACACGAGCACGTAATAGAGAACACCAGTGACCCCAAGGAGGAAGAGATGGTAAGGACACAGAACCTAGGCTATATTGATGACATGACAAAGATAATTCGCACCAAGTTCCAAAGTACCATTGCAAAGGAATGGTTATATGGATGGGAGATGATGGATCCAGATATGGTGACTACGTGATCCCACAAACATTTTTCGTGGAGTATGTAGCCTAACATGGATGGTCCTGAATTTAATGTATGTGAAGAATCATGTGCATCATAGAGAATGAAGAAAGTGTCACATTCTCTCCATGTAACAATCAAGCCAACTCAGTTTTTAGATGAGCATGTGACTAATGCATTAACAAAGGTATCTAAAGAGGTTGCGCATAGAAATATTGATAAGGTAGAAACTATTCAAGCTTTGTTAGAAGATGAAAAGGATAAATAAGTAGAGATTAAACACCTAATAGAGGAAAAGGAGAAAGTTGAGTTGAAGGTGTGTATAGTACTTGACATGGCAGAACAAATTGGTGATGAAATTTTGAAGGAAAGGCCACATTTGGAAGAGAGATTGGTTGAGATATTCACATCTTCTATGCATTATTTGTGCACACTAGTTCACGTGGTGTTAGATGAGGTTCCAGTACAGATGCCAAAGCCAAAGGATGTTACAGCAAAAGTGGGGAGAGCTAAGGAAACAATAGCATTCCATATTACAAGTTATTAGTCTTTGCTTCGGACTCTGAAGGATGAAATAAAAAAGGAAGATTTGGTGTTGTACATTTGTGCAGATTCTGAGGTAATAATCAGAACAAGGACTATGGTGGAAGAAAATGCATTCCTTGCATTAAATAAAAATGAGACACTTGGGCGTAAGGAGAGGCTCACTTTAGTAGCAGAAATGTGTGATGCACTTACAGCATCCTAGGATCCTCATAAGGAGAAGATAAAAGAAATTAGGAAAATTATAACGCGGCGTATGGATGTGATGGAACGGATGGTCTCAAGTTTGGCCAAAATCCATAGAGTATTACAAAATGAAGGTGAAAACATGATTGTGGATGAAATTAAAGGGGTACTTGCAGAAATACCTGAAAAAACAAATAATGTGTTGGGCGATTAGAATGAGCTCAAGTCAGAAATAAAGAGAAACTATCCTGATTTGATACCACTTTCCAGTGAGTACGGTGAAAAATTATTTGGATTATTTTTTCATTTATTTTTTACAAAACATTCTTTTATTCCTTAGTCTATGTTTTCAGAGAGATAAGGCATAATTACCCATTGCTGAGGGAAAAAATGAAGCAAGTTTGGGGTAATGTTGGCCTGATGAATTACAACCTAAGTACTAAAGGTTCAAAAGGATGGGGTGCGTAGACATAAGGCAGATATGTGCACGAGGAGATGTAGTAGGGAAGGGCACACCCAGGAAAGTCATAGTTTGGGTAGTTATCCACTTCACATGGACGGGCTAAAGATGGATTGAGTGTTGAGCATGCAAAGTTTTGAATACTTGGAGACTAAGAAAATTCTATTTTGGACAAGTGGGAGATCATGTGACATGCATATTTTTGGGCTAATAATAGGACTATATCTGTAGTTATTATTAGATAATCTATTATTAGCAAGCCTGCATGCTTTTGTATTTATCTTGTAGTGGCACATGACTATTCTTAGCATGCATCCTATTTTCGAGAAGTGCAACAGTAGATAAGGGCAAGTCCCCATTACTTATAAATATGCAATTATTCTCAAATTTTGGGAGAGACAACTTGTAATAAGGTTATTAATCCAAAAATGGTACTATTGTTTTTGTACTTTTGAAAATTTATGGATATTAGGAACTCAACATCAATTTTATGGCTCAATTACTCCAAAATTGATTAATTCCTTTTAATGCATTCACCTCAGTCTGATTTCTAATCACAACACTAAAATTTGCAATCATTTAAACTTTGTGGATTATTGATACTCAAATTTTCAAATATGTTGGGGTTAGCACACCAGTTGTACACACAATATATCATATCTAAGCATACATGCAAATAAAAGTGGATATTCTACCAGAAGAATTATATAAAACAAGAGACATAAATCAACACTAGATTTAACGTGGTTCACCCAGTGTGGGCTACGTCCACCAAGAAACAAGCCAATCTATTATCCAAAGCTTTGAAAAGATATACAATGAAGATTTATAATCTTCTACACTTCGTATATGTTAAGTACTTTCTTCCTTCAAGCTTTTTGATTCTTCACCAAGAATTCTCTCTCACATAATTATCTTGTAATTATGATCAATCCTCACTTTTAAACCCTTGCTTTATGCTTTAAATAGTCATTTAAGACTTTAGGGCACTTAGCCATGTAATTACATTCATTAAATCTATTCCAATGCTAAAAATAAAAATAAATCCCAAGATTTAATTAAAAACTCGTCGCATAGGTAACTGATGTCAGTTCTGCCCAACCATCGCCGGTTCCAACTTTCCCTAACCGATTCTGGTCACACTCTAACTGATGTCGGTTACTGTCAACTTCCAGCAAGTTCTATTTGCATGCTAAAACATGAGTAATTTAGCTCCATGCTCAACAATCTCCCACTTGGAGATTAATTGTTGCACATTATACATGTACAAAGCCATTCTTGGATCCTCCCAAGCTTTGTTTCTTCCTCTTCAAGTTTTAAACTCGAAGACCAACAGAAGTGGAGTGTAGCTCCAACTTCTTCTTTGCTAATGGCTTCATTAGCATCTCTGTAGGGTTCTTGCTCATATGAATCTTTTCTAGATTCAACTGTCCATCCTCTAATACATGTCATATGAAGTGATACCTCAACTGAATGTGTTTCGTTCTCGAATGAAATGCTGAGTTCTTTTCCAAAT
Organism: Taxus chinensis; assembly: GCA_019776745.2. Classification (NCBI taxonomy): domain Eukaryota; kingdom Viridiplantae; phylum Streptophyta; class Pinopsida; order Cupressales; family Taxaceae; genus Taxus; species Taxus chinensis. Next base: position 196,561,680 of record CM034150.1, read on the forward strand.
GAATTACACTCTGACTTTCACTAAACAATTTACAATTACTTTGCTCCTTTCCCAAATCTTCCATGATCCTACTCATCCATATCATCTCCTTGTCACCCTCTGTAGCTACAACATACTCTGCCTCTGTAGTAGATAAAGCCACAACCTTCTGCAATCTTGAAATCTAGCTAACTATCATTCCACCTACTGTGAAAATATATCCAGTAGTGCTCCTCCTACCATCCAGATCTCTAGCCATATCCGAATCAACATAGCCACGTAATGAAATATCCAAACCTCCATAGCATAACTACATGCTAGATGTCCCTTTCAAATACACGTGTATCCATTGGACTTCTTTCCAATTCTCTTTGCTTAGATTGGCCATATATCTACTCACAACTCCCGCTGCCTGTGCAATGTCTGGTCTGGTACAAACCATAGCATACATGAGACTCCCAACTGTTGAAGCATATGACACTCATGTCATGTATTTTACCTCCTCATGTGATGATGGAAACTGATCTTTACTCAATTTGAAGTGTCTAGCCATAGGTGTGCTAATAGGTTTTGCATTCTACATGTTGAACCTTTCTAACACCTTGTAGATATAATCCTCCTAAGACAAATAAAATTTCTTGTTTTTCCTGTCTCTATGTATTTGCATGCCAAGGATTATTTTTGTAGCTCCTAAATCCTTCATTTCAAATGTGTGAGCTAGCTTTCTCTTAAGCTCACCAATGTCTTGCATACTAGATCCTGTAATAAGCATATCATCCACATATAGTAACAAAATAATATAGCTCCCATTTTCAAGCTTCTTGAAATAAACACAATGGTCAGATTCACATCTCAAGTAACCATGCTCATGCATAAAACTATCAAACCTCATGTACCATTTCCTTGGAGCTTGCTTGAGCCCATATAGACTCTTTTTCAACCTGCACACTAATTTCTCCTTACCCTTGACTTCATACCCAAAGTGGCTGCTGCATATAAATCTCTTCATCCAAATCACCATGAAGGAAATCCATCTTCACATCTAGTTGCTCTAAATGCAAAATCCTCTACTGCAACTAAACTCAATACAGTATGAATAGAAGTCATCTTAACAACAGGAGAAAATATTTGACCAAAGTCAATACCTGCTTTCTGTGCAAATCCCTTTACTACAAGCCTTGCCTTGTACCTTTTATGTCCACCATCTTCTTCCTTGATTCTGTAAACCCATTTGTTCTGCAATGTCCTCTTACCTACTGGCAAATTAACCAAATCCCAAGTCTAGTTTTGTTCCAAGGAGTCCATCTCCTCATCCATGCCATGCTCCCACTGCACATGAGTATTATCCTACATTACTTCTTCAAAGATTTCTGATTTCACCATTATCAGTCAATAATAAATAAAATAAAGGAGGTGTAAATCTTTCTAGAGGTTTACTTACCCTTTGTGACCTTCTCACATGAGTTTGGGGTACTGGAGGCTCAATCTGGACCTCTTGGTCATTCATATCCAAATTCTAACAGTGACCAATGCTTGTCACCTCTAACCGACGTCGGTTCAACAAACCAACACCGGATCTAATTCTGTAACCGATACCGACGGTTCATCTGACTGGTGCCAGTCAGGGGTAACTGACCACGGTTAACTGTGTATTTCTTAAGGTGTTTCATTAAAACCCTGAGAGTTCATTTTCATTCACAAACTTCTCAATTTTATCATCCTTGGGCACCAAAATTTGATCCATGCACATTTTTTTTTCATTCCATTCAACTTCACGACTCCTAGTAATTTTAGAATTCTCTAAATCCCAAAAATGGAAACCGAAATCACCAGATCCATAACCAATGAAAGTGCATCTCTTGGATTTTGCATCCAACTTTTTTCTATTTTCCTTATCAATATGCACAAAAGATTCTAAACCAAAAACTTTAAGAAAAGAAAGATCTACCTCTTTTCCAATCCAAGCTTCCTATGGTATTCCTCCATCTAGTGAACTTGAAGGACCACGGTTAATCAAATAAACCATTGTATTAACTAATTTCTGCCCAAAACGGTAAGGGCAATCTAGAATGTATCCTCATACTTCTAACACGTTCCATGATTGTCCTGTTCATTCTTTCTGCAACACCATTCTCCTGTGGTGTTCTTGGAACTGTTATTTCTCTACTTATCCCATTCACTAAACAATAATCATTGAAAGCCTTGCTACAGTATTCACCACCATTGTCAGATCTAAGACACTTTAACTTAGAATTTGATTCATTCTCAATAAGGGCTTTCCATCTTTTAAAAGTCTCAAAAACATAAGATGTGTGTTTAATACAATAAACCCATACCTTTCTTGTAGCATCATCAATGAAAGTAACATAATACTTGGATCCTCCATGAGAAGCTACATGAGATGGTCCCCACACATCTGAGTGTACAAGCTCCAATTTCTGCTCCTTCTTAGTTGCCCCAACTTTGAGAAATCTCACTCTCTTTTTCTTTCCAAAGATACAATGCTCACAGAAATCAAGATCTAAATCTTTCAAATCTGATAACTTACCCTTAGCCTTTAAGATTTGCATTCCTTTTTGACTCATATGACCCAATCAGTTATGCCACATGCATGCATCTGAATTTGAAGTAGATAATGCAGAAAAGGAATCAGTAAGACAGGTAGATAAATATAACATTCCTACCTTCTTACCTCTTGCCACAACAAAAGCACCCTTGGTGACTTTCCAAGAGTCTCCTGTAAAAGTAACCATGCAACCAGATTCACCTAGTTGCCCTGTAGAAATAAGATTCCTCCTGAGGCTTGGCACATGTCTCACATCTTTCAATACCCATGTATTTCCATTCTACGATTTTAGATGAACTTCACCTTTACCAGTAATACTGCAAGGTTCATCATCACCTAAATAAACATGCTCAAAATTACCCTGGACATAATTTCAGAAATAACCCTTATTAGGGGTTACATGGAAAGAAGATCCTGAATCTAAAACCCATGATTCAATTCTATTATATAAAGAAATAATAAGAGCATCTTGCATTACCTCTGATGTAACAAGATTTACTTCTTTACCTTTGTCTGGTTGTTGGTTCTCTTTATCCTTTGACCAACAATATTTCTTTGCATGTCCTTTCTTTCCACATTTCCAACAATGATAATTCCCTTACTATCTAGATTATAGATCGATTATCCCTTGACTTAGATTGTTACATTACTCTCACTCTTGAGATACTCTCCTTCTGCCTATGGGAGAAACTTTCTACACAAAGCATTTCCAGATGATGATTCCTCTAAACTGATGGCTTCCTTTACACACTTCATTACAATATTTCTCACTACTTCTTTCTATGCTAAATGAGGGGGGTGGCCTCTTGTATTTATAGAACTTCCAGGCTTATCCATCTATAAGGAAAATAAGATAGGATAAGAAATTTACTCTGACGAATCATATTCCATACCTTAACTCTTATGATGTACATGTAAGCTTATCTTTTAAGATAAGATAAACCTTATCATTTCACATGGGTTCCACATTTTTAGACTTTTTACAAATAAAATACACAAAATATTTATGACCTCACTCCTTGTCCTTATTACCAATATAATATATCTAATTCCTAATCATGTAGACCCTACTTCTCTATATTACCCAAACTTTGACATTTTAACATTACTGGACCACTTACGACAACTATTTACTTCAATACAACATTCCTATTGTACATTTGACATGTTACCGTACTCTACATTATTGGCGACATCCGTACTGTATGGCGCCGTTATCTTCTATTGCTACTACTAATTATACTTAACAACATCCTATTCCTAATACATACATTGATGAAATAGAAATTCGGAGGAAAATTTTAGTGTCGACATCTTCCCCCTTCCTAGCTTCTACTCCATCCTCGGAGTAGACTATTCTGGTGCTTGGAAAATCTTCAACTTGTCGTGGTTGACCCATTTCGTAATGGGAGTGCCATCCAATTCCTCCAGTCGGTACGTACCATTTTCATGCATAGCTGCTATTTTGTAGGGCCCCATCCATTTTGGAAGAAATTTTCTCTGTCTTCTTTTTTTGTATCTGGAATCATATACTAGAACCAAGTCATTCACATGAAATGGAGACCAACGGATCTTTTGATCAAAGTATTCCTTCTGCTTCATTTTCTTCTTATGGCTTGTATCCTTTGACTATTTCCCTCATTTCCTCTAGCAAATGAAGATGTGACAACCTTTCTTTTACTGAATCACTTTCATCCATCCTTTCATTTTTCATAACTCTCACAGTGGGAATATCAAACTCAATAGGAAGAACTGGATCAATGTCATAGGCCAACTGAAATGGGGACTATCCTGTTGTTGACTTTGATGTTGCCCTATATGCCCACAATGCTGCATGAATCCTTTTATCCCATTTATGTACCTGCAAGGCTGCATCTTTTGCTAGAATTTGACACAACACAAAATTTGTTCGTTCCACCTGTCCATTTGTGCTTGGCTTGTATGTTGTTGCCTTCCTGTGCTTAATAGAAAACTTATTGACTAGGGCTTCTACCACCTCATTAATGAAGTGGCTTCCTTGATCTATTACAATTTCTAATGGGCAACCAAATCTGGTGACAATGCGTTCATACATGAACCTTGCCACTTCATCCATGGAAGTTGTTTTCAATGGCCTAGCTTCAACCCACTTGGTTAAATAATCTGTGGCAACTACAATATACTTATTTTGGCATGATGTAGTTGGAAGTGGACCTACAATGTCTATTCCCCACTTTTCAAAGGGACCAAGTGGAAGAATAGGGCATAATGGAGCTGATGAAGTCTTACGGTTACCATGTGTTTGACAAATATCACATGTCTTACAATAATTATAACAATCTTTAAAAAGAGTGGGCCAGTGATAACCTGCATCCAAGATCCTTCTTGCTGTAAGTTGTCCAGAGAAGTGCCCTCCACATGTACCATTGTGGAATTATTCTAGCAGTTCTTTCCCTTGATCACGTCCAACTGCCCTCTTGTACTGTCCATCAGGTCCTATTCGAAATAATACTCCATGCAGAATAGAATATGGACGACTGGCTTGAGTAATCTTTCTCTTAGTCTTTGCATTGGCACCATCAGGAAACTTGAATTCATTCAGATAATTCCAAATATCTATGTATTCACTAGGGATTGTGTCAAGGGATAACCATGCTGCATCGGGGAAATCATCATCATCACAAGATGATCCTAAACCATCATAGGCTCGAGAGAGTGCATCTGCATTAACATGCTTCTTTCCTGGCCTATCTATAATATCAAATTCAAATTCTTGTAGAAAAATTATCCATCTTGCTATCCTCCCTGATGGGTTAGGCTTATTTACAATATATTTTAGAGCCTGATGATCTGTTAAAACTAGAAATTTTTTCCCTAGCAAGTAATTTCTAAACTTCTTTACAGCAAAAATGATAGCCAGAGCCTCTTTTTCAGTTACAGTATAATTTACCTCAGCACTGCTCATTTGTCTGCTCCCAAAGTAAATTGGATGTTCATTCCCATTTTCATCCTTTTGGCTCAAAGTACTTCCTAGTGCTGCATCTGAGGCATCAGTGTACACAATGAATGGCTTGCTCCAATCTGGATTCTTCAAAACAGGTGAAGACACCAGGGCTTCCTTCAGTTGTCCAAAAGCTTCATGCGCCTTATTTCCTGGTTCATAAGTAACATCCTTCTTCAAGAACTGGGTTAGTGGCTGTGCAATCTTTGAGAAATTCTTGATGAACCTTCTATAGTAACCCACATGGCCTAAAAATGATCTGATCAACTTACTTCTATTCATAGGAAATGGTAAATCTTTGATTTTTGAAACTTTATCAGGATCAGTACCAATACCATCTCTGGATACAACATGCCCTAACAAAACGCCTTTAGAACATCCAAAGACACACTTTGTAGGGTTTAGTGAGGCTTGTGCTTCATCTAACCTTTGAAATGTTGTCTCCATCTGGTGCAGGTGGTCCAACTTGCTCCCATAGATGCAAAAATCATCCAGAAATACTCTGATGAAGGTCCCAATGTAGGGTTCGAACACCCTATTCATCAAACGCTGGAATGTTGCTGGAGCATTACACAACCCAAAAGGCATAACTCTATAAGCAAACGTTCCCCAAGGAGTGGTGAACGTGGTCTTCAGCTGATCTTTCTCTGCTATATGAACTTGGTTGTAGCCACTATATCCATCAGCAAAACTATAGCACTCCTGGCCAGCTACTTCGTCCAAGATCTGATCTGAAAATGGAAGAGGGTAATGATCCTTCTTTGTTGCCTTATTGAGCTTCCTGTAATCAACACAAATGCGTAGCTTCCCATTCTTTTTTATTGAGATCACAATGGGAGAAACCCATTCTGAATTCTCCACAGCAAATATGAATCCTGCATCAAGCAACTTATCTATTTCTTCTTTTACAGTCTTGGAAAAATTAGGATTCATTCTATATGGCATTTGCTTTATGGGCTTAGCACCATCTACCAGCTCAATAGAATGTTCTACCCAACTTACTTGACGGAGTTCCTTGTAATCAAAAGTGAATAGGTGTATGTACCTTCGAAAGAGCTGGAGGTAGGATTCCTTCTCACTCTCCATCACAGCATCACCAATCTTTATTTGTTGGAGACGATCATCAACTTCTTCTTCAGATAATTTTATGGGGTCATGAGTTGGTGTGACTGGAAGGATATCCATGACTGAAACATCAACCTCACTTTCTTCATCTTCAGTGTCCACTTCACTGGTACTAGAGTAATCAGAGGATGTCCAATCATCAGTTTCATCACTTGAATCCACAGGTTCTGCCTTATGATGTCGAGGGATCACGTTTATCTTCACCCTCTCTCTACCACGTCCAAGTGTCATGAAACCTTCATTCCAGTAGTTTCTTGCATGAACTCTCCTTAGCCATGGTCTTCCCAGCAGCATTGGGTACGCAACAGTACCATTTTTCATCACCTGAAAGTCTACCACACATACAACACCCATAACAGATATTGCCACATTTGAAACTACACCTTCTGGTTTAGTTTTTCCCTTATTTAATGACCTTAACATAAGTGTTGAAGGGCGATCAATTTTTAAACCCAACATATTCATTACAGACTCGGTCATTACATTAACTGCAGCACCTCCATCAACTAAGACATCATGAATTGAAATACCATTACATAATACCTCAGCTTGTGGAGCATAGGGATCCGCCTCTGCCTCCAAAACAGGGACCTCAACCTCCTTTCTTCATCGAGCATTGAGTCCACTTCGCAGCTCCCACCTCTTCTCAGAAGACATAGCCAAGAGTTGACCATATGTAATATTTGCAGGCCTTTTGGACAGATCTTCCAAGATGGAGTATGGTCCTTGCCCCTGTGAAATCAGAAAATCCTGCACACCCAACTTTCTTCTCCTATGTTTCTTACTAGTTTCTCCTTTCATCTTCTTAGGATCATTTCCATCTTGATTATCTTTTTCTTTCTTTCTTTTTGTTACAAACACATCTACTTCATTATTTCTACTCTTATCTACTACATCAAAAGAATTCACAGGTGCTTTTCCTTTATCATTATCTCCTTTACCAGATGTAGAAGCTCTATCTGGACAATTATACTTATAATGACCCTTTTTATAACAACCATAACATACAACTTCAGAAATATTTCTTTTTGGACCTCTATCTCCTCCCTGAGAACTAAATTCTTTTCCTTGAAGAAGATTAATAGTTAACTGACCCATCTTTTTGAGAAGATCTTCATACTCAGTAGATGTACTAGGAGAAATATTTGTGCTCACCGGGAGTGGTTGTGGATTCTAGACCAAAGGTGCTGGTGTAGGCTCTACTTTAGCAACAATTTCTTTGGGCTCCTCTTCCATGCTTTCTTCTTGCCTTCTTGCAATCTCCTTTGCTTGTTCAATGGTAGCTGGGTGGTCATACTTCACTCGTTGTCTGATCTCTGGCTTCATCCCAAGAATGAAGTGCTTACATAGGAGATTATCCACGCCATTCATCAACCCATCCGCTAATCCTTCCTTCCGGATCTGGGCATCGAGCTTCCTCCTTAGCTCTAGAACACGAGCATGATAATCCCTTATCTTCTCCTTCTCTCCTTGGGATAGCTTTGTGATCTTGATCATGAGATCTGCATATTTCTGTTGTTCACCAAATTCTTCAAGAAAACTTTCAGTTAATAAATCCCATGAATTTTTCACATTATCACCTAGTGTTTCAAACCACCTAAGTGCTGAACCATCCAAAAAGGTAGGAAAAAATTCAGTCCATTGTTCCCTTCTTATGAGGCCATTACAAATACAAGATCGTTTAAACTCTTGAATGAAAGAAGAAGCATCTTCATTAGATTGAGCTGAAAAAATAAGAATCTTTCCCATTTTCAAAAGTAACCACCGTGAAATACCAACCCACAAGTACAATCAACAAGACTTATGTGCACAAATAATTGAAATCACTATACTAGAAAGTGACTTTACACCTTTGTACAGTAAAATAGAAATGACCACGGTAAACTATGGTAAAACTTGACTTACTTCGGTAAAAACTGACTTTACTGTGGTAAACACTATTCATGGTAAAAAGTGAAGTTACTGCGGTAAATACTATTCACGGTAAAAAGTGACTTTACTGTGGTAAATACTATTCCCAAAAAAAATGACTTTACCATGGTAACTACTATTCATGGCAAAAATGACTTTACCATGGTAACTACTATGCACAGTAAAAACAAGGTTACCCTCCAATTGATTTTTGACTAAGTGGGAATATCTCTCCAGAAAATCCACCAACGAGGAATGGTCCCGGCAACGGAACCAAAATGTCATCACCAATCCGGAACTATGATAATTCTTCACCGGGAACTCCTCGTGCTATGATTATTTACTAATGCACAACCTTTAGTTTGGTGGATGTAATCTGGAAACAAAACAACAACATAACACAAGAATACCATCGACTATGATAAGACAGAATGATGACAAATCTGAAATATCAAAGTAAATTATAATATTAACATGAAATTGTTACAATCTCACCCATGAGGTACTTCAAGTGTTATTGACTTCACTTGCCTTTCACCAAGACTATGGGAGAAACTTTACAATTACACCTCTTAATGGCTTCTTCAACACACCTTTAAACTGATGGCTTCCTTCGCACACTTCCTACAATATTTCTCACTACTTCCTTCTATGCTAAATGAGGGGGGTGGCCTCTCTATTTATAGAACTTCCAGGCTTATCCATCTTATCTCTAAGATAGGATAAGAAATCCACTCTGACGAATCATATTCCATACCTTAACTCTTATCTGTACATGTAAGCTTATCTTTTAAGATAAGATAAACCTTATCATTTTACATGGGTTCCACATTTTTAGAATTTTTACAAATAAAATACACAAAATATTTATGACCTCACTCCTTGTCCTTATTACCAATATAATATTTCTAATTCCTAATCATGTAGACCCTACTTCTCTAATTACCCAAACTTTGACATTTTAACATTACCGGACCACTTATGACAAATATTTACTTTTTACAACATTCCTATTGTACTTTGACTGTTACCGTACTCCACATTATTGGCGGCACCGTACTGACGACGCCGTTATCTTCTATCAGACGCTACTACTAATTATACTCAACAACATCCTATTCCTAATACATACCTCTTTACCTTTGTCTGGTTGTTGGTTCTCTTTATTCTTTGACCAACAATATTTATTTGCATGTCCTTTCTTTCCACATTTCCAACAATTAATTCCCTTACTTCTGGATTTAGATTTGCTATCCCTTGACTTTGATTTCCCATTACTCTTACTCTTGGATCTCTCCTTCTGCATGCCCCGACTTTCTACATTGAAAGCATTTCCAGATGATGTTTCCTCTATACTTTTCCTACGAATTTCTTCATTCAAGATTATACTAACCACATCATCAAACTTCAAAATATTATTAGCAGATGTTGTATTACTAATAGCCATTACAAAGTTATCCCAACTATCAGAAAAAGAACATAAGAACAAAAGTTCTTTTACTTCATCATCAAACGGCATTGAAACTGATTTTAACTGATTTACAATAGATCGAAAATCATTCAAATGACTAGAGGAAAATTCACCTTCATGCATCTTAGAACTAAAAAGTTTCTTCATCAAATAAACTTTATTTGAAGTACTAGGTTTTTCATATAAATTAGCAAGAGATTTCATTAAGTCTACCGTAGAAGCTGCTTCTATAATATTGGAAGCCATGGATGCTGCCAGGCTCAATCTTATAGATCCCAAAGCCTTTCTTTAAAGAATCTTCGATTCTTCATCAATCATCTTCGTAGGTCTAGACTTCTCATCCAACGGTAAGTACAAATCTCTCTGATATAGATAATCCTCAATTTACATCTTTCATAATTAACAATTTCATCCGTCAAACTTCTCTACCTTGTATTTATTATCTTCTATCATTGTTGTAGCTCCCACTCAATCAGAAACCCCTATGTGAGTAGATCTTTCAACACTCAAAACCCTCAAACAAAGCTTTGATAACAATTGTTGGGGTTAGCACACCGGTTGTACAAACAATATATCAGATCTAATCATACATGCAAATAAAATCAGATATTCTACCAGAAAAATTATATAAAACAAGAGACATAAATCAACACCAGATTTAACGTGGTTCACCCAGTGTGGGCTACATCCACCAAGAAACAAGCCAATCTATTATCCAAAGCTTTGATAAGATATACAATGAAGATTTACAATCTTCTACACTTCTCAGATGTTCATTACTTTCTTCCTTCAAGATTTTTGATTCTTCACCAAGAATTTTCTCTCACATAATTATCTTGTAATTATGATACATCCATTCTCTCATTTTGAACCCTAGCTTTATGCTTTAAATAGTCATTTAATACTTTAGGGCACTTAGCCATGCAATTACATTCATTAAATCTATTCAAATGCTAAAAACAGAAATAAATCCTGAGAGTTAATTAAAAACTCATCGCACAGGTAACCGATGTCGGTTCTGCCCAACCATCGCTGGTTCCAACTTTCCCTAAAAGATGTCAGTCACACTCTAACCAATGGCAGTTATTGTCAACTTACAGCAAGTTCTATTTGCATTCTAAAACATTAGTAATTTAGCTCCATTCTCAACAAAATAAGTCCAATTTCCCATTTTACAATGTTTGCTTGATCAAATTAATACAAAATTCATATAACTAATTTTTATCTGATCAAAAGCTTTATAAAAACAAAATTAAACATTGAAAATCTAAGAATGACACAAAATTGTTTATGGTGATTGAAATTCATACATCCCCCGGGTTCATTATGAACTGATCCATTAATAATGTTATAATTGTAAATACATTAACCTTTACAATAAACCAATAATCAATCAAAAACTTTCAAAACTATGATATCAGACCTTCGAAGGACTTTGGCATGTCCAGCAACTACCCCTCACCTTCCTAATTTCACTTGCATCTATGTTTCCCCTAGGATCAATCCTTTGTGAAAATTTAAAATCAAAAACATCTATCCAAAATCTCCAAAATGGAAAAATATCCACACCATTATGATCGTCTCAAAATTCTGCGCAAACTTTTCGTTATTACCACCGAGTCCCCAAAGTTACCCTCGATGCCTCAAATTTCATGTTTTTCTGCAACAATCCTAAGCTTCCCTCTCACATCCCTACACACATAGCTCTTTAGATACTAGTGAGCTCATGTTCCTTAGCCATCATGCCACCTAGGTCGTTTGGTGAGTTGAACAGTCTTAGGGCCGTGAGGTTGGCGGTTCAAATCCATACTCCACCTCTTTTAATCAGGATGCGTTTAGGTTGTGGTATATCTCACATTATTGGTAGGGTATAGGGGGGATTTCATTTAAATGGGGGCTCACCACCCATGAATACGTGACTTAGGTCACTGCCTTCCCCCCTTTTTTTGGCCACATATAGGTGGCAAGTTGTGGCATTGGGGCCTTAGGCTGAGTCATGGGCCTTTGTTTATGAACCAGCCAATGCTGAACGTTGCGTTGTAGGTTCAAGTGTCGAGCTAGATGGTTAATTGTGCATTATATGTTTTTTATCTACCCAATGCAGTCACTATCCATTCAATGTAAGTTTGTTCCGTTACGCCCAGGTAGTTAGGGGTGCCGAGTTGGTAGATGAAGGAAGGCCGAATTCAAAGGCCTGCCACGTTTGTATATCCACCCAAACTTTGGATAAGGGTTTATAGCCGAGTCATATGCAAATTGACCAATACTTTCTAATGTAATAGGGGATAAGATGATATTGAACCATATGGAGATAAGCTTGGGTCAATGGAAAACTAATAGCCAATATAAATAAGGCCCGTCTAATACAGAAACAAGGTGATCAACTCAGTGGGTAGTTGATCACCCCATCGAGCTAATAGATAACTCACCTGAGCTCGACAAAATGAAAGATAATAAACCTGCAATGCAATAAACAATCTCTTTGATACAAATAGTCCCACATTGGAAGGTTATAGAGATAAGTGGTATATAATATTGAAGAATACGATAATAGCACATGAAATAAAGACAACAAAGGTAACCCTCATACAAAATAGTGTGTCGAACCTAGCTAAGGGATCCCAACCAAAAAATAGTGGGGCCCACCAAACTTTTCATGTGTCGAAGACCGGAGGATTGAAAACATAAATTTAACCTTTTTCAACCTTTTTCCAATCTATCATGTGTCAACGTGTTATTCGGCCATTTGACCATTAGTGACCATTTTCAAACCAAAACTTTGACATGTGATATCTTCTACATCCGGACTCCGTTCCTAGAGTTCTGCATATTTTAGAAATTTCTCAAAATGATCTATAATGTGGTCATGGTTTAGGGAGGTTTAAGGAAACTTCCAACACCGAAAAATCCTTTGGATCACTCCTCCCAATGGTATTGCTTTAGTCCACAAATAGTTGTATATTAACCCAAAAAACATGGTATCTCTTCATGTAATTACACAAACACATACAGGAACCTGAAAAACCATTATATGTTAATCAATGTAAGTATTTGATTAGCTAGTCACATAAGACTGATCAGATAATACACACCATTAAGCTAGTGTCCAACTGATACGCTACAACCGTATAAACTCTGGCACATAACTGTTGAACTGCCAAATTCCCCTGTAATGCCATCCACCAACAAAACTGATCCGATCATAACCTCAAACCCAGGTAAAGAAATTAAAGTAGTTTTCCATTTCACTTTGTGATATGTAAGATTACTTAAGTCCCCCAATCATGTAGACCCTACTTCTCTATGTACGCCAACTTTGACATTTTAACATTACTGGACCACTTACGACAAATATTTACTTTTTACAAACACATTCCTATGTAACTTTTTGCTGTTCCGTCTCCACATTATTGCGACACCTGGTACTGACGGCGTCGTTTATCTCTATCAACAGACGCTATTAATACTATTATACTTAACAACATCATATTCCTAATACATACATTAATGAAATAGAAATTATGGAGGAAAATTTTAGTGTCGACAGAATCTAAAACCCATGATTCAATTCTACTATCTAAATAAATAATAAGAGCATCTTGCATTACCTCTGATGTAGCAAGATTCACCTCTTTACCTTTGTCTGGTTGTTGGTTCTCTTTATTCTTTGACCAACAATATTTATTTGCATGTCCTTTCTTTCCACATTTCCAACAATTAATTCCCTTACTTCTGGATTTAGATTTGCTATCCCTTGACTTTGATTTCCCATTACTCTTACTCTTGGATCTCTCCTTCTGCATGCCCCGACTTTCTACATTCAAAGCATTCCCAGATGATGTTTCCTCTATACTTTCCTACGAATTTCTTCATTCAAGATTATACTAACCACATCATCAAACTTCAAAATATTATTAGCAGATGTTGTATTACTAATAGCCATTACAAAGTTATCCCAACTATCAGAAAAAGAACATAAGAACAAAAGTTCTTTTACTTCATCATCAAACGGCATTGAAACTGATTTTAACTGATTTACAATAGATCGAAAATCATTCAAATGACTAGAGGAAAATTCACCTTCATGCATCTTAGAACTAAAAAGTTTCTTCATCAAATAAACTTTATTTGAAGTACTAGGTTTTTCATATAAATTAGCAAGAGATTTCATTAAGTCTACGTAGAAGCTGCTTCTATAATATTGGAAAGCCATGGATGCTGCCAGGCTCAATCTTATAGATCCCAAAGCCTTTCTTTAAAGAATCTTCGATTCTTCATCAATCATCTTCGTAGGTCTAGACTTCTCATCCAACGGTAAGTACAAATCTCTCTGATATAGATAATCCTCAATTTACATCTTTCATAATTAACAATTTCATCCGTCAAACTTCTCTACCTTGTATTTATTATCTTCTATCATTGTTGTAGCTCCCACTCAATCAGAAACCCCTATGTGAGTAGATCTTTCAACACTCAAAACCCTCAAACAAAGCTTTGATAACAATGTTGGGGTTAGCACACCGGTTTGTACAAACAATATATCAGATCTAATCATACTGCAATAAAATCAGATATTCTACCAGAAAAATTATATAAAACAAGCGACATAATCAACACCAGATTTAACGTGGTTCACCCAGTGTGGGCTACATCCACCAAGAAACAAGCCAATCTATTATCCAAAGCTTTGATAAGATATACAATGAAGATTTACAATCTTCTACACTTCTCAGATGTTCATTACTTTCTTCCTTCAAGATTTTTGATTCTTCACCAAGAATTTTCTCTCACATAATTATCTTTGTAATTATGATACATCCATTCTCTCATTTGAACCCTAGCTTTATGCTTTAAATAGTCATTTAATACTTTAGGGCACTTAGCCATGCAATTACATCATTAAATCTATTCAAATGCTAAAAACAGAAATAAATCCTGAGAGTTAATTAAAAACTCATCGCACAGGTAACCGATGCGGTTCTGCCCAACCATCGCTGGTTCCAACTTTCCCTAAAAGATGTCAGTCACACTCTAACCAATGGGCAGTTATTGTCAACCTTACAGCAAGTTCTATTTGCATTCTAAAACATTAGTAATTTAGCTCCATTCTCAACAAAATAAGTCCAATTTCCCATTTTACAATGTTTGCTTGATCAAATTAATACAAAATTCATATAACTAATTTTTATTTGATCAAAAGCTTAATAAAAAAAAATTAAACATTGAAAAATCTAAGAATGACACAAAATTGTTTATGGTGATTGAAATTCATACATCCCCGGGTTCATTATGAACTGATCCATTAATAATGTTATAATTGTAAATACATTTAACCTTTACAATAAACCAATAATCAATCAAAAACTTTCAAAACTATGATATCAGACCTTCGAAGGACTTTGGCATGTCCAGCAACTACCCCTCACCTTCCTAATTCACTTGCATCTATGTTTCCCCTAGGATCAAATCCTTTGTGAAAATTTAAAATCAAAAACATCTATCACAAAATCTCCAAAATGGAAAAATTATCACACCATTATGATCGTCTCAAAATTCTGCGCAACTTTTCGTTTTACACCGAGTCCCCAAAGTTACCCTCGATGCCTCAAATTTCAGGTTTTCTGCAACTAATCCTAATCTTCCCTCTCACATCCCTACACACATAGCTCTTTAAATACTAGTGAGCTCATTTCCTTACCCATCATGCCACCTAGGTCGGTTGGTGAGTTGAACAGTCTTAGGGCCGTGAGGTTGGCGGTTCAAATCCATACTCCACCTCTTTTATCAAGGGATGCGTTTAGGTTGTGGGTAATATCTCACATTATTGGTGGTATAGGGGGATTTTCATTTAAATGGGGCTCAACCACCCATGAAATACGTGACTTAGGTCACGCCTTCCCCCCTTTTTTTGGCCACATATATGTGGCAAGTTGTGCATTGGGCCTTAGGCTGAGTCATGGGCCTTTGTTTATGAACCAGCCAATGCTTGAACGTTGCGTTGTAGGTTCAAGTGTCGAGCTAGATGGTTAATTGTGCATTATATGTTTTTTATCTACCCAATGCAGTCACTATCCATTCAATGTAAGTTTGTTCCGTTACGCCCAAGGTAGTTAGGGTGCCGAGTTGGTAGATGATAAGGCCGAATTCAAAGGCCTGCCACGTTGTGTATAATCCACCCAAACTTTTGGATAAAGGGTTTTAGCCGAGTCATATGCAAATTGACCAATACTTTCTAATGTAATAGGGGATAATATGATATTGAACCATATGGAGATAAGCTTGGTCAATGGAAAACTAATAGCCAAATAAATAAGGCCCGTCTAATACAGAAACAATGTGATCAACTCAGTGGGTAGTTGATCACCCCACCGAGCTAATAGATAACTCACCTGAGCTCTACAAAATGAAAGATAATAAACCTGCAATGCAATAAACAATCTCTTTGATACAAATAGTCCCACATTGGGAAGGTTATAGAGATAAGTGGTATATAATATTGAAAATACGATAATAGCAACATGAAATAAAGACAACAAAGGTAACCCTCATACAAAATAGTGTGTCGAACCTAGCTAAGGGATCCCAACCAAAAAATAGTGGGGCCCACCAAATTTTTCATGTGTCGAAGACCGGAGGATTGAAAACATAAAATTTAACCTTTTTCACCTTTTTCCAATCTATCATGTGTCAACGTGTTATTCGCCATTTGACCATTATTGACCATTTTCAAACCAAAACTTTGACATGTGATATCTTCTACATCCGGACTCCGTTCCTAGAGTTCTGCATAATTTTAGAAATTTCTCAAAATGATCTATAATGTGGTCATGGTTTAGGGAGGTTTAGGAAACTTCCAACACCTGAAAAATCCTTTGGATCACTCCTCCCAATTGGTAATGCTTTTAGTCCACAAATAGTTGTATATTAACCCAAAAAACATGTTAACTCTTCCTGTAATTACACAAACACATACAGGAACCTGAAAAACCATTATATGTTAATCAATGTAAGTAGTTGATTAGCTAGTCACATAAACTGATCAGATAATAACACCCAATTAAGCTAGTGTCCAACTGATACGCTACAACCGTATAAACTCTGCACATAACTGTGAACTGTCAAATCCCCTGTAATGCCATCACAAACAACTGATCAGATAATAAAACCCATTTAAAGTAGTGTTCAACTGTCACTTTGTGATATGTAAGATTACTTAAGTTACAATTATATAATTGATGCAGCTTAGAATCTACAATATAAAACCTAGGTGTCTTGGCACATCACCCAGCTTGAGCTGAGCGCTCACCCGAAGCGCACAAAGGTAGCATGCCCCTCTTTAGAGTTGTTTGTGCAGGATGTTAGTGTGATGATGATAAAACATATTTAGATCCATAATTAAACATAAACATTCCACAGTGTATAATCCAGATCTAGATCTTAGAGAATCATGAATTAAACAATAACAATAATAATATTAACCATACAAGAACTAGATTTAGTTATATTTAACACCACTATCCAGCCAACATTCTCCATTGCATTAAACACTATAAAACACAGAAGTCTTATTACATTATAAAGTATCACCTTGAGTCGTGTGCGTGCATCAGATCTAGCAAGCATAACTCTACAATAATGCATTCCTATCATCTTTTGCCTCTCATATCTTTCCTCTTGTCTCTGTAAAATACATCAGTTCAATACATATTTATAAAGGTGGGGACCTACCCTTCACCACATATACACTTCTTAAAATAGGTCAGCATGCTAATAATAGCCATGTGCATTTATAAGAGCATACATACATGAAAGTGTTTTAATAATAGATATCTTACAATTAACTCTAAGAAGAAATACTATTATTAACTACAAACCATACATGGCACTTATCAGTCACTCTCGTTCCCAAAATACCTTAACATGTTTCAGCGAAATTCTCCATCTCCAATGTGTGTTACACGTGCCATCTTCCAAAAATAGCTCGTACCCATAAAAAACGGCTAAGTCTTAATCCACAACTGTTCTGGCACACGTGCATTTCCTTTCCTATCTTTTCTGCACCTTCAAATGTGTCTTATTCCCATATGTGTATAGTTTGTGTGTGCCTACTCCTTAGAACAATTATTATTTCTACTCAACATTACCCCACACTAAAGTACATTGTCATCCCAGAAATGGGAATTTTTTCTATTGTTCTCAAATGATAACGAATAAGTGATTGAAATAATTAAATAATCTTTGTACAAAATAATGAACCCTCACTCTGTAATTACCATCTTCTTCAACTAGGAGGATCAAATTTGGATACTCAGTTTTGATTTTAGCTTCCAGTGTCTTCCAATCACTTAGCGTGGTCCTATGTTTTCTTAGGAATAGTCTATTGCTATGGCATCTAGTTCATCTTAAGTGATTCTTGGTCCTTCTCATTCTGTACTACTCAGATAACATTAGCCATACCTAACATCATTCCTTCCAGGAGATCCATCTTTTGTGCTATGAGCTTCCCAATCTCATCAATCCTCTCCTTATGTGGATCCTAGGCTTACTGCGAGGGCTTCAGCACTTTTTTTTTCACTAGTGCCAATCTATCTACATGCACCCTAATGTCTCATCTTTCATTGCTTGCCAGAACTTCATTATCTTCAACTAGAGTTCTGGTCCTTATTACTGCTTCTAGTGCTGCACACAAATTGAGAGCTTGGTATTGATTTCTTCAGCTCATCCTTTAAAGTTTGGAGCAATGCCTCATAAGTTGAATATTTTTCTAATCATAGAGGCCCTTTCCTCTCTTTGCTTCTTGTTCAATATATTTTGGTGCAGGCATTTGAATTGGTTTATCTTCTAACACCAAATCAAACCAAAGTGCACACATAATACATAACAGAAGGAAATTTTTTAGGTACCTTAGGTTCTAGATGAGGCCTTGCATTTAGAATGTGATCATTAATATCCTCAGCCATGCCAACGAAAGTCTTCATTCTTTGTTCATTACTCATTCCTTCTCTTCCTTTAAGTGCACGTTATATCTGCAGTTTTATCCTTGTTATCTTCCATCAATGCTCGAATGGTGGCAGCGTCCTTATCAACATTTCTCTATACACCACCTCAGTAGATACCTTGACCAAGGCATTGATTGACCTACTCATCAGACATTAGAGTAGGATTTATTGTCATGTTCCTGCTCTAGGGTGCCTTCTTCACTCTTCGTGAGACAAAGGACTCCTTGCACACGTAAAAAATTGGTTCATCTATATGGGTCTACATGGATTAGGATAGTTTCTTCCTTATGTGCATAGTGGACATTTCTGGATCCATCAGATCCCACCAATATAACTCCTTACGGCCCACAATAATTTGAAACTGGGCACGACAATTTTTCTTATGTCCTCAGCATAGCCCATACTAGGGACAACATACTCTTCACTTGTTTTTTATCCTTGGCCCCTTAGGAACCTAAGCGCCAAGGTTTGGAGTTGGTCTTTCTCCTACCTGAGTCGAGTAATGGGCACATGCTAGTTTCTCGTGCACATAATTAATTCTTTATGCTTCTTTCACCCCTTCCTTTCATCTCTCATTTATTCATCCCGGGGTTCTTCCACATCTTCGGTTGAACTGAGGTTCCTAGGACGCACTCTCTTTAGACTCCTCCTCCTCCTCGTTAAGCTTCAATTTTCTTCTTCTCTTTCTCTCTGGTTTTTCTTTCTGAGGGGAGAGTTAAGGTGACCTTGATAAAGGTTGAGATGTTCCAGTGTCTTGGGTCCTGATTCTTCTGAACACCTTCTTAAACTGGTGCTCCTCAATGGACTGTATCTACATCCAAGTCTTCCTCCTCTTGTGCCTGTGGTGGAGTATCTACGCTACTCACTTTCCACTTTTTCTATGGGCTGCCTCCAGCCTCTATGGTAAAATCCTCCACTATCCTTGTGTTCTTCTTCTTCCTCTACTTCTATGGTCGAGGAAAGATTTGGAGTTGCCAAATTTTCAACTGTGTATTTTCCCTTAGGTGGCCTTGGCAGCATGAACTTATTCTCCACATACTTGTTATTTTCAAACTTAGGCTTAAGGTGGAGATAAACAAGTGTGGCTCCATTGTCCCCAATAGCCAAACTCACCGGATTCATACTTATAACATCTGAAATGAGCCTCTCAATGTAGGAAGATCAACCTAGATATACATAAGTTTTTCTGAATGTATGGTAGTCACAATCTACCTTGTCCACATTGAATCTCAACCAACAGTTTGCATCAGTAAACCTATGTACTAAGGCCTAGAAATAGCATGTTGTGAAGGCGTATGATAGTTTGCACCATGGACTCCATGTCCCATCCTTCATTACAAACTATGCGATGCAAAAGTTGATACACCGTGAATTGTACTACCTTACCTACTACTAATGGTAAATCATTTGGAATGTGTCATTCCTCCTTAAAGGCCGTGCACAGTCGATCATACCATAGGTATACCCTTTGTTTGAATGGGCCACTCATTGTTCCTTCACATAGATAATTCTCAAACCTCTCTGCAAGGGACTTCTTCTCTGTGGGGTATTCCCAAATTTTGTTCTTTAGCCCATCAGGCACTCCAATTTCTAAAAACACAAGAGATAAGTAGGATAACGCCAAAACTTATCTTTTCTCACCTGTGCGCACTTCCTCAATAATTATTTCTGCTATGTAGCCTACTAATTGTATACTTCTCCTTGTGACATTTTCTTTGTAATATGTAGCCACATGGTATTTACATACAACCATTTCTCTTGATCATTTAGCTTAGTGAGCAGATGCATGACTGCCTGCACCATAGGGTAATTCCTTAATCTGTAGATGTCCATTCTGTGTGGACCCTTGGATTATCCCAAATCCTTACTTGTGGCTATAACAGTTTTCCTTATCAGTCATATCACTACTAATTTCTTTCCATGTGCCCTTTAATCCTGTCAATGTAGCAATCAAAGGCCATGGTGATCCTTACCCTCTAGTCTAGCAAAATATAAAAAGTCCTCATGGACTCTACTCATAATCCATTTGTATAAAGCTTTCTAGTTTTCCAAAATATGGGAGTTCATACAGCTGATACACCCCTACCTTCTTGAGAAAATTCTCTCCAGCATCGTCATATACTGGCATGTCATCCATCGTGCACTTATTGGTCTTGTTATTCAGCAAATCATCCAACTATCCCTTGTTGTCAGTGGTGTGGTGGTTGTAGTCACTTACTTTACATCTACGGATATGGGAATCCCAATCCCATCTGATGATCACTCCTTCTAGATACTACATCTCTAAAAAATTTCTCTTGGGAGTATCTTCGACCTTCTTCTTCCCCTTCGTACCTTTTGTAGGTGCTTTCTTTGGTGCCATTACAAATCTCACTCCTTTTGTCTCTCTGTCGAGTAAGCTCTCATTCCCTAGCTCGAAATACATGTGCCCTACTCTCAAAAATGTTCCCTAGCTAACTTCCTTAATGTGTATACTTCTTCACTCAAACCCTTCTCAAATGGGGTCGCAAGCCACTTCTGCGCACAAATCTACCCTCCACGTCTGGTTTCACAACTCTCCACACCTCAACACATTTCACTTGGCTCTCTCGTAACTAGATTGCTAGAATACTTGTGGTCGCAAAGGTAAAAATGAACCTGCATCACATCCTTATATAGATTTTTGAAAAGTTAGTGCATTTATTTCTCCTTCTCCTACCACCAATCCTCTCATTAATTGACAATTTTCCCAATTTCCGTGTGGTACACCTTCACGCCCCAGTTATAACCTTCTAGTGTGCCTTCCTACCTTCTAGATACAGACCTACTTTTTTGTGCTTCCATGCACTGAATTACCTCACCATTGTGCCTTCCTCTAGTAGTTTCTATGGCCACAGCTTACCTCACGTTATATTGTTCATTCATTTATTTCTAGCTATGGTCTTCCTTAAGAGCAATCTTCTTTCTAGCAGCTTCCTTTCCATTTTTGAATAACACATGTAATAGTTTTTTCTCAGGTGTACCTATTTTTGAATAAAAACCACCCCACACAATGAAATGTGTAGTTCTTTGTGCATAAAAATAATTTAGATTGGAATTATTTTCGAGCACGTAAATGCGCTTATTACACAAAACACCGAACTAAATTGAAAAAGCATAGTGACAAAGAAGGAAATACATTAAAAGAAATACAGAAAGGGAAATCTATACTAAATGGCAATATTGCCTTATTACAAACACCAAGAAGACTTATTTATAGTAGGGCTTCAGCCTACTCCCATTAAAGTAACCGTGGTAACTGTGTTCCATCAAGTTCCTCTAACTGAAAAATGCCCCTGATTCAAGGTATGTGAGTGATAACATATGGTCCCAACCAATGCACCTTAAGTTTTCCTGGATGGCATAAAAACTTGGAATCATAAAGAAGTACCATCTATCCAACCTCAAGCTTCTTGTTCCATGATGTGTCTGTCATGCCATACCTTCTACCTGTGCCTTTTCCTTCTTCTGACTCCAACGTGTTATGGCGTGCCTCTCATCCAGCTATATTAACTTGTCAATTATTTCTTCTAATGCTTTACTCATCAGCTAGACCTCCAGCGTATGCAATACTCAAATAAGGTAACATAAATTCCATTGGAAGAAATGCTTCTGCGCCATACACCAACTAAAATGGTGTGGCCTTATTCAACCTCTTGTAGGTTGTTCTATATGCCCAAAGTACAATAGAAAATTTATCATCCCAATCTTTCCTTCCAACATCACAATTTTTTGTTAAGGTCTAGCTCAATATATCATTGAAAGCCTCAACAGTCCCATTTGCTTGAGGGTGATAAGGTGTAGTCTTGTGGTGCGCTACCATAAATTCATCCAATAATATCCTTATTTTCTCATTCAAGAAGTGTGTACCCTTATCACTTGTCAAACTCAATGATTATCCATACCTAGTAAGAATATTTTCCCATAAGAACCTTTTTATTGTAGCCGACTGTACAATCCTTTGTAGGTGCTGCTTCTTCCCACCTTATAAGATAATCTATACAATTGATTATGTAGCATGATCTGGTTCTACGTGTGGCTAGGGAAATAGGACCCAAAAAGTCTATAGCCCATTTTTCAAATGGCTCAGCACTAGTAATAGGCCTCAAAGGCATTTCATCTCTTTTCCCAAGTTTTCCAAGGCACTGACAGTGATCACACGCCTTACAATACTCTTTACAATCCTTGTACAGGGTCTCCCACCATAATCCAGTGAGTAGAATCTTGTGTGTGGTGGCATCACCTACATAGTGCCCACCTATAATATTGCTATGAGCCTCTTCCATGATATCTATGTGCTCATGTTCTAGTACACACTGACACAATACTTCATCTCAGCCTAGTTTGTATAAGTCACCATTGATCAACATGAAGGTGCGGTGCAAATTGCAAGATACTTCTTCTCTAAGGATTTCATTCCTTTTGGAGTCATGCCTGTGCGTAAAAAGAAAGCAATATCCTCTAATTCTGAAGGCACATGATCTAACTGTACAATTGTGCATCTAGCATTGTATCTTCAATTATCTTCATGTCCTCCCTTGATTGAATCCTTGATAAGTGGTCCAGGCTAGAATTACTTTTACCTGGTTTTACCATGACTGTAAAGTCAAATTCTTGGAATAAGAGAACCCATCGACATATGTGCCCCTGTAAAATGGGCTTATTTACCAAGTATTTTAATGCCATGTGATCAATATAAAATAAAAAGGGTGTTACTATCAAGTACCATATGAACTTATGCAATGTGTAGATCATCGACAAGGCCTCACACTCTGTACTTGTATAATTATGTTCTACAGGAGTCAAATTTCTACTAGAAAAAACAAATAGGATGATTTATAATACCTTCTCTAGGATGAGCTAACACTTGTGCCAATGGTCATGCCAGAGGCATCCACATATACATGAAATGGTTGGTTCTATGAGGCAAAACACAAAATAGGCATTGTAGTAAGTCTCTCCTTCAATGCCTCAAATGTGTGATGTTGTGGTCATCCCTAATAGAATTTCCCTTTTCCTTTTAGTAACTATTTCCAAGGGTGAATTATAATATTTGCATAGTATTTGATAAACTTTTTGTAATACCCCATGTATGTCCCAAGAATCCCTGCACCTCACTTTGAACTGTTAGGCTCCTCAAGACTAATGATAACTACAACCTTAGCTGGATCCACTAACAAACCTTCCTTATAGATTATTTTCCCTAATAGAGTTCCAAAAGGTGTAGTAAATATGCACTCCTTTGATTTTTAAAGAGATATTTAACTATATACATCTTTCAAACATTAAGTGAAAGTTTTCACAATGATCCTTAACAAACCCATATGCCATCTAATCATCCAAGTAAACTTGCAATAATTTGTGAATAAAATCCTGGAATGCTTGAACAAATATGCAGCAAAAATATAGTAGGTGTGTTTTTCAAACCAAAGGGCATCATAGTATATGCAAAAATTCTTCATTCAGTGGTGAAATTCATTTTATATTTATCTTCCTATGAATTTCTAACCTAATGATACCTATAGAATCCATCTATAAAAGATTAAACTTATGTGCCCTGTAATGCCTTCTAATATTTACTCCATGTGAAAGGCGTAGGAAAAGGATCAATCACACATACAACATTCAGCTCCCTATAATCCACAAAAATCCTAATCCAACCATATTTCCTTATGGTGATTACCATGGGGCTAACCCACTCTGATTCTTCTAGGGGATTAATGATGCCATATCTCAACATTTTATCAATTTCCTCTTTAACTTTTATGCACATGTTAGGGATTCATCCTTAAGGTCTCTTCCTGACTAGGTGCACACCTTCCTTTAGCTTAATATTCATCTTGCCTGATGACTCATGCACTCCCTTTAAATCATGGTAGCCCCTAGGAAATAAGTCCTAGAAATCTCGTAGTAACTTAATTATCTTTTCCACTTTAGAATTAGAACCAATAATCTCCAATTATGGCCTCCTTAGGTTTAGCATTTGTTCCAATGTTCACTTTCTTGGCCTTCATAGGTTCATGATAGGTGCACACCTTTTTACCCACACTATTCTAAGACCTCACACATACCTATTAAGTGATCTATGTCCAAATATTCCATTTCTTCATCATCCACTATGTATACCATCTATCCTTTCTCCTTCTCAAAGGAAGCACTCTAAAACAGTTCAGCATCTGTATCATCTACTTCATCAAATTTGCTCCTTGTTCTTGCTCACCAAATATCTCATAAATCAATTCTTTCATCCTTTGCATTGTCTCCCATAGTTAAGCACTCCATAACCCATAAATATTCTCTTGCCATAGGTTTAGTAGAGAATTAGTCAAAAGTTCTGGGTCATTCCTATAATCAAGTCCTACCATTTTCCAGTCTCCCTATGCAAGTTCACATAAAAATACCAAGTGAATGTGAGCAGCCTTGAAAAGTGGAATAAAGTTTATGCACCCAAAGTGAAGGTGGTAAATCTTCATTCCCCTCTTTCCATATTTTCTCACACTACTAAACATGGTGCTGAAAAAGTTGATTACCTTGATATATACATATTTGAGTAGGTTACATTGCTCCTGAGAAACCGGGTTATCAGAGATCAATTCTTACTTCATTGCATTCTATGAGATTATCCCTATGAACCACCCACTAGATGTGCTTCCATCCCGCGCAAGGTATATAGAAAAAATATTTCATCTTTTTGCTTGATTTGTCCACTACTCTTCCATGGTGCATAGGAATACCGCATAGGATTTCCTTCTCCAGTATACCAACATATAGAGTTATTACCTATCCTTCTAATACAACAAGGTTTGTTCCTCCATGAAAATGTGCTTTTTACTTCACGCCCAACCATCTCATAGGTGTTATGTGCCAAATTATCACAAGAAATAATTGTAGTATCACTAATAGACTGTGCATCTTCCCACTGGAGGATTCCTTCCTTAGATGGTTCAAGTACTTTATGGATCTTGAATGGCATGCACACATAAATTATGTTTAGATCTTCCTCACTCAAAGGTTCAACATAAGGTGCAGATTTTCCATCTGTCAAAGGGATAATAACTGATTCTTCCTTGTTCTAAAAATTTATATACCCCGTTTTGAACCATGGATAAACATTATTTGCATAACACCAAGGGTGCCCAAGTAGGGTTGGGAAGTTTTCCACATCTGTAAGCGCTAAAACCTAAAATTCCCCAATGAACTTGGCTCCTTGTATAGTAATGGATGCATCCTTTAAAACCCTTATTAGAGTGGCCTTAGTTCGATTAGCCATAAACAATAAATTAGAGGATGGTTGTAATGGAGGTCTTCCCATCTGCACCTATGCATCTAAAGTAAGCACATTTACTTCTATGCCTATGTCAATCAATATATTACTCTCAAAATCCACCCATCCAAAAAAATTCAGAGTGATTTCCTTGTCATAATCCAAGCTATGAGGGGGAAGATTAGCATGTAGGATTTGTCATCCATTCTCAATACCTGTGCGTGGAGTGTTTCCCTTTAACCAATTCCCTAGTAATGGAATAATATTCTCTTGGCGCAACATATTACATACCTCTTTCAAATCATCAACATATAACTAGACTGTCTCTACTTCCTTCTTTTGTTTTAAATTCCTTGACTATTCCTATAAACATTGTATTTCACCCTGAATATTTCTGAGTACCTCCATGGTTTCCTGATAAACCTCCTTCTAATGTGTAGGATCTGGGTACCTTTCATGTAAAAATTCCTCCTTGGTAATGGTAGGATTTGTTAGTAACATTTCTCTAGCACGCGCGCAACTTTAGCGCATGTAGTAATATTCATAGGTACTACCTCAGGTTTTGGTGCCAACTTTGGCATCCATTGATTTTCCATGGCACGCTGTATTCTAACCATCCATGCACCCTTGTTCTCCTATTTATGCTACTTGTTAAGATGCTCATATAAGTCTGGGCATTCCTCATAGTTATGATTCTTCCCACAAAAAGAAAAAGTAATATTCTGAGGGCATTCATGCCTTGTAGTGGTCAAGAGATCCGCATATATAACATGTTCCATGAGGAAACTCACCTTATCTAGCACCACTACCTTGGCCCCCAAATCCACCATGGTATGCTCAACCTCTACCACGGTTTCCTTCAAATCCTCCCTCATTCCGATCATAGCACCCTTAGGTGTGATCATGAATCATGGTGCTCACTTTTACTTTTAGAATTATCTGATACCTCCTTTCCGTTGCACACCAATATCAATAGCATCATGGATCTGACCAATCAACCTGTAGTCTTCTGTATTATGATTTTTGGACCGAAAAATCTTACAATAGCAAGATACATTCTTTCTGATCGCACGTGTTGTAATAATGGGTAGTGGCTAAAATCATGGTCCAAATAACATATCTCGTAGTCCAACAACAATGAACATATTGACCTATGGGGACGATTATCCTTAGTGTGCCCTTCCACTTCACAATTTGTACACCAAATCCCAGTGTGTGTCTCGTGTGCTGAATTGGCTGATAGTTTCTCCAACTAATTTCGCCATAGCTGCAATCTATGCTTCCTGGAATGGGATCTCACTCTAGTGTCTATACTTCTAACTACCTCAGTGTGCAACATTGCTTCAAGTGCTTCATGCGGGTCCGTATATGTCTTATGTGATAGCACCCTCCTAAAGGGTGTGATCAAGCCCCCAACAAACCACTGTGCATGTTGGCTTGCATGGATATCATACGAAAGCTTAGACAAAAGTGTTTTGAAATGGGCATCATATTCCTGAAAACTCTCAGTAGTGCCCTGCTTAATATCCTTGAGCACTCTTATACTCTTCTTCTCGAACTCAAGGATATAAAAATCCTTAAGGAAAACATCCCGTATGATGTTGCATAATCTACATAAGTCTGATCAGGTCAAACTTCCTGTACCAACTATGAGCATGTCCCTGCAATGTAGTTGGAAACTAACTTTCCTTGCACTCAGAAGTTGTGATTCCTTTTGTACATGCCACAGTATCTCACACATGTGCACATTCTCAGCAGAACATCTTCTATTCCCCTATACTCTGGAAGATGAAGCGACATCTCCATGTAAATATTCTGGGGTTGGTGAGGACCATGCTCACCTAATCCAGAACCTCATGTGTTACCTCTACCTCTAGACCCACCAAATCCACCAGAACTAGAGCCACCTATGCCCCCTGATCCTCCACCTATAGTTGGAAGAAGACCAGTGGATGTAGTGTCATGTGTCCCAATTTTGGTACTAAACTAAAATCGTATAGTTTTCGAGGTGGTACTACTCCCAGAAGTGAGTCCAAAATTTACGCACTTGAGTTTTTGTGCCAATGATGCACCTAAAAAGGTACCTCCAAATAACAAAGAAGACATTTTTTCCCTTCCATAGATGCACTTTCTACTTTATTTACTCTTTTTCTTCTACTCCCCAAACTAGCTTGCTGACTATTGGTTGTACTAGTACTGGAAAACCAAGCGCAAGGGCTAGGTTGCCTAGTAGATTTAGATGCATGCTCGCGGTCCATGTCATCTCTATTAGCACACTCCCATATGAGGTCGAGGAGGTTTCCCTATCATGCTTTCCCAAATGGGGGAGTTCTAGATTCTCTGGCTCCATACCTTATGCGTGATCTCCAAATCCTTTATGAGCCATCTCTCTCCTTAATGCCATCCATTCTACAATATGACACTACTTCTTTATCTCTCTCTCACACACCCCATTGTACTTAAGCAGCCTCATTTCTTCTCTTTTCCTTTCTTCCACTAGGTCAACCATCCTTCACCAAACCTACTCATGCCCCCACACGTGGTAGGGTTTAGCTAGCCATCAATTTTATTCCAAGTTTAGGGTTACCATCAAGATTTTTATTGCCAGTGGAATGCCTTGCAAATAGGTTCCCCTAGGATAACGTAAAAAAATTGGAACTCATCTACCTCTGGTAAAGAGTAATTGGAAATTGAGTACTCTAAAATATAACTATTCAGAACACCACAGAACCAAGTGTCCACAACACGCATCCAAATCAAATCAACATCATAGAGGGCCTGAAATTATTCATGCATCCAGACAAGTGTTTGATACCTCTAATTCCTTTTAGACACATAAGAAACCAGCCACTCGTACAACTCTACTGGAAAGATGGAAAATAAGCTCTCATATAAAATAGTCATACAAGTTCTGTTCCACCCATGCGCATGCGTCAAACTTAGATCCAGTGTTGAACCTCCGAGCATACTCTTCTTCCAGATCTATTATCCACTCCTCAATACTTGCTAGGGTCAATTGGTACCTCTTCATCATGAAACATCCTAAAAACAACTGAAAAAGAGGTCTCGACAATGGAACCAATGATGCAGCCTATAATCTACTATGAATAACCCTAGGCGTGTTAGCACATTACCCATCCTTAGTTGAGAACTCACTCAAAGTGTGCAAAGGTACCAGGATCCTCCTTAGAGTTGCTTGTGTAGGATGTTAGTGTGATGGTGATGAAAATGCATATTCAGATCCATAACCAAACATAAGTATTTCATAGTGCATAAAAAAGATCTAGATCTTAGGGAATCATGAACTAAACATTGACGATAAGAAAGGTTAACCATATATGAACCAAATTTATTTATGTGTAACACCATTATCCAGCCAATATACTCCATTGCATTAAACACGATAAAACACATAAGCTTCTTACACTATAAAGTATCTTCGTGAGTCATGTGCATATTAAGATCCAACAACATAACTCTATAATAGTTCACACACCCTAAACTACATATTTCAATACGATATTTATAGAGGTGGGGACTTGTCCCTTCACCGCCTATGCACTTCTCAAAATAGGTTGCATGCTGATAATTGCTATGCACCTTTACAATGACATGCACAACATGGAAGTGTTCTAATAATATATGTCTTATATTTAACTCTGGAAGAAGAGATCCTATTATTAGCATCAAACTATACATGAAACTTATCACCCACTTGTTCCAAAAATACCATTGTGTGTCGCACAAGTCTTCAACTCTATGTGTACTCGCACACGCTATCTCTAAAAATAGTCCATATCTAATAAAAATGGTTAAGTCATGAGCCAAAAGTGTTCTGGTGATGCATTTTCATTCCCTATATTCTCCGTGCCTTAAAACATGCCTTGTTCCTGCATGTGCGCATCATTTGTGTGTCTTCTCCTTAGAGCAACAAATTAGACCATCAATGCCAAAATAGCTATAGTCATAAAACTGAATCCATGTGAATCTACCATAAACAATGGAATGTCATCACAAATAATTGGTTAGATAATAACACCCATTTTTTAATAGAAAGCTAGTGTCCAACTGATACTCTGTGATTAGGCTCATTATAACTGTAAATAGTCACTATCCATAATAATTAGACCATCAACGCCCAAAATTATCTATAGTCAAAATTTGAATCAACATGAATCTACAAATTCTATCCATACACACTGAATTGTAAAAGGATAGATCAAACTATAACTGTGCTTACCCAAAATGGTGAACTATCATTTTCTACAAATAATCACTAGGGAAACCTGCACACCAGTTTGTTAGTGTAAATAATTTACACATCAATTGTAACTACATAGGGTAGCTACAAATACACACCCTAAAAAATAAGGGTCATCATAAATGTGTAATTACCCTATATAGACACAACAAATTTGTGTATTACTCACAATATCAAACAGGTGTCACATACTTACACAATGACATTTAACAACAAATACTGAAATGCAAATTTCCAAAAATAGACATTATTACCACATGCCTGCTAAAAATTCATATTGTTGCTAAAAAAATAAAATGGTGTATTGCAATCCTTTATCACGCAAGAAGTTAAAATTCTGATTATTTTAACATGTCCCCCAGATCTTAAAACACATGTGACTTATTCCTTCAGCATACACCGGAAATCCAAAAATTACTCTAAAAAATTTTGCATGATTTTCAAAAAATACTGCATTGCAAAAATAAATCTATCCAAAACACATAAGCCTACATTCTCTGTATCAAAATTGAACGAACCAATTAGTGGTTTCACAATGGATAGCTTAAAAGTTGATTTAAAAATTATGGTTCAAAAAATTCCTTTACCTTGACTCTAACTTGTCTTACCATACACTTGATGGTTTGTTGGATGAAGTTTCCATCAGTTATCAACCTGATGCCTCATCTGAAAATGAATGCAATAATTCCTCTTATTGTCTTGCTTCCAAGGTGAGGAATCAAATTTACCATGTCTCACTAAGTAGCTACGAGATTGGTTTTCAGCATCTGCAAAATTTGTAACTGCCCATAGTGCACATGTACCTGTTCAATCATTGAACTAACTTCACTAATTGAAGCAATCACTGTTAAATCAGAAAAAACTAGAAGTAACATATCGAGCTCAAACCATCTCTGATACAAAACTTGATCCAAAAATGGTACTATTTCTTTGTTTTGTACTTTTTAAAATATACGGATACTAGGAACTCAACATCGATTTTATGGCTCAATCACTCGAAAATTGATTAATTCCTTTTAATACATGCACCTCAATTTGATTTCTAATCACAACACTAAAATGTGTAATCATTTAATCTTTGTGGATTATGGATACTGAAATTTTCAATTAAGTATAATTTCCCATTTTACGATGTTTTCTTAATCAAATTAATACAAAATTCATATAACTAATTTTTATTTGATCAAAATCATCAACAAAATAGAATTAAACATCCATAAATCTAAAAACGACACAAGATTGTTTACAAGGTTCGCAATTCCTACCTCCCTGTGTTCATTATGAATTGATCCATTAATAATGTTATAATTGTAAATACATTTAACCTTTACAATAAACCAATAATGAATCAAAAACCTACAAAAATGTGATATCAAACCTTTGAAGGAATCTAGCATGTCTAGCAACTACCCCTCACCTTCATGATTCACTTGCAGTTGTGTCTCCCCTAGGATCAAATCCTTCATGTGACTTTAAGAGGAAAAAAAAAACTCTGTCACAAAATCTCCAACATGGGAAAATTATCACACATTATGGTCATCTCAAAATTCTAAGAAACTTTTCTTTATACACCGAGTCTCCGAAGTGACCCTAGGTGCCTCAAATTTGAGGTTTTCAACAACTACTCCTAATTTTATGGCTCAATTACTCCAAAATTGTTAATTCCTTTTAATAAAACCTTCATCAAAATAGAATTAAACATCCAAAAATTTAAAAATGACACAAGATTGTTTATGGGGTTTGGAATTCCTACGTCCTTGGGTTCATTATGAACTGATCCATTAATAATGTTATAATTGTAAATACATTTAACCTTTACAATAAACCAATAATGAATCAAAAACCTACAAAAATGTGTTTCATACCTTTAAGGGACTCTGGAGTGTCCAACAACTTCCCCTCACCTTCCTGATTCACTTACAGTTGTGTCTCCCCTAGGATCAATGCCTTCGTGTGACTTTAATAGCAAAAAACTCTATCACAAAATCTCCAAAATGGGAAAATGATCACACCATTTTGATTGTAATCAAAATTTTGAGCAACTTTTTTTTTAAACTGAGTCCTGAAAGTGACCCTAGGTGCCTCAAATTTGATGTTTTCTTGGAACTACTCCTAAGTTTCCCTCCCACAGAGCTCTTTAAATACCAGCGAGCTCATTTCTTAGCTCTACCATCTCCTCCAAAAGTTGGTTATTGGGTGTGTTTGGTGCCAGGAGGTTGCAAGTTCAAATCTACTCTCCTCAAGTTTATCAGTTGACCACTTTACACTAAGTGGGATTATCCCACATCTTTGGCACTGTGGATGAGATTGGGGTTTAAATTAGGCTAAACAACCCATAAATCTTGTGGCTTAGGCTACATTTTCTGATGTTTTGTTGGCCAAAACAATAGTTGGCTGAGTTTGTTTATGTTTGTTTTCTCATACCGCCCGAGTACACTGTTGAGTTATTTGAATCATTTGAATGCCCCAATGTGGGCCAAGCAATATAAAATACCAATTGCTGGGTGTTTGGTTGTGTGTTTGTTTTTGTTGCACCATACAAAGTGCCAAGTCATGGTTGTGGTGATAAGGTGAGCTCGGCCGAGTCTTGCAGCCATGTATAAACCGACCCCGACATAAATTTGCACACTTGTTAGATCTTCCGATATATAAGGATGTTTGGTTAAGTTAATATGTCTACAGAATCCACTGAGGTATGAGGAATTTGATGGACAATATATAAGGCTAAGACATATACTTTGATCTCGAACAATATGAGATATAAGCCTGTATAATGTCAAAATAATAATGTGATCAACTCAGTGGGGAGTTGATCACCCCAATGAGCTAATAAAATAGCTCACCCAAGCCACATAATATAAGGCAATATACATACCTGCGATGAAAATTCAATCACTCCAATACAAATAATCCCACATTGGAAAAATTGGAGAGATATATAGCGTATAATATCGAAAATACGATAATGGCAATATGAATAAAAGGAGGAAAAATCACCCCTCCTACAAAAGAGTGTGTTAAACATGGCTTCAAGGCCCCTAGCCAATAAATAGTGGGGCCCACAAAAATTTTAATGTGTCGAAGACCAAAGGCTCAAAAACACAAAATATAACCTTTTCACCTTTTGCCAAACTGCCATGTGTCAACACATTATTCACTAGTTGACCAACTTTGACCATTTTCAAACCAATTCTTTGACATGTGATAACTTCTACATCCAAACTCTTTCCTGGAGTTTTGCATACCGTCAGAAAGATCTTAGAATTCTCTACAATGGATCATGGTTTAGGGAGGTTTACAAAATTTCCGACAACTGAAAAATCCTTCGGATCACTCCTCCCAACTGGGAATTTTTTTTTCCACAAAAAGTTGTTTAGCAACCCACTAAAACATGCCATCTCTTCCTACAGTTACACAAACACATACATGAATCTGAAAAAGCATTATAGGTTAATCAATGCAAATAGTTGATTAGCTAGTCACATAAACTGATCAAATAATAACACCTAATTAAGCTAGTGTCCAACGGATACGTTGTAACCCTCGTCAACTCTGCACACAACTGTGCACTGTAAAATCCCATGTAATTTCATTACAAATAATTGATAAGATAATAACACCCATTTAAGCTAGTGTTCAACTATCACTTTGTGATACAACCGATTACTTACCTTACAATTCCATAAAAATAGCTCAGTATAACAAACATCTAAATTGCCCCTAATTAGGCTAGTGTCCACTATCTATCTGAAACTGTAAAACACTCCAAATATTCACTATCCAGTATAATTAGACCATCAATGCCAAAATAGCTATAGTCACAAAACTGAATCCATGTGAATCTGCCAAAAACCACTGTAATGCCATCAAAAATAATTGGTCAGATAATAACACCCATTCTATAATAGAAAGCTAGTGTTCAACTGATACTCTGTGATTAGGTTGATTACAACTACAAATATTCACTATCCAGAATAATTAGACCATCAATGCCCAAAAATAGATATAGTCAAAATTTGAATCAACATGAATCCCAAATTCTATCCATACACACTGAACTGTAAAATGATAGATCAACTTGTAACTATGCTTACCCAAAATAGTGAACTACTCAATGTTGCAAATGATCACCAAACATACCTGCACACCAGTTTGTTAGTGCAAATAATGTACACACTAATTGTAACTACATAGAGTAGTCATAAATAAATTCCCTAAAAATAAGGGTCATCATTTATGTGCAAGTACCTTTCTTAGACACAATAAGTTTGTATATTACCTACAATATCAAACAAGTGTCATGGAATTGCACAATGACATTTAACAATAGTTACTTAAATTCAAATTTCCAAAAATAGACATTATTACCACATGCCCACTGAAACTGCATACACTGCTACTAAAATTAGAAAATGGTATAATGTCATCCTTTATCACGTAAGAAGTTAAAAATATGAGTATTTTAACTTGTCTCCCAAATCCTCTTACAGGTGACCCCATTTCCCAATTTCAAAGTAATTAAAACACATGTGAATTAATCCTTCAACATACACCATAAATCCACAAATTACTCTGAAAATTTTTGCATGCTTTTCAAAAAATACTGCATTGCAAAAGTGAATCTATCCAACTCACATGAGCCTACATTCCCTGTATCAAAACTGAACGGTTCATTAGTGATTTCACAATGGATAGCTTAAAGATTGATTTAAAAATTGTGGTTCAAAAACTTCCTTTACCTTGACTCTAACTTTTCTTACCATACATTGTGTGGTTTGTTGAACAAATTTTCCATCAGTTATCAACCCGATGCCTCATCTGATAATGAATGTCATAATTCCTCTTGTTGTCCTGCTTTCAAGGTGAGGAATCAAATTTACCATGTCTCACCAAAGTAGCTATGAGATTGGTTTCTAGCTTATCTGCAAAATCTGCAACTGCCCATAGTGCACATGTACCTGTTCAACCATTGACTAACTGAACTAACTACACCACTATTGAAGAATAAATGTAAAAAATATCAAACTAAAATTAGCTTTGATACCAAAATATTAGCAAGCTAAAGTGCGACCACCTGCTATGATACCAAACTTGATCCAAAAATAGGTGAGGTAAAATTTAACTTTTTAACATTTCCAAGGATCTAAGGAACTCAACATCAATTTATTGGTTCAATTACCATAAAATAGATTAATTCCCTTTAATACCTTCACCTCAGTCTGATTTCTAATCACAACACTAAAATGTGCATTCAACTCTACTTTGTGGATTATGGATACTGAAATTTTCAATTAAGTCCAATTTCCCATTTTACGATGTTTGCTTAATCAAATTAATACAAAATCCATATAACTAATTTTTATCTGATCAAAAGCTTCATCAAAATAGAATTAAACATCCACAAATCTTAAAACGACTCAAGATTTTTTACGGTGTTCAGAATTCCTACATCCTCGGGTTCATTATGAACAAATCCATTAATAATGTTATAATTATAAATACATTTAACCTTCACAATAAACCAATAATGAATCAAAAACCTACAAAAAAAGTGTCTTAGACCTTTAAGTGACTCTGGAGTTTCCACCAACTTCCCCTCACCTTCCTGATTCACTTGTAGTTGTGTCTCCCCTAGGATCAAATCCTTTATGTGACTTTAATAGCAAAAAACTCTATCAGAAAAGCTCCAAAATGGGGAAATGATCACACCATTATACTTGTCTCAAAATTTTGAGCAACTTTTCTTTTTACACTGAGTCCTCAAAGTGACCCTAGGCACCTCAAATTTGATGTTTTCTACAACCAATCCTTATTTTATGGCTCAATTACTCCAAAATTGATTAATTCCTTTTAATACATGCACCTCAGTCTAGTTTCTAATCACAAAATTGAAATGTGCAATCATTTAATCTTTTTGGATTATGGATACTGAAATTTTGAATTAAGTCCAATTCCTGTTTTACAATGTTTGCTTAGTCAAATTAATACAAAATCCATATAATTGATTTTTATTTGATCAAAAGCTTCATCAAAACAAAATTAAACATCCACATATCTGAAAATGACACAAGATATTTTACGAGGTTCGAAATTCCTACGTCCTCGGGTTCATTATGAACTGATCTATTATTAATGTTATAATTGTAAATACATTTAACCTTTACAATAAACCAATAATGA
The DNA here is from genome assembly GCA_019776745.2 of Taxus chinensis. Classification (NCBI taxonomy): domain Eukaryota; kingdom Viridiplantae; phylum Streptophyta; class Pinopsida; order Cupressales; family Taxaceae; genus Taxus; species Taxus chinensis. Next base: position 196,598,434 of record CM034150.1, read on the forward strand.
ATCAGAAACCTATAAAACTGTGATATCAGACCTTTAAAGGACTCTAGCTTGTCTAGCAACTGCCCCTCACCTTCCTAATTCACTTGTAGTTGTGTCTCCCCTAGGATCAAAGCCTTCATGTGACTTTAACAGTGAAAAACATTGTCATAAAAGCTCTAAAATGGGAAAATTATCACACTATTGCGATCGTCTCAAAATTATGAGTAACTTTGATTTTTACACTAAGTCCCCAAAGTGGCCCTAGGTGCCTCAAATTTGATTTTTTCTGCAACTACTCCTAATCTTCCCTCTCACAGATCTACACACAAAGCTTTTTAAATATCGGCAAGCTTGTTTCCTTACCTGTCGAGCCAGTTGAAGGTAATAGGGGATAATATAATCCCATTCTTTGGATCGTGAGGTCTGCGGTTCGAATCTTGATTTGTGAGTTGAACATTCTTTGGATCGTGAGGTCTGCGGTTTGAATCCTAACTCCACCTCTTTTTCTAAGGGTTGCGTTTAGGTTGTGGGTAATATCCCACATTGTCAGAGGTATAGGGGGATTTGCATTTAAATAGGGCTCAACTACCCATGTAATACATGACTTAGGTCATGCCTTCCCCCCTTTTGTTTGGCCACATATATGTGGCGAGCTATGCATTGGGCCTTAGGCCAAGTTGTGGGCCTTTGTTTGTGAGTCGTCCAATGTTTGAACACTTCTCTCTACGTTTAAGCGTTGAGCTAGATGGTTGATTGTGCATTGTATGTTTGTTTATCTACCTAATGCAGTCATTATCCCTTCGCTGTGAGTTTGTATTGTTGCACCCAAGGTAGTATGGGTGTCAAGATAGTAGATGATACGGCCAAGTTCAAAGGCATCCCACGTAGCGTATAATCATCACAAACTATTGGATAAAGGGCTTCAGTCGAGTCATATGAAAATTGACCAATGCTTGCCAAGGTAATAGGGGATAATATAATCCCAAACCATATGAAGATAATCTCGATCAATGGAAAACTAAAAGACAAATAAATAAGGCCCGTCTAATGCGGAAACAATGTGATCAACTCAATAGGGAGTTGATCACCACACTGAGCTAATAGATATCTCGCCCAATCTCTACAAAATGCAACATAATAAACCTGCAATGCAAAAATCAATATCTCTAATACAAATAGTCCCACATTAGGAAGGTTAGAGAGATAAGTGGAATATATATCGAAAATACGATAATAATAACATGAAATAAAGGCAGTAAAGGCACCCCTCCAACATAAGAGTATGCCGAACCTGGCTAAGGGCTCCTAGCCAGCAAATAGCAGGGTCCATCAAAATTTTCATGTGTTGAAGACTAGAGGCTCGAAAACACAAAATTTAACCTTTTTCACCTTTTTCCAAGATGCCACATGTTAATGCGTCATTCACCAGTTGACCATTTTTTATCGTTTTCAAACAAAAAATTTGACCTGTGATATCTTCTACATCCGAACTTCATTCCTAGAGTTTTTCATACCATCATAAAGGTCTTAGAATGCTATACAGTGTCGTCATGGTTTATAGAGGTTTAGGAAACTTCCAACATCCAAAAATATCCTTTGCGTAAGTGATGTTGTTAGTTATGAGTGTGCATGACTAATGGTGACACTATTATGTATGTATTCAGCTTCAGTGTTTTGCAGTGATTAATATAGTGGATCTATATGGTTCAATAATGATTATTGACATATATGTTTCTAGATTGTGTATGGTGAATCTGATCTTAATTATTATATATTCCTTCATACACAATGGTTGTGATCTAGATTTGTCCATGTTTACTTTTGAATGATTAATATGGATTTGGATTATATATGTGTTTATCATGTTAACTCCTTTGTTCTTATCATGTTAACTCCTTTACAAAGCTTCCCTAAAAGAGAGACCTGGTACCCTTGCGCACTTCAGGTAAGCACTTAGATCTGTATAGGTGATGTACCATTGTGCCTTGGGTTATTTGGTAAAATAAAAGACTATAGTTGTCATAACAAAAACTCTTTTATATCTTTTGAATAAGTAAGGAAATTTGTTTTCTAAATGGAAACTTATGAGATTCTTCTTACTAATCTTAACCTAGTAACTTAACCCTATTGACATATGTGCCAAGCAACGATGCCAAAAATGACAAGTTTTGTTGCATTCCTCATCATTTAATCTTAAAGAATGTCATAACCAGGTGGTGTCCAAGACTATCTCCAAAAGGGGTTAAAGGAAATAATGATATTATAGTTCTTTGCTCTAGAATTGAAAATTGTTGAAAGGAAATTCAATAACTGAAATTAAATCTAATCTAACAAACTAAAATAAATTACTGAAATAAAATCTAATATAACAAACTAGAATAAATAACTAAAATCAAATCTAATCTAACAAAGTGAAGTACATAAATGAAAACAAATCTAATCTAAAAAACTAGAATAAGTAACTGAAATCAAATATAATCTAACAAACTGAAGTAAATAACTGAAAATAAATAAATGACAGTAAACAAATGTAAGTGGAGATTCACAAACAAATAATAATAATAAAACACACAATGTTGATTTAAATAATATAAGTAAAACAATAATGATTTTATTCTAAAAAAAGAATAAATTGTCCTCCTCCTTGGGTAAGAGTGGGCCCTTACTCTTCCCTCAAAGTTGGGTTGGTAAAACTAAAAACTAGTTGTTGCTAAGATACTTGAACTGTGGATTTTATTAATCAAAAATGTTGTTAGAAATATCATCCATCTTCTACCATTGTTGCATTGAGTGCTTTCAAGAGATATTTGTAACTCGTTCCTTGGTCAATACTCTAAGATTATAGAACTACCTACCTATAATCTTGGGCAAGAATTGACTACATCTTCCACTTTCCAATGAGATACATGTGGAAGGAATTTATTCAAACACTATAACTCTATATTTAACTATTTCTTTCACTTACATTTAACTACTTTTTCCACTTGCCAAGGAGACAAATGTGGAAGAGATTTAATCAAACACTACAACTAGATTGAACTACCTCTTCCACATGCACTTAAATTCTTCTTTACATTTGCAAGGGAGACAAATTTGGAAGAGATTTATTCAAATATTACAACTCTATATTGAACTAACTTTTCCACATATAATAACTACATCTTTCCATTTTCCAAGTCTTCTCTTGCATGATTGAATCTTTCAACATGATAGTTCTCCCACCATATTCTCATCCCTAATTTTTTTATCATTATTGTGCATTTAATTTGAAGAATATTTTCAAATTTTTTCTGGGTTTTATGATCCTTGTTGTAATATTTCTAAAACATTTTTAAATTATTCTTTTCATTGAAAAATTAGGGTGATACCACAATTTTATTGAACCTCTATTTTTTTGTCTTATTTACTTTCCTTCAACCTTATTCTTTTAAAAATTCAAATGAAGATGTCTCATCAATTATTAATGTTGTGTAAAAAGAGAGAGATGCTTTTCCTCCTAATAATAAGAGGAAAAACAACCTCTTTTATTTTCTCATTTGGAGATCTCTAATTTTAGTTAGAGCAAATCCGGTGATGTTTTTATGAATCTTACACTTGAAAACATCCTCTTCAAATGTTGATATCTTTGTAACAATTATTTGTGTGTAAAAAAGGATAGATATTTTTACTCCTAGCAATGAGAGGAACAAAAATTTCTCTCATTTTCTCTTTTTGAGATCTGTAACTTCTGTTAGAGACTATTTTCAACGAGTCCTACGCTCTGTGACATGCGATTCCTCCACTTTTTGACATGTGATTCTTGTGCTATGCAATGTGTGAGTTCTACACTCTTTGATTCTTGCAGTCTAGGATGTGTGAGTTCTATGCTCTTGGATTTTTGAGTCTTACGCTCTTGGTTATGTGATTCTTGCACTCTTAGTTATGTGATTCCTATATTTTGGCTATATGAGTCATGTGCTTGCTGTAATACATTCTAGAGAATATTCCAAAGTGTTCTAAAGTGATTTATATTTCAAATATTTTTAAATGACCTACTCATCCACAATATTGCACTCTAATTTACAAGAAATATTAGGAAATGAAAACATTCATATTGCAATGGTCTTTTTAAAAATAGATCAAATATATTCTACATTTTATCTTAAATAAGATATCTAGTTCTTAATACTACATCTAAATCCACTTTATAAGAGAAGTAATAATTTTTTTTGTGAAATATATGAGACTTATTTTGGTCTCATCAGGATCATCATGAAGAAGGGGTCAAAGTTTGTTATGAAGTTGAGTTGAAAATACTTCCCTAACACCACATGTTGTAAATTTAAGTGACACAACTCTTCCTCCTCCTTTGTGGAACATTCTTGTGTCCCCCATGTCCCTTTATCAAATTTAAAAAGATACATCACCCCATTCTAAGTGCAGATAGGGTTATCTCATAATGAAAAGGGGTCAGAACATAAGAGTGAGTTGAAAACACTTTCAAACACCCTACGTTGTCACTTAAGTAACGAAAAATTTATTCCTCATGTGGTGGCACATTATTATTTCCCCCCATGTACCTTTTTAATTTTTTCAAATGGAAAAATGAATATAATGTGTCTCCAAGTGTGCATTTTCCATTTTTAGAACCTACTCTCACTATTGTACTATTAAAAATAACATGTCGGAGTGTTTTCTTTCCCCGAGAGATTCCCTTAGTATTTCATAGGCAAACCTTATATCATTTTGAGTGTAAAAAACCAATTGAATCCAATTCCACAATTTTTAGAAATTTATTTTTCCTTCTCTTTGAAATTTAGTCCCTTTGTCAATTCTAGTTATAGGCGGTTCCCGAAAGGTCAAATAGCCACCAAAGAAAAATATACTTGTTTGTAAAACTCAACCTATGGAACATATAAAGGGCCCAATTTGATCAAATTTGGAATTTATATCATATTATAAATCTTCTTGGAACTCCCAGAATCCTCAATTAAATCTTCACCAGTGTCGAAGGTCTTTATCTACACTGTCAGGCCAGTATCTACAAATTTGCTCTTCAAAAAAATTTGAAACCTTTTTCAAAATGAATTATACATCCTTATATTTATAATGAGTATCTAATTTTTTTTCCAAATCCTCCTGAGGCTCCTGATATATCTGGAACAAGCCATGTAGCTTTTTCATCGTTTTCATTTCCTTGTATCATGCTAAGAATAGCCCGGTATTACATAATTTGTTTCTAGTCCTAATTTTTCTTCCAAAAATTTCCTAAACTACCTCAAATGACTACATAGATCTGCCACACACTTCTTGGGTGCTTTAACTTTTCCTTCTAGATTCCCAGAGGGTGTTCACCAGGTGCAAAAAGGCCAAAAATACCCATTTTAGAACCTCTGAAAGCACTTATCCTCTCCTGGATCTAGATATCTTCATGAATTATATTTAACAACATCCCATGCACATTAAACACACTTTAAAATCATATTATCAGATTCCTCCTAGACATTATGATGGCAACACAATAACTAAGTTAGTTGGAGGACACATTTACATTCACCGGGAAAGGGATTTTCAAATGAGGGCTAGGTTGTCATGACAAAAAATTTGAATTTTGTATGCTAAAAATTTATCATGAAAACAAATGTCTCTTTCTTGGGAAATTTTTTTGGACCAAACATAGGGAGGATAGGACAATAAGGAAATCCATAATCTCAAGACACTATGTGGATTGGTACCTTATCCATTGGGCTTATATAGAGTCACAATAGAGACATACGATGAAGCTTTTTTTATTTAACACACATGACAAGAAAAAGGGAAATAAAACACACAACAAGAAACAAATATACATCAAGAAAGGGGAAGCACTCAACCTAAAATCACCTATGGTACATGGTGGGGGACAACCCACTTTCATTGCTTGTATAGCTTCAAATATTTCCCACTGTGAGGAAATTCCATATAAGTATCATCCATATACGAAAGATAAAAAAAAAATCTCAAAAAACTTATTAAACTTGAAATGGTCCAAGATGCAATGAGTCAAACTTTCTATGGCTACTCTTGGGCTCTCTTATTTTATCCCATATTAAGACAAGATCACCAACCTGAAACTCTATTTCCTTCTCCTTCATGTAAAATAGCTTCTTTACCTTCAATTGGTGTTCTCAGATATGATCAATCACCATCATCTTATCTTCACCAAGATTTTCCAAATATAAGATCCTTTTATCAAGATAATCATGGAACTGACCATCCTCAATAGCCCTAACCAACTGAAGAGCAAGAAACTCAATTGTGATAGGAATCTCAACATTAATTACATAAAGAAAATGAAAAGGAGACATGTCAATTTCCTTCTTTGGAGTGATCCTATATGCCCATAATGCATCATATAACTTTTGTGCCAATTTCTTTGGTTCTAATCAACAAGCTTCTGAACCATTATCATGTTCTTATTTTGATTTAATCTAAATTGAATTAAACCTTATTTTAGAGTAACTATTATAACTAATGATATTCTGATGATAATATACAGTAAGACATAGGCAACAATCATGCAACAATATGAAACCCTAAGAAAAAGAGAGAGGGAAGGGGACTTAGTTGATTCTGTGCAAACTAGGAATGATATAGACTGAGAAACTACTAGAATATGTGGGAGACAACATTGTCAAGGCTCACCAAGGGTTTTGGACCTCACAACTACACATGAAAGAAGTGCCCATAGGAGGACATGAGTGCCTAAGTGCTAGTGATTGGTTTGGGTGCTAGTGTCTACCCATATGCTCAAGTTTTGGACTTTATGGCTAGAGAAGCCTTTTTATTGATCTTTGTTTATCGCTCTAGTTTCACTTCACTGTCAACAGTCATACCTGTAACCTGTAAAATAGATAACTAGATACACATGCCCAAAAACCACATCAAACCTAATAAAGAAGATGCATAATGGGGATTTGGACTTACCCTAGCGGTCACCTAAAGAGTGATCTTACAACCTAGTGTTACACTACATCTAAGACTCCATGTAGTTCTTTTTATATTTGTGTGTAATGATACCCTAGGTTTCCCTTGTGAAAATTTCACTATGATAGCGGGCTAGATCTAGATTACTCTAAGTATGAAAATGTGTGAGATGGAATAAAATGAACTTCCCCTCATATGTTTTGTATGCAAAGTGATGCAGCCCTTGTCCCTTGTATGAGTGTGCTAGATAGATAATGTTTATAGTATTGTGCCTTGATGCAAGATTAGGTGATGATATATAATGCTTATAGTGGTTGGCCCTTTATTTGAGAGCAATCGCTAAGTATTATATGATTCCCTTGTTTGAATTTATTAATTGGAAACTGAAAGGCTGACCCAAAGTTTTAAAAGGTGACCAAAAGGATAAAGAATATAAAGAAGGGAAGAAGCGCCCAACAGGGATAGGAGTGCTTGGGTGCTTTTGTCCTAACTTTGTACTAGCATCTGATGTAATAAAAGATAAATCAATCGAGTATCAGCAAGGATGTAAGATGTGTAAAATTAGTAAGAATGCAAGAGATAAAGAAAAAAGGCCAAAACAAGTTGTCAACCACTAGTTTTATTACTTAGGAATCATGTATACATTAGTACTATTTATGACCTAGAAATGTACCTGAGTATATTGATTTTTGTGTCTACATATTGCTAGATTCATCTTGACCATTCCCTTAAAATTATTATTCTAATGCATGTGCAACAGAGATTTTATAACTATAAAAAACTCGGTCAATACCATTTATCATAAATAAGTTTCATTGCTAATGACACTTTGTTGAGGCATCCCAAAATGAAAAATGATGCTCTCCTTAAGAAATTTTTGTACTATCTCATACTTTGCATTCTTAATAGGGATGGCCTCCACCCATTTGGTGAAGTAGTTTGTATCCGCGAGTACATAAGTATGGCATGCACTTGAGGGTGGATTCAACACACTAATGAAATTCAATCCTCATTAACAGAAAGGTTCCTCTATGACTACTAGTTGAAGAGGGAGGGCAATAAGTTGGGGTCTTCAGAAAATTTGTTGGCATGGCTCGCACTTAGAAACCCACTTCTAAGAACCTAAAAATAGGGTAGGCCGGTAGTATCTACCTCAGAGGATTTTATGTGTAGTTACCATGGTGGAAAAGTGTCCACTATAGGCTTGGTCATGATATTCCTTCAACAACTTCTCATGTTGCTCCTTACCAACACATCTTAGAAAACATCCATCAAATCCTCTTTTATACAACACATGGTTCCATATGATGTACCTGGAAGTTTTCAACTTAAGATTCCACTTTTGTTTATAAACCAAGTGTGTCAGGAAATCCTCATAGGAGAGGTAGTAAACAATGTTAGAGTACCACTCATTGGTGGTGTTCATAAAGAGAACTTGAGGTAATTATTTTCTTAGGAATTCATAGAACTAAAATTCATCCTTTTAATTTTGAGTCATGTGTGAATCAAGTTTAGCCATTAATCTACATAAACCATTTCCTTAGACTAAATTTGATAATCCGATGTCCAAATCATACTCTTGAATCTTAGCAACTCAGTTACTTATTTTATCCCCTGGATCCTGTTGAGTTAAAATTAAATTTATTGTTGACCTTGGGACCATAACTATAGTGTAAGAGTTGAGAATATAGAACATGAAAGTATTAACTTTCTTGACAATGATATGGTTCATAATGAGTAGATGGTAGTTATCCTTTAACAAGGCTTGATTCAAATTTTGAAAGTCAACACAAATCCTTATTTCACCATTTTTCTTTCTAATGAGGACAATGTTAGCCACTCATGTGGAGGGATAGTAACTTGTAACTGAGTATATGTTGATGGATTTTATATAAACATGTCATTTGAAACTTGTTGATCATGTATTATACCTATTTATCCCCCAAAACATAACCGCCCATGTGGAACACTAGAACCCATTATTCCTATCTATATTGGGCACTTTTGTCCCTGCTGTGATTTTGGTCCAATTCTAATTCTAAACCTATATTTAGCTCATGTTTATTATGATTATGTTGTGTACCAATTTATGTATAATATCCAGATTGTTGAGAGGGTGAAATAATCACTTAATGATTTCCCCCACTCGTTTTGGGTACGTGAGATGAACCAAGGTGAACACAAACCAAATGAGGAAATTTTAAATTGATGTACACATATAAAATAGAAATCTTGTAGGGGGAATAGGGAATGTGCATGGTAACTACCATGGTGTGTGCGAAACAATGGGAAACACTATAAAAAATTGTTAGTCACAAAAAATCACGACATGATATAATATAAACTAGTCCAAACACACATTAACATGGTAAAAGACACAATGAGTAGCTAGTTAAATACATGGGACACCACTCAGGATGTCGCAAGAAATTAGAATCCTTCAAGGCTATAGAAACAAAACATGCAATCAAGCATAGGGAATATGCCACAAATAATGATAGACACAAGCATAGACAATATATAAACAAATCAGATAACCATGGTTGGAAGTAAGTGTGCAAGACAAATACTACACATGAAACACATGTTAACATGTTAGAAAAACGTATACTGTGTCACAATGTATACAACTGAAAATAGGAATGAAAGTAGTAGATATTACAATGATAGATATTGAATATAGAGAAATAGGAAAGGTATATGCCCCCAAGAGCCTTAGTGGGACTGGTAGAGAATAGTTCCAAGCATCATACATCATGTGATAACCTATAAGTATTTTGCATTCACCTCAAGAGTACTATGTGAACATGAATGTGTGTATGGAAAATGACATATAATACTATGAATCAAAGTAACATGGTAAGAAATGTGCAACAAAAAATAGTAAAAGTGAGTAAGAATACATCCAATAAATATTTAGGCTAATTTTTTTGAATTTTTCTAACTATTTGAAATAAATGTTAGGACTAGGAGAGGGAAACAAGGTTTCCCTCGGTGTATGTGTGTAAGGTGAGGTCCATGTAACAAAGTGTTCCCTCAATAGTCGTGTTTGAACCTAGAACAAGAGTGTGGCATCGGGTAGCAAGGGGGGAATAGTATTTCCCCAAGTGTGATTGTCATGGTGATCTATCTAGTGAAGATAGGGGGTGAGGGCCCACTATCTGCTAGTTTGAAGGAGGCATGCATATGAACATGATCAAAGGCATTATGGTCATGGGGAAGTACATTTGGCAAAAGATACCACAAAATGGTCCTAGATATTCCATGGGTATTGTATGTCCTAGGTGGAGACTTGTCCTTATGAGGTGGACTATGAGACCAATATATTTGTCATAAGTGAGAAGTAGAAGTCACATGTGGAGAAGATCTAGTTGTATGTGTTAAATTATCACTAGGAATGGTAAGATCTCTAGATTCTGGAGGATTAGGTATCAAAGTTTTGCATCTATCATGAGGATATGCATGATTAGGTGCACAGATACTAGAAGTAACTATATGTGTATCAGTGATAGGATCCAATGATAAAGTATTCCATGGCGTAGTTACTCAAATAGTGATAACATGATGCTCATGTATAAACTTAAGGAATAAGTGAACTATAGAGGGCATGAATTTGATAGCCCTAAGACAAGGGAATCCTAATACCATGTCACAATGTGCAACTAAAGATCCAAAAGCGAAAGGCATAGAGATAGTGAGGGGCCCAATAGGGATAGGGATATTAACATGCCCATGATAAGTAGGTGATCCATGGGCCATCTAAGATAATGGAAATCAGATAGCTTGCAAGAAATATATTGAATATGCATTGTGTTTATAAGTATGATGCACCATAACATTGTTAATAGCATGAGGACCAATAGAAGCATCAATGTGTAATCTATGTGATGAAAGAGAGGCATGAAAATTAGCATCAGTAAAAGAAATGATAGGTGGAGGAAGATTAGTAGTATGAACAAGAAATCCAAAAGGATGATCTAAAGATGAAGGAGTTAGAACAACATGATAAGCATGATTTGAAGATTCATGAGCTGATTTTTCATGCTTAGGTAGTAGATATTGAATATTTTAAGTTTTTCATTGTCATTAGTAGATTTAGAAATAGAAATAGTAGATTCATGTAACTCAATGTCATGATTTTCCATTATATCTTGTATTATATGTCTAATCTTGAGACACTTGTTATTAGAATGGCCATTGCATCTATGATAATCACAATCTACATGTTCATCAAATTTCTTTCCATGAGGCCAATTAGGATCTAGCTCAAGAGCATTCAAAAGAGAAATTACATTGTTTTCTAGGAGTTGAGGTAACAACATATGTCATGGATATGGTAATTTGGTAAAAATGTGGCATTGAGGTTGCAGTTAGAGCTTCATAGGTTGGGATATAGCAATTACAGTAGGCTTAGACTCATTAGGCTTACCCTTAAAAGAATATTTGTTTGCGAACTTGTTAGTAGATTGATCACAAATGTTAGAACCATATTTAAGCTTGCTTAAAGAAAGTAACTTGATTTCACTATTTTTGAGAGTGTGACATAGATGATCAAAAGAGTGAAAATAGTCAAAGAGAACACATTCTTGAAAAGGATCTAATAGGCTCTAGATAAAAATATCTTTCAATTTTGATTCAACCAAGACACTATTCATTTTAGAAAGATTAGTCTTATAACAAAAAACATAGTCACTAAGATGTTCATTAGTTCCTTACCTCATTTTGTCCATTTTTGTTCCAATATTCATAGAAAAGTGAGCTATAAATGTTTTTTAAACGAGTAAAATATATAATAGAGTACAAAGGAAAATCATAAAATCATCCCCAATAGTCTTATAATCTCATAGGAAACAAATTGGTCGATAATGTGTCATCACAAGCATAATCCAAGCATGCAAAATGAAATTATTGAAGGTGCGCTTGGGGATCTCCATGGCCATCAAAGAGAGGAAAATTAGTTGAGGAAAAATTTGAAGGAATTGGATAAGAAAAAACCTCAGGGGCAAGAGGACTATGAAGAAGAAGCGAAGAATCAAGAAATGGAGAAAAAGAGGAAGATGCATGTTGCAATTGACGAATTTAAGCTTATAAATTATGATACAAAGATTCTAAGGCATGGGTTCCTAAAGAAATGCTAGGTTAGATATGGGAAATGATGGGGGAATAAAAATGAGTAGTGGGTGCAAAAATACGAATATTAATGGTGGATATCCCCGCAGTGGTAGGGGAGGAAGAAGGTGGAATAGAAGAGGTTATGATAGTAGAGATATCCATGGTACGAACCATACTAACATGAGTATCATTATCATGGGCATGTTTTGCTGCTAATAAATCATCAAGTACATGTGGTACATGAGTAAGGTTATCACATAACGTAGAATGGAAAGTGTGAGAGCATCGAGTTGTACCTGATCTACATTAGTGTCTTTATCATAATATTGTTCACTATTATAATTTTTTATGTCATGGATAGGGATATGATGGGATTTGAAGAGACGGTTATCATGTATGGTGTCAGCCATGTTATTGGAACAACTACTTGTCTGTGGGAGGAGCTCAGTATGTTGTGGGAAACCAAAATGACCACTATGGGTGATGGGCATGAAAGATAGATCCAATAATGGGAATGTAAGGATCAGGTTCACCAAATGATTTAAAAAAATTTAAATCATAATCAAAGGACTAAGATCAAATCAATATAACAATAAAAATAAAGATCCGTCATGAAAGAAACAAACAAGTGTAAACAATAGTGAAATAAGATGTACTTAGCTTGTATTCGAAGATCTGGGATGATCCTGGGCTAGAAACTAAGTAGAACATGTTGGATCTAGAATGAATAATCTCTTTCTAGGAAATTGGAATCTAAAACCCCCAAAGATAGGACCACCTAGATAAGGAAAAAACTTCATGAGTGTTAGTGTATGAACTAGGCACTAGTTAAACTTTTGATCTTTTCAGGGTTTGATCTTATCTTCTTCCTTTCACTCTTTATCGCATCCACTTTACCATAGGGTTTCATTGTCACACCTGAACTTTCAAAACAAACCATAACTACCTTCACAAGGCCCAAGAAAACATTAGATGAAATAAATAATGCATATGCTTTAGTGATACTGACCTCGATGGTCAACCCAATGTGATTATCACCAAACATTGTACTACATTTTAGACTCTATGTAGTTCTAGTGTGTGTGAGATCGAATTGTGTCCTTTGAAGCTAGGTCTCCCTCATGTCAGTTGCACCAAGATAATGGGCTATAACTAATTTTCCCCCAAGATGAATGTGTGAGATGGAATTCATAAATAGCCCCTCCTATGCAGTGAATAATGCAGTCCTTAAATGTTTCTCTTTTCCCAAGTACTAGATAGTAAGTAATAGCCCAAGTTGTCTTGACCTTAATAATAATGAGTAAGCCATGTGTGTGTGTGTGTGTGTGTGTGTGTGTGTGTGTGTGTGTGTGTGTGTGTGTGTGTGTGTGTGTGTGTGTGTGTGTGTGTGTGTGTGTGTGTGTGTGTGTGTGTGTGTGTGTGTGTGTGTGTGTGTGTGTGTGATTCCCTTGTTTGAATTTAATATTAACAACCAAAATGGTTGACCCAAAGTGATGGGTAGTAATTTAGAAAATATAAAAATGATGTGGCAATTCAAATTTGAGAAAAGGACAGAAAATGATAGAAGCGCCCAAAGGGGATGCTCAGAGGATATGACAGAAAATATAGACGTGGGTCACATGTTGTCTAATATCCAAAAGTAAAGTGGTCATCCTAGAAAATTAGATAACAAACATATAAAAATGATAAAGTAATGTAAAATCAAAACAAGTGTTGTTAATGCCTAGTTTTCTTGCTCAGGGGTCATGCATATAATGACATACATAAAGGTTTGATGTAAGTATTAAGTGTGTGATTTTGAGTCTACAATTACAGTGTCTTCAAAGAGCATTTTTGAAGTTGCAAACTTGTCCAATGATAGCGATAATCTATGCATAAACTTTAAGAGGGCAAGGAGAAATATCTTCAATCAAGTACTTTATGAGATGTTTGATACTGAGGAGAAATCAGAGGGAATAACACCAACTCAAGGATGTTATAATGAAAATCTATTCTCTCAATGACATGAGACTACTGATATCGTAAGAAAATATGTTTTTCAAAACAAAAATCCTAACACATTTTACATGAATATTCTTTTAGTACTATGTACCATAAAAAATAATCAAAATTTCAATTATGCATGCTACTTTACATGGGACATAAAAAATGTGAGGGAATGGAATAATGGAAAGTGTGAGGAGATAATACACCATTTTGTCATGCAAAATTTAATAGATCATGAAAAGTGAAAAATAAGGAAAGGGTCAAGTGAAAATTTTATTGAAGCAACAAATATATTAAATGGTCTTAAGGTGAATAAGGTGTTGGAAGAGGAGATAATTTCACTTTAGAAATGTATAGAAAAAAATACATTGTGAGAAGAAATGTGTAAGAAAACTCATTGAATTTGAAGAAAATATTGATTAATTGCAAGCAAAAGTAAAATTATAGGGAGAAGAATATTCTTCTCTCAATAATTATCTAGAATAAAAGGAAATTAATGTCAAATTGCAAGTCAGGCAGGACAATACATGTGATGAAATGCAACAAAAAATAAAGTCACTAGAACTTAATCTCATCCAAGAAAACTATTTAAATATTCAGCAAGAAGAACGTATTGCACTTATAAAGTAAACCATTGAAGACAAAAACATGTCAATAACTGAGTTGGAGGAAATCGTAAGTTATATGGCTAATGATATTGTATATAGAGAAGCATTTGAAAAAAAGTACTATCTATTGGAAAAATCATTATCATACCTAGAGTTAAATATGAATGACGTAATGGCATACGAGGATGAGCTACTAAGAGAAAAAACAAAAGATATAGGGATTGGAAAAATCTATCACATATAAGAACAAAAAGATAGTGGAGTTGGAAGAACAAAGCCAAGAAATTGATATAGTGATAAATGAGATGTTGAACACTATTGATTATTCATTCATTGAGATTTATGGGTGTTATTTTAAATTTTAACATTTAAATACAAAAATTGATGAATTGAAAGACAATGAAATAAATATGTTGGAAAAGAATATCAAGGACCACGCAATAGGGGATGCGCATTATAGTGAAGCATTACAATTTTCTATAAAGGACACCATCCTATTACTACTATGATTCATTTTAAGACTTCTATTGTATGTAATCTTGATTGACATACATTTGTAATTATAATTCTAAATTTTCTACTACTTGAAAATGTGTATCTACATGTATATTCTCTACATGTTGGTCACTATGACAATATTGATTTACAGTTACTTAATTTAAGTATTTAGTAAGAATTTATTTAATGTACTAAAATATGTTTATTGTTTACTTCGTATATGAACTCACTATCTTAATGAGATGACATACTCCAACTTATCTATCTAAACATGTCATAATACTCAATTTTTGATCTGCAAATAGCAGTACATTTGTTTGCAAACATGGGATTATAACTTGTTTTTTTAGATGGTCCGAATCAAGACTAGGGGTTTTAAGAAAAATGGAATCTTGTGGGTTAATAAAATGTTTTATTGGGCCCTATAGTATAGGCCTCGGGTAAACACTCTTTTTGTAATTGTTTTTGTTTTTGATACATGTGTAAGGAGATAAATCCATGTTTCTACTATCCTAGAGATAAAAAGGGTGAAAAAAAAATTGATTCAATTAATATAATATTAATTACAACATTATATCATATAAATGAAATGTAATGTGTAAGGTGATACATCTTAGATTTCTAATCAAGAACATGTGACAAAGTAATCTTACAATAAATTTACAAAATAGTATAGCAATGATTAAACTCGTAACCCCTATATACTGAACTCATAACCCCAATATAAGATGGAAATTGAAATCCCACTTATGAGTGATGTTAAGACAAGACACCCAATTAGTGATACTTTCCACATGTCATCCCTAGATAAACATTATTTCCATCAGTTGAGATGATTGATAGTACATAATAATCACACTTTCCACATGTCATCCCTAGATAAACATTGTATTGATATGATCAGTACTGCAATCTTTGCAAGCATGGTATAATATTCAATCTTTGCTCTACAAAGAGCAGTACATCTATTTGTCATCATGACAATAAATTAACATTATTTCCATTATATTAACATGAAGGAAAAATAGTTGTAGACATAAGCACAATACATTCGTAACAAACTAAATAAATTAATTATGGGATAAGATAAATTTTTAGCTACATTTATTACAAAAAACAATTCAAAAAAAATTATGTATAAATTTTAGAATTTGTCTCATAGTCAATACTTTCATAGTTACAACTCTATATAGAGGCACCAGTCCTCATGCCCTTTCCATAACAATTATAATTTGGGTCTTATTGGTGCACATCCCAAGAGAAATACACAAGAGCACGAGGTTGCAGGCTCTTATGAAGATAATGAAATTTGAATGTTGCTCCCACATACCACTTGCTAGGAGATTGAGTTTGATCACCTAAACCTGAAAATGTATGAAATTTATCATGAACATGGGCCATGTATAAGAAAATTCTTCTATCATGTTGTCATAAGCTTCCATAGTGAACTAAAAAAATTACTACACTTAACAATACCATTTGGCACAAAATTCATAGCAATAAGTTCATAGGTAACCATGAAGCTTTTATCTAAACATGATATTTCCATAAACGTTTCACTATGAATCATGTTGCGACGACTAAGGTGAATGAAAACATTATTTGATAAAAGATGAATATTGTAATGATACACTCAATGTGGTTGCAAGAATCCAAGGTATGAAAGTGATACATTATGTATACCATATTTTATAGAGGCAGCTAATCTAGTAGTGACGACGTCATCATCACCTTTCATTGCTAAAAGCTAGAAAATTGTGTGAATATCATCAATTTCATAAATTAAAAAATAAAAAAATGTTTCCCCATTCCGAGTGGTTGGACCCCACCTTAATTAATATAGATAACAATAAAAAACATCGACAGAACTTGCACTAACGAACAAAGCATATAACATTACTAAATAATTCAAATTATGAATGTTACATCAAACTCCATCATAGATCAAAAATAGAGCTAACCTTAAATATAACAATTGAACATGTACCAACAAAAAATTCACACAACAGTATATAATTCATTGATATGAATATTGCAAAAAACTTAATTATAAAAAAAATTGTGAATTACAAAATGAACGATAGTATTAAAAATGCAATCTCATACTATCAATAATTTTATTCGGTATTAATAACCCATGTTTTGTGTAAAACACCTCACACAGATGCAAATTAACACCCTTACGAAATTTGTGACCTTTACCAATAACATCATCGTAACTCTAAAAACATTTTACCCAACAAAAAAAATGTCTAGTAGAAACATCTACTAAACACTGCAAAACTTCTACATGATACAGAATGGTTAATGAGGCTGATTTAGATTAAAATATATATAAATGTGGACATACGTGCCTGACTTGATAGTAAAATATACTAAATTTGATGTTGGTATCAAAAACCCCTTTAAATGAATGAATTTATTCTCATCAATTTCCACAAGAGAAACTACTCTCTCTAATGGAAAACATCTAAATCTGACCCCGTGTAATACCCTTGCTTAATTACTCCAACATTCTTATATGTTTTTTCATTAAATGATTCCAAATCATTTACATTCAAGAGGTTTTATTTCACAATATGAGGTATGGTGTAGCATTTTCTTTCTTAATATACATAAATCATATGAACAGGGAAAACTTTGTGCATACTTTTTGTCCACAAATCATTCATACTAAGAATGTAAAGGCTAGGATCATCGTCACAACAATCTAATTGTGTCACTCAAGGTTTCTTGTGTGAGACTCATGAATAAATATACAAATAACTACAAGTTTTGAACCATATTCACCATCTTTCATAGTCACATAACAAATATTGAATTTTTTGTAAAACCCTAGATATTTCATAATTACATATGATAAACAAGAAATAAAGTATAGATCTAACCTAAGCAATAAGAAAATGGAAATTGAAACCCTAAGTGCAAAAGAGGGAATGAGAGATTTAGTTGATTTTACAATTGATCCCGAAGTACTCTAGATTGAAACCTGGTGAACAAGAGGAGTAGATTGTTGCTAACACACACAGAAAATTTTGTAACTACTAGAACAAGCTGGACCAGGGCGTTTGGGCACTGGAGACCTATGTTGGGTGCTCGTGACTGCGAAAATGGTCAGAAATTGATTCTTATTGTGTCGTAAGGTGGTTGCTAACCTTTGATGTTTGTCACACTATGTCCACAGAATTCACCTGTAGCCTGTAAAATAAATGATATCCTGCAAAACCCCAAAACACATCAAATCCTTAAAACAAAAAGATGTAAATGGGGAGTTGGAATGACCATAATGATCACCCAATTGAGTGAGCTTACAACCAAGCATTACACTACATTTCAAACTCCATATAGTTCTTGTGTGTGTGTGTGTGTGCAATAATTGTGCCCTAATTGGCCCTTGTGTAAGATGCACTTGAATAGCGAGCAATAGCTAGATGTAACAATGTAGATAGATGTGTGGATGTAAAAATGAACTTCCCATCCTATGCGTGTATGCACGAAATGCAGTCCCTTATCCCTTGAATGAAGCTAGATGGATGCTTTGATGCTCTTAGAATTCCTTTGGATGCAACCTTAGGTGATGATAGTAGATGTTTAGATCTTGGTCCTTTATTATGGCCACATAGATTTATATTTATATGATTCCCTTGCTAAAATTTTGCAATTGACAATTGAAAATCTGACCCAAAAGAAAATAATATTCCCAAAAGGAGTGAATAAAGTAAAGAGGGGTTGGGGGTGCCTAGAAGGACAAGGGAACTTTGGCACTGATGTCATGTCTAGGCGTTGATGTCTAGACTCATAAAAGATAAAGCAGTAAAGTATCGATTGGTTTGTAGGGTGTAAGATGCCAAAAAGAAGACATGAAACACAAACAAAGGGCCAAAGATAGCTGTCAATTGCTAGTTTTCTCACTTAAGAATCATATGAATAGTAGTATGTGACTATAACCTAGAAATGTACCCAAAGCATGTGATTTAGTGTATACAGTGTGAGACTCATGAATAAATCTACAAATAACTACATCTTGTGAACCGTATTTGTCATTTTTAAGAAGAACACCAATATCAAATGTTGATACAATCCCCTTCACATAATAGTTATTGGAACAAGTGCAAAGATGGTACAACATCAGCTTCTCTTTTCCTTCATTTTTGAATCATTTCTAATGAAAGATGAAATTTTATTATCAAAGGAAGATTTAGGGTCTAGAAATGAGGTTCTTAACTTCTTTTTTTGCTATAAATATTTACAAAGAGTAACATCATCTTCAATCTCATTAGTAGACACATATGATGAACATTTGACAATTATATATTTAGTGACAATGTCAATTATTTGTGATTTCTTTTCCATTTGATAAAACCCCCAAAGAGTGGCATTATCTAGAATCTCAACATCTTGAATTCTATCACAATTACTAGTATAACAATAACCACCAAATCAAAGTATTTCCTCAACAACTTTATGTGACAATTCAATGCTTTTTTAGGGTAGCAACTGATGTTGTTTTGAATTAGTACCCATGAATAATCACAATCAAAGAATAAAATTTAGTCGTTACATTAAGGATTAAGTTAAAATTTCTGTCATGTTCATTTTTTCCAAACGAAGAAAAAATCATTAAAAATGAAGATAAAGAAAAATACCTCAATGGAATAATATATTGGATCGATTAGGTGCAAGATTTGATTTGATTTGATTTGTAAACTTTAAAATTTAAAAAAGTGGTAAGAAATTGAATTGGGTAAGAATTGAAGAGAAAAACATCTCGTGTTTTTGTATTAGATGGCTGACAAAAACAATGGTAAATATCAGTTTTCCATGATAGGATGAGCGACAAACACAATGATAGTTTTGTTGTGTTTGAATAAGATAACCGACAAACATAATTACAATGATTTTATTATGTTTGTATAAGATGTTAGGCAAACATAATACATATTATAATGTTTTTTAATCAAAAAATTAGAGAAACAAAACATCAAAAAATAATCAAACATTGAGATATACCTAGAGTACAAATAATATTGATCGATCTCTCACTACAAAAATCTACATTGTAAAAAAAATGGTATTGCCAAAATCATTTTTTCATTGAATAAAATGAAAACAATTAACAAATGTTGCAAAATACATGTAAATATGTGAATTTGCATAGGCTATGGGTGTAAACACAAAATCACGCACATACTACTATTTACTATACCGCCAAGTATGTTGTTTTATATATGGATCTTGCATAAGAATAGTATTCACTAGTGGCACACTGTCTAGTCCATCTTCTTACTTTAAAGATCTCTATTGTTTTTATATCTCACCTCTCGCACTTCTCCACCCATTTGTGATCAAGTCACATGAATCCTTGTTTTTCAGTCTTCGCACATTTTTTTGTCAATTATCTCTGGACACCAGAGCCCAGGCGTTTATGTCCATCCTGGGTGCATGTGTCCTCTTTGTTCTTGTTCTTAATTTTGACATTTTTGGTCAGACTTTTCGGTTTTCTTACTCCTATCCCGGGGTCCTAGTCATCATGTCATGTCACTAGTGTCAAAATCTAAGCAAGAGATCCCTATATAAACACAACATACATACCATTATAATAGTGAGCAATTTCTATCAAGGGCTATCTATCTACATATCAAAGGGACTGCATCTTCAACTTATTACTATGTATACACATTGCATAGGAAGGGGAAGTTCATTTTTCCATCCACACATTTGCATATATCTAACTATCACCCATTATCTTGGTGTCATCAGTGCGAGGGAAACCTAGGAGCACTATTGCACACAAAAAGCACATAGAACTACATTGGATCTGATATGTAGTGTAGCACTCGGTCATAAGTTCAATTTGTTGATAGCCTAGGACATTCCAACCCCTCATTTTATATATTTATTTTTAGGATTTGATGTGGTTTGAGGGTTTTGCATGAGATTGTTTGTGTTGCATATTTACAGGTACCTCGGTGATCTAAGTGTCACATATATGTGATTATAACCGAGTAAGTGTGAAACCCTAGCGACACTGAAGAAAATGGTTTCTAACCTTTTCAACAAACTCCAGTGCCCCATAGAGGTCTCAAGCACCCCAAGCCACCCTTTCACACGCGCCTGTGTTTAGGCCAGTTGACAGGTTCTAAGATCTTGATTGAATATTTTTAGTTCCCTGCACATCCTATTCATCAACTTGTTCTGATTCAGATATACTTTGAGATACATGAAGTTAAGATAAGTGCCCTAACTGTCGCATTTTATTTCATAGTTGTATCTATAAAAAATTGCTTAGCACTTTATATCTTATTGTATATCATTGAAACAGTTTCTAAACTCATATTTTAAATTAAATATATAAGATGTAATTGAATCATTTTGATGAACCTGAATCTTAGAACTCCTTACCCTAGGATCCACAAAACTCTAATGGATAAAGGTATCTCTTCTTCTCCTAGGAAAGAACTGCATCATGAGAGTGTTAATCATGTCACTGATGATGTCGTTGCGATTGATTTTCTTGATCTTTATTGGTTTTCTCAATTTGATACTAATTTTCAAAGATTTCTTGATGTCAATGAACACATGATTCCTACTATTTTTGAACATTCTACTCTTAGCATTGTGCATAACACTCAAAGATTTTCTCGATGTATTCCTTCTTATTCTATAGGCACTAGGACTACTCCACCTTCTTCTATTTCTTCCGAAACTCTTGTTGATGTTATTATTGATTATATGATTGGTCTTGATTATGATACTGTAGATAAAAATCATGATGAAAATGTACATGATTTTATTTCTCATACTAGTCAAGATGAATGTAAAGTTATATCTCATGTTTCTCCTATTTCTAAACATGCTTCTAATGATTGTAAATATACATCTCATGATAGTTCTCCTACTTCGTTATATGTTGATGAAATACTTGCATGTGAAACTTTATCTAATATTGAGGATATTTTTTAGTATGAACATGTTAGTTCTGAACTTAGGACTGTTGAATGTGAATTTTATCGATTCTACTTCTCTTAGGACTGTTGAATGTGAATTTTATACTCCACTTTCATCTACTTTTGAGGTTGTATCTAATGGAATGCATGACGATTATCCTCCTATTGTCTCATATCTTACCACTTCTTATGATGTTACTCCTAATGTTCCTATCAATATTCCATCTTCTTCTCCTCCTATTATTCCTCTCACTCTTCATTATTCACATGTCACTCATTCTGATGTTCCTCTTAATATTACATGTTCATACCCACCTCTTACTTCTTATGCACCTACATCCAGTGTGCCCATTACATCTTCATCCTCCACTTCTTCTTCTTATGTTCCCATGATCACTCATAATGGAAAATTTCAACCTCTCAATGTGCCTCTCACATCTCCTACAATTCCTTCACATGATATTTTGTCACTCATGCATATTGTTGGACAATTACAATATCAGGTCCAACCTCTTACTCTTTAAATAAAATTCTCCTATGCATCTATTGATAATAATCATCTTCATGGAAATCTCATTCCAAAGAAATTTTATAATTCAACATTCCCTAAGGATTTCATTATGCCAAAATTTTCATGCTTTGACGACACTGGAAATCCATATCTATATTTCAAGCATTATCACTTAGCTATGGTATCCTATTTGAATGATCAATTATTGCTAAAATCGTTTTACCATATTCTAGTTGGCGAAGCTCTTCAATGATACATTCATATACCTTTTGGATCTATCGGTACCTATTAAGACATGGAAGATGTTTTTCTTAGACATTTTATACTAAGTAATGGTCCTAGAGTCACACATGATTACCTACCTGACTTGCATCAAGGAAAGAAAGAACCCATTCTTGATTACATTCTATGCTTCAATTCTTGCATGCATCAACTAGTGTTTCAACCTATTGATTTAGAAAAGCAAGTTATCTTTTGACGTGGCTTGATTCCTTCTTTAAAAGAACGTTTACAATATAACACATGTGAATCATTTACACTCTTATGCTACAAGTTTGTTGATCTAGAAAAAGATTTAATTTCTACACATGTTACAGATCCTCCTACTACTTATTTGGTTTCATCATATTCTACTTCTTCACCTATTTCATTTGTTAATCATCCTCCAAGGTCTCCATCTCCTCCACCTCATAAGCATATTCCATCTCTACCACCGCATAAGTGTCCTCCATCTCCACCATCACGTCGTTATCCTCCGAAGTCTTTGTCATCTCCTACTTGGGAGCCATTGCATTTCTCCCATTATGCTAAGCCTCGTGATGTGCTATGTGATTTTCTTAATAAGAACTTAATTCATTTTCCTTCTAATCAGCATCATCCTCCGCATCACTTGCATCATCAGGGCGATCGTCCTTATTTCAATCATCATCGCATCAATGGCCCTCATGATAATCACTGTTACGCCCTTCATGACAAATTACAACAATTCAAGGACAAGGGTGTCATTGTTTTCGATTCTCGCTCTCGTGAATGATATTTTTCTCCAATTCTGCACAAGTGTGCTATTGCTTTGGTTCACGTGTCTCATTATCCTACTTCTAAGGTATTTATTTTTATACCACCTAAGGTCATCATTCATGCACAATCTCCACCTCACTCATTTTCTGTCGCACCATCTCATCCTCCGTGCAGTGATCCTACTTCACATTGGATTCCTAAGCCGTTGGCATCTATGCTTCCTACCATTGCATCTCCCATCAGCAACCATTTCATCGAGCATTCATTTTGGCTCATACACTCATGTTCCTTCCACTTCACATGCTTCCACCACTCCACACCAACTTAATCTTTGCCTACTTCACATTGGCTTCACTAAGCCGTCGGCATCTATGATTCCTACCATTGCATCTCCCATCATTGCAACCATTTCATCGAGCATCATTTTGGCTCATACACTCATGTTCCTTCTTCACATGCTTCTCCACACCCACTTAATCTTTGGTAGGTGAATTTTCTCACCTCACACCTGATGGTGCACTCATGTTCTTATGGTTCTTACATGACTATCGAGGGATATGTTACAATAATAACCTTGCTTCCTCATTACGTTATATGTGTCATTGATATATCTATCTAGCATACATTTTCAACCACTTCTTGATGACACACTTTTGCTTTGCAGATCATTCTTGATTGTTGGGGGGTCTTATATCAATGACCCTCATCCTCATACGTACACATTGGGGGGCATCGCTATTCTCCCCCCCTCTTCATCATATTAACATGTGATTACATACACTTTTAACAATCATTTCATTCACCTTGTTCTTTAACATCATTTATTCTATATATACATTTATTACCATCTATCGCTATTCATACATATAATACAATTTTTCATCACTTATCTATCTATGTTCTAATCAACATCGTCATCCATTAGCCAATATCATAGTCTACGCAACGCAAATCAAACAAACACATACATTGCATCACATAATTTACAAAATCCACACAATATAATAACACTCATCATCTAACTATAAATATCATCAAAAAATCATACTTACGAAAATACAATCATTGGGGGGCAAGCCCCCATGCATCACTACATAAATAAATGTCATACATCATCATCACTATCACTATATACAACTACAAGAGATATAGAACTATATGTTTCACCGCTCAATCTACGTCATTGCTCGCGCCCTCTATATCTCTCCATCGGTCTATGCAATAAAGGTAACTCAACTAACTACTCTGCAAAACAATCATGTATCTCTACATACTTTGTGAACACATATTCTATTAGGGATCCTCCACCTGTAACCTCCCTAGCTCATTGGATATCCACACGTGCCTTGTCTTGCTCACTCAAGAAAATGGTGCACCTCACTAATGTTATTGCCACTGGCTCGAATAGATGAGCATGTTCACCCGCAATAGCATCCACATGCTCTAACATCCCACCACCTACGAGAACATCAGTAGGCACATTCTGCAGTAATGTGCAGATCGATGTATTAATAATCAGCGACCAATAAGCATCCCCTGTAACCATTCTTAAGAAACGTTAGTTACTGCACATGATTACCACAACCCAACAACTATGTAACAAATCAAAACTATCAACAAACAAATACTCACGCTCTACTATCACTGTTGTTATACCATCACCATCTGAGGTAGCTATATGCACCTCTTCTCCTCTAACTGGTGATGCTCCTGCCGCATCCATAACCACTCAAAACAATAGCACCCATAGGTGCATTGCCCACAATGCACTATATGCCTCAGAACATCTTGCATCATCTACATGTATCAGCTCTATCGTTGCATCTACCTCATCTAGACTAGGGGCACTAGTTGTCTCATATGGGTCCTAGTCTCACCCCTGATCTCATCGATGCTCTAATCACTCGTAACCATACATATGCATCTAGGGGCACATCCTGAGCCATACTAAACTATTGTGATGCACACTCTTCTTGGAATATCTCAGCAACCTCTGAAAACTAGTCCTCTAACCACATAGTATGTCAAATACATCGTAGATATACTCCATTCTCTACCCATCCTCCATAAGCTCGATATGGCTCCATATAATGACCCCTAGTCCCATATAATCAAACATCGATCTATACGGATTGATGTCCATTTGCCTGCTCTAGGAACCTACCCATCTCACAGTAAATATATCTAGCCTCGCCCACTCTACGCGTGGCCCACCAAGTGGCCTCAATATCGCAATATGCTCATTGGCTCATGTATGTAGTAATGTGGTGGCTCCAAGGCCACCCCGTGATCCTCTTATGTAAACCTATATAAATCTTGATACAAATGTGCCAATACACAATGTGCCCATGCATATCATGTCCCACTCTCCTCTATACGCTGAAAAATATCATGCATCTTATACAAGATGCCTACACCACCACCCTCCACTGCCACTAATGAGGTAATCACAATTGCA
This sequence comes from Taxus chinensis, assembly GCA_019776745.2. NCBI lineage: Eukaryota > Viridiplantae > Streptophyta > Pinopsida > Cupressales > Taxaceae > Taxus > Taxus chinensis. Next base: position 196,624,495 of record CM034150.1, read on the forward strand.
ATGAACTTTTGCAATCGCGAAACACCTAACCTCAATATGACATCCAAACTAATATGGTTATTTGTATGTACCCATGTCCTTGTGAAATATCTTCTACCTGCTCTAATTTGTTGTTGTGCATCCTCTACTGCTATCACATAGACTCTCTCACCCATAACTGGAAGTCTCAATATGTGATATACATCCTCCAGGATCATAGTCATCTCCTCGGTAGGAAACCAAAAATTACAAGTGTCTGCACATCACCTCTCACACAATGCAATAATCATCAACATATTATAGGGTACATCCCCCACTCTAGCTATATGCCACAAGTCGACACGGTCTAGTATATCCCACTCTATATCTGATAGGTCTAATCCTAGCAGTGTACTCAAGTGTTGACCTCCACATAAATCTCTTGAATGGATATCTCTTTGCACAACATAAAAAACCAACAAAAACACAATGTTAGCACTCCATATCAACGTGAAAACAACAACTACTAACATCAGAAGGCACTAATTTTCACGAACATCATGTTCTGGGCTCGAAAGAGCCTCATGGGTCGTCAGCGCCCAAGAATAGGATGTGGGTGCCCAGGAATAGGTCACCAATGCCTAGATCTTGGCATTGACGACCTAAGGGATGTTAGCACCTTGGTCACTCTTGCCCAAGTTAGAAACACCTAGAAATTCAAAAACTCAAATTTTGCCAAAATTCACAAAAACGAGCTCATTTCTACAATTTTTTTGCAAGAAATCATACTCACCAACTCAGATGTTGTGTGTGACTCCATGGCCACCGCCACCATCTCAAATCAGCTCAATCTCACTGCTCTAATTTGCGGCATCATCACAAGCTCAGAGATCTAAATCACACTCACTCAAGGTTCAAATGAAGTTACTATTCACCTTTTGTTATTACTATTTATAAAAAAAATCAATTTCTCATGTGCCTATAATCACTATTCATGCACATTCTTCCAACTAATACTCACCACACATTTTTACTCATATCTTGAGCCTCGCTACTTCGTTTCATCCCCCATCTATGCCATTTGGTTTAGATGTTCACACACTATTGTATTGTGTACATTTTACAACATTACATTCTCATCTGACACATTTTCAACTCCATACACACACATTTTTGCAACATCTACTACACTTCATTATACTCGTATCACATCATTGCATATCTATTTTCAGCTCAAGGTTTGTTCTTACTTTCAATCCCCCTTTTTCCAAAAGGGGGATATACAATCATGATCACTCTATGATCCCCCTCACACTACTAGTGTACAATCATTTCAAGTCTCCAATTCATTATTATAAAAAATTCACTCATACATTTTCTGACACTCCATACCACTTTCTAGCAATTCCCCCTAATGACCTAATCTGGGGGCAACAAGCGAAAAATATCTCAATGATAATCTATCGAACACATTCAATATCAACAAAATTTTCTAATACTCAAACCAAATCAATTAATTGACACAACACAACATAATGTATTACTCCTCCCAGATGACCTAATTTGGGAGTTACATCACTACTTTCCTAGATAACTTAACATGGGAAATCACTTCAAGTTTTTTGTCGCTTCCAGATGACCTAATATAGAAGCCGTCTAGCATTATATCACATCGTGGTGACACCTTGGAGTGGGGGAAATGAGATGTCATTTCCCTTCCTATATTGTTCCTATATGGCTTATTCTCATTGGATCAAAATGAAAAAATGGTCTTTTTCCATCTGCAGTGGCTAGACCTTTTGAGGATGTAGTCATAGTTGGAAGGTAAAATTATACCTCTCTCCCTAACACTCTTCCTCTAGTGGTAGGACACCTAAACCCCCAGTTTTCACACATAAAAAATTGGGTTAGGTATTCATCACTCCCTATCCTGTCAAATCTCCATCAGCAACAATTTCTAAATCTCCAAATTCTCATAATCAAATCATCAATCTTGTCAAGTACTCCTCACAATGGTTCTCTCTTTATTTATGCCACATGGATCGACACACTGATCCATGGTTTGCCACACTATATACTCTTATTTTGTGTGTACTTCTGCAATAGGGCGTCTCTATAATTCTCTCGGGTATGTTCCTTACTTCCTTTACACTTCTTGAATTTCATTCAAATATCATAAAGGGGGAGAAAATGTAGACACAAAATCACACACACACTAGTATTTACTATACCATCAAGTATGTTGTTTTATATATGGATCTTGCATAAGAAAAGTATTCACTAGTTGCACACTATCTAGTCCATCTTCTTTCTTTGAGGATCTCTATTGTTTTTATTTATCACCTCTCGCACTTCTCCACCCATTTTTGGTTAGGTCATAGGGATCCATGTCTGTCAGTCTTCACACATTTCTTCATTAGTTGTCTCTGGATACCAACGCCCAGAACTGGACACTAACGCCTAGGCACTTATGTCCATCTTGGGTGTCAATTTCCTCTTTATTCTTGTTCACATTTTTGGTCGGCCTTTTCGGTTTTCTTACTCTTATCCTGAGGTCCTATTCGGCATGTCGGGCCACTAGTATGAAAATTCAAGTAAGAGATCTCTAGATAAACACAACATACATACCATTATAATGGTGGGAAATTTCAATCAAGGGATATGTATCTACATATCAAAGGGACAATATCTTGGGCTTATTACTCTGCATACACACTACATATGAAAGGGAAGTTCCTTTTTCCAGCTACACATTCGCATATATCTAGCTACCACCCACTATCTTGGAGTCATCGACATGAGTGCAACCTAGGAGCATTATAGCACACACAAAACACATAGAACTACATTGGGTTTGAGATGTAGTGCATCAATTGGTCGTAAGTTCACTTTGTTGATAGCTGAGGATAGTTTGACCCCTCATTTTGCATCTTTCTTTTTAGGATTTTGTCGTTTGAGCATTTTGCAGGAGATTATTTGTGTTGTAGATTTATATGTACCTTAATGATCTAAGTGCGGCATACAAGTGATCAGTAGACTTCAGTGCCCCAAAGAGATCTTCGGCACCCCAGGCACCCGTTTCTAGGCCATTTTGCAAGTTCCAGGATCTTGATTGAGAATTTTTAGTTCCATGCATAGCTTGTTTATCAGCTTTTTCCAGTTCAAATATACTTCAGGATAAGTGAAATCAAGATAAGTGCCCCACCTCTCACATTTGCTTTTATAGTTGTTTCTATAAACATTGTTTAGCACTTCATATCTTATTGTATATCATTGTAGAAGTTTTTAAACTCATATTTTGATCAAATATATCAAATTTTATTGAATCAGTGGGATTTTGGTGCGCATCTGCTTGGGTACTTTGTTTTTAAATTTGATTTTGTTTTGTTTCAAAAAAAATTATTTGGGGGGTTTTAATTTACATTTTTTAAAAAGGGGGTGGCATATTATAGAAACTAACATCTTAATATTCAATGTTTGAGTTAGGGTACACAAATATTTTTCGATTGAAAGTTGTTATTAAAAAATAACATGAAATACATAATAAAATAACATAACATAATATTTCATTTAATTTATTGAATATGAGATATTTTGATGTGGTTAATTTCTTATGAGCGACACTTTATAAGTAGTGTGATTTATAGATCAAATATATAGTCTATAAATTGCAAAGTTATGTTGAAAGTGGAATCTTGGTATAATATAAACCAAAAATGAACCCACCATTTTAAAGTATATGAGAAAAACATGCACTTTAAAAAATGGCATCTTCATCTGACACAGATCAAAAAATACGACCAATTAAAAGTACAAAAACTAGGACATAACAACAACAACCTAGAAAAAAAATCTCAAAATTTGAGCTAGTAAAAGTTGCAAAAAAACCACTCCGTTATATAAAACATGAAAAAATACACAATCTGAAAAAAAAATCTATGTAGGCCTTCTGGGGCATAAAATACAAGCTCTAGAAAAAATTAGTCCAAAAATGATGCTTTATTGTGCAGGGTATGTAAAAATGTTTGCACATGGCTAAAAAGATAGTTGTAGGTTATATGATGGTTGAAATAAGCAACTACGGGCTAATTATAGTGCAAAGGCTAATTTAGAGACATGAGAGAGTCATATGGGTGACCAAGAGCTTAGAGAAGGCTCTTAAGATTAAACATGTAACTTAAGGGATTTGAACTTTGAACCTCTTAGTAGCCAATGACTTACAAAAAATATATTTTCCATCATGTCACGTATGACAGTCAATGTATTAATTGTCAAAATTTATCTTTATCTTAAAGATAAAGAGAAAACTTATGCATTTGAAGGGTTGCCCAATCAACTACAAACTTCAAACGGACACTATGAGAGCACCGTGAATCCAAATTACAAAGACTTGGACTTTTTAGAATTCTCATGAGATGAAGAATCTAAAAATTAGTGATTGGAGCCTCCAACATGTAAAAATTTGTAAAAAATGCCTTACACACTGCTTGATGTGACTCGTCCCGCAGAAGTGAAACTTAAAATTCACAAAAAATAATTCATGCATCGAAAACATCCCCTTTTTAAATGTGTATTTTTTAATTTAGATTTCATTTTAAGTATTAGGGAGAACTAAAAAATCCCGAAATTTTAAAAATGACTTAAAAGGGGTTGGGAAAAAGGGTTTTGGCAAGAATAAAAAACACAGATGTTTTTTTTAATATCAATACGCTGATACACCTAAAATATTACAAAGAATCTAGATAAGTATAAGGATCAAAAGAAGAAGCAAAAAAACTTCAACGTCGTAATTAACAATTGAATGAGTAGTACTCGGAGACCATGAAAAAATAAGTGAAACCTAAAAACCTCCTTAGTTTGGACTCACTCCAGAAAATTTAAAAGCCACTACAAATAACAAACAATAATATAAGCATACTATTGCCAATAAATCAACCAAATATTTTGATATCAACCAATTGTTAGATTTACAAATAAAATTTGTCTATGTATAGCAAAAACAAAAGTTGTAGACTAATTATTTTTTTGTATTGAACAATGCAATTACAAAGGAGATAGACAACCTATAATGCTACAAAAAATACTCCTACAAGCCCGCACAAAATAAAAGAGTGATTGAAACTAACAAGAACAATTTGATTATTCAATAGACATATATGCAACAACCTCCACATAGATAAACTAGTAATCGCATGTGTACAATGCAATGTGAACGCCGAATGGTATATGTTATTATATTTAGAAAGACATTTTTTACTTTTGTGGTAGATGTTGATAAGGGGTGTGATTGACAATACTGATTTTCTATTAAACCCAGAACAAATGTTGTGAAATACATTAGAAGGGATGTTAGATAATAGTTAGTTGTCTAATAATTGAATACAAATGTAAGTGAGACATGTAAGTTTGCTAATATTCATTCTTAAGAATGTTGTGAATGTGAAGTGTTGTTGTCAAAGTAGATTGAAAGAAAGACTAAGTGCTTTAACATATTATCTCTCCATGCAACTAAAATGAGACTGAATATGCAATTATATATAAACAAATCTGAAATGGTTATGGTACATTACAAATTTCTTTCTTACCTCTACGAGTTTGAGAGCATCATTGTTAGAGCTATTTTGTGCCTATCTTACAATCATAACATTCAAGGAGACCACATTTCTTTAAGGCATTTTGCAAACAAAAAACAGTATATGTTATTTGTGTTATAGGGATAGTTTTTTTCTTTTGTAGTTGTGTTTGTTTAAAACTATGGGTGATTGATTTTGTATGTGTAGAAATATAGATGAGTCACTTCATTTAAAATCTGCAAACATGAGGTCCAACCATTAAAACTATTCAAAATGCAAAAAAGTGATATAATGTACAAATCTTTGGTTGAAACAACTATAAATTGCATAGTCCTTTTCGGCATTTTAAAACTGTAGGTATTTGTGTGTAGATAAAGACATTAAAAATGTGTTTTTGTTGGTTAACATAAAGAAACGAGCAACAATAATAAGGAAAAATCAAACATGTATGTTGAAAAGTGTAATTTTGTAAGTGTAGATATATAGACCAACCACTTCATTTAAGGTTATGTCTCTTCATTTCAAACTTGTTACAAATTCGTGCATATACATTTTCAAATCTCATATCATGAGTGGTATCATTTTGTGGACTGTTTTATTTGAAATCATCTAAGATAGAAGAATTTTTGAGTAATGTAGTAGTGGAGGTGCTATCAAAGTAGAGTGTAGTATTTATGATGGGTTGAGTGATAATAGTCTTGCTTACTCCTTTCTTCTTGCTCCAAATGTTGTTATGTGCGCCATTTTTTAGTACCTTTCAAATGAAAAAGAAGGTGAAATGAGCAGATTTGCAAGCGAGGCAACTCTGGAGAAAGTTGTGAATGTCATACCCTGCCTTTCATTGGTTCCAATGTCAACAGTTGCTTTATGCATAGTAAGTCCTTGGGACTTGTGGATAGTTAATGCCCAGGCCATTTTAAGCAGCAATTGTCTTCGATTCCCTCTCGAAATAGGGGGTATCGGAATATGTAACGGGTTGGAGGGATCCCAACATGGGCCGTTGTATCTATCAAATTTGACAACAACAAATAAAGGTAATGTTGGTGGTGGCATTGATGTGTCGTAGACAATGTCGGTGATTGTTCCTGTAGCACCATTTATGAGGCCTGCATCAACCCATAAATTTGCAATAAGCATGATTTTTTGTTGTTTGCACAGTAGAACTTTGTGCTCCAACTGATCATCATCAGGATTTCTTGGTCCAGCCTGCCTGTTACTTTCAGCAATGGATTGGGCGATCGGAACGTTCAATGCCTTCAACATTTGAAGGTTGTGGGAGTCCACGAGGTACATTTTTTACAAACAAATGTGGTGCATCCTTAAAATTTTTGAGCTCTTGCTGAGTTAGGTGTGTGTCTGTGTGAGACATTAGGAGTTCCCAGTCCTCAATAAGAGGGGTTGAATCTCACATGTTGAGCAGTAAATTGTAGAATGAAACTTGTGCATCGGTTGTTCCTTGTTGCCGAAATATAGTTTGCAATGTAATGGAAGAATGAAATCCCTTCCAAAGGGTGGCTCCATAGGATTTACTTGCATAAAGAGGATTGTCCATAACTGGTGGTAATTTCCCGAGGTCACCGAGGAGGATGACTGATCTGTTTCCAAATTCAGATGTTTTTGAGTGTGGGAAAGCCTCACGTAGCCTACTGTCAATTTTTCCTAGCAACTTTGGGCCGATGAAACTCATTTCATCAATAAGAACATATTCTATATGTTTTAGTGACTCTTGAAAAGATGATAATGTTTGGCCTTCAAGGGGTTTTAATTCTTTGATTGGAATATGGAGGGTTGTATGGATTGTGGGTGCAAGATGTTGAATGTTGAAACACTGGTAGGGGTGAGCAGAAGGAGAGGTGAGGGAGATGTGGTTGATGTTGTTGTAAATGAATTATGGATTTTATTTATCATAAATGATTTTCATGTGCCAGTTGTTCCTTGAATTATCAATCTTAATGGAGGTAGAAGTGTTTTGTTTTTTGAATGGTGTAGTATGGTATCAAGAGCTAGTTGTTGTTCTGAAGACAAAGGTAGTGTGGTAGATGGTGGTGTGGCCTGCATGTTGGTGTTATTTGTGTCTTCCTTTTCTCTCTCGATGAATGATGAACCAGTTATCTGCAAATCATGTGTAACGCCATGTATGTTGCAATTATTGTGTATGTCAAAATCTCATTTCCCCAACATTTCAAGACTATTAAGACCCGTGTTGTTTCCCGGACGAAGTTGTGCGAAGACTTGCCATTCTTACAATGGTTCGTGTTGAATACTGCATTCGACCTCTGAATTCAAAACTAACATCTGTTTCATGTCCTATGTGTCTGCGGTAGTGTGTAAAACATGCCATGGTCTATAGTTGTGTTTGAACATGGCCCAAGTGTCATTTATGTCATGTGGGCTTGAGCCAAATTTGGAGGCAATATTTCTAAAAGGCTTGTATAAAAGGAGTTATGACCAACAGAAAAGGTCATATGACGTTGAATCCTGAGTTGGGACATCCACAAATCTCGAGTGGACCCGAACAATTGCTTTAGTCGACCACAGTTTCCATTTATCTCCTTTACGGTTCCTATTGTAGCTCCAATCTCGAGCAACCTGAATAAGTGGTAGGTGTTCCATGGTTGCAGGGTGAACTCTATATGCATCCAAGAAAGTGGTTGTTTCTTGTACATCGGTGTCACTTTCAATGACACGTCTCAAGATTTTTTTGCCAACATTTAATGATACAAACGAACGGTTGCACATAACAAGTGGCAATTTTTGCAGCATGTGGCATGTTTCTTGTGCACTTATGTCATGTTCAACAATGCTCTCTGTGAGCATTTTGTGAATCACAATGTGTGCTGGAGAATCCGCGTCAGCATCTCTTGAAAATCTGGATAGCATTTGGTGATAGGTTTCTGAACGTTGCTCTACTTTTGAAGCATATTTTGCAATATACTTCAGAACTGCATGGCGGGAAAGTATTGGTTGGCAATCAACATTTTCTCTCCATATGGATATCATAGTTTGATTGTGTATGTTCATTCTATCATCATTTCTCGAAGGGAGGTACTTAATTTTCCCATCACTTTCAATGAGTAGGGATGAAGTAGGTTGCGTGGCCCATGGTGCGTTGTACCTGCACTGCAGCTGTGATTATTTTCTATGTAGGCATGTCTGTTCTGAACATTTTGTGTGGTGCTGAACACGATTAATCAATTATTCAAGGTCTGCATGTGGGGAGGAGGATAGTATTTTTGTTGTATCTAGCAAACAAGGGTCATCTAGCAGTGACTTGCGAACAAAATCTAAGCGGTTGCAAGCCAGACGGGGGTTCCAGGAAAGACATGAACTTATCAAAGTATTGTTTTGTTGCCTCAATAACTTTTGTATCCTCCCAGTCCATTATGTCAACTTTAGGTGCGTTATCGAGCCACAATAAATCATGGACGTGTGTGGAGCCTCTATGTTTCCATTCATACCTGCGAGATGAGAGAGCATAAATATTAGCTATTAGTATTGAAAAAACTTATTAAATAGTAGATTTTATTACCTGTACCAATAGTCTACTGCTCCAAGTTCCTTCTGCAATATTTCTTCACGAAATATTGTGAATCTTTGATGCAGGTATGTTGATACTCGATGAGGGTTTGAGACAATGTTAAGTGTTCTCCAATGTTGTGTGGCTCGAGGATCAGTAGGGCATTCACCATACATAATACTGTGGAGATCTGGCCATTTAGTGTCTGCAGCACTTAGAGTGAAGAATAAGGTTGGTGTCCCCAATTGTTCCACCATATCTGAAAGCTCGCTTCTTCTTTTTGCCCAGAATGAACGTGTCCCTCGAAGGCTCGATCCAAACTGCATTAAACTGTCTGGGAGGTTATCTTTGGGGCATTCCAATAGTTGTCTTTGCAGATCTCCAATTGTTGTAGGGATTCTAGATTCGATGTTTTGTTTCATGAAAAATGTAGCTGTGGACTGGCTTTTGTGCCACATTATGAGGTTTAGAAGGAAGTAGTGAAATCGTGGGTGTGAACCGAAGAATCCATCATGGTAGCACATCAAATGAAGAGCATATTCATGCATTGGAACTTATTTTATGTGGGGTTGTTGCCACATTGATTTTCTATCCGGAAATAAAGTTGGGAAGGCCATTGAGAACAGGCTCTCCGTATTATATTCATTTATAGGTGAGAGCCCAAGCTCTAGCCATGACATGGTAAATGGGGTGTTATCATCATGGTTGAGCAAGAACTGTTTCGATTTCCTCTTCTTTTGTTCTTGAATTACGGGATGTTGGCACGAAAGATGATGAGTGTTCATATGTTTCGTCAGAGTCATTGGAACCATTAATACCATGAGATGTAGAGGTAGTTTACATTTGGGGAAATTCCATTGTGGTATGTTAAGAGACGAGGAAACATTTGACGACTCAGATGGTAGGGAGGAAAGGGCTTCATGGTTGATTAAGACATCTTTGTAATAGGCATAATGTTGGATTTTATATTGCAAGGCTTTCCCAAACATGAGATCTACTGACGTAGAAATCATACTTTTTAAAATTATATCCTTCCCTTTGTATGAGTACTATGTCCAAATCTCCAAGGCGGTGTGGTAGGTAGTTTTCTATTGAAGTAATGTTTTGCGGGAAACTTATGGTGTGTCTTGAGTATTTGTATTGTCCTCCACATACTTGGGTGACCTACAGTAATGGATTGACTCATGCAATAAGCATCTCCTCAATTTGGGTTAAAGACACAAGAATGGTAGGCTACTTTTTAGGGTCCATGTTGTTCCATGAAGAGAAGTGATGGCGTGTTTTTCATATTTGCATCTGCTACAGGAGGGAAAGCCTTCAAAGGAAATTGTTTTAATTCCAGGGTAATTTTCCAAACAGATTGAGCAAGTTTGGATGTTTGCCAACAAATCTATTCTTTTGTGAAACCGATGTTGGGCTTCAATAGTCTGCGACGAGGGTGGAAATATGGGAAGTCTTTGTGTATGGGAAGGGGTGGGGTGTTCTGTTTGGGTTGATTGTGGATTGTAAGGTGGAAAGCAGACAGAAGGAGAGTAGGAATTGGCTATACATGTGTGAGGAAATGAATAATTTGATACTTGAGACATTTAGCTTAATTAAAATCAATACAAATGGCTAAGGCTATAGCATGTAAATATAAATACCGACCTTCTACAGAAGGACCATTGGTAAGTCACACAACCAAACAACTCGTTAATAGCTTTATCGGTATAACAAAAATATATTGTTCAACAAACAATATAACAAACCTATATTATTAATAATGAGTTATAATATAACTCATATTAATGAATATCTACTAATATATGCACAAATTTAAATAATGTGAGCACTATAATATTTTCCTTACATACCCCCTCTTAGTGCGAATATGGGAAAAACATGCCATCTAAGTGTCAACCAAGCATACATGCTGCAATGGGGCCTCCGTAGCCTGCACATGTCTAAAAATATATCTCGATCCTCAACACTGACTGTGGGAACTGAGAAATGTATCCATGGGACCGATCAACCTATAAGATGTGTTGGGGTTAGCACACCAGTTGTACATGCAATATCTCGTATCTAAGCATACATGTAAATAAAAGCGGATATTCTACAAGAAGAAATATACAAAACAAGAGACATAAATCAACACTAGATTTAACGTGGTTCACCGAGTGTGGGCTACGTCCACCAAGAAACAAGCCAATCTATTATCCAAATCTTTGACAAGATATACAATGAAGATTTACAATCTTCCACACCTCTTAGATGTTCAGTACTTTCTTCCTTCAAGATTTTACTTCTTTTCACCAAGAATTCTCTCTCACATAACCTTTTTCAAGTTCTAACTAATTATGATTGATTCATTATTACTTTTAAACCCTAGCTTTTTCACTTATATAGTCATTTATAGACTTAGGGCACTTAGCCATGCAATTACAATTAATAAATCTATTTTAATGCTAAAAATAGATATAATTCCCGAGAGTTAATTAAAAACTTCGTCGCACAGGTAATTGACGATGGTTCTACCTAACCGTTGTCAGTTCCTTACTTGCCTAACTGATGTCGGTCACTGTATTTGTCGGTTACTAGTAAGTTCCAATTACATGCTAAAATGAAGTAATTGAGCTCCACAACTCAACAATCTCCCACTTGGAGTTTAATTACTGCACCATACCTATACAACGTCATTCTTGGATCCTTCCTTAGCTTTGTTTCTTCCTCTTCAAGTCTCAAACTCGAAGACCAACATAAGTGGAGTGTAGCTCCAACTTCTCCTTTGCTAATGGCTTCGTTAGCATATCCGCAGGGTTCTTGCTCGTATGAATCTTTTCCAGATTCAACTATCCATCCTCTAATACCTGTCGTATGAAGTGATACCTCAACTGAATGTGTTTCGTTCTTGAATGAACTGCTGAGTTCTTTGCCAAATGAATTGCACTCTGACTGTCACTAAACAGTTTACAATCACTTTGCTCCTTTCCCAACTCTTTCATGAACCTACTCATCCATATCATCTCCTTGCTAGCCTCTGTAGCTGCAACATACTCTACCTCTGTAGTAGACAAAGCCACAACCTTCTACAATCTCGAAATCTAGCTAACTTTCATTCCACCTACTGTGAAAATATATCCAGTAGTGCTCCTCCTACCATCTAGATCTCTAGCCATATCCGAATCAACATAGCCACGTAATGAAATATCCAAACCTCCATAGCATAACTACATGCTAGATGTCCCTTTCAAATACCTGAGTATCCATTGGACTACTTTCTAATGCTCTTTACCTGGATTAGCCATATATCTACTCACAACTCCCACTTCCTGTGTAATGTCTGGTCTTGTACAAACCATAGCGTACATGAGACTTCCAACTGCTGAAGCATATGGCACTCGTGTCATGTATTTGACCTCCTCATGTGATGAAGGACACTGATCTTTACTCAATTTGAAGTGTCTAGCCATAGGTGTGCTAACAGGTTTTGCATTCTGCATGTTGAACCTTTCTAACACCTTGTAGATATAATCCTCCTGAGACAAATACAATTTCTTGTTTTTCCTGTCTCTATGTATTTACATGCCAAGGATTCTTTTTGCAGCTCCTAAATCCTTCATAGTAAATGTGTGAGCTAGCTTTCTCTTAAGCTCACCAATGTCCTGCATACTAGATCCTGCAATAAGCATATCATCCACATACAGTAACAAAATAATATAGCTCCCATTTTCAAGCTTCTTGAAATAAACACAATGGTCAGATTCACATCTCAAGTAACCATGCTCATGCATAAAACTATCAAACCTCATGTACCATTGCCTTAGAGCTTGCTTGAGCCCATATAGGCTCTTTTTCAACCTGCACACTAGTTTCTCCTTACCCTTGACTTCATACCCAAGTGACTGCTACATATAAATCTCTTCATCCAAATCACCATGAAGGAAAGTCATCTTCACATCTAGTTTCTCTAAATGCAAATATTCTACTGCAACTAAACTCAATACAATACGAATAGAAGTCATCTTAACAATAGGAGAAAATATTTCACCAAAGTCAATACCTACTTTCTGTGCAAATCCCTTTACTACAAGCCTTGCCTTGTACCTTTTTTGTCCACCCTCTTATTTCTTAACCTTGTAAACCCATTTGTTCTACAATGTCCCCTTACCTGCTGACAACTTAACCAAATCCCAAGTTTGGTTTTGTTCCAAGGAGTCCATCTCCTCATCCATGTCATGCTCCCACTGAACGTGAGTATTATCCTGCATTTCTTCTTCAAGCTCTCAGGTTCACCACTATCAGTCAAAAATAAATAAAATAAATAAAGTGTAAATCTTTTTGTAAGTTTACTTACCCTTTGTGACCTTCTCACAAAAGTTTGGAGTACTAGAGGCTCTATCTGGGCCTCCTAAAAATTCTTATTCAAATCTGACTATGACCGACGCTGGCCAACTCTAACTGACATCGGTTCTACTAACTGATGTTGGTTCTGCTAACCGATGTCAATTCTGATCCTCTGTAACCATCGGCGGTTCATCTGACCAATGTCGGTCAGGGACTAACTGACCATTGTTACTATGTATTTCTGTAGGTGTTTCTTTAAAACCTGAGAGTTCATTTTCATCAATAAAATTTTCAATTTTCTCATCCTTGGGTACCAAAATTTGATCCCTGTACATTCTCTTTTCATTCCATTCAACATCACGACTCCTAATAATTTTAGAATACTCTAAATCTCAAAAATGGAAACCGAAATCACTAGATCCATAACCAATGAAAGTGCACCTCTTGGATTTTGCATCCAATTTTTTTCTATTTTCCCTATCAACATGCACAAAAGCTTTTGAACCAAAAACTTCAAGAAAAGAAAGTGTTATCCAAAATTCACCCCTCAAGGTAATTTTGATAACATGCATCAAATTCTTTAGTCCCAAGCAAATAGATTGATTTAAGGCCCGAAATCGTGTTTTTGGGGCCCCCTCGGCTTCCTTCTAACTCTCCTATCCAAGAAGAAAACCCAACGAGTTAGAAAAGGTGAAAAAATTGCAAAAAACCAAGCTTGGGGCCGAAAAAATGAAGAAAATCAGCTAAGTCCTAGTCCGCACAGCAGTTGGGACAGTTGGGACGTCGGGGCGCGAATCGGCCGAAAAGCCGTCAAGCGGTCCGCATAGCAGTTGGGACAATTGGGACATCGGGACGCGCGGTATGTGAAAAGGAAAACCGGCCAAAAGAGGGAAAAAATTACCTAAGTCTTGTTTCACACAGTCCGGGACAGTTGGGCCAAAAGTACGCGCAGGACGCGGATCGGCCGGTTTGGTGCAAGTCGGTCCATTTCGGGCGGTTCAGAGATATTTGTCCCAGACAGTCCGGGACAGTTGGGACAAAAGTATGCGGAGGATGCGAACCGGCCAATTTGGCCGAAACAGAGTGATTTTCGTCTGAGAATCCGGGCCAAAGGGACGCATGGGACGCGAAAAGCCGAAAGAGCCACCAACGAATTAAATCTCGCCACGTGTCTTCACCTCAAGCAGGAACAAGGAAGCCCGAATCAGCCGAAGGAAGAGATTTTTGTTCGAGATAGTTGGGAAAAAGGTACACATGGGACGCGAGGGATGCGGAAAACCGAAGCGGCCGAAGGCAAAGAAGAAAAGTCAACATTTGACCCGTGAAACTTCAAAAGGCCATAACTTTTGATTCCGAGCTCCGATTTTCATAAAATTGGACTTTCTGGAACAAGCACGACATCCTCTATGCCACAAAGATTGTATTTCTTATTTTCAATGAGGGTAGATACATTTAATTAAGGGAAACGTGTTCAGATCCAGTCAGTTAATGCTCATTCCCGTCAAATGACAGAAAACGCCTGCCAGACCCAAAATAGCTGCCCGCACTCATAAGGCCATAACTTTTGTATTTCTCAACAAAATCACACAAAATTGGTACCGTTGGAATTGTGGCTCCGAGCCCAATGCAAAAAATCAAGAGCATTCTATATTTTATGAGAAATTGGTCGAGATTTCATTAGACAACATAAATGTATCATCAAGAAATTCTATATTGTTGGTCGAATAGAAAACATGGCTGGGTTTATAACAGTGTTTTATTTTGGTGGTTGGGAGTGCAATTAAGAGGCATGGTCATCATTCTTTCTCTGTTGTAGCACCTAGGACAATATGGGGAGCCTTTTGCAAGTAATATATAATCATTTCAATCCATTTAACACCTCTTACAGGTGGTTAAAGGACAGATTTTGGGATTTCCATTTTCCCTTCTCTTTCCCTTCTCATTTTTCTATAAATTGGAGTGTTGGGCTCATTGTAAAAAGAGGTAGTTTTTATAGCAAAGCTCTGTCAAAATTACTTTGTGAAGCCAATGTGCTGTAGGCCCTTATAGTGGACTCCTTGCATGATGATCCAGGCCCTTATCTTGTAATAGATTGAACTGTGCATATCATGAAGCAATAAAATATCAGTTTGTGGATGTATCTTCCCCTGCTGTGTTCTCTTGCATTATTCTTGCCCCTTTAATATTTCTACAAGAATATTGTGTCTATTATTATGTTCTTGCATGGATCCATTATCATTGTGATGTGCTTGGAACACATTGTTGTGAATGCATTTTGCTAGATTATGCGCAAGTGAACTGTCATCACCTGGCTTCTAGTATTGTACCTCTTCTAGGTGTTTCTTTGCTTCTGTATTTCACGCATCTGGAGACTACTCTCACACCCTCCTATTTTGGTGTATCACCGCTTTAGTGTAGGCTTTCATTTTATGCATTCTCTCTCCCTAGTCCCTTGGAAATTTAGATTAGAATAGTTAGTTTCCCCTGCATTAGAGTAGATTGTGTCAGGTAGTTTAGGAATAGGAACCAGCCTTCTCTGGAGATTCCTTTCTCATTCTTGCAAGTCCCACACTTGGAGAAAGGATTCCATGTTGTGTAATCACACTGGATGCTAGTATGATCAAACTAGAAATCTGATCAACATCCAGGGGTGCTGTGATTCGGTGATAATAGAAAGATCTACCTTTTTTTCAGTCCAAGCTTCCTTTGGTATTCCTCAATCTAGTGAACTTGAAGGGCCAAAGTTAATCAAATAAACCTCTGTATCAACTACTTTTGCCCAAAACTGCAAGGGCAATCCAGAATGTATCCTCATACTTCTAGCACATTTCATGATTGTCATGTTCATTCTTTCTATAACACCATTCTCTTGTGGTGTTCTTGGAACTCTCTTGGTTTCTCTACATATTTCATTCACTGAACAATAATCATTGAAACCTTGCTACAATATTCACCACCATTATCAGATCTAAGGCACTTTAACTTAGAATTCGATTCATTCTCAACAAGGGATTTCCATCTTTTAAAAGTCTTAAAAACATCAGATTTATGTTTAATACAGTAAACCCATACCTTTCTTGTAACATCATCAATGAAAGTAATATAATATTGGGATCCTCCGTGAGAAGCTACCTGAGCTGGTCCCCACACATTTGAGTTTACAAGCTCTAATTTCAGCTCCTTCTTAGTTGCCCCAACTTTGAGAAATCTCACTCTCTTTTGCTTTCCAAAGATACAATGCTCACAAAAATCAAGATATAAATTTTTCAAATTTGATAACTTACCCTTAGCCTTTAAGATCTACATTCCTTTTTTACTCATATGACCCAACTGATTATGCCACATGCATGCATCTGAATCTGAAGTAGATAATACAGAAAAGGAATCATTAATACAGGTAGATAAATATAATGTTCCTACTTTCTTACCTCTTGCCATGACAAAAGCACCCTTGGTGACTTTCTAAGAGTCTCCTGTAAAAGTAACCATGCAACCAGATTCTCCTAGATACCCTGCAAAAATAAGATTCCTCCTGAGGCTTGACACATGGCTCACATCTTTCAATACCCATGTATTTTCATTCTGTAATTTTAGATGAACTTTTCCTTTACTAGTAATATTGGAAGGTTCATCATCACCCAAATAAACATGCCCAAAATTTCCTTGGACATAATTTCTAAAAAAATCCTTATTAGGGGTTGCATCAAAAGAAGATCCTGAATCTAAAACCCATGATTTAATTCTATTTTCCAAAGAAAGAATAAGAGCATCTTGCATTACCTCTGATGAAGAAAGATTAACCTCTTTACCTTTGTCTGGTTGTTGGTTCTCTTTGTCCTTTGACCAAAAATCTTTCTTTGCATGTCCTTTCTTTCCACATTTTCAACGAGTAATTCCCTTACTTCTAGATTTAGATCTGCTTTCCCTTGACTTTGATTTCTCATTACTCTTACTCTTAGATCTCTCTTTCTACCTGCCCCTGCTTTCTAAATTCAAAGTATTTCCAGATGATGTTTCTTTTGTACTCTTCCTATGAATTTCTTCATTCAAGATTATACTAACTACATCATCAAACTTCAAAATATTATTAGCAGATGTTGTATTAGTAATAACCATTACCAATTTGTCCCAACTATTAGGCAAAGAACATAAGAATAAAAGTACTTTTACTTCATCATCAAACAGTATAGCAACTGATTTTAAATTATTTGCAATAGATCAGAAATCATTCAAATGACTAGAGGTAGATTCACCTTCATGCATCTTAGAACTAAATAGTTTCTTCATAAAATAAACTTTATTTGAAGCACTAGGTTTTTCATATAAATTAGCAAGAGATTTCACTAAGTCTATTGTAGAAACCGCTTCTGTAATATTGGAAGCCGCAGATGCTGCCAGGCTCAATCTTATAGATCTCAAATCCTTTCTGTCAAGAATATTCCATTCTTCATCAGCCATCTTCATAGGTCTAGACTTCTCATCCAACGGTAAGTACAAATATCTTTGATACAGATAATCCTCAATCTACATCTTCCATAATTGATAATTTCGGCCATCAAATTTCTCTACCCTGTATTTATTATCTTCTGCCATTTTTGTAAGCTCCCACTCAATCAAAAAACCCTCTGCGAGTAAATATGTCAACTACACAAAACCCACAAACAAAGCTCTGATACTAGTTTGTTAGGGTTAGCACACCGATTGTACAAAACAATATATTAGATCTAAGCATACATGCAAATAAAAGCGGATAGTCTAGCAGAAGAATTATACAAACAAGAGACATAAATCAACACTAGATTTAACGTGGTTCACCCAGTGTGGGCTACGTCCACCAAGAAACAAGCCAATATATTATCCAAAGCTTTGACAAGATATACAATGAAGATTTACAATCTTCTACACTTCTCAGATGTTCAGTACTTTCTTCCTTTAAGCTTTTTGATTCTTCACCAAGAATTCTCTCTCACATAATTATTCTTTGTAATTATGATAATCCTTATCTTCTCTATTCTAAACCCTAGCTTTATGCTTTGCTTATATAGTCGTTTAAGACTTAGGGCACTTAGCCATGCAATTCCCTAACTGATGTGACAGTAATGTTCAAGAAAGTTCATTGCATCTAACCCATGAAATTTTAGCTCCAATACTCAACAATGGGTTAACCCTATATTTTCTTGCACTTTCAAACTCTTATCAGGTAAAGTGGAAGTAATTCATCTTTAAACTCAACAATTCCACTTTGGTCATTGTTAATATTTTATAATCTCTCTTTCAATGGAATAATGGAAAGACCCAGGCATCGGAAAAGGGGTGCTTTCCACATCCTCAAATCCTAAAAATCTCATAACGATTATCAATATACTTTTATGTTGTTCTTTAGGGAAATAATAATCAATTTAGGGTTTTTTTATAAGTTTAAATCAAAACGTGGTCAAACTTTAGGCATTCCACATTTTATTTACAAAACATAGGAAAAACAAATCATTTACCTTATAGACTTTGACATCACATCATGATCCAGCCTTTAAGATAAGATCCAGTTTCATTTTAAAGGTGGATTTTACAATCATATCCTTCTGTTCACTTGAACCTAAAACGACAATCACAGAAGCCTAGAGGAACAAGCCTCTAAGCACAAATGAAAAATAGGAACCAATGGGAGGATTTGACTGTTTTTAGGGTACTTTGCACATACAGGCAATCATTTTTGTACATCTCCTTAGAAAGGAGAAAAATTAATTTAATTAGAATATGTAATGAAGCATTAGGAAAAAGTCCATCTAAAGGTATTCCTTGGCTCAAATGAACCCATGCAGCAATCATATATACAATGCTTGATGAAAATTAACTGGTTCTAGAAATTATATCACCATGGTCCGTATTAGTCACATACAAATTTCCATTTAATTAAAATCCTAACTTGATAAAGTAGTCTTTGTGGAATATCCCTGAAACTTTTGGTTAGCAAATGCAGTACAGACCCATGAAAACTGTTTTATCCTGAAGTTGCAAACTGCCGGAGGAAATTTTTTGATCTAAGATAGTGTTATTGAACTCTCATAATTTCAGTTTCGTAAACCTAATGCAAATTTGGGAACTCCATTCATCAGAAAACTTCCCAGAGTTAAGAATGGAAACCTGTACTGTCAACTTGACCTGCCGAAGCAATTTTCAGGGTGATAAAAATCAAAAATTGAACACGTTTGTTGAAAAGTTAGATTTTGTGTTCCATATGTTCCCCGCAATATATACATGCATTTATTTGAAATGAATTACAGATTATTATGTTAAGCAAATAGAATGGAAAACAATAAAGATTGAAGTGAGAAAACTATAGGTATTTGTATGGAGACACAATGATAAAGAAATCAGCAATGCATAGTTATTGGATAACAAAAAATGAACATGTTTGATAAGTTTGATTCTCTATCGGATATATACTGCCACAATACATACATGGAATTATTTGGAACGAGTTACAGTTTGTTTCAAAAACACTTATAGACAAACACTTATAAACTAACCACTACAAGCTATTTTTAAAATCAAATTTCTTGCTTTTTGCTTGTGCAATTTTCTTTGCACGTTTCTTGTATTTTTGTCCAGTTGCAGATGCCTCGATTGGAATTCCCATTCTCCTCAATTTGTGGGGTGGTTCATATTTCAGTGCATCTTCGTTAGAATCATAAATCAAGCAGAAGCCTCGTGAATGATCTCCAATCGTTCAGATTTTGGAGAGAAAAATTGGGGATGTGTGCATCAAGTGGAGGCGATCTCTGATCATTTCAGCTATCACTGTTTTAGGTGGTTTCGGTTGCCTGCAATGCAAAACATTAACAACACATTGAAGACGTTTAAAACTCTTCTTCCCTCTGCAAGCGAGGCGTAGTTAATGTCAATCCCATTGTAGGGAGGGGAATTGTGTTTCTAGTCTGCATCATATTAAACTGGAGAGGGAAAAGAAGTATGTTAGTTCTAGAAGATGTTTTTAGGTATGACGGGCAACTTAAAAAGCCTTGTCAATGATCAGTCTAACGTCCAACTTGGGACACTTCAAATTGGCGTCATTGGGGAACAATCCCCTCAGAACATAATGAATCATGTGTCATTGACGAAGGCACATGCCCCCACATGTCACTTCGGAAAAAAGGATTGGAGTCTAAATATAAATGTAACAATCAAAAGAAAATAACATGAAAGCACTCTACAATAATTTTTTAATCCATAACATGCAATAAACAAAACAAATGAATAAATACTTCAATCAATATTGAAACCCACCTCATTATGGCATTTTGGGCGCGTAGCGCCAATGGATTAGATTCGTATACTGTTATATATTTCTTATGATGTGATGACACTAACAGGGTTATATGATAGACTTATTGGTTAGATGTTAGTCTCTTGTGGTTGATGATTGATTAATGATATATTGTTTTGGATTTAATGAAGGTAATTTTCATGCTAACCTAAGTATATGTTGTTGCAATTTTTGTGGGTGGATGATTCATGGCAAACTATGTGGATAATTGTATGCATTGCACTATCAATTGTAAATTTTGTTCGGACATTATAAGTTTGATTGATATTGTGATGATTATAGATGATGTTTATTATATTGGACAGATGCGGTTAATGTGTGTGCAATGAGTGTGCAGGTGACAGGTATAGGAGAGCATGGGTTTCAGGGCAGCTACGCAATTGTGCACAAGCGGCCCACGGGCTGAGTCCTAACCATGCTAAATGTTTGAGGCCTTAGATTAGATGTATTTAATTGGGCACCATGGGTGAACCCCTCAATTTGTAATGTAATTATGTCTTGTAAAATTAATTATGTTTAGGGTGTGTTTTTATTAAGTAAACTAGCTTAGGGGTTAATGATCTTATCTTAAGTTAAGTGTTGGTTTTGGGAAGTGTGTGTGTGTTGGTAGAAGGGATTGGGGACCACATGTGAACCTTGGGTGGACCCCACACCCTCTACCCTTGTGCCCAAGCATGCCAAACCCGAAATGGGGTTATTTTGGGTAATTTTAGGGACCCCTTTTGAGTTTGGGGGTTCCCTTAGCATGAAAATGGGCCCTTGGACCCTACTACCTAATAGGTAGGGGGGGGGGCTATTTCCAAGGTTTGGAGGGAGTTTCCCTCCCATTTAGCCCTCTTTAGTCACCATCCATGTAAGATGGTTGGGTTGTGTGAAATTGTTAAAAGTTGCTCCACTTTGTTTTATTTTAGTTTTTAGTATTTTGGGTGAAAAGGGATAAAAGGTGAGTTTACTCTTACTTATTTTGGTTTTTGGAATCTTTGACTCTTGAGAGGAGAGGGGGGGACACTTGTCACTTTCCCATTGGTGAGGAAACTTTTGGGTTCTTTTTTCTTCTTCTCATGTGGAAGGAATGGGGGTTCTTGGTTCATTTTTTTTTTGGAGCACTTGGAGAATTTTGGGAGCTTGGAGGGAGCTTGGACAAAGGGGAAAAGCTTAGAGTCTTGGAAAGCATTATAGAGGGGTAGGGTTCTTAACCTTTTTCTTTCTTAGTTTTTATCTTGTATGTATGCTTGATCAATGAAAATGTGTGTGTGTGTGTGAAATGATGTGTGTTGTTATGTATGATGAATGTTGTTTGTTTGTTCTTGTTTTTTTTTTTTCTCTCTCCCACCATCATTTGGATTGATGGTTTTTTTTGGAGAATGTAGGGGAAGAGAGAGGGATTTCCCTCTCAAACCTCATGGTTGTTGGTCAAGCCATGAAGGTCCCTTCTCATCCCCTCATATGGTTTGAGGTGGGAGAAAGGTTCATATGGCTTGAACCTTTCCCCATTCTTGGTGAGGAAACCCTTTGGGTTTGAAAATCCTCCCAAGAAGGATTTCTATAGCATAAGGAGGAATAAGGAGGATGATGATGATTAGGAGGTATAAGGAGTTTTGTATATATGTATTTTTGGTGGTGCTCCTATGGTTGGACACCTTGATTTGGGCATCCTTCTTCCTCTCTTCCCCCCCCTTGTGAGGTTGACCTTGTTCTCCTCATGTTGTGTGTTTTTCATTGTGTAGTAGGTCTAAGTGGTTGAATGGTCTTATGTTTTTTTGTTGTTGTGTGTGTGTTAAATCCCCCATTATACTTGTGCACATTGTGGAAGCTAGTTCCTCTCTCCCATGGGCTTGGGGGGGGCTAGCTGACTTCAACCATGGAAAGGCATGTGATGATGCCTATTGGTTGGGTGGTAAAAACAAGCCATGTTCTCTTGGAGTTGGTTCAAACACACGGACTCTTTGGGTAATTTTTAATTTTATTTTTTTATTTATTTTTTGTTAAAAAAATAAAAAATTTAAATATAAAATATGTTTTGAAAATATAGTATGGCATACATTTTATTTTTTTTTTTTGGGTTTTTAAAAAGTTGATTTGTGGTAAATTTGTTGTTTTTGCAGAACTTTGTTCTTTTTTTTTTTATTATTTTAATTTGAATTATTTTTTTTGGAATTTGTATTTTGGATTTTGAAAAAATTGATTTTTTGGTAAAGTGATTAATTTTGTTAAAAATTGGAAAAAAAAAGTTTTTTTTTTTTAATTTTTTTTATTTTTTTAAATTTTAAAATTAAAATTGCAATTTTTATCATTTTAAAATTACAAAATTTTAAAAATGATTTTTTAATCTTGGGTTACTAAATTGTTTAAAATAAATTAGTTTTTTTTTAAAAACTGAAATTTGTAAAATGATTTTTATTTTTAAAATTTTTAAATATTAAAAAATTTTAAAAAAATTTTCAAAATAAATATATTTTTTAATATGTACTTAAATTTATAAAATTATATTAAATTTTTTGTTTAAATAATATCATTAATTATTATAATTATATATTATTATATATATTTATTATATATATTAAAAATTTTATATAAAAATATAATATTTATTAAAAATTAAAATAAAAAAAATATAAAATTTTTTAATCAAATTATTTTTTAAAAATAAACATAAATTAAAAAAAAAAAAATAAATAATATTATAAATTATTAATGTATAACCCTATAAAAAATTTCCCAATAAAAATGCATAAATTTATGTTGGAAAATAAAAATTCATGGGGGCCGATATTTATGGCTTAAATATATTAAAAATATTAAACCAATAAAAATACCCTAAAAAATTACCCCCCCACTGATAAAAAAAACCCCCAAAACCCACCCTGGCCAATTTGCCAATTGCCAGTTACTTTCCCCCTTTTTTTTTATTTTTCCTATTCCAATGTACCCTTCCTTTATTTGGATAATATTCCACCCCCCCCCCCCCGCCTTGATATTAAAACCATCAAATAAAAAGTCCCTCAAATATAAAGTGCAATTTGTTTCACCCCCCCCAATATAAATAAAAAATTTCCCAATATTAAATATAATAAAAACCAACACAAAAATACAAAATTTCAAACCCCCCAAAAAATCCCCAATTAAGTCCCCCCCAAAACCCTTTTAAAAAAAACACCCTTAAAAAAAAAAACATTTCTGAACCCAAAAAATTAAAAATTATTAATATAAAAAAACTTTTTAAATTCCAAATTTTTTGAAAAAAAACATGTCCTAAAAATGAAAATTTTGTATTAAGATCCAAAATTTAAAATAACAATATAACCTAAATATATTTAAAATTTAAAATCAAAAAATATTGGGGATTGATCAAAAAAAAAATTATTGAAAAGAATGAAATATTTGTGTGCCCTTTGAATAAAAATATTAGTTATGAATCAGGAAAAGAAAAAAGTATGGTCCCCTTTTTTATATTAATTAAATTCCAACCAACAGATTTATAAAATCCCCCCAAAAAAAGTATAAAGTTGAAATTATATTTAAAGGGCCAAAAAAGGGGGGGTTGGTTCCCGAAAAACCCCATAAAAATGTATTATTTTAAAACAAAAAAATTATTAGCCCCCCCCCAAATATGACATTTTTTTTCATGTTGAAATTTAAATATTGGGATTGGTTAAAAAAATTTCAAAAACCAAGTAACCCCGCTTTAGCAAAATCCTTAATGCCCCAACAAATAAATGTCTTTAAAAAAAAAAAAAAAAAAAAAAAAAAAAATTTATGATAAAATGGCAAAATCCCCCCTATAAAAAATGCAATTAAATAAAAAAAAAAAAAAACTTTAAAAAAAAAAACCAATAATTTAAAAAACCTTTGAACAAATTACCCTTTTTGGGACCCATTTAGCATTTTTATATATCAAATATATTTAAAACTACCCTTTTTCCAAATAATTTTTCCCCATAATTGGGGGGATTCTGGCCCAAAAGGGACAATATTCCCCCACCCTTCCATCCCCCATGACCCCTTCAGAGACCCCCACAAATAAACCTGGTTGCCCCCCCATGCAATTAGGGCCCCAAATGCCCCCCCTTTTTTTCAACCAGCCATTCCCCCCCAGGTGACCAATCCCTTAAAAGCAAAAAACCATAAGGACTGAAGGGGATTGGTGAGGACTCCAATCCAAAGGGCAAGCACAACCCCCGGGAAATAAAAAACTTCCAAAAAAATGCAAGGGAAAAAAAATCCAACCAAATTAACAAAAAAAAAAATGGATCACCCATACCTGTCCTCAAAGTTAGAACTCCTAAAAAATAAATGAATGGGCCAGATTGGATTATCGAAATAACTTCCTTAAACATAAAGATAGTAAACAATGTTTCAAAATTTGGGGGAGTTTTGGTTGTGGAAAAAAAAAAAAAACCCGCTTGAAAAAGTAAATTATGAAAAAAAGTACAATTACTCTAACCCAAACCAATTCATTGACCCCTGCACCGCAATAGGAAACCCCCCCAAAAAATAAAAAAAGCAATGGGAATATCTTAGTCCTTTAGGGATTAAAAAAAAAAATGATTGCCAAATAGTGGTTTAAAACAAAATTGAAAAAACAGTTTAAAATTTGGTATTTAAATTATGGGAGGAATGGCAATTAGAGATTTTTATTTTAAAAATCATAGTTTGAGGCTTACCAAATCAATGCTTTATTATTAAGGCTGAGGCCAGATAATGCAAAGGGAAATTCTAAAAAATCAATTCCAAGCTTTTTCAAGTAATATAAGGTTAAATAGGAAAGGAAAAAAAAGGGGGGGAAAGGGATTAAATTTATATAGGGATAAAAAAAAAATAAAAGGTTCTAAATAAAAAGAATAAAAAAATATGGAAATTAAAAAATAAAAATTAAAGCTATTTAAAGGAAAAAAAATTTATTGGGAATTAATAAGATAAAAAAAATAATAATTATTAATTAAATTAAAAATTATGGGTTACATTTTAATGGGGAAAAAAATGTGGCTGAAAAAAATTTAAAATTAGGAAAACCTAATTAATTTTTAAAAAGAAGTAATAAATAAAAGGGATATTTTTCAAAAAATGTATGGTATTAATTGAATTAAGGAATTTATGTAAAATTTTGGGGGAATTATTAATAAATAAATAATTAAAAAATAATATTAACTTAATTATTAAACTTTAGTAAAAGTAATTATTAAGGGAAGGGGTTTACCCATTGCAAAGGATGGCACCCAAGAGATGTAATGTTCAGCTCGAGGTTCGAAATCAACTGGTAGGGCAGCCTACGCGAGAGGGGGATAATTGATTTTGGGGGCCCTCAGACAAATTTTAGAAAGATATCTGGTTTTTACTCAGGTTCAGGATGATAGAGGGGACAGGGGCTTCGAGGCTCGGGACGAGTAGTGCACCATACGCAGATTGCCGAGAGCCCCGATTTTTCCAGGAGGATATTCAGAGGAGACGAGTGCAGAGCGATGATTGAGAGTTGAGATGCACCATTCCCCACCACTGCAGGCCACAGAGAGAGGAGATGACATTCAGTTGAGACAGGTTTTTGGGATCATGCACATTCCAGAGGCCACCTGAGCATCATTCCAGAGAGCAGGTCATTCACACCATAGCTCGAGGGGACCCTTTTGGAGATATGATCCCCTTCACATCACCACCACAGGGACCTTTTGGAGAGATATGATGACCCCTCTCACACAGTGTTTTCGAGTTCCCACATTCGGATCGAGACACAGGCACATGTGACCTTCTTCGACCTTCTTCCTTGACCTTCAGCCAGCCTACGTTTACTGGTTCGACAGATGGCTTTGGGGGGCAGGAGTCCTGGCTTCCTTAGCTTGATAGCTTGCTTTGGCTTGCACTCTCATGAGAGCAACGTCAAAGCCAGGTTTCGCCATACACACCCTCCTCCGAGACAGCAGGCGTTTGGTGGAGGAATGAGGAGCGGAAGCTCCATTTGACTCGAGGATACAGTGACATGGGAGTTGTTCGAGGAGCGATTCAGGGCCCGGTATATGTCAGAGCATTTTTGTGCAGAAGAGGATCGATGAGTTTCACGACTTTTATCTCCTCCCACACTCTCGAGAAGGCCGTTGAGAAGGCCTACTTGGCTGAGGAGAATAGGACCAAGGCTCAGGAGCACAGAGAAGAAACAAGAGCAAGTTCCAGGACAGATTCAGGCATTCAGAGTCAGAGAGCAGCACGGGGAGCAGTACCACCCCCTAGAGGAGGATTCTGGTCTTCTCCAGCAGCATCGAGAGCTCCACCACCCACACCCATCACATCACAGACACAGCATCAGGGACACCAGCATCAGAGGGGGTAGACAGACTCAGAGTTTTCAGCGAGGTGGGTCTAGAGGTGGTTTTTGTGGGTCTCTAGAGACAGGAGGCCGGGTACTCATCACTCACAGCCAGCCAGCCCCCTCGCAGCAGTCTGCTAGGGTTGGACCCGGCAGGTTTCAGTTCGCCAGAGCACAGGAGGGACCCCATCTCAGAGGGGTACAGGAGGATGTTTTATTTGGGGGCTCCAGACCATTATGTGCGTATGTGTCCGCACAAGCCCACTACTACGGATATGCAGAGAGAGAGCTCCTAGATCCGAGCAGACGGTGGGTGACGTGGGACGCGCCCATCGTGTATATGCAGCGGTTGACAACCGCCAGGCTGAGCATCAGGCCACAGTCATTGAGACGACAGGTACTATCAGGGGTATTTCTGTCTCAGTACTTTGATTCAGGTGCTTCAGATTCTTTTATATCTCCTTCTATAGTGGACCAGTGTGGGCTAGTGGTGGCTAGGCAGCCAGATAGTTGGCAGGTTGAGTTGGCCTCTGGGACTAAACTCGCGTGGACTCGTATGTGGAGAGTTGTGTACTTTTTGGGAGTCTTCTCCACTACACTTGACCTCCGAGTTATTCCTTTAGGACCTATCAGGTAGTGTTGGGTATGGATTGGCTCGAGGCTCATCGAGCTAAAGGTGGATTGTAGAGAAGAAGTCATTGAGTGTCAGGATGATTTTGGGTAGTGTGCAGTTGTGATTTCAGGGATGCAGAGACCCATTTCCTTGCGTATGATCTCGGCTAAGCAACTCAAGCGGAGCATGCATAAGGGTTGTCCAGTTGTTTGCTATCACTATCAGTGATCGTTCAGACAGTACTCCAGAGCATTCACCCCTTGATGATCACGCAGTTTTTTTTGAGGGAGTATGCAGATGTGTTTCCAGGAGAGCTTCCAGGTTTACCACCTAGTAGGGAGGTGGATTTCACCATTGACTTAGTGCCTGGATCTGCACCAGTTTCTAGGGCACCCTATCGGATGACGACTTCAGAGCTTCATGAGCTCAAGATTCAGTTAGAGAGTTGTTAGAGAAGGGTCTCATTCGCCCTAGTGTATCTCCTTGGGGAGCGCCAGTCATATTTGTGAAGAAGAAGAAGGATGGTTCTCTCAGGCTTTGTGTAGACTTTCAGACAGCTCAACAAAGTCACAAATAAAGAACCGTTACCCACTCCCTAGGATTGATGACTTTTTTGATCAGATGCGGGGAGCTAGAGTGTCCTCTAAAATCGATCTCAAGTCAGGGTATCATCAGTTGCACATTTGAGATGCAGACATTCATAAGACAACTTTTCGCACACACGTTACGGGCATTATGAGTTCACAGTGGTTCCATTTGGTTTGACCAATGCCCCAGCTGTCTTCATGAGCCTCATGAATGGAGTATTCAGGACATTTCTGGATCACTTTGTTTTAGTGTTCCTTGATGACATATTGATTTATTCTCGTTCCGAGGAGGAACATGAGGAGCATTTGAGGCAGGTACTTCAGGTTTTGAGAGAGCAGAAGTTGTATGGGAACTTGGAAAAATGCAGCTTCTTTCAGACAGAGATTCAGTACTTGGGTCATATCATATCAGGCGATCTCCGTAGATCCCTCTAAGATTTCAGGCTATCTTGGATTGGCCAGCACCCACATCAGTCACTGAGGTGAGGAGCTTCATGGGTTTAGCAGGGTATTACCGCAGGTTTGTGCAGGAATTTTCTAGGATTGCTCACCCTATTACTTCTCTTCAGAGGAAAGGGAAGAAGTTTTTTTGGTCAGAAAAATGTGAGCAGGCCTTTCAGTTGCTTAAGGAAAGGTTAACCACGGCACCCATCTTAGCAGTTCCAGACCCCCAACAGAGGATTTTTTTTTTGCACTGATGCATCACTAGAGGGTTTGGGAGCAGTTCTTATGCAGGGAGCGTCATCGGTTATTGCTTTTGAGTCTCGTAAACTCAAAGACTACGAGTTTAACTATCCTACTCATGACTTGGAGCTTGCAGCAGTTGTCCATGCACTTGTACATTGGCAAAATTTCCTTTTGGGTAGACCTTTCATCTTGAGGACAGATCATTGTAGCTTACAGCATATCTTCTCTCAGCCAAAACCTCAAACGTCAACGTCAACGGCGTTGGATGGAGTTCCTATGTGAGTATGACATGGAGGTGCAGTATATATATCAAGGGAAAGGAAAAAATGTTGTTGCAGATGCACTTAGTAGACGACGACATGTGCTTGCTTCTTTGACACTGCAGTCAGATTTGAGAGGCAGGATACTTGAGCATCTTCCAGAGGACAGGTTTTATGAGGGTGCTAGGCAGATGTTGGATTCTCAGGGTTCTTTTGAGGGCAGATATTCAGGATGCATGCTAGAGTCAGATGGTTTTGCTTCGGTTCCATAGGCATTTATGTGCCTAAGGCAGGTGATCTGCGTAGTTTCATCCTTACTGAGGCTCATCGAGCCCCATACGCAGCACATCCAGGAGTGAGTGAAGAAGATGATGCATGCCGATTTGAGAGAGAGTTATATTATTGGCCAGGTCTTCGTCGGGACATAGCAGATTTTTGTAGCACGTTGTCTTGAGTGTCAGAGTCAGAGTCAAGGCAGAGCATTCTCATCCCGCAGGACTCTTTATACCCTCATGACATTCCTGAGTGGAAATGGGATGTGATCTCCATGGATTTCATAGTAGGACTTCCTATGTCCTCTTATCGTCATGATGCCATTATGGTCACTGTGGATAAGTTGACCAAGGTTGCGCATTTCTCGCCAACCAAGGTCACCTATAATGCACAGGCCATCGCCAAAGTGTTTTGGAGGACATTGTTAGATTGCATGGGATTCCGAAGACGATCATCAATGACAGAGACACCATCTACACATCAGTTTTTTTCTGGACTTCTTCTTTTCAGGAGGCCTTGGGTACACAGATTAATTTCAGTTCGGCATATATCATCCAGAGACAGATGGGCAGACAGAGAGGGTTAATCAGGTTCTTGAGGACATGTTGAGGATGTATGTGATGGACCAGCAGAAGAAGAAGAAGTGGGAAGATTATTTGCATTTAGTTGAGTTTGCCTACAATAAATAACAGTTATCATAGCTCCATTGGCATGGCCCTATCAGGCTTTGTATGGACGACCTTGCAGGACACCTTTGAGCTGGGATAGACTAGATGACAGGATTATTTTGGGGCCAGCTTATCTTCAGGATTTAGAGCAGCAGGTTGTTCTGATTCGGCAGCGTCTTGAGCAGGCTAGAGCACGCCAGAAGGCGTATGCAGACACCACCAAGAGGATCGATCGTCACTTCTCAGTGGGTGACAAAGTCTTCTTGAGGGTTCGTCCTCATAAGAGTCCGATCCGTTATGGAAAGGGTTCTAAGCTATCACCTCGTTTTTGGGGGCCTTTTGATATTCTTGAGGTCATCGGTCGTCAGTTGCCTATCGCCTAGCTTTGCCACCACGCCTTGCACGGGCCCACGATGTTTTTTTTCATGTTTTTCTGTACTACGTAGATATGTACCAGATGTTTCTCATGTTTTGGATTGGTCGGCATTACAGGTAGAGGACGGAGGGCAGTGGAGATTGGAGCCCGTACGCATACTACGAGCACCGGAGGTTGGCCCTTCGGGGTCGAGATTTGGACCAGGTTAGAGTGCAGTGGGACCGATATGATCATCAGCTACCTGGGAGGATGCTACACCACTGAGGGCTAGATATCCCTATCTCTTCCAATGACTTCCAGGAGGAAGTCTAATTCTAGGAGAGGGGGATGTAGTGCCCACATTTTTTAGCTCCAGTTATCTGTTGGTTCCTTCCTTTATTTCTAGACATGTTTTGATTGACTCTGATAGACTTTGGACATTTTACTATGATATTTTTTATCCTCATGGACATTATGGCATTTTGGGCGCGTAGCGCCAATTGGACTAGATTCGTATACTGATATATTTCTTATGATGTGATGACACTAACAGGGTTATATGATAGATTTATTTAGATGTTAGTTCTTGTGGTTGATTTGATTAATGATATAGTGTTTTGGATTTAATGAATGGTAATTTTTTCATGCTAACCTAAGTGTATGTCGTGCAATTTTATTTGTGTGGATGATTCATGGCAAACTATGTGGATAATTGTATGCATTGCACTATCAATTGTAAATTATGTTCGGACATTATAAGTTTGATTGATATTGTGATGTATAGATGATGTTTATTATATTGGACAGATGCGGGTTAATGTGTGCAATGAGTGTGCAGGTGACAGGTATAGGAGAGCATGGGGGTTTCAGGGCAGCTACGCAATTGTGCACAAGCGGCCCACGGGCTGAGTCCTAACCATGCTAAATGTTTGAGGCCTTAGATTAGATGTATTTAATTGGGCACCATGGGTGAACCCTCAATTGTAATGTAATTACATGTCTTGTAAAATTAATTACGTTTAGAGTGTGTTTTTTATTAAGTAAACTAGCTTAGGGGTTTAATAATCTTATCTTAAGTTAAGTTTTTTTTTGGGAAGTGTGTGTGTGTGTGGTAGAAGGGATTGGGGACCACATGTGAACCTTGGGTGGACCCCACACCCTCTACCCTTGTGCCCAAGCATGCCAAACCCGAAATTGGGATTTTGGGTAATTTTTAGGGACCCCTTTTGAGTTTGGGGGTTCCTTTAGCATGAAAATAGGCCCTTGGACCCTACCTAATAGGTAGGGGGGGGGGCTATTTCCAAGGTTTGGAGGGATTTTCCCTCCCATTTTTCCCTCTTTAGTCACCATCCATGTAAGATGGTTGGGTGTGTGTGAAATTGTTAAAAGTTGCTCCACTTTGTTTTATTTTAGTTTTTTTAGTATTTTGGGTGAAAAGGGATAAAAGGTGAGTTTTTACTCTTACTTATTTTTTTTTTTGGAATCTTTGACTCTTGAGAGGAGAGGGGGGTGACACTTGTCACTTTCCATTGGTGAGGAAACTTTTGGGTCCTCTTTTATTCTTCTCATGTGGGAAGGAATGGGTCTTCTTGGTTCATTTTTTTTTTGAGCACTTGGAGAATTTTGGGAGCTTGGAGGGAGCTTGGACAAAGGGGAAAAGCTTAGAGTCTTGGAAAGCATTATAGAGGTAGGGTAGGGTTTTAACCTTTTTCTTTTTGTTTTTTTGTAAATATATGCTTGATCAATGAAAAATAATGTGTGTGTGAAATGATGTGTGTATGTGTGTGTATGTTGTTGTTTGTTCTTGTTTTTTTCTTTTTTTTCTCTCTCCACCATCATTTGGATTGATGGTTTTTGGAGAATGTAGGGGAAGAGAGAGGGATTTCCCTCTCAAACCATGGTGTTGGTCAAGCCATGAAGGTCCCTTCTCATCCCCTCATATGGTTTGAGGTGGGAGAAAGGTTCATATGGCTTGAACCTTTCCCATTCTTGGTGAGGAAACCCTTTTGGGTTTGAAAATCCTCCCAAGAAGGATTTCTATAGCATAAAGGAGGAATAAGGAGGATGATGATTAGGAGGTATAAGGAGTTTTTATATATATATTTTTATTGGTGCTCCTATGGTTGGACACCTTGATTTGGGCATCCTTCTTCCTCTCTTCCCCCTTGTGAGGTTGACCTTGTTCTCCTCATGTTGTGGTTTTTCATTGTGTAGTAGTAGGTCTAAGTGGTTGAATGGTCTCTTATGTTTTTCTTTGTGTGTGTGTTAAATCCCCATTATACTTGTGCACATTGTGGAAGCTAGTTCCTCTCTCCCATGGGCTTGGGGGAGGCTAGCATGACTTCCAACCATGGAAAGGCATGTGATGATGCCTATTGGTTGGGTGGTAAACAAGCCATGTTTCTGGAGTTTCTTGTAGGAGTATGGAGCTCAAGTTGCATATGAGAATATGAAAACTTAGTGTGCATTTTATTTTAAAAAAAAAAATGGCATTACATTTAATTAGTTACATAAAAAACAACCCTATTTTCGACAATATTATAAATTGATCAATGAATAGTTGAGCACCAATTTTTAAAGGTACAAATTAATATAGAGGTAATTTTACACTATTTTCACACCCACGAGCCCAAAACTCATTAATCAAGCTTCCAAGGCTTTACATCTTCCCAATTTATGTTAAATTGACATATCAACTACATAAACATTGCCTAAAAAATTGCTATGATTAAGACATAATAGAACTCATATGGCTTAACAAAATACTTTTCTATGATAAGAATATTATAGACAAACACACACACACACACACACACACACACACACACATAGATATATGCAAGAGAGGTCTAGAAGAGCTGAGTATCAAGATCACTTACTCGATGTTATCTACATAGGAAAATTCATTATATATGACTTTCTGTTGCACAGGTCCCTAAAGCTAATGACACAAGATATAAACTAAGTAAAGGAATCTTAACGATGACAAAATATTCTTAAGCTTTTAATCCACCACCTTCTTGATTATTTCTATGATTGGCCACAAAGTGCATAAATATAGGTTAGTTAATAATTAATACTTATTATGATTAGAATCGTATAGCCATATAAATTGGTGTAAAAGCTTGTAGAGGTCCACACATCCACAAGCTCAAAACTCATGAAGGAAGCACCTTTTCCAGCATTTTACAATTGATAACAAATATTAACACATCTTGCATACTTCGATATATAATTATTTCAGGTAACATGATACGAGTGTACTACTGTTAGTATCGAAAGTGGATTGATTTAGCTTTGACTAAAACATTCCTCTTGGGAAAGTGGAAAAGGAACAAAATGCCCAAACACCAATTAAACCCTAAACAATGCAGGTCACCACTACCACCATTAACACTACTTACATGATTTTAAAAAATTGATACCTTTTTAATCCGCTACTAAAATTGGTCAAATCAGTGGGGGAAGTGGAAGCCGTCAAAACAACCAATTATAACATAGAGGCATTGTGCTGTTATTTTAACACCCCTCTCTGTACCCTAACACAGACTAATAAATAGTTTAGAGGCACATGTCCCATCAACATCAATCCTAGAGATGGAATAGTTTTGTGTGCAGATGGGAATCAACGGTCCAGTCTCGCTCCCCGGCTTGATCCGACGATGTACAATAAAAAGTCCTCCCGCACACAAATATTGCCTTTCGTTCTTACAGCTGCTGCGTATTCCTTCTTTATCGCAACAACTACTATGTACCTTGGGATATGATAATATAATATATATGGGTTGATGGAGATGCCGACATGTGGCACACATCCCCTTAGTTATATGTATGGGTTCACATGGGATATAATATTATAATGTATATGGGTTGATGGAGATGCCAACATGTGGCACACATCCCCTTAGTTAGTTATATGGGCTCACATAGGAATTAATTATGTTGGGTAATGGGTCGGCCTACATTGGGATTAGGTGTTACCCATCCTATTTAAAGGATGTGAGTATCATTATGAGGGTGATGTATGTATGAGTTGATTCTTCTACTTGGTAGAGGTATATTGGAGGTGTCCCCCTCGAAATGGATTCCCATCTTATACTAACAAAGTAAGGGGATATGTGCCACATTTCGGAATCTCCATCAACCCATATACATTATAATATTATATCCCATGTTAACCCATACATATAACTAAGGGGATGTGTGCCACATGTCGGCATCTCCATCAACCCATATATATTATATTAGCATATCCCAAGGTACATAGCACGACACATGTCCCATCAACATCAATCCTAGAGATGAAACAATTTTGTGTGTAGATGGGAATCGATGGTCCAGTCTCGCTCCCCGGCTTAATCCGACGGCATACGATAAAATTCCTCCTACACACAAATATTGCCATTCGCTCTTGCAGCTGCTGCATCTTCCTTCTTTATCGCAACAACCATCACAAAAATATTTTTTTTGCAAAAGGGGAAAAAATTAGTGTACAGACCGCCATTGTTGTAGCTAAATGAATGCTTGGTTTGTTGTGAATTTAGCGTTAGTATTATCGTATACGTAGAGACGGAGAAGTGCAGGAATATGCTAAGGTATCGATGGAGAAATCGTTGTTTAAGCTTCCCTTAGATCGAGTCTCCTGGAGTTGCTTTGTAATGATAACATGAAGGTGTTTGCACCTGCATTTTTCAGCTTTATTTTGTGATGATCCTATTGTGGCTAATTCTACTTTGCTTTTTATATTAAAGCTGCAAGAATTGAGGGTTTGAAACCTTAGAAGTTGGAAAGCATGAAAAATAACTGAAGAAATCCGTTTGTGGGAGAACGTATTGCCGAACATGTGTCTTGTAAGGGCATGAACCGTGGTTTAATATTGTACTTAACGATCTTAGGGGTTTTGAACGCAAGATCTGCGATGGATGAGCGTGATTGGGTTAAGCTGTAGCGAAAATTTACCATAATGCTTTGTTTGAAACTTTAACGTACATCCGAAAAAGGGTTCTCTGCTTTCCAGTAGGGCGCGGGTTCGAAACTTGGAAGTAAAGGAAGAGACACACCGAGCATGAACTTTGCATTGTGGAAACACTACCGTTTTCTGAAGCTGTTGTCTTGCAGCTACAAATATTAAGTGCGAGTCCTGTCTCGCTTCTGGAGGTTTCCTTAAACCTAGGGATTTTGGCCATTTTGGCGCAAAGTGTAGAAATTTGAGGGATAAAACATGAAATTTTTGTAAATCTCATCTCTTTTGGCTTACGAGGAGGCACTATTGAAAATCTGAGAGCAAACGGTTTGGTTTATGTTCAATCCACAAAAGCAGCCACATTCGGGATGGCTTTTAATGTATCACTCCTGGAAACCCCAAGACACATAACTATTACAACCAAACACAAATAAAGAATTCACATAAAATAAATAAATCTAAAATATAGTTCTACTACTACATACAAGTATAAACAAAATTTAAATGCATACCTGTAGAATTCAATTCAACCCAGGGAATTGACTGAAACTTGAAGACCCTGAAGAATGAAATTATAGTATTAGTGACCAATATTTAAAGGTCAATGCGTGCAAAAGCTATATAATAAAATTTAAAAAAAGTAAAGTCAAAACAATATGTAAAATCAGAAAAGTAAAATTATTAAAAATAGTAAAAGTAAAATTGGTAAAAATAACAAAAACAAAATTGTTAAAAATAACAAAACTGTTATTTAGGCCATCAAATTTAACACAATTCCATGAATGTCCACAAAACTTTTTCCATAGGGGTAACACCTTCCATGTAATAAACATATATGAAACCTAAGAGATATGTAAAAAAATTAAGTTAACAACAAAACTTACATAAAATAGAATAAGTTATATATATATATATATATTATATACATATAAACTGTACAGCGTTTTTATTTATTTTTTGTTGCTGTGGTGGGGTGGATTGAATGAAGAACATGAATGAGTTTGGTGCAGGGAATTATTATCGGAAAGTGCTAAATTTAAAATTTCACTGAGTACTTAGTTGACTCTAGTTGTTGTCGTACGCCCAACTAGTACATGCCGCCTGGTGAGTCGCTTCCCTGAAATACGCGCGCTATTTCTCAACCTTTGCAAGCAGACAGACATGTCGAGTGTTCGAATCCCTCCGCTGCCGCCACTTCCCAACCAGGACGCCATTGAGTTGTATCGCGCCTTTAAAGGTACTACTGACACACCAACTTGCTTGGCACCAGGGTCCAGCTGGACTGTTTTCACAAGTCTACTATGACGATCTCGTTTTTTGTTTTGATATTTCTTCTGCTAGGTAGGTATCTGTAAAGCTTTTGGACTTACTGGAAGTCTTGTGTTAGTCTACTTTTGAAGAGAAATTCCGTGGGTTAGAGTGTCTGATAACGATTAAGTCTCTGTCACTCGACGGGAACCGTTCGATCAAGTCAGTACAGTCGTTTTCAATTTTTGCCAAAGGCATCTTAAATTCGCCAGGATTTTGGGGCTTAAGCGCGGTTATGTAATGAATAGGGTTTGGCGAGATTTTAAAATTTGGAGGCGCGAAATTTTATGATTGTACATGTCACTGTATGAAATTAACAGAAAATGGAAGAACACTGAATTGGCAACCATGTTAACGCCCAAAAGAGGGGTTGTAGAACATCAGCCCCAATCGGGGAATTTAGTTTCATCCCTTAAGTTAAGAGAAAATATATTTCCGTTAATTAGATTTAGGTCGGTCGAAAACATGTTTGTAAGGTGGCCTTAAGGCTATGCCTTTCTGTTAGAATCGATCTCACCAGCGCAAACACTTACAACTTTATTGATCTGTAGACGGTAGTTATAAGGTGAACCTTCAGTTGGGCTCTAAAGATACCCTTTTGTCTCATCTCACAACCCATTTCCTGCTACACCATTTATCTGTCGCCGTTCTGGGATAGTGGTTAAACGACCTTGTTATCACCAGGTGTTAACGGTCATATTACATGTACAAACTGCTCAAAGGCAGAGCACTCCAAAAAAAAAACACTGTATTTTTTGAGAAATCGGTTTGTATTTGAGAATTTCTGAGAAGTGGCATGAATATCAATATACTCGATCTTTAATGGTTGAGAAAGGAACCTTTTGAGACATATAAACTTTAATTAACTGATGTACATCTGTATTTAAATATATAAGCTACCAATGAAGAAACTGATGCAGATGAGATGTTGAAGTGCCAAAATCTTCTCAACAATTACTATTAGAATCTTGCAAAAGTGCAAGATTCTGGTGCTAGCAAATGTTTGGTGATCAAGAGGGTTAACCTTGTTAAGGGTCCAGGCAGTCCCAAATAAAGGGTTTTGTGTTTGCCGTTGACTGGAAATTGTCAGGTTAGATGTTGAAATTGATGCCAAATTTCATGTTAGAAGATGGGAGATAAAGATCATAGGGTTGTCTCCAACCTGCTTGGTGATGGCATATTTTTAATAATCCAAAAAATTGAGTTTATGATAAGGACCTAAAAATCAATATCGAATATGAAGCCAAACTTTGTAACTTGATGTTAAATTGAGGGACATATTGGTGATCAGGTTTTATCTGGCAGTAGTTTTCTGTAACATATCGTTAACTTCTTGTTGTATGTTCAAGTTGTTTTGCACAATGTTAGTGGCATTAGCTGCTCCCCTTTGTATTAAAACAAACTTGTGGCAGCACTAGGAAATTGACATCGATTAATGCAAGAGGCTGAAAGCCCCAAGAAAACCTACAAGGGTCTGCATTTAGTATAACTGATGAGCTCCGCTATAGGTGTGTTGGATGAAAGGAAGAATTTCATCTCAAGTATACAAATGCCTGCCATTATATATGCACAAAAGATGTACAGTGGCATGGTTGGCAACTTCAGTCCAACCACGACTTGTGGATGAAAACGTCATAGACATGGTAAGCTTTGTATCTATAGGAGACCAAAATGTCTTTCAAAAGGTTTTAAGAAATCTGGAATTGTGATTAGAAATGATGGGTGTAAGAAATAATGAATCCAATCATGTGAAAAGAAACCACGGGTGTCAATGAGGCTTTTGGGCTCTGCTGGGGTTCTAGGTTTGGTTTGCCTTGTTTGCCAAACTGCTCGGTTATTTGAGAACAAGGAAGGATATTTCCGTTCCATCACGCATTCATTGCACTGATCCACCCTTTACTTTGGCCATTGGGCAGTGGGTCTTAGCCTTGCCTTATTAATGGTAGATACCACGACTCTTGCATCATTTGATGCATGCACTATTGGTGGAGCTCTTGGCCTTCATAGCACTGAAATGCTCAAGGGAGTTCATTTGGAAAGTGTTTCACCAGTTAATGATCAATTCCCAAAGGATTATATTCCTAGTGTTGTTATTGATTCTCTTGATTTTGATAATGCTTTTTGCTGGTTTGAAAACTTAACTCTGGTAGGATATTTGGTTGGCTGTATCCCCTCAGAAAGTATGCTTAAGAGTTGGGTTCACAACCACTGGCAGCCTGGTGGTGTTAAACCAGACTCAGAGGGTATGCAAAACTTGAAAAATATTTTTTTTCATTTTAATTTCGCGACCAGACTCAAGATTACCATTTGGATAGAGTTTCTGGGCCTTCCTCTCTCCCTTTGGGGTTTTGTTGACTGGCTTTTTAAGCTACTGGGCCGTTTTATCTGCCATAGTAGAGTAAATTCTACGTTGCTCGTCCCCAAAAATATTTGTGTTGAGATTGATCTCTGCAAAGAGCTGAAAGAGACTATAGACTTTCGGATAGGAGATGAGTGCGACACTTCCTTTACATTAATCTGCCCACAACTTGTTTTAGATGCCAAGATTTGAAGACCGAATGATACAAGAATTCCCACTCATGGAAATCTCTTGATTAGTCCCACAGCCCAAAGCCTCATTGTAGAGTAAGAACGTAATCATCACCTCCGATTGTAGCTTACAAAAAAGCTCCCTTGCAATCTCGAGGTCCTACCAGGACCCAAAATGTTGTATCCAAATCCACTGGAGGTTTGGTTGTGGCTGACAAACAAGAGGGCCATCCACCGCTCAAGCTGCACCTTCATTATCACTATATCTGCAGCTTGTGGCCATTTTTCAGTCTTTCAAAGTCAGATTTTGGTTTTCCAACTGACCCACCTTCCCTTGGAGGTGAAAGAGAAGGACTTGGTCAATATTCTGGTGGTGTTTAAGCATAAATCGGTCATACGCCGTTCAGGCAGTCCTTCAGGCTTCACCACCTCTTGAAGATGGTGAGTACCTTCAAGACAAAGGCAATCTTTTCAAACGAGCAACTTTTTGCATTGGCAATCAACAAAGGTTTGTTTCAACCAACACTTATGCAGCCCTAGATGGGTTGGAAGATGGGACTGACATGAACCTTGATGTTTCTTCGTGATTGTTTATTCCTGGAATGTTTGAGGCCTCATTGATCCGTCCCATAAGTACATGGTGAGGCATAACTGTTAGTCTTTTGCTAATATGAAGGTGTGGTATATGCAAGAAGTTAAACTTGCTAGATTTTTACTTCAATCTGCTGCCAAGACAATTTGGCTAGGTGTGCTTTGTTAGGTGTCCAACTATGCTCCAGTTCGAGGTGGTGTGCTCACATCACTTTCCCCAGATTTAGTGCAGTAAATTGTTAATTGGGATTCCGACCCTAGCCATTGGGTTGTGTCTTTTTTATTTTGGCGGCTGGACCCTATGGTATTATTAACATTCATGTTTCGAATGATATTGTGGAGCAAGCAGCATTTTGGCAGTGGCTTGCAGAATCACTTCCAAATGCCCACTGAATCTTATGTGGGAAGTTCATTGTGGTGGAATCCATGGAGGACAAAAAGGGGCTTCTCCCCATGCGATGGTGTGCTGGTGAAAGAGAGCATTGTTTTTACATGTGAAATAAACTTGGATTGTTTGATCCCAACCATCACCTGCGTTGTGCCTCCCAACTCGGCCTGGTTTACCTGGTCCAATTATTGGCAAGCCAACAACAGGGTGCAAACAAGATTAGGCTGAGTGTTACTGGCTGAGCATAATCTCTTCTTATTTTCCAGCATTGCTAACTTCTCAGTCAGTGTTGTTACGAAAGAGTTCTCCACCCTTATTTGATCTCAGCAGGAGGTTTACAAGATCCATGCCATCCGGGAAGCCAATCTTCAACTCATATCCCCCTACAAATAATTTACATTTTTGCTTAGGAACTATATGTGGGTAGCCTTGTCATATAAAACATGGATCTCAGAGTTAAGATGGAAATTGTGGGCGGTCTTATTTTGGAAAATGTCCAATTGCAATGTTTTGCATTGGCCTGCCAGTGGGTGGTATAACCAAAGCTGTCTGGAAAGTCAGGTCAGCCTGCACTAAGAAATTTGTATGGGAAAGGGATGAGATTACTCTGGGCCGCTCAAGGCCATTGTCATCAGTTTGGCCTTCTTCTCTTGTTAAAATAACAAATGGACTGTCAATGTCTGGGTTGGCTTAGAGCTCCCTCAAGTAGAGAAATTTTTATTTAGAAATGGAGCTGCAAATATTTATAGATATATGGGACAAATTGCCAAGATTGATACTCTTTTGTTAAACATCCAAAAAAATCTTCTCCCTTCCAGTAGACAACCAGATTACAATTGGTTTGCAATCTTTACCTTGCTCCACTAGTGGCAAAGATTATATACCCTCCACTCTAGGCATAATGAAACATGAAAGGACTATAATTTCTATCTTCATATCCCATTCCTGCATTACAGGGTTAAACGCAAATCTTCCTCATTCATACTTGAATATGCTGATTATACGAGCTGAGAAGAATTCAGAGTGTGTGAGATCTGCTTTTGGCATGGAACGAGGGATAAGAGAGAATTTGATCAGTCAATGTTGAGGGAAACAAATCCTCTAAGCATTTCTTTATAATGGGATTATGGTATGCCAATGTTGCATGCACCTTTTATTGTGGGACTGGGGAAGAAAGTCTTGCATTTATATTGAGATTGTCCCAGACTCCCAAGCTTAGACCATTTTGGTTTCTGCACAAATACCTATCAGTTTCTTATTCAAACCTTTATCCTAGGAGATGACTCTTTTTAAATACACATTTTTAAGTTAGGGGGTTTCAGGGCATATGGTTAGGGTTGAAGTTGTTTGGACTCCCAGGCAGGTGAGTGATGGATTCAAACTTGAAGGAGATTTAATTGATAGTGTACGACCACATATTAGAGGCTCCTTATTTGCTAATTTGGTGTAATGGATGAGAGCTTACTTCTAAGCAAGAGATCAATGCTTTATCTATCGAAAGTCTTTCTCCTTTGAATCACCTCACTTTTGAACATTTTAAGGTGCCTCCTGAGGTTATGGGCCAGCAAGTGGTTCTACAAGTAGTTGGTCATCAGTTTTAGGATAATGTTGGTTTCTCAATAGCTCCTATTTCCATCACAGAACAATTGCAAGCACCAATGCAACTATCAGACCCTTTTGCCTCTAGGGCCCAACAATTTTATATTGCTTTGAATCCAAACCTTCAGTCCAAACTTCTAATCAACATTGCTTGTCTTGCTATTGAGATGTCCGGCTTCAATGTATTTCTGTAGAGTACTTATCAGGTTTACTTCCTTTGCTATGCCTTTACGTTTTTTATTGGATGCATGTATCTTCTTCTACTCTATTTGGGGTATTTTGTAGATGTTTATTCATTGCTTTGTTGTCCATTTGGTGGTCAAATGTTATTTCTTTGTGCTTGATCTTTGAAGAGCTACCAGACATTTTTGAAGGCTTCGCAATCTAATATTGTTTATTATTGATAGAAATCAAGTCATTGCAAAAAAAAAAAAAGAAACAGCCAACTATTGGAAATTGCGAAAAAGTTCAGATTAGCATCATCCATTATGATTTGCTGCAAAAAAGAGCACTATTGCAACAGTCTGAGCATGCACTACACTTGGAAGAATGTCTTACTAATATTAAACAAATTAAGTATGGCAGACTGGAAAAACTATCAAACTCTGA
The DNA here is from genome assembly GCA_019776745.2 of Taxus chinensis. Classification (NCBI taxonomy): domain Eukaryota; kingdom Viridiplantae; phylum Streptophyta; class Pinopsida; order Cupressales; family Taxaceae; genus Taxus; species Taxus chinensis. The sequence goes on from CM034150.1 coordinate 196,666,918, forward strand.
TTTTTTTTCTTATAATTCACTTTATCTATGACTCGATCAATTAAATCAGACCCTATTGTATTGTTTTCTTACTTGTGTTCTTAAGAACCTGAAGTATTTTCCTTTCAAAAAGTTTGACTGACAGGAAAGTTATCCCATTTAGACAATCATGTAGGCTATTTTCCAAAGACATCAGTATCTTCTCATCTGCACTGATGTCACTCTGATCTGGTAATATTAGGCCATTGTCAGAAAAGTACAACAGCTTCTATTTTTGTAACATTAATGGTTAGACCACAGATGTGCGCACACATGCACATGTTCACACACATTCTATATTATAAATTATAAGCCATTAAGAGTATAATAATAAGTAGAACAAGTGACAGTCTAATAGCTAGGATCCTTTCACAACACAGTCAAGGACAGCTATCATATTTTGTGCCAGTATCTAGAAAATTGATATCTTTTCTGAATACATCTCTCTCTCCCAGATGCAGCAGATTTGAAGGCCCCTCTTGAAAGGTAAATTTATACTTGTGTCTCCAGAGAAAAGAGATACCAGATGGTGTAACAAACATCACTTCCATATTTGAACAGTCCAAAGTCCAAACCAATGTGTTGGTTGCCAAGACTAGCAAAAGTTTATGTTTTCTGCCAATGCCAAGAGAATATGCTTTTAAACAAGTGGATACCATTTTAGGTGTGTGGAGATTTGCAACTGAGAATTGGAATCTAATCTTCAACATTTCATGTTTGAATATTTGAAATTAAAGAGTACAGGCTGATGCACTGGAGAATCATACTTGTGACTAGATTATAAGGATGGAATTTTTAGCCTAGGAAGCCATACCTTTTTAATTTTGTTTGTTGACTGGAAACATTAAACCGGACCCCAGTCTGGTTTTCTAGGCCAGCTCATCCAACCTCAATGGGGCTTCAGGACTAGCCTGCCGTGGATTGAACCAAAGAGGAAGCTATACCTGTAAATAGAGTTGTTCACATGTCACATTTTGGTTCACTCATTCGTTGGATGTCATGGTTGCAATTTTGAATGATAGGGAACCCTTAAATATATAAATTTAAATACTCTTGAATAATTAAATGTGGGTCTGTAAAATCGGCTAGCTTGATTAAGTTAATTACTGCCAGATTAAATTTAAAAGATAGCCTATATATATCTTAAAATATATCAGGACGTTTTTCATAAAAACACAGAAAGCAATGAAAATATGTTGACCTATACATAATTAATTGAAATTACCATAACTGTTTCCAGCTATGGGAATTAGTCGAGAATCAATGCCAAGTTTGGCCTCATCAACTTTTAATGTAGAGTATGACAGGTGTTCTCTCCAGTTTTTTTGCCAATTATTTGTCGTCAAGACTATCTTCATGAAGTTGCAGTCTTGGATTAGATATGGACCCGCTGATTGAGTATCCTCTTCATGCTTTCACCTTGCCATCCTACTGATGTCCTGGTAGGGCATATAAATCAAAATGGAGGTCATTTTCCTTTTTTAAATATCAATATGATCGCACTTTTTCCCGAAAAAAATAAAGATGAGAGGTCTATGAATCATGATACAGTATGTTATCTAAAGTTTGAGTATAATATAATTATTCACATGTTAAAGATAAGAACAATACTAAAGTCGGTTATATGATTAATGTGCAGGCCTGGGTTGCAACACCAAAAAAGTGGTAGAAATCCTCGGTCACAGAGATGCAAGACAACGGCCAATGATACGGCAAGCATACACGACTATGTATGCAGATGATTTGCTTCATCGCCTAGATTCAGAGCTGAGAGGAAATTTGAAGGTAAATATTTCTATGAGTATTTTCCATTTCCAATGAACACCAAACTTTAACTTTTGAATGTGCATACCCACAAGGTCTGACAGAAAGTGTGATATTTCTTGAAGAGGGCTGTAATGCTTTGGATGTATGATCCTGCGGAACGTGATGCAGTTTTATTGAGAGATGCATTAACAGGAGCTGGTACAAAAGATAAAACTTTAATAGAAATGATATGTTCCCGGACTCCTTCTCAGCTTCAGTTAATAAGACAAGCATATCATGCAAGATACAACAAATTTGTTGAGAAAGATGTTGAGTCAGACACAAGTGGTCATTACCAAAAGGTAGCAAGCCTTAAAACTCTTTGCAAGCTGTCATTATTTGATTTTCCTTTCCTGTTGCCATTTTCCTTTCCTTATTCACTTTCATTTATGAAAAAAGGCTTTATTTAACAAATAAGTATAGGAAGAGCTCATTTAATAGGCATGCAGACTCCCTGTTTTTTTTTCTTTTCAGTTGCTCCTTGCATATTTAAGTGCAACTCGCTATGAAGGCCTTCAAGTAGATATGAGGTTAGCAGAGATGGATGCAAAAGCACTCTACAAAGCTGGTGAAGCAAGAGTGGGAACTGATGAAGCAACCTTCATTCAAATCTTCAGCACACGAAGCAGTGCACAACTGGCAGCTATTGCTTCTGTTTATCATAACATATACGCACGTGATCTTGAAAAGGTTGATAACCAGGCACAAATTTGTTTGAAGTTGGAGATATGGAAGATTCTCCTTTACTATCTGTTTAGTGATTAGTATCCAGGATGAGGGCTCGTGTCTGTGAGCATCCTTTGATGGACTATAACTCTTATACTTGCTTTCATGAAATATATGAACATATCTATCTTACATGGAAGTTTGATGGACAGGCTATAAAACGGGAAACATCAGGTGACTTTGAAGATGCTCTTCGGGCTATTCTAAAATGCATTCGAAATCCAGCAAAATATTTTGCGAAGGTATGTGACTTCTAGCAAATGAGGATTCATAATAATTCTTATGCAAGGAATATTCTCTGCCAGGGGAAATTAAAATCTGATTGACAAGACAGACTTGACGCTTACAATGCAAATGGTACATGTATTATAAATTTATAACCATTCTATTTTTCTCTGATCTAGCTATTGTATTATCATTCGGCTTCTGAAACATAAGCTGATGTTATATTCCTATATGGCGTAAAAGAATGAGTCCCTAGCAAGGAGAGGAAATATTGTTGCATGTAAAACTAAACTCTCATGTAATTAGACCGTGCTTTGGGGAATAAAATAACATATTCGTGTTGAATGTCAACTGGCTAACACAAATTAACACCAAAAAGTGGTAAATATGCAAGGTCTTTAACAGTCGACTGAGCTAACATACCCACTCTATAAGCTCTTCCCTCAAAGAAGGTAGTCTCTAGGAAATTAATTGAAGAAATATATGTATTATATACTAATTTTGAGGAAAATCATAGGATTGACTGATATTTCATGCATATTTTGGTGGGTCTCGTAATTTTTAGTACATTCTACTTTAAAATTTGGTGAATATTATAGGGAATCTTGTTCATTGGCGAATCTAAATTTTGATGTGAAAAACTGGCTAATTTACAAAAATACCCATGGGGTTCTGTGATTTCTAGAAAACAAATCTTGATTAAAGTCCTTTACAGTTAGCATGCTATTCTCAAAATATCTCTCTGAATCATTAATCTCCTTTTAGGGAAAAGTACATTACAAGGACATTAGCAACTTTCAGTCTACGAGATGCTTATATTGTACTTATGTCATCAATTTTCTGGTTTCTTTCCACTCACTCTTTCACAATTTTTTTACAGATTTTGTACAAGTCAATGAAGGGTCTAGGGACCGATGATGCAGCTCTCATTCGTGTCGTGGTCACACGGGCAGAAATGGACATGGAATACATCAAGGCAGAATTTTTTAATACTTACGGAAAGACTTTGGAGCATATGATTTCATCTGATACTTCTGGGGACTATAAAGCTTTCCTTCTTACCCTTGTTAGTGGACACCCTAAGTAACAATGTTGTATTTGTCTTCTGTTATATAAATGTACACCTCTGTAACTTAACACAGCTATGATTGCATGCATGCCAGTGCCCAACTAAAATGTCAATGTGAACTCTCACGTTGATGGTGTTGTATTTTAGTATTCTATTGCTTTTCTTGTTGGTGAGCAAAACCACTGATGATAAACATATTAAATTGTCTTGAAAAGATATTACAGGTAATTCTGGATTGGTTTTTATGATGTATTTTTTATTGAGCAGTATTCATGTGGGAAGGAAAAAAATACTAAGAAGTCTCTCAAGCTTTGTGAGAGGGTTAGCACCATTTTCGAAGTCTTACAATTCATTATATTATAAGGTTTTTCTTTCCGAATTTTACTACTGTAATGCTAACCTGTTAATCCTAAATTTGCCATGATTGTTCAAATTATTTATGGGACACATTATTTTCAGCTATAATTTGAGTAGCTTCGTACTACTGGAGTTGTATGGTGGTAATTCAAATGGACAAAGGGACGGCATTTTTTATTACAATAATGATCTTATAAATAATAATTAATTAAGATCACAAGAAAAACTACAATAATTATAATCTTCTTAAGAAAAACTATGATGCTAAGAAGCTTTTGCATCTTTCTAATTCGAATTGATATTTTTATAGGAAGGAAAACAATAAGACACTTCTATGTAGTGATTCGTTATAGTGGTTTTTTGTGATTGGGAGGGGGCACCACTCTTATAAATTCAAAGTACTAAAAAGCAAGGTCAGGCTAGCAGGTATGGAACTGTGGTCAATGTTTGTTTTTCATCATTAGCTGAAAATTTTTATGTTTCTCTGAACATAAGTGATACATATTAATAAGAAAAATTATATTCTCGTATTAACAATTTCTATCCTAATGTAATTAGGATAATTTTGCCTCTCATCTACTTGGTCAATCTTTTAGTACTATAATTTACCATATAAAATATTCTATGGTTGGCCAATACTACCATAATAAGTAATCTAGTTGAGAGAGTTAGAATAATGTATTGATTCCATATAAGTCTTAATAGTCAAATGTGTTGTTGTGAAATGAATATAATATCATAATAAATATTCTACTTTAGAACAAATGATGTATTGACACGGTATAAATTTTCAGTCAAATGCGACTATAAAATGAAATGATGTTAATTATGTCCATGAGGGGCACCACCTTATGAATTCCAAGCACTAAAAAGCAAAGGTCACACTAGTAGGAATGGAACCTTGTTCATTGATTGTTTTTCACCATTAGCTGAACATTTTTATATTTTTCTGATCCGAAGTGATACTTGTTAATAAGGAAAACTATTATCTTGTATTAACAATTTCTATATAAAGTAATTAGGATAAGTAGGATGCAATTTATGTTAGAATTGAAGAATTAAACTAATATTTAAATAAGATGGAATGGAATCTTAAATTTATGTTATACATGCCACTTCATAAATAATAGTAATGAAAGACTAGCAAAGCACTACAAAATAAGTGAATATAAAGCATTGTGTTCGTCTTTAACCCTTTTGCCTCTCACCCAATTGGTCAATCTTCTAGTACCATAATTTACCATATAAAATATTCTATGATTGACCAATAATACCATAATAAATAATCTAGTTGAGAGAGTTAGAATAATGTATTAACTCCATATAAATGTTAATAGTCAAACGTGTTGTTGTGAAATGAATATAATATCATAATAAATATTCTATTTTTTATTATGATATATTGACATGGTATAAATCTTCAGGTCAAATGCGATTGTAAAATGAAATTATGTTAATTATGTCCATGGGACTTAATGATCTAGGGGATCATAGATTATTTCCACTATCTCAACAACGCAAAGATTTGTGGGTCGAGTTGTTTATGAAGGTTGTTCCTTCACTTGCTAATTTGGGTTATCAGTGCTTCCAGCCTTTGTGTATTAGCCTATTCAAAAACGTTAGTCATTGATCCAACTTTAATGTTTTTGGATATTTGATTCGAATGTTTGTGTAATTTGGGCATTTAAAGATGAAATGCTTATTCATTTCTACCTCTCCAGTAGTGCAAAAAATATATATCCTCTCCTCTCAATCTTCCTTAGGTGTTATCCCTCTACTTATCTCACATTTGAGTTTGTGGAAACTAGTCCATATTTGAGCTATGAACATCTTCTCATTCCACTTGATTTCAGCCCATATGTATGCCTTTTCACAATGTTTATAAGTTGGGATGAACTTTGAAATATATTGTTGTCTTTTCGTGCTTGTTTTCTTTCTCCGCAACTCTTTTAAATCTTTCATTCACACAGTTTTTAAATTTCTTTGTTAAGGTTGAGGCATTAATTTATGTTTAAATCCCATCTATTCATCTATATTTTATTTTGTTTCATCCATGTGTTCTTTTTTTGTGCAACCCTTCTTTTGTGGCCTTAGGTCAACGGTCTTTATGTTTTTTATTTTTTAAATTAACATTATATTCTTGTCAGTGGTTTCTTTTAATAAGAACGTGCATATTTATGCAAATATTATTTCCTAAGGAAATGAAGCCTTAACTCTAAAGTAATTTGCTATTAAACGCTCTTGGATCATTTCTATTCATCTCCATTTCAAACTTGAAGTTGCACTAGCCCATGGTTCACACCCATACATAGTTTGCCTTGCACTATGTCAAATGCTTTCTTGAAATCTATGAAACAACAATATAATTTACCTTTTTAATCCCAAACCTTTTTCAACCAAGTGTTTATGTGTGACATGATGATCTATTTTTTAATGTTTTGGTTTGAAACTTGCTTTTTCTTTAATTTGTTTCTTTTTTTCTCAGCCCAATTGCTAATCATACGCCCAAAAACTTTACAAAGAGAGGATTGGTTATGCTAGCAAAGGATTATTTACATCTTCACTTTTAAACAAAAGAATGCTTACACTGGTTGTCCACTTTGTTGAGAAGCTATTTTGAACAACCCCATTAAATATTTCTTTGATTCAAGGTGCTAGAATTCCATTTCCCCATTTATATGTTACTTTTGTAAATTATTAATGTCATGAACACTACCTATTGCTAATTTCTTAATCATTGTAGTAGCCACTCCACTTGCAATTTAACATACACATTGTTTCTTTGCATAATATGCAATTTTGTAAGAATGATTGAATTTTAAATTAAGGGACTTTTTGCTCCAATATAAGTTCACATTTACATGTATTTTTCAAATATTCAAATCATTTCATTACCACAAACACACGATAGCATACACACTGATGAATACTATTCATGTGACGAAGTGTGTAGTAAGTAAAACCATCTCTATTATTGCCCAATTTGTTACTTATTGGTTTCACACAACATTCTATTTGAAAAACTGATGTAATTTTGTTCGAAGTAGGGAAGAGGGCCTTATAACCACCCACCTTAAATTTATGGGTGTACACAACCATTTAGGTGCCTTGTTGGCACAAAAATGATATCATTATGTATCTTATGGTAGCGCCACTTCACCATTTTTGTTTCATGTTGTTTTTTTGGAGGGAAAAGTAGATTTTGAATTGATTTAGTAGACAAATTTTTGGTATAAAGCATTTCAAAAAGGTATCAATAACCATGCTTCTTATATGTCACATTCTGGTTGACTTTTAAAAACTATCATTCACTGAAGGTTGAACAAGTATTGTTGCTTTTATGAGTAAGTTATGGGGAAATCAAATGTACAAGTTTTGGTATGCACATGATTATAGAGTCCTTTCCCCAAATATACCAAACTACGAGCTTGCCTATTATAGATTGGTGAAAAAGCAACAATATTTGGAATACGGTGATCCCCATCACAACCTTGAACCCACATAATTTCTCTCATTGCTTCAAACCAAATTGTTTAAAAATATTATTAAAAAATGCCAAGCTCAATAATTAATCAACTTTAACCACTATGTTCTTATAATTACTACAAAACATTTATATGAACATTACACCTAATGGAAATAACACAACATAATACGTAATGCATTGAATTGTGATGCTTTGAAGAGGAATGGTGTAGTTATTGTCAAACCAATAACTATTAGCCAACTTGGAAATTTGAGTGCATAAACATAAAATGAAAGCCAAATTTTCATGTCAGCAAATTTTGCACATTATGTGAGAGGAAACCTATTACTTTTTTGATCTTTTATTCAAAAATATTCAATCAAAACCTTATCTGTGTGGCCTGCTTTGTCTTGAACGTAACTTAGCTACCATCAGATATTCAATCTCCCCCCTCCTTATAATTCTTCTTTCTATATATTTAACTTCATGTTTTATTGAATGAAGCCCCTCATTAAGGAATGTGTAAGTGATTCATCTTCTAAAGTTACAAGATTGTTCACACCGATTGAGTTAAGAATGGTCCTAATGTTATCTCTGAATGATGTCACCATAGTATTTTTTCTCAATACCACAACATGGTATCTTTGTGGAAATACCATAACATGGTACGTATACCTCATGGTGTTGGGACCAACAATGGATGTTCGCTCTATGGAACGAAGCTCCCAAAATCATTATTTTCAAGAGTTTAATGATGGTATGTACCCTCTAAAACCACCCCTTTGATATCATTCTCGTGGTATGAAACTTGAAAACCCATCTTATTCAAGAGTGTTATTATGGCATGGGGCCTTCAACATCATTTTCTTACAACACATTGTATTCAAAGTAGTGTTTAATGTAAATCTACTAGCAATATTCATATCTTCATAAGGGTGGTCATAATATCATTATTACAATAGAATCACCTTGATGGAAATAGGATATCATAGTACAATTATCTTTAAATGTTCGTGGTATTGGTAATATAGTATCAACATTTTCATAGTTGTACCTATAGTATTGCTATAGAAAAACCATAATATTCATAGTGTATTGTCACGATGCCTAATGGAGGCACTATTGTGTTAAACATGCATATCAATATATATTTGTTCATGAATAATAAACTATGTAAAAATAAATCAATTGAGAATAAAATAATTATTCAAGAATATGCTATTTTATTACGAATGAATTGATTATACCAAAATGTGTCTTTTTTTAATCATGCATCGACCATATGTTATCCATTCAATTTCTTTTTAATTATGCAATCAACATCAAGAATACAATATGATGAATCCACTCTAAAAGGGAAAAAAAGAGTTGAAAGTCCAGTGCACTAAGGCATTAATACTAAAATAGTTATAAAATGGTTTCAATTGATAAGGGAAAAGTTTATTTTGAGATAGATAATATTGGGCAATGTGGCACAAGGGGACTCCCCTCGCTATAGAGTCACACGTTGGACTGCACAATAAGTTACATATTTCTATTGATTTCTTAAGACCTTAACGACATCTACATGCATATGCTCTCATGGATATTACAACTCACTAATGGAGCATTTTTAGACTCTACGATGCTTCCTAAGACCTATCCTAGATTGGACTATGTATTAGCCTATTCACAAGCACATTCAACAAACTCGGTATTGGCATATTCAGTCATTCCTTCTGCCTTCTTCGTCTATCCCTTTATTCCTCTTATTCCCCCTTTCTCTCGGTGAACTCATCCTTGTCATATAGTTGTTTCTTCCCTCTTCTCTCTCTACACTAGCTCCTTCTTCCTATTCATATTCAAATTTGAACTTGAGTTTATTAAGGATTTGAGCTATTTTAATGCCACCTAGCTATACTGCAATGCCATGTCCAATTAGTCAGGATTATCTGACCGTTAGGTCTATTTCAATCTCCTTCAACAGTCACTTCTGACTTGTCCTTCATTTTTGCCAACTGCCAGTTTTGCATGCACTCTTTGTTCATACTCTTATGATGTGCCTTTGTCTTCTTCTGTTGCACACTCATATATTCAAGTTTTGTCCTTAACACATTCCCCACATTATCTCAGGGTATTATGGTCCTTCTCTAAATCATCTGTGCACCTTCCTTTCAGTCTGTGCAATCCGCCTTTTACACATTTGTGCCTTTTGTACACTTACTATTATTGTGTAATACTTATTCGCAATTCTCATGCACCTCTAGTCTGTCAAGTTGAGCCAAACTCCACTTTGCTGCTAAAATCCTATGTGCACCACCACACATTATTCTTACATACTTTTTCTACTCTGTAAACCTTTCAGGCACTATTACACACCTACTTCTTTTGTGTACTCCACTTCTTGTTGATAACTATTGTGTAAATTACTTCCGCCTAATCGCCACTTGATTCTACAACGCTTCTCTCCTTACCTACGCACTTCTCCAACCTTGTGCACATCCTTTCTTCACCAAAATTGTGTAAGATTTCCTTGAACCTTGGATTTTCCTGCATCACAATGCCTTAGAATATTTCTTGTGGCCAAGTGCAACAACCATAGTACTCTATGAATGAATTTGAGATGACACCAAAATCTTCTCAAGAAAGTTTTTATAACTTGGTTTTCTATTTAAATATCTTGTTTATAATACACTAGAGATTATTTTGGTCTTTATTTTCTAGATTTTTTGTTGTTTCCTTTCCACTCAAATGTTCTAAATTTTGTTTTTTTAATAATTTTTTGAAGTATAATAAAAAATAAAAAATATTGTACATTTCCTTTATGAACTTTCCCAAAATAAATAATCAATAAAATCTAGCGAGTTTACTTTTTTTCTTAATAGTTCAATATTTATTTCACAATGTCATCATGTCCTTGTTGGCTTACCAAAAATAGGTTCATTGCAAGTCACACAAGATAGAGAATACTTAAAATAAGTGGAGGCATTGTTAGGCCAATCCATAATTTTGGGTTATATATGTTAAAAATAATAGTAAAGGTGTAAGGGGCATGCATCTAAATAATAGGACACCTTATACTTAATTATTGGTGTTAATTAAATATAATTATGCAATTTCAATTATTGATGTCTTTTGAGGGTTTGAGTGTATAAGGTGGTATTCTTTATATGGATGAGTTGGGTAAAACATAAGCATTTAGAATTGACATGATTTCAAAATAATAACATGCTGAGACAAATTTGGCTCTGCTAGCATTGTTTCGCATGTTGATAATACATCTCACACAATTCTAGACTTTTCTCAAGCCTTAGGTTACATCCTTGGGTAATTAACATGCCCTTTTTGGGAAGCGACCCCTTTTATAATGGCCTCTCAATCATCCATAGCAACTAATGTTGCTATCAGTGGTGACGATGGATCTAAAGCGCGCAAGGAAATTTGTTCCAAAATTTTATGACAAGGTAATGACCCTGAAACCCCTCCCAATGTTGTTATAGCTACCGAGTTTCTTGATCATGTGGTTAAATATTATAGCAACAATAGTTTGATAGGATACTTTTGTGGACGTATACCTTTGTAATCCTTCCTTCAAGGATGGATCAAGAACCACTGGGATTCTAGTGGTATCCAGGTCATTGATATCCACAACCTCACTAAGGGATTTAACCTATTCTCTTTCCGTGAACCTTCTTAGGTTCAAACTCTATTTTTGAACACTTCATGTTGGTATTTGTGTAACACCTCTCTTGTGATTTCACATTGGACACCTGATTTTAACCCCTCGAGTCTGGTGTCACTTAGGATACCTATCTGGGTGGACTTGCCTGGTCTTCCCATGCAACTTTGGTCTTTTTTGAATGAAATAGTCTAACCTATTGGAAGAATTATTTTTCAACAACATTGTTGTTTCCTTCACACTCATTCTCATAAGCGAGCCTACGTTGAGGTTGATTTTCTAAGGATTTACAGGAGCATATTGATATTCATGTTGAGTCCATATGTTTTTCTTATAAAATCATGTATTTCAATCTTCCTAACACCTAATTTAGGTGTCAAGCTCCTGAACATCACATTTGCATCGCTCGTGTTAAACAAGTTGCCAACTCCCCCGAACCCTAAGCCTAAAAATGATACTACAGATGACAGCTGGACCCTTATTAGTAGTAAGAAGTCTTCTTGGTCAAATTACGCTCCAACGGAGACCCCATCTTCCTTCAACCCACATATGGCACCAACTAATAATCTTGAGGTGCAACGGAGCCAAAAAACTCCAACACAACCTGTAGCCCAACCCTCGTAGAGTCATTCTATCTCTTTGCAACAAAATCAGGGAACTAGGACTATAACGTCAACGTTTATTTCTCATCTCCTCTCCCCATAGTCCACCTTGTGAGGTTTTTATGGGGGCATGAGGTGAAAATGGGGCTAAACGTCTCTCCGTTCAGATTGAGCAAAAAAATTCAGAACTATTCTTTGCGCTTTCTAACAATTTTAGTTTTCTTGACTTTGGGGATGGTTTCCAGGATGGCCGAGGAGAGCTTACTGTGACCAAGTTATTGTGAATTTTATCACATGGAATGTGCAAGGTCTCATGAAGTCCTCAAGAAAAGACGTTGTGATAAAATCTTGTCAAATTATTGGTAACATAGATATTGTTTATTTACAAGAAGTTAAGGTTACTAGTTGTATGCTTCAAACCACTTTAATGTGTAATGTTCATGATTATAAGCATGTTTTTTCTCCACCTATGTAAGGGAGAGGTGGTGTTTCTATTCTATTTCTCCTATATTTTTTGCTTTTATTTCTTCCATGGGGCACGATCCTCAAAATTTTGTCGTGCGGATTATTTTGGATCTTAATGGTTAATTCATTTGGTATTCTCAATCTTTATGCTTCTAATGATGGCATGAAAAGAACAATGTTATGGTGTTGGTTGGGGGATAACTTACCTCTCTTATTGGTTGGTATGCAGAGAATTTAACACGGTTGAGTATCCCGAGGATAAATTGGAAACTCTTCTTATGAGGTGGTACATGGGGGAACATGAGGTGTGGTTTTACTTTAAAATCCATTGGGGTCTTTATGACCCGCTTTTTAGAAGGCGAAATGATTTTCCTTTTCAAAGCTGGTTTACTTGGTCCAACTTCCTAGCATGACCTGATAGGGTTATTAAAAGGCTTGATCATGTTAGGATCTACCAACAATACACTTTTGATCTAGACAATAACGGTGATTCCCTGATCACCATCTGGCTGGACGTTCTCTTATCAGACCACATCCCCATCACTTTCAAGGTACAATAGAATGAGACCCCTTTTAAGGTGCCTAACAATCAATTCTATCTTAACGTATCCTTATTGAGTCATGATGGTTTCATCTCTCTCATTGCCAAATTTTGGAATATGGCGCCACGTCCACCATACGCTACCAACTGGGTTGATGGGTGGATTTCTGCCATTCAACATACTGCCAAGTTTCTCTGCCATTTTGGTAAGCATGTTACTTGGGTTCAAAAAAAGGGAGGATTCCACTTTGCTTCAAGAATTTCAGAGAATCTCCACTCTTCTTGAATCTCAACCTTTCGACATCCCTATCCAGCTTCGGGTGGCCAAACTTCATCACCAAATCAAGATTATTGAAAATCATAATGCCATAGGTGCTCAGATTTGTGCTAGGATTCACTGGATTAAAGTGGGAGACAAAGTTTCTTCAAATCCCTTCACACTAAATTCACTAGAGATAAAATTAAATCTATTCAACGGTCTCATGATTGTGTGAGAAGTTTCCCTGATATTGTCAATACCTTTGTGGATCAATATACCCTGGTTTTCAAGCTCATACACATGTAGACATTAAATCACGCACTTTGGGTATCTATCTAGTCGTGATCAAAAATTACTATTCATATGATTCCTAAGAAAGAAAAGTAATAATTGACCTATGTCTTTGGCCATCTTTGCTTTCTTTCTTTTACCTTTGTTGATCTTACACTCCTATCCTAGTTTATCTTTTCACACTTTGACATTTCTCACTCTGGACACCAGTGCCCATTGAAGACGCTAATGTCAGGCACCCCAATCCCCTCTGGGTGCCCTTGACCTATTTGTATCTTTCTCACATATTTTGGGTCCTTTCTAGCCATTTGGGCATCTGATCTTTTTGGTAATTGGCATTTTTGGGGTTACTTATAAAATTCAAGCAAGGGAATCATATAAATATAAAGTTATGTGACCATAATAAAGGACCAAACGCTAAGTATTAGCTATCACCACCTACGGGTGCATCCAAATTCATTACAAAGAGCATTCAAACATCCATCTAACATCCACACAACGGCAAGGGACTGCATTATTCTACATATACTTCATAGGAGGGGAAGTTCATTTTCCATGCACACATCTATCTACATTTTCTACATCTAGCTATTGATTGCTATCAAGTACAACACGCACAAGAGCCACTTAGGGCACATATCTTCACACACACACACACACACATATAAATACACTGGGTTTAAGATGTAGTGTGGAATTCGGTCATAATTTCACTTGTTTGACAACCGAGGACAATCCAACCCCTCATTTGCATTATTTTATTTTTGGGATTTGAAGCACTACTGAGGGTTTTGTAGGTCATTTATTTATTGAAGGTTATAGGTGACATCTAAAAATTTAGTGCGACATACTAGTGACACGAAGTGAAGGACAACGAATACCTCGAGACCCTTTAGAGGTGGTTTCTTGAGATTCTAAGCAATTACAGGAGCCCAAAGTAGGTCTGCAACACCCACAAGCGTCCCAAACCCATTCTAGGCGCCCCAATCCAGGAAAATCTTGTTGTCACACAATTTTTTGAGCTTATGTGTGACACTCCTTCCTTTCTATTCATCATTTCATCACTTTGGCACAATCCAGGTTTAATTGCGAATCAAGTAAGTCTTTGTATCCCTTCTTTGCAACTAGGGTTTCATAATTTCTATCTTATCTTGCTTGGGTCAGTTCATGTACTTCATTTCATATATTTAATTTACAACGTTGTTAGATATTTAGTATTAGACATCTATTTATTTCAATATTTTATTAATAAGTTGGTGAACCCATCGCTCAATTCCAACCTTCTTTTTAGCGTTTTCTTCTTACACTCGTCACCTGTAGCGGTCGTTTTGGGTCTTTTGAGCATCTTGAGCTCCCTTCATCTTCCTGTAGGGTTTCTCAATCTATGGATGAGGTTCCTACATCAATGGCTAAAACTAGAAATCCTTTTGCCAACTATCAAAATGTTCCTCTTCACGAAATTGAAACATCTAATAGTCCACTCCTATGATGAAGACACAAATTTTGATCAAAAGTAATTAGATAAGCTCACAGATTTTTGAAAAGCTTTGTGTGATAATCCTACTCATCTTACACATATTATTCATGTGTTTATTATTGGTAAAAACTCTCGTGACACTGCTTTGGAACCCCTTTTTGGTTCTTCCTTGGCTGCCATGGCCTCCACTCAAGCCCTTCATATTCCTACTTCCATTCCCGCTACCACCACTCCCATCATTCAACCTCATCCTTCTCATGCACAACCTAACGCTTGTTCAAATATACCTTATGTAAATTCTTTATATCAGAATTTTCAAACTCAAAGTTTTCAACTTCAATTGGCTACTTCTCATGCATCTCCATCTCTTGATTCCACTTTGTTACTTCATACTCCTTTCGTACCCACCATCTCCACCCACAAAGTTCCTCCGAACTTTGTCACCCCTAAGTTACCCATTTTAAAGGCCATGGTGACCCTCAAGAGCATCTTCGAGAATTTCATGTAGCATGTCTAGATTATGCGAATGATCACTCTCTACTAGCAAATATTTTTCCTAGAAGTCTTCACGATCATGCGATGCATTGGTTTTATGATCTACCTGTCCACTCGGTAACATGTTTTACGCATCTAGTTGATACTTTTCTAGCTCATTTCTCCATCAATATCGGTTGTAAGATATCATATGCTCAATTCACTCAACCTAAACAAGGATCTAGTGAACATCTAGCAGATTATGTCTTGCGATACAATAACAACTTAGCTAAGCTGTATAATATACTCGCAGACTTTGAACTTTAAGATTTATTTTTCCGAAGTCTACTGCAACCTCTTCAGGAGAGTTTTATCTTTGATATATCTCCATCATTCAATCCTTCTAAAAACATTTCTTCCTACAGCAAGTAACCACTTAATTCTTCAAATATTAGGGTATTAATCTTATCAGAAACTTCTAAGGATGTGATTAGATATTCACATACTATGGGGAGACTATTAAGATCTATCTCAACTAATGATTTCTCTTAACCTCTCTCCCATATTCTTTAGTTGATTCATTATCTCCTTCATTTTTATGAGATGATATGTGATATCCTAATCATTTTTCATTATTAAATTTTCTTCTTTAGATGCAAAATCATAGTCTTTGTAGGTTTCTCAAATAAATCCTAAAGTGTTTTCTAAGCATCATTTGCATTATTAATATCTTGAATTTGCAGGATGATTTCATCATAAATAGACATATCAGTAATAGCTAAAGCTTCATTATTATTTCTTTTATATTGGGCTAACTCTATATAATCAACATGGGTTTTATTTCTTTTCTTCTACAAACTCCCACAAATATTTTACAAGAAACACATTTATAATTTTTAATTTCCATAAATAGTAATTCTTCTCATCTAATTTTTAGTCAAGCACTAGAATCCATCACACAATAATAAATTTACACCAAGATTCAATTTTAACTTTTATCAATCATCCACAAAAAAATCAATTAAATAAGACAAATATTCTCCAAAAAAAAATTGTTAGCGGCAGATATTTAAAAAATTCAGCACTAAACATGGGCGCTTTTAACTCACAAAAAATAAGAATATTGTTACACAATCTTTTCCATTATTGTAGCCGCATCAAATTGCATCTTTTTATCTTGCTAAAACAATAAACTACTCCTTCACAACTAAAAATGGATCTTTTCCCTCACTCTCATACACTCTCAACTTTCTCACACCCAACCCATTCACAAATCACCATGATACCGTATCATACATACACACAAATAAATCTGGATTAAATTGATTGCATTCAATTGATATTTATAGAATACAAAATAATAATTTTGGATGGTTTGTTGTATGTTTTATGTGGTCTTTGGTCTTTGCAAACCACAGATGTTCATAGTTGTCTTTTCCCTCCATTTTGATAAATATATTCTAACATATATTCATTGCACAAGGAATGCTGATGAACATCCAACATTATAATAACACCTTATAAATTATAATTATAACATTGACGATAAATTATATATGAACTTATACAAATAACCAAAAGTAGCTGAAGTAAACAATAACTTGTCTAATGGAAGGTGAGAGCCCAAAGAATCCCCAAAAAATATGGCATTAGATGTCTAAACCAAACACATTATGTGTGTGTGCATAATGATAATGGAAAGAAAAATAAGAAGCATTTATATTTACTCCTAAAAACATAAATCATTTTAATCAAAATATTTATAGAAAGAGAACATTAAATTTATGAAATCATTTACAACTTTGATACATTCTTTCCCATACACACAACATGTTTTGAAATGTTAAGATCCCAACACTACTTTTCCCATATTTAGATCAATTTTGTACTTCAATGTTTGCAAGTTTGTTTATTTATGTGACCATGTAGAAATAAGATTATTTGAGAATGAGATAGAGGAGAGAACCATAATAAGATATCAGTAGTTGGGTGAGGAGAGGTATGGATCAATGATAGATAAGATAAACATGCACAATGCAACTGAAATCAAAGTAATATAAAGCTAAGGATTTGATAATGAATAAGAGTACTATGTTAAATAACATCCAAAACATATGTAATACTATGCTAACATAACATAATGAGGGAAGGGAAATGAACTAATCTATGCAGAATGGAAAAATATGGGTAGATCACTCACCTTATACCTGTAGGGTGGTCACTCGTGCATCTATCTCTCCAGAGAATTAGCACACCAAGAGAGAATCACTATTAGGTGGATAAGGAGAACATTTTTCTTATCCTATACTCACTATATATGACCCAATAGTGCAAGAAAATCAACCAATAATAAAAGTGTCCAATCCAATCCAAGAAGTGTAAGATAAACCAAGATTTGAATGAGTAGATGTGAAGATTGCACAAAAGAGAAGAGTGGGTGGAGGTTCTTAAGGTTCAAGTAATGTAGCCAAATTCTAAACAAAATTGATATTCTGCAAATAATATGAACTCCAAACGAAAATAGATCTCCTTATTTGTTATTGAATAATGAATTACAATGTTTCCTAAATAGGAAAACAACTCCCAATCTCGAGGTACCAAGCAAACTCTAACTAACTTTGACTTAACCTACTCTAAGTGGCAGAAATTATTTTTTTTTAGCCAGTTTAGTAGAACTTGCTATTCTTAGTAAGTTCACATGCTTATTCATACGGGGAACAGAAATTGCCATGCATATTCTACATTCCTAAATTAGAGGAATTGCAAAATTCATAACTCATAATGCAACTTAAAGACTAAAATTAACTAATGCCCAAAAATAGGAAAAAAACCGAAGTACAACTTAAATCCTAATTTTTCAGCCTCAAGATGGCGGATTTAGGGCCTGAAAATGTGCCAAAACTTTCTTGAACTTGTAAGTCAGGTTGCCGATGCATTCGTCTCATCGAAACATGTAGTTTCAAAAAAAAAACGGATTCAAACGGACACCCGGAGCTCAAGTTATGAACTTGTCAAGTTCCTGCTAATTTTGGCACATCATTCTCCACTGCTTGAAAAAAATGCAGCTCTTGCAAGTTGTCTTCTTCAAACTCCTTCCATTTATTTGCATCCAACTTATTAATCTCCCACTCTGTGACCCAAGTATTGTCTTCTTGTTCCAGTCCTTTCCAATGGACCAAATATTTGTTGTATTTCCCATGTCGCGTGTCCATTGTTTTCTTATCTAGAATCTGATCCACTTCTTCTTTCTTCTTCATTAGAACCCGTTGCCTCCAATTTACTACTTCATTAATAACATCCCCTTCTGCACCATCCCCATTAAAAGAATACAAATATGAAACATTAAACACTGGAGAAATATCAAAATTCCCTGACAATTCTACCTCATAAGCATTATCGTTTATTTTTTTCACGATTTTGCAAGGACCAATCTTTTTGTAATTCAACTTGTTATAGGTTTCTTTTGGAAACCTTTACTTCCGCAAATATACCATAACCAACTCACCAACTGTAAATACCTTTCTTCATCTGTGCACATCTACTATTTTCTTATACTTATCATTACTATTTTGTAGCTTCTTCCGCACTTCTTCTTGTAATTATTGTATATGTTCGGTAAATGCTTCTGCATCATCGCTGACTCTGCCATCAACTAGTAGCTGTACCAAATCTAACACCCCATTTGGATTAATCCCATACACAATCAAAAATGGAGAATTTCCCGTGGTTCTATTTATGGAACTGTTATATGCAAACTCAACTTGTGGTAATGCTAAGTCCCATTGTTTCGATTTTTCCCCAATGATGCACCTTAACAGGTTTCCCAAAATCTGATTTACCACCTCTGTTCACCCATCAGTCTGAGGATGATAGGCACTGCTAAATTGTAGTTGTGTTCCCAATTTATTCCATAAATTCCTCCAAAAGTGACTTAAGAACATTGTGTTCCTATCTGAAGTAATGGTTTTTGGAACACCATGCAAACGAACTACTTCTTTGAAAAAAAAATCTGCTACGCCTGTCACATCACTTATTTTCTTGCAGAAAATAAAATGAACCATATTAGAAAACCTATTAACAACCACAAAAATTGATTCATTACCTCGTTGTGTTTTTGGTAATCCCAAAATAAAATCCATACTTAGATTTGTCCACGACCTTTTAGGAACAAGAAATGACATATACAACCTTGTATTATGTGCATGACTTTTTGAGACTTGGCAAATTCGACACCTCTCCACATATCTTACCACATCTCTTTTCAGCTTTGGCCAATAGTATTTCTCTGCTACCAAGGTTATCATCTTATCTTTACCAAAATGCCCAGCCAATCCTCCACTATGCAAATATTTCACTATATTCTCTCTTATAGACCCAACTGGAATACATAGTTGGCATCCCTTGAATAGGTAGCCATCATGTAAAATGTACTCATCCTAGAAATCTCCTGCATTCTATGACAATGGACGAATTAACCTTTCAACAATATCCTTGAAATCGGAATCAGAATAATACAAACTCTTTATTGCTTCAAAACCCACCACCTCATTTTCCATAGTGGTAAACAAAGTCACACGCTTACTCAATGCATTTGCAACTTGATTCTGTTTTCCTGATTTATGTTTTAGAGAAAAAAGTATAACCTTGCAAAAGTGATACCCACTTTGTATGCCTACTATTCAAATTCTTTTGTGTATTCACACACTTCAAGGCTATGTGGTTTGTAAATAAAACAATCTCCTTAGGCACTAAGTAATGCCTCTAATGCCTTAATGCTTGTACAATTGCATAAAATTCCACATCATAAGTAGAGTAGTTCTTTCTTACCTCATTCAGTTTCACACTAAAGAAATCTACTGGCTTTCCACCTTGACTTAAAACAACACCAATAACCACATGTGAGGCATCACAATCAACCTCAAACACTTTATCAAAATATGGTAGTGCCAAAATGGGTGCCTCTATCACCTTCTTCTTTAAGACCTGAAATTTATCCTTAGCTTTCTTTGTCAACAAAAACTCCGTGTGCAATCTGTTATAGGTTCTACAATACTGCTGAGATTTTTAGTAAACTTTCTATAGAATGTTGCTAGACCATGAAAGCTTCTTACCTCTGTTATACTCCATTGAGTAGGCCATTTAATAATTACCTTTATCTTTTTTGAGTCCATCTGTACCCCATTTTCTGAAATAATAAAGCCCAAGAATACCAAACTCTCTTGCATAAATGTGCACTTCATCGTATTTGCATAGACTACCTCATTCCTTAACACTTCAAATACCACCCTTAGATGCCTCAAATTTTCTTATTTAGTTTTATTAAAGATCAAGATATCAGAAAAATAAACCACAAAAAACTTACCATTATACTCCCACAGCACGATGTTCATCAGGCTCATAAAAGTACTAGGTGCATTAGATAACCCGAATGACATCACCAACCACTCATATAATCCATTCCTGTCTTGAATGTTGTTTTCCACTCGTCTCCTTTGATCTGAATTTGATGGTAACCACTTCAAAGATCAATCTTGGTGAAATACCTAGATCCAACAAGCACATCCATCATATCATCAAGGTGAGGTATTGGAAACCTATAATTGATTGTAATTTTATTGATTTCTCTGTTATCCGTGCACATTATCCATGTTCCATCCTTCTTTAGTGTTAATAAATCTGGGGTTACCCCCTTTCTCACGAGCTCTTCCACTTGCTTATTCAACTATGCATGCAATGTTAGGATCATCCTATAAGCCGCTTGATTTGGGAGTGAAGATCCTGGAATCAAATCAATATGGTGTTGAATATCTCTTTTGGGAGGTAATATGTTTGGCAGCTCATCAGGAATAACATCAGAAAATTCTTCTATTAATTCTGCTATTTCTATTGGTATTTGTGCACTTGGAGATTCATCCTTATTTGCGACTAGTGCATAACAAAAAACCGGTTGTCTTTGCCTCCTTCACAAATTCCTTTGCAGAAAGCATATTTTCAGCCTTCCCCTCTTCCTTAAGAGGTAGAAAAACTATTTTTGTGCCATCTTTTTAGAAAGTATAAGTATTCTTTCCCCCATCATGAATAACTTTTCTATCAAATTGCCATGGTCTTCCTAGCAACATATGACATGCATCCATAGGAATAACATCACACCAAATCTCATCCTTGTAACTGTTCCCAATAGAAAAACTTATTAAACATCTCTTATCAACAATAACTTCATTACCCTTCTTAAACCATGCAATACGGTAAGGGTTAAAATTCTTCTCACAATACAGACCCAATTTCTTGACCATCTCATTTGAAACCATGTTCTCACAACTACCACCATCAATAATAAAATTACATATCTTTCCTCCTAAATTGCATCTTGTTCTGAAAATATTTGTACGCAGCCATGCATCCCCCTTAATATCCTTTCTTGGAGCAATCATCGTCTTCTTGATCATCATGTTTTCTCTAACATCTGGTGGAATTTCTAGGTCTTATTCATCTTCTAATTTTTCAACTTCAACAAGGTTTACTCTTGGAGTGTATGCTTTCCTCTTGTCATGTGTATAAGAATGTGAGCATTCAAAATATCAATGGCCCTCTTCACCACATCTGTAACAAACAAATGGACTTTGTGGAGCCTCCCATCCTCTATAGCCAGCATATCCTCTGCCCCTAGAAAATCCTCCACCTCTTTGTTGATTCTGGAAATTTTGTCTCATATCCTCTTGCTTTTCCAATCCATGAGATGATTCTCCCCTACCTTGGTTGAAACCATCTCGTCCTCAAAAGGAAGATGAAGCCCACCTATTCATTCTAGGTGATCTCCTAAAAATTTAACGATTTTGTTTTTCCTCAGCTCTTAGGGTAATTGATAGGCATCCTCCATGCTTTTAATCCTATACATACTTATCTCATCTTGAATAGAAAATTTTAATCCATTTACATACCTTGCAGCCACTTATTCCTCATTTTCTTCATGCTCTACATGAATAGACAACTTGTAGAACTCATGTGTGTATTCTTGCATTGTTTGTAAGTTCAGTCTGAGATTTTAAAACCTCCTGTAAAGGGTTTGTGTATAATCCACATGGAGAAATTTACCTTTCATATTCTTCTCCATATTACTCCATGTCCTAATTCTTTCTTTCCCCTTTCTTGACCTCCTTTCTGTAGGTGATCCCACCATAACATAGCATGACCTTTCAATTTTGTGCATGCAAATTTTACCTTCTTTTCTTCTGACATAGCCTTCCACTCAAAAAATTTCCCCATGCTAGTCAACTAGTCTATTAGCTCCTCTAGTTTTAGACTACCTCCATACTCTGAAACATCAACTCTTATCCCATCATTCTTTCCTTCTAATTCTCATAGCATCCTTTCTTCAAAAGTTAATGGTGGTGCTTGTGTTTCCTCCTCTTCACAAACTTCTTCTTCATCTGTTTCATCTCCACCTTGATTTCCTCTCAGGGGTTATCATTGCAGAAAGCACAACAACTTGCCTCTATAGATCTTGCATATTTCTATTCATCTGGGCAATACCACCTCCTCTTCCTCTTCTTGCCATTTTTTTAAAGACTTGAACCAGCTCTGATACTAGATAATGTAGCCAAATTCTAAACAAACTTGATATTCTACAAATAATATGAACTCCAAAAGAAAATAGATCTCCTTCTTTGTTATTGAATAATGAATTAAAATCTTTCCTAAATAGGAAAACAACTCCCAACTCAATTTTTCCAAGCACACTTTAACTAAATTTTACTAAGTCTACTCTAGGTGGCCGAAATTACTATTTTTAGCAGTTTACTAGAACCTGCTATTCTTAGTAAGTTTGCATACTTAATTTGTATGGGAACAGAAATTGCCACACATCTTCTACATTCCTAAATTAGAAGAATTGTCCAACTTTCTAACTCATAATGCAACTAATATACTAAAATTAACCAATGCCCAAAAATAGGAAAAAAAATGACGTACAACTTAAATCCTAATTTTTTGGCCTCAAGATGGCGGATTTAGGGCCTGAAAATGTGCCAAAACTTTCCCCAACTACTAGGTTTGGTATCCAATGCGTTAATCTCTTCAAAACGTTTGGTTTTAAAAAAATGGCCTCAAACAGACACCCGGAGCTCAAGTTATGAACTTGTCAAGTTCCTACTAATTTTGGCACATCATCGAGCTTCCTTTCTTTAAAATGTAAAGATGAGGTGTGAATATATAGGATGTCATCACGCATGGGTGATGGCGTCAGCCAAGATAAATATAATAATGACGCCCTCGTCCACAGGTGATGGCTTTGGCCAAAGGTGCTGAAATGAGATAATGTGTCATGAAAAGAAAAAGACGTGTCATAGATTATGGATATAGACGAACAAGATGACAAATGGTGAGATACAAGCAAGATGTTGGGAGTGTAATACATATGAGACATAAGGGGACAAGGATAAATAGTGTAAGGACAACTAAAGCCAAGAAAAAATAGTGACACTCTCTTTGTGTACTATCTATAACCCGTAATGATTACATAAATAACCATTCCTCATTCTCGATAGGCCCCTTAAGGCACTTGCTCAAGAAAAATATGCATCAGTGACCCTTATCTACATAGAGGAAATTTTTAGTAATAGATATGAAAAATGAAAAGTGAAAAATTAGGTGTATACATGCGCCCTAATTGTTGATCACCGCATGTCCTAATAGTGAAACTTGGGGTGGTCAACGGAAAGAAAAAAACCATAACACTGATACTAAAATTAAGTACATAAATGAATGTTGCAAGGAATAGATGAAATGAAATATACCCACCAATGCGTACCTAATAGTGTCCCTTTTCCTACCACAGGAGGGTGCAATCAATGCTACAAGAACCCTGAAGAAGCAAGATTGAAAATAAACACTAGATGATCATTAGTAAAATAAGACACAAATCACCTAGCTAGGGACCCATAGGAAGGATGTCATGTCATAGTGTCATGATGTCATATGATGTCATAGATATTGTAGATATTATATGGTGATGTTATAATGTCATTGCCAAGTGGTGGGTAGCAACGCTGAAAAACACAGAAAACCATATTGTAGAAGCTACAAGGAGAAACTATCACAAACCTATAGGTGTAAATTAAGAGAAGATGGATGATTAGCCTAAATGGTGGATATAAATGCTAAAAATTACAAAAAATGACGAAGTATATGCTATAAAAATAAGGTTGTCAAATATGTCAATAAATCTAAGCAAGGCCACGAGCCTAAGAAAGGATGTGCATAATACTGCAAAAATCCGATGGGAAAATTTGGGGTTTACAAATTCAAAATGTTTATAATGGTGTCAGAGAAGGTTGATGAAGTAGCGAATTTAAGAAGGGATGAGAGATGGTAGCTGGGTACCGAAACTCTGAAGTTCCTTCATGCACGAAATGTTTTGAGGAATTGAGCATTTGTTGGTTCTTTAAAGATGTGGCCTTCATTGGTTTTAAGATGATATGTGTTAGGACCTATGATATCTTCAATGAGGTAGGGACCCCACCATTTCTGAGTGTAATTCCCTTCTTTGTCATGTGTATAATCCAGTTTAAGGACTAGGTCATCCACGTCGAAAGTATGCAGGCGAATGAGATTGTTATGTTGTTTGGAAAGGCATTGTTTATATTTATGATTACAAGTGTATGCTTTGTCATGTCATTCTTCTAATAGGTCAAGGTCATGAATATTTGGTTCATGGAGTTCGTCATCTGGAATGATATCTTGAAGGGAAATGCAAAGTTAAGGGAGCTCCACCTCGAGTGGAAGGATCGCCTCGGCTCCATAGGTAAGTGAATATGGGGTCACTCTAGTGGTCATACAGACACTGGTGTGGTATGCCTATAATGTAGGATATAGTTTCGTATGTAAATCTTTTCATGATTCATGGATCATCTTTTGTAAGATCTTGTTGAGAATTTTATTCGTGGAATTGTCTTGTCCATTGCATTGTGGATGATATGCTGTTGAGAATCGATGTTTGATTTTGAATTTAGCAAAAATTTACTTCATTTTTGTGCACTTGAAGCTCCCACTATTGTTAAATATGATGGTATGGGGAGTTCCAAAGAGGAAAATGATTTTATTGAGGATGAATTTGGATGTAGGAAGGCCAAACATGTTAGTGCGAGGAATGGATTCAACCCACGTAGTAAAGTAATTTCTGGCTATAATGATGAAGAAAGGACCATATTGAGATCGAGGCAGTTTACCGATGTAATCCAATCCCCATATATTGAAGGGTTGGGGAGTTGCGATCGATTATAGCTCATTCGAAGGGGAATGAATCAAGTCGTCATGAAATTGACAAGGTCAATACTTTTTGGTAAAGGCATGAGCATCGGATTCTAATGTAGGCCAATAGTATCCCATACAAAGGAACTTGCGGGAAGTAGCATGAACGCTATAATGGCCACAAAAACATCCCCCATGTGCTTCATCTAAGACAATGGGAACCTCATATTTATTAACTCATTGAATTAGGGTACCTTTGAATTTTCAATAGTATAATATGTAATCCTCTCATACATATTTGAGATCTTTTTTATGTATTCGTAATCACAATCGAGGGTCAGTACCATCTGGGTAATTTTGTATTGACATATGTCAGCATACCAAGGGTCCTTTGTAGGACCATGTGGTTTGATCTAACAAACATCCTAAGTGTTTGGAGGAGGTGAAGTAGTTGGAGGGTGATAGATTATTATAAGAGCATCATCACGAGAATCAGAATGTGACTGGAACTGAGTTGTAGACATGGTAAAAGAATCAGCCAAGGCATTTCGTTCTTGTGGGATTGATCTATGGTAAATTAAGCGAAGTGTGGTGTCAACTCATGGACTAAGTCATATTAGGTTTTGAGGTTTTACGACATTGATATTCACCACTAACCTGTTGACACACTAATGGAGTTTCCCTCATGGTATGGAGATAGGATACGTTCTTAGCTAAGGTGGCTTGTATACATAATATAAGGGCCTCATATTATGCCATGTTGTTGGTGATTTTGAATTCAAATTGATATGAAAGAGGGAAATTCTGGCTAGATGGATCAGTGAAAACAAAACCTGCCCCAAATCCTTAAAGGCACTTTTCCATGTCGAAGTGTATCATCCATGTATCGTAAACGAGATCGATGGTGACCCCATCCTTGATGATTTTGGTTGTTGGTTTGGTTTTAAGTGAGGGAATCGCTTCATTACTGGCATCAGAGTATTGCGCCTCAAGACCAACCGTAAAGCTATAGTAGTATTATTTAATGGAAACGGAGTTGTTTATGCCTTCAATGTGGAGGATTTCCTTGTCAAGTAATGCATCATGAATAGGTTGAGGATCAAAGGTGTGAGCAAAATCCAAGTGGTCTATGAGGGCTTGGCATTTTACTGCCTTTTGTGTGATAATACAGAGGTCAAATTCCATAAGGAGGGCCATCCACTTCCCAATGTGATCCATGGGGAGGATAGCATGAGAGAAGAAGTGTCGCACAAGATCTGTATGGAAATTGACGTAAGTAGTTTGATACATCATGTAGTGACGTAACTCTATAGCTGTGTAATATATAGTAAACAAGCTTGTTCAATGGATGTACAACATGTTCATAGTCTAGTAAGGCTGTGTAATATATAGTAAACAAGCTTGTTCAATGGATGTACAACATGTTCATAGTCTAGTAAGGCTTGACTAACATAATAGATGGCATTCTCATTGACCTTTTCATCTTCCCGTGCTAACATTTCCCCTATGAACACTATACTGGAAGAGGTATATAGTAGCAAAGGTCAATCTGACGAAGGACGTTGTAAGGTTGGTAATGAGGAAAAAAGTACTTCATATTATCAAAATCTTGTTTACAATATTTGGTCCATTCTAGCTTGGTTTTCAAAGTAAGTTATTTATGGCATCCGTGAAAGAGGTAAACTTAGGGAAAAATTGTTAGATTGCCCCAAGTATACCAAGTAAAGTGTGTATGTCTGTTATGGAGAATTTATGTGGTATGTCAAAAGTAGCTTTGATATTTATTGGGTCAACATAGATATCACGTTTAGATACTAAGAATCCTAGTATTTTTCTTTGTGTCACCTTGAATATGTATTATTTAGGATTGAGGTAAACCTTGTATTTGTGAAGACGTCCTAAGGCAATGTCTAAGTCATGAGCATGATCATTACTGCGTCGATATTTGATGAGTAGATCATCAACGTGGACTTCAAATAATTTATGTATGATATTATGAAATATGTGTGTCATAGCATATTGATATGTTGCGTCAACGTTTTTGAGTCCAAAGGGAATTTTCACATAACAATAGGTTCCCGATTCTGTAGTGAAGCTGGTCTTGTGTTGGTCTTCGGGATCAATCTGAATTTGGTTATACCTTGAGAACCCATCCATAAGAGATAAAATTTTGTACCCCGTTGTGGCATTGATGATGGAATCGATGGAGGTTAAAGGAAAGTTATATTTAGGACAAGTGAGGTTAAGGTTTTGAAATTTAATACAAGTACGGATGGCCAAGGTGGCCTTCTTCTGAATTGAGATGATATTGGACACCCATTTAGAATAGTCCACTGTATGATTGAATTCCGTGTCTAAGAGTTTGATTATTTATTTATGAATAAGTCATTGCCTTGGGTGGGAACTTCCTTATCATTTTCAAATGGGAGTTTCCTTGATATAGGTAATGATGTTATGGGTGACTATTTCAAGATCGATGCAAGGTATATTGGCATATCCCCATACAAATACTTCTTTATGTCTTTGTAACATCTCTATGTGGTGCTCATGTAAGTGGGGAAAATAATCACCAAGCATGACTACATGTAGGGGATCATCGTCAAGTTGTACATTAATGATTGATTTAGACAACATAGCATTTTCATCTTGGAAAGGATATGGGGCTTCTGGTAACTTAGCTACTTTCTCCTAGCTAGGATCAACAACGACGACAAAATCATTAAAGCACATAGGTGTCTGGGAGAATTTTCCCAACTTATGTTGATGTTCAGGGAGTTTATCTTATGTGGCATATAGGAGTTCTAGAATATCCTCATCATTTTATAAGGTAGAGAGAGGCCCGTGCTATTCCACATCAATTTCTAGGCCTACATATCACCTACTTTATCTGTGTTTCCTAGAGTTTGTTTTTCATACATATAATATGCTAACATTCAAGGTGACCTCTTTTGGTGCAGGATCAACACTGGATATGTTGGGATAATTGTGTCTAGTGTTGAGTGTAGGTGTTGGCTTAGAGGCCAGTGTGGGTGGAGGATTTATTGTAGGAGTGTGACACGAAGCGTAGTTAGAGATTTTATTGTTGACCCGGGGAGTATCAAAGAGTGGTGAATTAGCGGGAGATACATACAGAAGCATGTCTTCCTCATCCTCACTATCACTAGTATAATATATTGGGGGATCATAAGATGTGTTGATGGTATTAGATTCGAGTTGAGAAGATCATATTTGTGCCAAGGAACATTGGTAGTGAAATAATTTCAAGTACCTAGACTCGGCTTGTGAAACAATGTAATCTTCATCGAACGAAATCCATTTTCCTTTAGGATCAGGCACCTCCACCTAATCACTTAGAAAAGAGTTGAAAATTTCCTATCTCATTGCATTCTAAGTGATTAGAGGTAGAGGCGTCGCTTGTTGGCTCCTTCGTATTAGTTTAAGGTGGAAATTGATCTTGAGGTAGAATAAACTGAGGTAACTGATGCACAATATCATCAAGTAACCTATTTTATTGATTATGTTTTGAATATCATTAATTTCATCATCATCCGAATTTGATAATGTAATTTGTATTTCAGACCTAAGATCAAAGAAATCCAAGAAGGGAATACTTTGGATCTCAGGAGTAGTTAGCATTAGGAAAGGCTCATTAATAAATGGTCCTGGGACATCCCAAGAATTGGGATAAGAATCATTCCTAAAGTGTTGGTTGTTATAGATAAATTCAATGCATTGGTACCCAAATGATGTGATTGTGCGCATGCGATGTGTCCAAGGTAGTCCCAATAAGAGGTTGCAAGAGAGATGACGATGCAGAACCATGATCTTGGTGTGGACCATTTTGGATCCAACTGTGATGGGTGATTAGATACATCCTATCGGTTTATTTTGGTTTTTTCAAAGACGCGACAAGTCAAGCGAGTAGGCTTGAGGTCATTGATAGAATAGCCTAGATTTTTTATGACGGAGAAAGAAGCTAAGTTAATTCTAGATCCTTTGTCCATAAGGACCCTACACACTTGTGCATCATGAATGATAACACTAATGAGGAGGGGAAGGTCATCTGCAAAAAAATAGTACCTCGTCAGTAATCATGTCATCCTCCATAAACTCTAGGTTTAAACAACCTATATGTGAGTGTTGTAAGGATGATCTTGTAGTCTCTATATGATGGGTTTCTAGATTTGGGAATTTGGTAGGAATTTTAGGGGTGAAACAAGAAGGCTCCTCAAATATTTGAAGATGTTGGAGGAGAAACCTTCGATGTGAAGCCAAGGTACACATGAGTTCCATAAAGGGTATTTTGCACGTAAGGGAATTTAGCTCATCTCGAAAGTTCCAACTAAGCTTGGAATAGCTTCCGTAATGATACCTTAATGGTGACACAATGGAAGGTGCATCCATATGTGATGATGGTTTAGTTGGAGCTATATTTTTAGAAAAATGTGGGATATTATATTTACTTATTACTTCTTGTGACACCACGTGTGGAGGCTCAACTGTGGGAGCACGCTCCACCTTTGGTGGGTCTTAGGTAAGTATTAAGCAGTGGTGGGTTATGAGAAGCTTTCTTTGGATTGATGACAAGGTATTTATGGGTAGGTTTACATATATAGTTTATCTTATCTGCATTGATATATTGGGAATCTAAAAGATTTTGATCATATAAAGGCTTCTATGGTGCCCATGATGTTTTTCATGGGGATTCTTATGATATTTATTTTGACGGTTGGAATGAGATATTCTCTAAAGAGTGATATTTTTTCATAATGTTCTTGTATAATGGTAGAGTAATCGAAAGAATAACCAAGGAAGAATTCAAGGGCTTCCTTCATAAGTTCCTTGTAATCACTTATGAGAGAGTCCCTATAGAGGCATACTACCAATAAAATAAATCACCCCTAAAGTTAGGCAGGGCCTAATTTAAAGGGAGCAAATTATCTGTGGAGTGGGCAGTATTTGGAGAATCTTTGGCACGAGATAAAGGAGTATAAGGGGGAGGGAGCAAGGAGATTACTTATGTTCTTCCATTCCTTTCTATCTTAGAGTATTTGAAGGGTTGATTACGTGTCGTTGTGATTTTAAGCTTAGGTGATGAATTGGAAGTGCATGTGAATTCATGCATGAGATGATCTTGTCATTTTAGCTTGTTTGAGGGCTTCCTCCAACATGTTAGGAGAGAAGGACCTGACTTTATATTGGGGAGTAGGTGTAAAGGCTTTAAGAAAGATTCTAGCATAATATTCTAATTATTGAGATTATGATTGGCTTGTATGGAAAGTGTTTTCCATTTCTTAATAAATCCTTGGGCAGATTCATGAATCCCTTGCTTAAGGTTTATGAACCTTTATAAGGTTGTTTTCAGGAAGGTCTTGTTGCTGAAATTTGGATATGAGAGCTTTAACTTAGCCTTCTAAATCAACTATCGAGTTGGGAGGAATTTGGTGATACCATTCTAATGCTCTTTCCTTCAAAATTATTTTCTATAAGTTTAGTGGTTTCATGGGTGTTTGTTTGTAAATTCACTCTTTGTAGAGGTTTCAAAAAGTATTGAGACAAAGGGTTGGATCCATGGAGAACCATCATAAGAGATATTAAGGACAATCTCTCCCAAGTTCATGATAGTAATGTATGGAGCTAAAGGTTTATTTTGGATAGTTTGTAACAGCTTTCTCCATATTGAGCGAAAGAGGAATATGATTCTTGTGTGCATTCACCAATGGAGGGGGTGCATAAGAAGGAATTCTAGGAACCACATTTTGAGATGTTATCTAGAAACATATGATTTTACATTTGGAGCATGTTAGATATGATGGCAGCTTGGGACATGGCCATCTGATCTAGGAGTTTAATTATTTCCATGTTCGGATCTATAGAAGAAGAATGGCCTATTGTTTGCGGGTGTCTGTATTCATGATTGTCATGTTCATGATTGAGACTTTTGGGAGACTCATTATGATCATTCCTATGGAGAGGAGTATGATCATGATATGGGATTCCTTGGTTTGGACGGGGCATGGTCATTTCCATGGCATAGGTAGATATCTTTCAAAAACCTCCATTCTTATGTCACAGGTTAAAGTACTTGTTGTTATTGATATTATTAATAATGGATTTTAGATCTATCTTATGAATCTCAACCACATTGCATTCTATTGAGTGGCCTTGTTCTGACTGATCAGAGGGAGCAGGGTTGGGGTAGTAAGAGTTTTGCATGGATGAGATTGGGGGTGACTAGGAAGAGTAGTGCTCATAGGATGAGAGCTAGAACATCTAGGAGCATGAAGAGGAGATGTAAGCACAAAGGAATATCCCATTGAGAAGTTTAGAGGTTTTAGTTGTGCCAAAAATATCCTCATATGTGACATCTTTGTAGCTTATGAAGAGGAGAATATGACTCTAGAAATCTATGTTCTTTAGACAAAATCGGCCCCTGTAGAATGTTTACATAGGGGCTAACGGCATTAGGGAAGCATACTTACAAAGAAGAACAGAAAAAATTGGCCCTTTCAGAAAGGATCGAACATAGGTGTTGATGATGTTTTGGAAAGTGTAAGAATATAAATAGACAAGATAGGATCAGTCGTGTAATAGGGTTTGCAGAAGTGGTCGAAGGTTGTCTGGAAGTAAGATATGAGCGAAACAACAGATAGAATTGCCCCTGGGAAATGATGTATGTGTAAATATATTCTTAAGGTAAAATTTTAGGGTTTTTTATGCTTAATTGAATTCAAATCTGAATATGGGTGATTTTAAATGAGTTGTGCTAAGATCATAGAGCTCTTGCAGGATTCAAGTCAGGCTCACCAGATAATGTATGTGATCCAAAGATGTGTCTCAATAATTTGCACTCCCAAATCATCTGTTATACAAGTGAATCGAGGAAACAAGTGGGAAACACACATGTACTGGCATACAAGGGGTAGACTTAAAGGGGCTACAGGGATCGCTAGGGTCACATATCTATAGGGAAATAATCCCTATACTAGGTCAACCTAGGGTTTCCAAGGCCCGCGATCAAGATAGAGGAAGGAACCCTACTGAGATATTTCGGTAGTTGGGTGTGGAGAGGCTATGTATCAACGATGGATAAGACTTACATGCAATATGCAACTGAAATGAAAGTGATGTAATAGTTAATGAGCTGATAATTAGTAAGATTACTATGCTAGCTAACATCTAAAACATATGTAATACTAAGCTAGCATAGCACAATGAGGGATGGGAAATGAGCTTATCTATGTCAAAATTAAGAAAAGATGGGTTAGAGCACTCACCTTGTTACATGTAGGGCGGTCACTGATGCATCTATCTCTCCAGAGAAGTAGTACAATTGAGAGAGTATCTCTATTAGGTGGAGAAGGGAAACACCGTTCCTATCCTAGACTCACTATATATGACTTAAGAGTGTGAGAACAACCATCTAAGAAGAAGAGTATCCAATCCAATCCAAGCAAGAGTGCAAGATGAAGCAAATAACTAAGTGCAAGAAGATGCAAAGATATCACAAAAGAGAAGAGAAGATAGTACTTTGAATTAGGTTTGAGCTTCCTTTCGCTAGAATGTCAAATGATGATGTATATGAATATATACCCAACACAATCGCCCGTGGGAGATATGGCGTCGGCCAGGGATAAATATCAAATGACGACACAATCATCCATGGGTAATGACATTGTGTCAGCCATGGATGATAAAATGAGATAATGTGTCATGAATATTGAAAGATAGGTTTCGTGGATCATGGATAGGTGGCTGAATAAGGTTCCAAGATTATGGGATGCAAGAAAAGATGTCATGGGAATGTCAATGTGCATGAGACCTAAAGGGACAAAGATGACTAATGCAAATAAAACTAAGGTTAGGACCAAATAGAGACACTCTCTTTGTGTGTACTGTCTCTAACCCATAATGATTACGTGAATAACCATTCCCCATTCTTGACAGGCCCGTTAAGGCACCCTCTCAAGAAATAGATACATCAGTGACCCTTATCTACACAGAAGAAATTTTAAGTAATGAGTATGGAATATGAAAAGTAAAAAATTAGGTGTATACATGTTCTACTTGGGATAGGAATTTTCCTAATATTTGGAAATCCATCATTGAACCGAAAAATATTGTTTTCTTTAGTGCATTCTTTACCAGTGTCTTCCTATTTGTGATAAAGCAATGCATGTGGGGGTTTTAAATCTCACTTGTCATGCATGCTACCAAATTGAGACCATCAAACATTTCTTTTAGTTTTTCCCTTATGCTCATTCTCCCTCAAAGTGGATCATACATTATTTCAACCCTTCCTCATAGAATTTTCTCACACAGTTTCACATTACCCTTCACCTATTAGAGGCAGTGGTGAAGGAGTATTTTAAAAATGTGGTGGTAATGTTACGTCTGGTACCTGGATGCCACATTCTTATGATATGCTCCTCACCTACTTCTTGTCATCACGTCGACCAAGTAGAGTGAGGAGGAAGAAGAAAATAATTCTAATGAGGGAAGGGAGTTCATACCTGACACAATAGATCAACATGGTGGAAACGAGTAGGGTGATAACCCTGATAGTCATCATCTACCTGTGCTAAGTGACATATTTGTTGTTCTTCAAGTGCCTTGTTTTTTGTTGTTTGTGTTGTTGGGATTTTCTTGTATAAATTTTTTGATTGAGAAGTTTTTATTAATTATATGTACCAATCAAAAAAATTGATGAGGTGATTGTGGGTTTTTGAGGGCCCTCTAGCTCAATTTGATTGCATTATGGGCGTGATTTCATTTCCTTGGATTTTTATATGACTAATAGTGTATTATTACATGCTATTGATGGAATTGTTTTTTTCAATCAAAAAATTAAAAAAAAAAATAGCTTTAGGTTCCATAAAACCCTTACAATATAAATGAGTAAAACAATGAAATATTTAATAACATCTAAAAGACCACATACTCTATGGGGATAAAGCAGTGAAGAAATTGTGCTCACTAAAAAATACTTTCACACTTTTTAATTTTAGAATGTTTTATTTAACATACATAAAAAGGATGAATAATGTTATAGGTGATTATTCTGATTTAATTAACTTCCAACATTAAGTGCATAAATCAGAATAACACTTTTCAAAGTGACTAACTACTTAAGAAATGTCAAACAATAACGGAGCGAGTGCACTTAGCTGATTTTATGTGGATTTGGAGGAGTATGGGTGGTATGAGTGTATGTACAGGTATATCTATAACTAGAAATGCTTTGTCTGTGAAATTGTGACCTGAAATTGAGCTTGGTCAAAACTGTATACTGCATTCAATAACATATATATGGTCCCAACCCTTTTGTATGGTATTGGACCTACTTTAAATATGGGTCTGAAACTTCCTAGGTTCTTCACCTACTTAGAAATGTGTGTATATTTTTATTAGTCATCTACGCTCACCTTCAGAATGAATCTATAAATTCTTCTCAAACCCCAAAACCCTTATAATGAAAGGAGTTCCTGCAAAATAAAGTTAGTTGGGTTGTGGGCACCCTTGTGCACTGCATTCATATGTACCACTCGGAAGATGCCTCAACCACACTTTGTTCTCCTAGCATGCGATATTTGCTATAGTTTAGTCAGAATTTGACAATCGTGTTTAAACAATGCCTTGTTTGAGTTTCACACTTACTCAAATTCTTGGGAAGTGTCACTTTGTTTTCTTGTATGATGAAAATGGAGACTCCTAAACCTGGAATGATACTTCAGAATAGTGGAGGTTGTTTCCCTTATGAATGTGCATGAGTTATTTCATTGTTTAGGGAGCTTTGAGTGCCTTTAGGATTAGCTTTTGCATGATAAGTTCGTAAATTTCCAAGTCCCTTAAATGAGGTATGATTTACTTGCTTATATATGCTTCTGAAGGGTGTTATGACATGAAAGGAAAACTAAAGGGGTGTTTTTGTTCATATAAAGGTGATGGAATTGAAATAAGTAGTGCACAACATGTCGGTCCAAAACCATATGATAGGTTCGGTATGTAGATTTTCACAACCCGACTAAAACTGACAGTTTTGGATAGGAGAGAGAAAAACACATTTTGACTTTATGGTCCTCAACATGGATGTTTCTAAATGTATTTTTTTCAATTAAATTTCAGAAATTATCAACAAAGATGTGTCCAAAGATAAGAAAATACGTGAAGCTCTATTAGGGTGTGCTAAGCGAGAGTGAAGACAGTGCATTTGTCCATACAAGTGTGCAATGTCCAAAGGATAGATTTCCAAATGTGAGTGTCTACACAAACAAAATTTCCCATCACAAAGACTACCCTATTAATTTTGTGAAAATTTTGATCCCTTTTCAATATTAGATCTTCTACATTTGAATCGTAAAACTTATTTTGTCAAACCTCACCTATTCAAATAAGGGTCATGATACAACATCAGTACCTCCCTTTAATGGGTCAATGTTTATTCTTTTTTAGAATTACAGAAATTTATTTTTTAATTGATAGATTATAACTTGCAATAATATATTCTTGAAATTTATTTTAGCAAGTATATTGAAACATCATAATATCTTGGTATTGTTTGGAGTCTAATTTTTCATAAAGTTTTTTTGAGCCGAATAAATCGGTATGCCTATATTGAAAAGCATTTGACACTAGTATGTAAGAATTCTAATTAGAAGGTATTACAGTCATTATTAATTGTGGTATTAAGTAAACCAAAGATAAAGACCTTGACATAGTTAGGAAAATATTTATTAGTGCTCTCGTATTTGTTATATAGTTATAACAATGTTTTTTGTGTGAGTTATAACAACTAAAGTATTATTGTATAGTTGTTATAGGAGTTTTTTATGGAGATTCACTCTCCTTGAAAATAGGAGAAACTTATCCTATATATTATGTAATCCTAGATAATTGAAATGTAGAACAAGTTCATTGTGTTTGGTCTAAGCAAACCTTTTCCGACCACTTTATTTGGTATCAGAGTAGGAAATTCATGGAATTTTATGTAAGGTTTTGAAGAGAGAATGAGGGAAACTTGACCATTTTGTATTGTCCCAATCCATGTTTCGAATTAAATTAGTATCTGTTTTCTAGAATCATTTTCATATTTGTTAGAGTTTTGTTCTCAGAAGTTTGGGTTGGCACGACCGTGTTATATTGGTTTGGCTCTAATTTTTTGTGTATTGTGAATCATTCCATTCTCCATTGATGTGTTGATCACTTGACGCAGTTGTGTGAATTCTTCCAGATCCGGTGACTCAGATCGACCTGGAAAGGGATTGGGTTCTACTTGACTATCATCGGAATACTAAAAACATTACAAGCGCAAAACTATCTAAAACTTGTGCAGACCGGTCTTTACATCTCTTTTCACTCGATCAGATCTCCCAACGTTTGCTTTTTTTAACAGATGATAATTTGTACTCTAGTTGTGTGCCTTGATACACATACTTGGCTATCAGTTGTGTTGAATTTACGATGCAAATAGACCTACTATTATTCTTTGATAACCGCCTCTTGTTGATGATTGTCTACTCATGTGGCATATAACCAAGAAAAAGGAGCCCAGAATTAAATCTTTTCACGTTTGGTAATATAGTATTATCATCAGCTCTGCCTCAGCAATCCAATAGTCCTGCAACCTAACCACTTCCATTTACCTTATATCTTTTACCTTGGAATTTTTTTTATTAGATACGGTAAAAAACAAGGATCGGCTCCTAGGGGCCATTATAAGATGAGGAACAGAAAACAATAAGCAAGAAGGAAACATAAAAGTCCAAGAAAGGAGTTAAACATGATTAAATCTTATAATTAAGAACCAGACTTTGTATTAAGCTGGGAAAACCAGAGAGAAGGAGAAACAGTCTCCAAAATAGCAAAATAGTAGAAGTTCGCCAAAAATCTTCCAATAGTCCAGAACCATAAGTTAATTTTTTGGAGCTCCCCCACTATTACCATCGTGGCTATCTTTGATCATGTCACCCTTAGTACCTTTGTCATTAATATATTCCGCCATCTCATCCTCAGAGCTACTGATGCGCAAGTTAAAGTTCCTTCTTTTAGTGCCCTCCTCCATCCCTTCTAGCCTGTCACTTAGCTTTTTGACCTGGTCCTCCGACTCCAGAAATTTTTGCTTGGACTTCACTTGAGCAGTGACAATTTGCTTGGAAGCATTGATGACATCCATCATTGTTTCCCTTTGAATAGCATTGGTTTCTTCCATCGCTTGAAGCACCCCTTCTAAGTACTGGACCTTTCTGCTCAAATCCTTGAAACCCTTTAAATAACCAACCCAATTTATTTTTCTCGAAGTGCTCACTTCCCTTCGACCATGCTCACCCATTTCTTTACTAGAATCCTCCCCCACAATTTTGCATTTGTCGGCCTTCATCTTATTAAGGCAATCTGTGAGAGTGAGATCATCCTCATTTGCATGCTCTTTCAAGGAAGTGGACAGAGCAGGTTTCCCATTTTCAAACATTAAAAGAATGAACCCTTCATGCAGAGGCATATCCACTTTCTCCTGCTAAAAATCCATCAAAGAGTTAGTCAAAGACATAAACAGAAAGAAGGGGATTCTCACCATGACCTTAGGGCAGAACATGTTCAGAAGGGTCATATGGTGACTATAGATTTTTTTGTATTTGCCTTCTAGAGTGATGTACTTCATGATTTGAAGGCAGACCTATCTCCATATACCTGGAATGCAT
Source organism: Taxus chinensis (assembly GCA_019776745.2). Classification (NCBI taxonomy): domain Eukaryota; kingdom Viridiplantae; phylum Streptophyta; class Pinopsida; order Cupressales; family Taxaceae; genus Taxus; species Taxus chinensis. The sequence goes on from CM034150.1 coordinate 196,705,292, forward strand.
GACCTGGAAATACCATCTATAAAAAAGAACATCTTTCCTTGCCAACAAAGAACAACTCAATTTCCTATTCTCTGTGGGTTCTATCCTTAAAAATCTAAGCCCGTCCATTTTCATGTCCGTGGCCAAGGCTATGGTGGAATCAAACACCTTAATTTCCATCCCTCTGACTTCAAACTTATCCTCTTTCCAAGAATTGCCAAAATCCTTAGACAGGGAGGGGTCGTGACCATGTAATTTGGAAATGAAATTACTGAAACCTCCAATCATAAGCTTGTTCCACAGAAGCTGATTAAAAACTTCAATGCTTTGGCTAGCAGGTTCAACTCTAATCCTATCACCCCCCATTTTCACCAGACTGAGCTTCTTCTGATTGCTACTAAAATTCAAAAAAAGACCTTTCACACTAGCAGAAATCTTGGAAAACAAGATATTAAGTAAGCTGTCACTGCCACAGGGCTCACTCGTGCCAACATTATAAAACTTAGTGCCCTCTATCTCTACTAATGATCTCATTAATGTCCATGTGTAATTTATCAACTTTACACCATATCTTATAATCATTACAACTGATTCCATGATTGGCCATCTTATCTGCACATTTGTTCCCTTGACGTAAGGTATGATTATAAGAAACGCTATTTTATTTTTTTAAGTTTCTGTCACATCATTGAGGATATTACTAATGGCCCAATTAATAGAACCATGATTATTGAGGGCATTAATTAAGAGGATAGAGTCACCTTCGATATGGATGTCCTCGAAACCTTTTTCTTTAACCAGTAAAACCCCCCAAAGAAGAGCTCTAGCTTCCGCCATGTTGTTGGTTTGGCGACCTAATGGACCCGCACAGGCAAACAACCAATCTCCTTCACTGTTCCTTAGAATTCCCCCTCCCCAAGTAGGACCCAGATTCCCTTTTGAGGCTCCATCAAAATTTAACTTAACAACATTTCCCTTAGGCCTATTCCAACTAGGGTTCTTTTTAGGAATGTGTAATTCCACCGGACCAAGGGCGAACTTGTCAAGAACTGTCTACTCACTATTCGGGTAGGGTTTCTTGACTTTACCTTTAAAGAGTTTAATGTTTTCCTTTATGGCATTTAAAGTTTTTCTTATAACTTTTGAGAGAAGTGCTTTCTGATCACGGAAAATACCATCATTCCTAGCTTTCCATAAACCCCCAAAAAATGAGGGAGGGAAATATTCCAAGCCTAGATCAAGATAGGAAAACAGAAAGGGCTCTCCCATTGAAAGCAACTATCTTCAATCGTCAAGGGCAGGATCCATTGGATATTGAATAGATCTAGAATAACAACAAAGACAACATGGGAGAAGGAATAATGAAGGAGGAGATGGTTGACATTTTCCTCCTCTTTCTTCAGAGAGAACATCTATTGGGAATCTTCATTCCCCTTTTCCTAAGATTGTCCACAGTCAGGATTTTATTCTGGGAAGCCAACCAGAAAAAGATATTAATCTTTGGGGTGAGATCCTTCACCTAGAGTTTACCCCAATAGTCCTTATGCAAATCATTCTTGAAATTTGACATGTAGGTTGATTTAACTGTGAAATATCTAGATTCTTGAACTTGATTGTTCGAGGGGATAGATCTAAGTGACCTGGTCGAGCTCCTCAATACGTACAGAGGAAGCAACATTGGTTCCCTAAAACAAAGAGTTTTGAGCGGATGAGCGGTTGTCCACCCATGTTGAAAGTGAAGGTGATTGTTGTGGTACACTTGATTGGTAATTATACATGTTGAAACCCGGAATGGGCCGACCGTACTTGTTGTATCCCGACATATTCAGGGGGTATAAGAATACCCACATAATAAAGGATGGACGAAGAGATTAGAAACGTTTAGAGACTAACTCTTCACGTCGGGTTCACCAATTTGTATGACATAAAATCAACACGTCACCTTCTTCGTACCCGACCTCCCGAGGTCATGCCGAGACAACCGATATGGAGTGATTGCGATTGTGAGTGTGGTGACGGGGATCAAGATAATTGGGCAATCTTATATCTTCGATACGCAATGTCGGGATCTGCGAGTCTAAAGCAAAAAATGCTCTCCTAACTTGAAGAGGTGTGATAGTTCAGATTGAGATAATAACTGCTCGTAGACTCCAATCAATGTCGAGCTCGGCCGATATTCTATTCGCTGGTTTTTAAACACGCGGAAAATGACCTCTGGGTACCTCGTATAGATTTCCAGACAAGGTCATGGAAGTGAGAACGAGAGGCACGATGAAGCCACAGGTATTTCCATGCAATTTTCCGGTCTTGTCTAGAAAATATTTGCCTAGTTGGCTGCTATGTTTAGTAAGGAAAGTTGTGTGATAATATTTGGTGGAAGTCGTGAAGATTTGAATACTAATGTGCGCAAACTACCATCAATGTCTAACTGACTGGGAGGGCCGTTGGGTTGTGGAACCTAAGGATCACAACCAAAGACTCATGGAGGTTGTGGCCCTTGGATGGTCATGTGTGCAGTCCAATAGTCGTATGCTTGATTAGCAGATATGTTTAGTGTATTGAGTTGTTTTATCTTCTCAGCAAAAGTTGCATGTGTACGTAAGATTGTCAAACGTAAGCTGGTGTCAATGTCAGTTACTAATTCTGGCCCATTGGGTTGTGGGACCAATGGATCACAATTGTATGTCTTTTCCTATTGTGGACCGTTGATGGTCATACAAAATGAAATAAAATGACTTTTAAGAAGCAAACTAATTACTGAAAGAGATCTAATCTATGTTTTTAGAGTTTTCACAATATTTTGGATCAAAGCAATAAAAAAAAACTAACCTATTAAAGGAAATCTTTTTATTCTTTTTTAATTTAACAAATAAACTAAAGACAAGTAGTCAACCGGATCTAGTTGGTTACTTGTGCAAATGTATGAATCTAATCTAAATCAAACACCCTAATCTGATCAAAATCCTCTAAACCCTACCTCAGAGGTGAAGAACAAATCATGACCTTAAAAGGGCTATTGTCCCTCACAACTTCCCTAGTAATGTTAAAAGGCAAACTTACTGAAATGAATGATTCTCTACTCTATTTGATATGAATGATTTTCTACTCTATTTGATATGAATGATTTTCTACTCTATTTGATATGAATGATTTTCTACTCTATTTGATATGAAATTGACAATTCAACACACAAGGAAAACAAACACACAATTCCAACCTAGACAAGCAAGAGCTTTGGCAAATCTAGTTGTGTCTGTATCTATCCCCTAGGTATGTTCCTTTATTTTTTCGAGTGTTCATGTGAGTCCAAGAGATTAGGAATGCAAGAACAATAGTAAGAGGATGGCGCTTGAGCAATGGCAACTTGAGGGCAGTCTAGATGTAATGCAGGAAGAATAGAGATAGCACAAGAGATCAAAGCTTGGGTATGCAATTCCTAGCAAGATTGTAGCAACAATACAATGCAAGACACACAAAATTCTCAGGCCTTTTACTTGAGTACAAGCATGGAATATATAGGAATGGAGGATGAGAGGTGCCTTCATGCACAAGCAAGGAGCAATTTCAACCAATTAAATCTATTTAAAAATAGGAGGAAGGAGAACCAAGCAATCAAAGCTAATTTTAAACAATTCGGCTCATGGATGCATGCAAAAAGTGAAATTAAGTGAACCGTCACATGTTAAAACACACGTGAAGAATCTAGAAAAAGCGGTCAGGACCACCGCCTTGTCTTGGGCGGAGGTTTCAGAACCGCCGCCCAGGTAGGGTGGCGGTCCTGGCACTAAAGGCCAAAACTTGCGCAGAAAGAGGCAGAAAGCTAGAAGAAGTGTGGGAAGGCTAAGTAAAGATGTCTAGGTAACAAATATACACTGCGAATAGAAATTGGAGCTCGAACACCTTCTTGAAAGGACCTGAATCGTCATTGGGGACTTTTGTAACCGTTTTATGATAATGTAGCACATGTAATTTTGTGTATGTACAAACACCCCACTTTTCTACAATAGCTCTAACTAAATACATGCTCTCTTTAACATCTCTTGTTACTCCAATGATGTCTTCAGTCATCCACTCAGTTATGAAGAAAAAAAGTTAAATGTTTTTGTGCTCTTCCCACTAACATTATTAGTTAACCATAGTTGTGTTTGTTTTAAATTTTTCTTGTGATTTGGATTGGTATGAAATTATTTTTTATTAGCTTCAACTAACTTTTCTTCCGAGTCACGTATATAATCAAGTTTACTACCCCTGTTTTAGGGTTCATCCATGACTTCCTCCTTCTAGGCCTCCTCTTGAATAACATGTTGGTATACAATTATTTAGGACAAAGTATAGTAAATATTTGTGTGTAGAAATGTGTACTAAAGGTTGAAATATGATGAATCAACAGAGTTTATGCCGAACGGAAAATTCAACAAGAACATGCACAACAAAAAACTCAATAATGAATGAATATACATTTGTAAAACTAGTAATTCTTGATTAAAAAGGAACATACATAGAAACAACTCAATTTAGAATGAATAGACGATTGTAAAATTGGTATTGCTTGTCAATGTTCTCATTGCATGAACTTGGAGAAAAGATATCCAAACAACTATGGAAATGGTATATCATGATTGTCAATGTTAAGAATCACAACATATTCTATGATAATTTATTTCCATTTTGACCTAGAACAAATAAATTTGAGATGTTGTAATGTTAAGAATTTGTTCACGAAATAATTTGTCGTGTGGACAAATTGTTGGTTTCCTTCAATGGTCACGGGGCTAATCCTCTCCTTATTGTGTATGGGGAGGCTCCTATTATTGAATGTAAACTACCTAAATTACCTAAAAATTTTGGGGTGGCCAATAGCCTGGGGATCACATAGGAACACTCCACTGAGCCTATCAGAAAGTGCTCATATTAACTACAAGGGAGGAAATTGCAGTGAAGGGAGGTAAAGGGGAGTTGGAGAAATAAGGAGAGAGGTTAATTTTGTGAATAAGAAATATTAGATTCTCACCCAAAATAACCAGAATAGGTCCACATTCAATTAGAAGAACACAATAATGCAAACAATGATCAAGACATAAAAAATCATAGACACATAATTATATTGATTCATTTATCAAAAGCACTAACACCTTTCTTGGTTCTACAATATTATCATGCTCACAAAGTTGGAAAATACATAGAGAGAGAGAGAGAGAATAAAGGAACATAAGAAAATTAATAGAAGAATTACAACTTTTATTTCTTGATGTAGTAGAGGTAATCCCAACAACATACATTCAATCAACAATTACCAACCCCTTGGAATGGAGAAGCCATTCCAATTCATAGAATTATAAATTGTCTCTTCATCTACCCCACACATGACTTTCATATTCATGGGAAGTATTTTTCTTATTGATGAGAAATGAATCTTACAATGTTTAATTGAAGGTCACTTAAGTGAATAGGATGAAATAGCGAAAAGTACATTCTTAATGAGAAATTAGAACATGGAGAGAGAATAAGGAAGAGAGAGAGGAAAGGGTTGACCAATCCGATGAAGAAGAAGCTTTGTATGATGCAGAACTTAATGATTTGAAGCATGGTGATCACAATTTCCTCCTTTTGCAAGATGCATGAACACTCCAGACTATCAAATGAGTGTTTAGGAACACTGTTGTGAGACATTCCTGCAGACACCAAAATTAGGTCACACTCCCCTTGGTCCCTCGTCAAATAATCACCTTGAACACATTCACCTAACCATGGCCCCTTACACCCCACTCTAATATTAATTTAATTAAATTAATTCATGATCTCATAATATTTATTATTTAAATATCCTAATTGAGATAATTCTCACACCACCACCCCACCAAGCCACCTTACCTAACCGCCTCACCCTAGACTTATTCTTAGTATGTTGCCATAACTAACTGAGACCTACCTAAACCCTAAAAATCAAAGCCTACATCCCCTCTAACCACATTCCCACTCGTTAGAAAAGAAGCTTCCATTCTAATCCGCGAGGAAAAACGAACAAGATCCAAGAAATCAAGGGGATCTGCCCATTTTAGTGAACCTAGGAAATCTCGCCCTAACCGACGCCGGTTACCCTAAATCGTCGCCGGTCAACCCGAAACCGTCGTCAGTTACCATTTATTCTCCAAAACAACCTTATTTCGAGGTTGGCTCATTTTCAGAGAGCAAGAGACAAAGCCAGAGTTGCATGCAAGCAGGACCAGCATTCGCACACGCATCAAAGCAACAACAGCCAGCATCAAAAGCAATCATTGAGCTATTTGCATTCATGGGAGCATCTTGGGAAGCGTAATCACCACACCAAACTCCATCTATCTAATCAACTTCCATTGCCATCCAGCCATCAAGCTCATACCACAGTAAGTATTTTATTAACCAGCATTCATCTACTTTCGTTTTGATACGTTTTTTTACCTCTATTATCAGTTTCTACTTGCACTCTCGTTTTCCCACTATTTACCTCCATGCAAGTTTGACCATTCCTTCACTCACGACATTAAAACTGCCCATACCCTACTGATAACTACCCCTGAGTATACCTAAGACCCACACAAACCTCTTCATTTCCTTCTCCGTTCTCGTCTAGCCTCAGATCAACCTTCCCAAATAGATCCCAATAAGTTTTTATCACCTGACAGTATCGACGCCGGTTACCCATGACTGTTGTCGGTCTATCCTAAACCGTCATCGGTTACACTAGACCGACGTCGGTCTCTATGTTTTACCCTCAGACCAAAAACAGAGCCTAAAATCCCCACCAAATACCCAAAACACACCAAAACTAGACCCTGACCAGTACCAGTACTCTGACAGAGACCTTTCCCTTCAGATTCAATCATAGCTTTAGCCTGTTGTGAACAAATTTACTTATTGTAGTCGAATGAGATACCAAAATCATTTTAACTACAGTAGGATTTCATTTATTGTTAACATTGAATTGTTTTAAACAGTGGATTGACAATCGTCTAGGGAGTATCACACTTCCCGGATCTAGCATACGTTAGATAGTCCATTGCATATATTGTTTAACTTTCATTTGGCGGTCTTATTGTTTATTTCAGGTAGTTCCTCCTAGCCAAAAGAAATCTCTCATGATCAGCTATGGATCAAAAATTCATATGCGTGCAACATTTAACCAGCTTTAACAGGTATTCCTCCTAACCCATTTACCCTTATCTGTTTCATCAATATTCAAAGAAACGCTTTAAGAATCACGTGAAACATTTTGGCACGCCCGGTGGTGTATTCCAACTTCGTCTGAGTGAGTCTAGACCCCATTTTCATCATTCTACAAATTCAGGGTTTGATTCCACACTTAATTTTAAATTACAACCACCTTTTCTTCATCTTTGTTTCAATTTCACAGTAACCAGTGTTGGTCTAGCGATTGTCATCAGTTACCCTCTGACCGTCACCAATTTTACCCAACTGGCGTCGGTTTATTGTTCTTTTGGTTAACCTACCCAAAAGGACACCTGTTTCATATTCTTTGTTATTCAGAGTCTCTGTAACTCTCATCAGCTTCTCTGTCCTAATAAAATTCATCTACATCTTATCTACCTGGCAGATTATTATCCTTTTGCCTTGTTTTGACAAACTGTTCATTTTCCACAGCGACCGACAATGGTTACCTGTGATCGACGTCGCTCTACCCTAACCGGCATCGGTTAGCCTGTTCAAATTTACAACTGACATTTTGTACCTAATCCACCTACCACTGCCTATTTTTCCTATTTCTGTTGTATTTTTGTGTCATTTACGGAAAGCAGTCCTACCACATTTGTACTCGTTCACATGGTGTTGACTGGTAGCTAAGCAAATGCCCTCATATTCCACACTAGTTGTCAACCACTCCCACCTAGTCCTTCACCAACTTCCATTCTATCACCCACGGATTCTACCCAACCTATCACTATCACCATAGGGAACGAGGAGTTCGCACGACTCCCTGACCAGAACCCTGTCACCTTACTGTTCTATCTTTCCCACTCGTCCCCTCGAGATGCCTCACGTCAATTGATAAACAACATGCATGTATCTATCCCTCCGACTCTCATTCCTACTTTAGTGTCAGTCCCTTCTAGCTCTGCGTTACCTGCATCTGCCTTGCCCCCAAATGTGTCACAACTAGGCTTTGTACATGCTATGACCGCCACATCTGCCACATCTATTCCCCCCGAAACATCCACTATACCTTTGTCCACCACCCATAACATAACCTCATCCATGCCTATTGTCTCACATATACCCATAGCAACACAACCACCCCCGGTGTCAACGACCCCTACCCCATTTCAAAACATTGTCCTTTCTATTCCACAGTCCTTAGCCCCCATCGCTACTAGAGTTACCTCGACCCTTCCACCTCCATATACGTACTATCAACAACCTCTCATTTCATCCATCAATCATTCAGGGTATGTACCCCTTATCTCACTCCCTCATTCCCAACCTACCTACGTAGAATCACCATATACTGGGATGTCACCTCCATCATATGTTCAACACCCACCCTTTTACGCTATATGAGGTACCCATCCATCACCACCTACCAATGACATCATCAAGTTAATGATGGACAAGATGCAGACACTAAAGGCATCAGTTTCCGGCTCGCGCAACTCTCTCACCTACGACAAAATTTGCAACGAGCCCACACACCCATCTACTCCTATTTGTCCATATCCCGTACATTGGGAGATGCCTAAATTTAACCGCTTCAATAGCAAAGAGGACCCGCAACAGCATTTGCGGCCTTTTAAACATGCGTGTTATCTAATCTCCCATGATGACGCTTTGCTTCTGAGGACATTTCCCATGTCTCTGATCGAACTGCATTAGACTTCTATAGTGGGTTACCTAGACATTCTATCTTTTCATTTAATTAGATAGCCCAAGCCTTCTTGGATCACTTCTCCATCAACGTTGTTAAGAAGGTGACCCTGACTCACCTCTACTCTATGCGTCAATATGACGACAAGTCTATCAAAGATTTTGTCGCTCGTTGGCATAGCCTGGTCAATCAACTCACATTCCAATTACCACAAACCGAACTCATAGAGCTTTTCACTCGGGCTTGTGCTAGACATATATCGCTGACCCTGCAGGTGCAAAATTTCCGAACCTTCGATGAGGCATTAACCATGGCACGAAAGCTAGAGATTCAGGCCATCAAAGAAAAGAAAATTCAATTACGCAATAAGAACTCGACATTTAAGTCAAATGATAGCCCAAGCTTCTTCTTCGAAAATCACCTTCTCCATCAACGTTGTTCAAAAGCCAAGGTGAACCACTGACTCACGCAGTGGTACTCGAGGCCATCCCAGTTCATCCATATGACGATTAAATTAGAAATATTATATTGGTAATAAGGACAGGCTAAGCAAGTCTATCAAAGATCTTTCTCGCTCGTTGGCAGTAAGCCTGGTCAATTCAACTCACGAGAACAATTGGACCAGTACACTGAACAATCAGGGAGCCTTATTCTTCTCGTCCTTTGTGAAAATCTCAGATTAATATCGCTGACCCTGCCAGTGCAAAATTTTTGAACCTTCGATGAGGCATTAACCACTGGCACGACAGCTAGAGTTTTTGAGCCATACTCAAAGAAAAGAAAATTCAATTTACCTGCAATAAGAACTCAACATTTAAAGTCAAATGATACCACTTCTTCTTCGCAACCTATATAGTGACATCAGAATAATTAGGTCAAAATGCCACGGAAATTGCATCACTTTCAACGAACATTGTACTCGAGGAAATGCTTGAGAATCGGCGAGTTCAGTCCTTGGATAATCAGGCTAACGCACCTGCATCGAATCCAAAGCCTATCATATCAGACCAAGAAACCATTTCCTAATCACGCCCCTTTCAATTTGATCGAGAACATTGGAGAGTAGACCCCAATCAGGGAGCCTTAATTCTTCTGTCCTAAAATATCTCATTAAAGCTGAGGTCCATGCTACCCTTTCAATGATGCACAAGATGGAAATGATCCAGTTGAAAAACTTCACACTGGTTACTGATCATACTTAATTCCATTGACCTGAAATGCTATAAAGAGCCCGAAGTCTGCACCTATCATCAGGTTAAAACCCACTTCAAAATGACGGAAATTGCCTCCACCCACAGATGAAAAATGGAACACCCTTCGTCTGGGAACATTGTCCAGGAAATCACTTGATGAAACGGCGAGTCTAGTCTTGGATAATCATCAACGCACCATGCCCAACCAAAGCCTACATGTCTTCAAGAAACCTAGAGATCTGTCCTACCAGCACGTACCTTCTTTTGATCAAACTAGATGCCCACGGGAGACGCTTGTTCATCTCCTTAAAAGAAGAGACCTCAACTAGAGGAACGCCCGCCATACTCACGAGGTCCATGCTATTTTCAAAGATGCACCAGTTAGCTTCCCAATTACTGTCATATTAATTCCATCTGAGGTGACCATTGGCTCTCATTAGTCCACCTATACTGGAAGATTCTGCTAACTGAACCTTTTGCTTCACCTATTCCCTCGACAGAGAATGAAGGATAGCGAATTCACCCTTCGTCTCCTAAAACACACTTATTACAGGAGTCTTCTGTTACCATCAAGATCCACATCCACCTTTGTCACCCATCTCCACAATGTTTTGAGAGATCTGTCACCAGCAGTACGTTCTCACGACCCACGGGCCGACCGCCTTGGATTCATGTGGATAGAGCCTTACACCCACAGAGGAACGCCCGGTCTTCATACTTCCATGTCCACCTACCACAAGATCCAGTAGAGATGTCGTTACCTCGCTGAGGTGACCCATCCTCCAACCCACTCGCCATTAGCCACCCAAGATCCTGCTAACTTTTGCCTCTATTACCGACAGAGGTTGAAGCTAGCGAATTCCCCATTTCTAAAACACATTTTACAGGAATCACCATTGGATCCACATCCACCTCACCCATTACAATGTCGTTCTCACACTTAGCCGACCGCCTGGATTATGTGGATAGAGCCTTACTTTGGGGGCGTCTTCTACTTCATGTCTCAACACAAATGCAGATGTCACTCGCTGACACCTCCACTATCTATCCAAAATTATTTCGGCCTATCCAACCAAACACAACCACAACTATCACAAATTATCCCACTATACAACACATGGCTCGACTTACACCTCTACCCATAACCCAACCTGCATCTACATCTAAACCCACGCCTACACCATCTTCCTTGCTTAAACATATTACTACTTTAGGGGTCATCCCAAAGACTAGCCTTACTCATCCACCCATCAAATTAGATTTAGCTACATCCTCCAAAGCCAACACCAAATTTAATCTAGCCCCAAACAGAAGAACCAACCCCCTAGATCTCGTACCCCAACCTCGCCGATCATACCTTCATCACCTTCACCCCTTTCGTCCGTCTTAGGACCTCACCCCTTGACCCTGGCTAAGAAACCTCCACCCGCTAGTAAACTAAAAATGCAGCAACCAATTTCTCCCTCGTAGACCTCTAATATACCCAAGCGCCCCACACAACATCCGCCCACACCTGCAACATTTTTACCACCCATACCTCTAATACCATTGATAACTTCTTCACTACCTACGACACTTCATTCCCTTTTCCTCACACCTCCTGCACAACCTACGCCATCTACCTCCACAGCACCTCGGTTATCCCCATGGGTAACCCGCCCTCTTCCACCATCCGCTTTCCCCTCTAAATCTTGTGCGCCCATATCACCTTTACCTAAGAAGGTGCAGCCCAAAGGCAAAAATCCGTTACCCTCCAATAAGGTTGTTAAACCAACCACACACTCTATTGCCAGTTCATCTACCATGCCCTTACCCAAGTAGACACGACCAACACCTAAGACCATGGCTCAACCCACTCCCCCTCTTGTAAAGACTCTACCCGTACAGTTAGCCACACCTGCACCCAAACCCACATTCACCTCCCATTGTGATCCACTAGTGGGATCCTATGCCAAAATCTTAACCAACCTCCTCGAAACTTTTGTCATCAGATTACTACCTCTTAGACCTTACGACCCTCTCAAACCCAAACCAAAGGGGTTTGACGAAACCAAAATTTGTGCCTACCATCATGTGCCAGGACACAACGTAGAGAACTATAAGGCTTTGAAAGTTGTTCTAGTCCAGTTATGTCCTCCTAACAAAAACTTTGACGAAGATGACCTTTTCGATGAGGACCCCATTTCGCTAGCACCAGTTTCCGCAGTTCTTCCCTCATTGCCTACTCAACGACCAAGACCTCCACCCCCATAACTCTTAGAGCCACCTCCGAGATTCGAAATTAACATGGTGCACATCAGAGAACTCACCAAACCTCCGCCTAAATGTCGGTGTGCCCAACTCATCTCACAAGGTTCCTTCCCGCCTCTTAGCTTCTGCCCTTCCTGTCGCTATACCTTTCATGGCTCACCTACTTCAACTACATCCCCGCCTCAAATTAACATGATCCACATTGCTACCCGCGCTCAGAAGGACAAAGGCAAGGAGAAGGCAACCGACCCACCGACCAACCATATACCAAACATACCATCTGCACCCTCACCTAAAGTCACTATCTGTGGCCCCACATATCCTTTTTCCAACGGGGTTACACATCGAGCGATGCTCAAACAATTACACCAATCCTTCCTCTAAATGTCCCTATATGACCTCATCCAAACCTCTGAATCCCATCGCCAAGCTCTCATGGACGTTCTTCAATCTATTGAGGTCTTACCCAATGACCCTACACCCGTAGCCTCCATTATTACACCTCATCATGTAGCCTCTTACAAAATTACCGTCTTATTCTACACCTCCACCTACTCACCAAGTAGCCACTCTCAGCTTCTCAAATGAAGAGATCACACTGCACCAAACCGATGACCCTGATCCCACCCTTTTCATCTCCGTCCACATCAATAATATATGTGTACAACGTGTTATGATCAATGGGGGTGCTAGCATGAACATCATCTCCTCACATGCATTCGACCAAATGCGCATACCTGACAATTGCATGCATAAGCATCCCGTCATGTTGCGTTCATTTAATGACGCTATCACCTCTACACTTGGCATCATCATCCTCCATGTTCGTGTGGGCCCCCACACTATTCCAGAGTTATTTTACGTCTTTGAGGGGGAATTCCAATATAACATGTTACTTGGTAGACCCTAGATTTGTGTTATGGGTTATGTTCCTTCCACTTTGCATCGTTGTGTGAAGTTTGAGCATGGAGGGCACACCTATACCATTCCGGCTGACCCATCACCTTCCAAAACCTGCAACATACTGTACTGACCCAATGACGTGCTTATACCCATCAAAGCGTCTTCATCCATGGCCACTTCCTCTTCACTTACACCTCCGCCCACCAGTGCCGCCGCTACCTTAACCGCACCTAACACCTCCATCCCTACCACCGCCATGACTTCCACTGCAGACCCATCAGCCTCCCAATCAATTGGCTCCACCTCCAATCCAATCTCTAACACATCGTCTATCCCAGCTACCCACATATCGACCATTGATCCCTTGGAAGGCGTTTTTTAATGCCTCACTCTTTGGGAGTATCGCCTATATAATGTCAAAACATTCCTTACTCCACAAGAGTATGGAAGCTTTCACCAACACCCTCACTACGATCACCACATAGGAGAGTGTCTCCTTTACGGTCCTCCCCACCTTCGCACCAATCTCACCTACGAGAGACTTGATACTACCACTTATACACCTAAACCACCATCACAAACCCGCCCATTTTCTGTCGACCTCCAGTCACTCACCAATCATCGTTTCGCCCCCACCTTCCTACACCGATGTGCGTGGAAGAGTTTTGGTTTTGGCTTTTATGAGCAAGGCCGTCACATTGTTAATCCATGTACTACCCGCAAACATAACAACCGTAGTAGTATCGACTTTGTTGAACTACCTACCAAGAAGGCTCGCATCGAATTCATTGAGAATATCGACCCTTCTCCACCTGCTCCACCTTCTTCACCACCTTCACCAATATAGTCGATGGTTCTAGAATCCATTCCTCCTAACTTTTTTTTTTTCATAAACACCATTTCCTTGGGGCCTCTGACTTATCAATGCGAGGACGAGGCTCCCTCTTCTTTTCCCTCCCTGTATCCTTAAATGATCGATGACGATACACCTATTAATGTCGTTCAATGTCAGCATGATGAATCTATACTCACCTACCATGGTGCAGAAGACTCTTATATTCATCAGTCGTTACCATCTGAGATGCAAACCATGTTGAATGAATCGACTATCGAAATCAACATCCATACTCAGGACGACCCGCACATTCTAAAGATCGGCCAATCTTTAGATACTACTAAACATGAAGCCATCACTTCTTTTCTAAAAAATCATAACCATGCTTTTGCTTGGTCTTACGCAAACATACCCAGTATTGACCCCACCATAGTGGTCCACAATATCGTAACCATTCCCGATGCCGAACTCGTAAAAAAAAAGCTAAGGAAAATGCACCCTCGCATTGCTCTACTGGTCAAAGAAGAACTTCAACGCCTTCTTTCTGTTTCCTTCGTCTTGCCCATTGATTATCCTCGATGGATTTCTAACATTGTCCTAGTCACTAAGGCGACGTGGGGACTTCGCATTTACACAAACTTCCGTGACCTCAACCTAGCTTGCCCAAAAGACAACATTCCTCTACCCGGGTATTGACCCACTGTTTGACCTTACCGTTGGTCATGAGATGCTATCACTCATGGATGGTTTCTCGGGTTATAACCAAATCTTGCTTGCCCCAGAGGATCAACACGAAACTGCATTCATCACCCCTTGGGGGACCTTCTGTTATCGAGTCATGCCTTTTGGCCTTAAAAATGTTAGTGCCACATATCAGCGGGCTATGACTTACATCTTCCATGACATCATGCACCGTATATTGGAAGATTACATGGATGATATCCTTGCCAAATCTAAATGCCGCTCCAAGCACCTCACCATCCTCAAACCCATCTTTAACTGCCTCATTAAATATTTTGTTCGCCTTCAACCCAAGAGGTGTGTCTTCGCGGTTCTCTCGGGAAAGCACCTGGGATTTATCGTTTCCTTACATGGTATAGAGGTTGACCCTACTAAATTCAAGGCCATTCTTGAAATTCCTCCGCCCACTAATCTATGGCAGCTCCGTAGCCTGCAAGGTAAGTTGTGGTCTATTTGCCATTTCATTTCACAACTTTTCAATAGATGTCAATCATTTCATCATCTTCTCAAAAAAGATGTCTCCTTTAATCAGGATGAGGACTACCACAAAGCTTTTGAGGCCTTTAAACAATACCTTTTCCAACCACCCATACTCATTCCACCTAAAGACGATCAACCCTTCTACCTATACATTTCTGCTACCGATCACTCTTTAGGGGCCATGCTCGCTCATCGCGATGAACAACATAGGGAGCAGGCGGTTTATTACATAAGTCGTACTCTTATGGACTACGAGATCTGATACACCCATGCCAAAACACTTTGTTTAGCCTTAGTTTTCGTTGCCACCAAACTCCGCCATTACCTACTTAACCACAAAACCTATGTTGTGACCAACACCGACCCCTTACACTTCATGTATGCCAAACCTTACCAAAATCAGTGGGCTACACATTGGCTTATGCTTCTAGCCGACCTCGACCTCGAATTCATCCATCAAAAGTCCATCAAGGGCCAAGCTATCGCCGACCAATTGGCCGACGCACCTATTTCCAGGGATCAACCCTCTAATTTTGACTTTCCAGATGAGTCTATTGCTACCCTTTGCCTGGACGAACCTACTTACCAAATGACACTTTTCTTCGATGGTTCCAAGTGTCAGCGTGGGGTGGGGCTGGTGTTATCCTCATTCTACTTGATGGTGAGCCCATGCCTTTGTCTTTCAAACTCGATTTTGATTGTACAAACAATATTGTTGAATACGAAGCACTCATATTTGTCTCCAGGATGTTTATGCCTTAGATGTTAAGTCAATCAACATCTTTGGTGATTCTCAATTTCTCATAAACCAAGTCAATGGTATATACCAGTGTCGTAATGAGATACTTCAAAAGTATAAGCATCATGTGGACATAATTTCAACCACCTTGGACCATTACGCCTTTCAAACCATCCCACGTTCTACCAACAAAATTTGCAGATACAATGGCCTGCTTGGCTTCTCAAATACCCGCTTTGCCTACCGATTCTAACATATTTGTCACCATACAATGACTCCAATCACCCTCTTATCTACCTCATGAATTTTACTCTATCGGAACCACTACTCCTGACCTGAGTGACCTTTGGTATGAACAATACTCAGACTATCTTTCCCTCTCCATATTACCTCCCGACCTCACTCGTAATGGACAGTGTGCCTTTCTCAAAAGGGTCTCTCGTTACGTCATCATGGGTGGCCTCCTCTATAAGAATGGGTTTGATGGTATTCTCTTACGGTGCCTTACGAGTTTTGAAATTCCTTATACCATTAAGGAAGTTCATGATGACATATGTGGAGGTCACTTCAGTGGCCTTATTGTTGCTAAGCATATTCTTTACCTAGGCTATTATTGGCCGACCCTTAACCATGATTTTTGCGACTACGTTAAGCATTGTGTAAAATGGAAACAACATGTTAATATTCATCATACACCCAGTCATGCCTTACAGGTCGCCCATGACCTTTGGCCCTTCTCTCAATGGGGTTTGGATCTTGTCGGAGAGATCAATCCCCATTCTTCCTAGCGACATCAATGGATAATCACCGCTACTGAATATTACACCAAATGGGTTGAAGCCATACCTCTCATCTCCACAAAAGCCTGAGAAAATATGTGAGTTCATCAATCATCACATTATTTGTCGCTTTGGTGGTCCCGCATCGCCTCATCACTGATAACGGAAAACAATTCAAAAATAAAACCTTGCGGAAACTTTGTGACGCCTTCAGTATTCAACTAAGTTTCTCGTCGCCATATTACCCACAAACCAACGGCCAAGCCAAATCCACTAATAAAACCCTAAACAAAATTCTCATGAAAGTGGTTAACGATACTGGGAAGGACTGGCATACGCACATTCCTTTCACCCTATGGGCATACCATACTAGTATTCGCACTTCCACTGCTACCACACCTTTTTCTCTGGTCTACGGTACAGAGGTTGTTTTGCCTCTCGAAGTCTAGATTCCATCACTTCGTATTTCTCTCCATGACATGCTCAATGATGATGACTTTCACCAAGACCATTTAACACAACTTGAGTTATTAGACTGAACATTGTCTTAATGCTCTTGACCATCTCCAAGTTTACCAAAAATGTATCAAACGTGTCTATGAAAAACGTGTTCATGAATGAACCTTCCAAGTTGGTGACCTCATCCTGAAGGAAAATAAACAGGTAACCAAAGCAAAAAAAAGTAAACGAGGTAAATTTTCTCCTAATTTGCTTGGACCATACATCGTGAGTCATACTTATGAATCAAGTGCATATCGTTTATCTTCACTCGACGGTAAACCTGAACCTAAACCCCTTAATGCCTTGCATCTTCGACCATTCTACTATTGACTTTTAGTCCTACCTCACCTTCTGCCTCTTTTCATGCTCGTCCCTTGAGCATCTATTCACTTCCCTCCTTTCACTATTCCATCCCCAACGATTAAAATAGAATCATGTGCATACCCATCACTCTTTTATCCTCTCTTAAATATGTGTACCATGGCATTGCACATGGCATGATTCTCATGGATACTTTTTTTCTGCTTTCAGATGAGATCCCATGGTCGTTTCACCTTGCTTTCTGAACAAGAATCTAATTCTTCACCTTAGTCTTGTCCATGACTTAAAATCCCTCACATGGGATCCAACTCCTTGAGTCAAACTTCCAATAAAAATATGACTCCCTCAAAAAGGACATCTTTCTCTCTACATCGTTGCTATAAATAGCCTACTCCCTCGAAGGACAGCTATGTAAAGCATGCTTAAAGAAAAAAAGAATCTGAAGCTTCCCACATCAATCAGCTTCGTGAAGACCTCAAGGAGTTAATTTCCTCATCCCATATAGACTTCCCGCATCGATCAGTCTATCTCAAATACAAGTCAAAACAAAAAACTTTTTCATCATGGACTTGCCCCTTGTGATCTTGGATCTCTTGCCAAAAGGCAGGCTACCTAATACCATATAACCTACCCATTTTTCACCTTCTCACCATTCGCACTTTCATTTCCTACTGCCTCAAGGAACCTTCTAGAACCATGACATTTGGTGATCATGTGACTACTCTTCACCTTTAGAATAATCAATCATGTAATGTCTTTAGGGTCTTACATTCATCAGCCTATCTAAGGTATGACCCACCCGTTATGATCCTTACCAATCAGGTGGCTTTCTTGCCTCCTCTTATCTTTTAAACTTCTTCATTACGTATTGATCATCCTATACAGGACTAGGCCCTCGACAGCTTACCTCTAGGAAATTTTCCTCTTTCACCACAATCAACTTAATATCACCCATGCCTATTTTCCCACAGTTCAACCATACCTAAAATACCTAGACTCAATCATGCCTATAACCTACCAACCCATTCTCATACCTCCTTATATTTTCCCTAGCTTATGGGAGAACTACATCGGCCTGAGGTCCCTTTTCACCGAGACTATGTAGGCAGCACTCCAAGGGCATGGGGCCCTTGGAGGTTAGCTCGGCCACTCTCTACCCTAACCAATTCCCCTTTTCCCTTTACTTTTCCTATTCACATTCTACCCTATTTATTTTCCTTTCTATATCAATAATTGGAAATTAAACCAAACCAACAACAATTGCTTCACATATTTACCATTATCACTAATGCATTCATTATGTCTACCATTTCTTACCAATTAACATGCATTTTACTACAAAACATCTTAACGTGACCCATATCATCATTAATCGTACAAATGAATGAACTTAAAAACTCAACCAACTTGACTCCATCTATGCCTAATTCAACCTGACTCAATCCATGCCTATAACCTGACCCAATCCATGCCTAAACCAAAAACCTTGACTTCAATCCATGCCTAAACCACAACCTGACTCCATCCATGCCTAAGTCAGCCTGACTCAATCCATGCCTAAACCACAACCTGACTCAATCCATGCATATGACCTGACTCAATCCATGCCTAAACCAAAAACCTGACTCGATTCATGCCTATGACCTGGCTCTATCATGCCTACACTACTTAGTTTCCATCACATATATAAATTAAAATAGAAATATAACCACAACCATATACACATCATGACCATAATCACCATCATCTCTATAAATCAATCATCCAAACATGTGTATCCATATACATGACTCTCAAATATCTTCGGCATGCAGGCTGGTGTATATAACAAAATCTCAAACACTCTCATGTACATCCTCACTATCTTCGGCACGCAGGCCGGTATATATGTCAAAAATATGATATTAACAATAAAATAATCATGCATGGAGCTCAATCATCTCCCCATCTAATGTCCAAACTTGTCTCAATTGTCTCCTCCCCCGCTCCTCTAGCCTGGCGTCTAGCTGACCTCCCTCCACCTCGCCCTGGTCTGGCCCCTGATGGTCCTGCCTCTAGAGCTGGCCTCCATGCACTAGTGGCCTCACCCTGAACTGGCCCCTGGGCTCGTTGGCCCCCTGTACTCTCCACACTATGTGTGCAGGATCTGGTCCTCTCAGTTGAAGCATGTTGTTCTCTGTACTCGGCATATGATAAGACATATATACCCACTGGCATCAAATGATCCTGGTAGTATCTCACCTTGCCCATGGCATCTCTCAATCTAGAAGCGGGTACTATCTGTAGTGGTGCCATCGGCCTCTCACCCTACCCTCCTCCCACCTGAATAACGGGACCCTATCCCTGCCCCTGTGGTGGTGTCATCGGCCCCAGAGCCTATGCCTATATCTGGGCCTGAAGGGCCACTATCTATGCCTGTGTAGTGGCCAACTGGCCCTACAAACCTATAACCTATCCCTGCGCCATGGCCAACTGGCCCTGTAAACCTATCACCTGCGCCTGTAGGGTGGCTACATGCACCCCATCTCCATCTCCACCCTCTCCCTCTCCCTCCGGTGCGGGTGTTGGTCCATGTACTCCCTGTGCCTGAAAAGCGGCCACCTGTGCCTACAGGTTCGCAACCTGTGCCTCAGCCCCTGTCAGATGTCCCTGTACTATGCCCAACTAGGTCACTAGGGTAGCCACATGCCCCTATAGGGCATCTCTCTACACTGTGATGGTAGCCAAATCTGGATTCCCCGCCCTCAGCGATACTACTCGTAGTCGCGCATCCCACCACTGTATGTACCTATCTCTCACCCCAGCATCATCTATCTGTCAGTCGACTGGCTGCTCCTCCTGCCGGTCGGCACTGTAGACTCAATCCATGGTGGAGACATAGGCCTCTCCACATCATCTCTCTTGTACTGAGGGAAGGGTGGGGGTATATCCTGTGGCAACCCAAACTGTCGTCTGACCCGGTCTACGGGTATCATCTCATGCTCCCTGGCCCGCCACCCCTCTATCCATCGGTAAATCTGTAGCCCATCCAGCTCCGCCGCCATCTTCCTGTATGAAGGATAACCTACATATGGCCTCCAAATAATGTCCACACAAAACAACCCCTCTAGTAATAGCCTGTAATAGGCTACATCATGTGTCACTCTAGCCACTCGACGCTCTCCCATAGCTAGTGCCCATCACCTGTAACCCACTTGAACAAAACCAGGCTGAAATGCGTTGGCCCGGGGCATACCAACTGGGCACACACACACAATGTGCTCATAGGCCCAACAATGTAACAGGAATGTGCAACACAGGCTGAACCGCCGTAATCACCCATAAGCCCATAACTCCCTATATAGTTGTACCAGGAACGCAGGCCCCCATGCAAACCGAGTCCTGCTCTCCACCATGTCATGAAGAACCCCCATCAGTGACCATGGGAATCTCCCACCCTCTGCATCAGGAAGTGCAAAACAACAGACTACCTCCATCAAAAGTACTACCAGCCTCATCTCCTTGGGGTAGGCTCGGTACATTGCCACGTACCTCATGCTAGCACTGTGGAATCCTAACAAGGCCAACCCCTCCAAAAAATGGTAACAGTAACTCCTCAAATGCCTCTGAGGAGATCGAGTACACCTGTGTACCTCCTATAGGTAGTTGTAGGATCCTGTAAACATCCTCTAAGGTGATTGTGATCTCACCCATCGACAAATGAAATGTATTGGTTGTCGAATCCCATCTATCGATGAGGGAAACCATCAAGCTCACCTCCCAGACTATGTGTCGGTAGCGTCTGACACCAATCAGACCCACATCTGCAACATGGATCCACTCCTCACATGTCATCTCCCCCCGTATCTCCACAAGTAGGGGAGGTACTCTATCCCTCATCCGCAGCTGGTCCCTGGCCTGCATACAACCAATCATATCAATCAAACTTGACCATACCTACATGTCACCTTACCCCCCCCCACTATACTCTTACCCTAACTAACTCAACCTTTCACCTATTTCTATGCCCTCAATCAACACCACCTATCTACCCATGCCTCGGACCCTTACCTATTTTCATTTTTCCCCTCGCACTGATTTTTCCTTATTCACCCACCTACCCATACCCATAAATTTCCCCCTACCTAACTCTCCCTACCCCTACCTATCTGTCTGTAATCCGTCCATTTTCGCTCCTTGAGGGCTTGCCTCTTTAGCCTGTTGACCGACATCGGTTAGCCTACATCGACCATGGTCTACCATAACTAACATCGGTCATCACATCTTGTGACCGATACCGGTCCTTACCCACCAACGTTGGCTAAGAGTAAACCGTCGTCGGTCACTGTCGCGACAATAAACCCGCGATGCCCTCTCATTTTTCTCCCACATTCCTACTTTCTACCCATTTCCCCTACCCATACCTACTCAATTACCTACTCCCACCCCTTATTTGGCTAAATCTACCCTCCCTTGTTCCCATTTTCTCATTAAACGCCCACATTCAAATTTTAAAAGTTCCCCCCCAAAACAAACCCTCGTTTTTCCCTCCTACCTAATTCCTACCCTCCACCTACTCACAACAAACAAAACAATCGAAATAGCCTCTTACCTCATCACACTGCCGTCTGCGTGGTGGCACCTCGGGCCGCTGCTCAGTTCCACCCAATCCCTCTCTTGCCTCTGCCATCACCGATCGTCCGCTGGCTCAATCAAATCCAATCAATCACTTGATCCAATCACCGCACTCATAAACCCGCCTATCGACCAACGATCGCTCACTCTACGGCTTGCCAACTCAACTCTCCGTGTCATTTGGTCACTTTCCACCTCATTATTCCTCTCTTGTCGTTTTCTCCAAATTGGTAAATGACAAATGATTTTAAAAACACAGTCACTTTTCTTTTATATAGCCTACCAGCGAGTTTTTTGAAATCACCGGCAATAGGTTTTACCTTGACCAACATCGGTCATGTGCCCTAGCCTACCATGGTAGGTCCATGACGACTGGCATCGGTTACTTATGACCATTATCGGTTATCCTACCCATCCTTATTACTACCCATTACCCCTAGTTTGTTGCCCTAAATCCTTTCTACCTTAACCACACATGACTTGGACATTTCCCTTTACCCTCCTGAGACATTTCCATTTACCAAATAACCTCTTCCTCATTGGGGGACTCGTTATTTTACCCATACCTCGGCCCTACCGTGCATGACCCATATACTTGGACTTGAGCTAGTTACTTGGACCTGGAACATACCTTGACCGACATGCTCACTTACCCGACATTGTTGTTTGACCTAATGACCTTACCTTGCCTTTTATCATGACCATTTATCCTGACCCAACCTTTGGTGTACCAGAACATACCTAAACATTTCTGCACCTGACCTGCGATGTGTTTCCTAACCATATCCTATACCTTGGATATCAGAATCACCTCAACCTTGTTTGGATAAACCTATCGACCTTAGACAATGTAGAGTTTGCATGCTCTTCAACCTAGTACCGTGTTGCAGTTTATACATGTGTGTGCATTTTCCTATTACTACCTTTGACCCTGACCCATTACTTGGATTACCTGATTCGACCTTTCACCCCTTTACCCCCATAGCCCACCTTCCTTTTCATCACATTCACCTTTTATCAAACCACTCACTGATTCTGCCTTCTACCTCATCAGTTCCTAGTTTGAGGGGGATCACCTTCACCCACACATGGGGCAACCACATCTTATTTTTGTCAGCGTCACTTACCAATACAAGCTACGCAACAAAAAGGGGCAAAATGTAGACACCAAATTTAGGTCACACTCCCCTTGGTCCCTCGTCAAATAATCACCTTGAACACACTCACCTAACCATGGCCCCTTACACCCCACTCTAATATTAATTTAATTAAATTAATTCATGATCTCATAATATTTATTATTTAAATATCCTAATTGAGATAATTCTCACACCACACCACCTAGCCACCTCACCTAACCACCTCACCCTAGACTTATTCTTAGTATGTTGAAATAACTAACTAAGACCTACCTAAACCCTAAAAATAAAAGCCTATATCCCCTCTAACCACATTCCTGCCAGTTAGAAAGGAAGCTTCCATTCTAATCTACGAGGAAAAATGAACATGATCCAAGAAATTAAGGGGATCTACCCATTTTCGTAAACCTAGGAAATCCCGCCCTAACTGACATCAGTTACCCTAAACTGTAGCCAGTCAACCCAGAACCGTGGTCGATTACCATTTATTCTCCAAAACAACCTTATTTCAAGGTTGACACATTTCAGATAACAAGAGACGAAACCAGAGCTGCATGCAAGAAGGACCAGCATTTGCACATGAATCAAAGCATCACAACCAACATCAAAAGCAATCATTGAGTCATTTGCATTCACGAGAGCATCTTGGGAAGTGCCATCACCACACCAAACTCCATCTATCTGATCAACTACCATTGTCATCCAGCCATCAAGATCATACCACAGTAAGTATTTTGTTAACCAACATTCATCTACTTTCATTTTGATAGGTTCTTTTACCTCTATTATCAATTTCTACTTACACTCCCGTTTTCCCAATATTTATCCTCCATGCAAGTTTGATGATTCCTTCACCCACACCATTTAAAACTACCCATACCCTACTGATAACTACCTCTAAGTATACCTAAGACCTACACAAACCTCTTCATTTCCTTCTTCATTCTCGTTCTAGCCTTAGATCAACCTTCCTAAACAGATACTCAATAAGTTTCTATCACCCGATAGTACCAACGTTAGTTACCAATGACCATTGTTGGTCTATCCTGAACCGTCATTTGTTACACTAGACCGATGTCGATCTCTGTGTTTTACCCTCAGACCAAAAATAGAGCCTAAAATCCCCACCAAATACCCAAAACAACTCAAAACTAGACCCTGACCAGTACCAGTACAAATTCAATCATAGCTTAGTCTGTTGTGAACAAATTTACTTATTGTAGTCGAATGAGATACCTAAATTATTTTAACTACAATAGGATTTCATTTATTGTTAACATTGAATTGTTTTAAATAGTGGATTGACAGCCGTCTAGGGAGTATCACACTTCCCAGATCTAGCATATGCTAGGCAGTCCACTACATATATTGTTTAACTTTTGTTTTGTGGTCTTGTTGTTTATTTCAGGTAGTTCCTCCTAGCCAAAAAGAAGCTCTCACGATCAGTTGTGGATCAAGAAGTCATACGCGTTCAAAAACCTTCAACCAGCGTTAACAGATATTCCTCCTAGCCCATTTACCCTTATCTGTTTCGTCAATATTTAAAGAAACGCTTTAAGAATTAGGTGAAACAATTCCAATGCGAGCCTGAGATGACTATGAGCATTACTCACAATGACCTTCTCTCATCATGCTTATGATGACCATCCTCTTGTTGAATTTTAATTTTAATGAAGCTCTTTCTTCTTTTCAAACTCTTTTCTGACTTCGTAATGTTCATGGTTTCACTTGTTAGACTTTGATGTGCTCTTGTATGCTCCTTGACATGAATGTGATTAGGATGATGCTTTATGATCATTTGAAAGCTTGCGGAGGGTTAATTTTCTTATTTGAGCCCTGAAACATTTTCGTGACCTCTTGATGATGGAAAAAAACAACAATGTAAGAAAAATGAGAGTAGCCAATAACTTTTTGGGCCGCAATTGGAAACTTTCTTTTTTAGCAGGTCCTAGCCAAGACTGTTATTTTTAGCAATTTTGCATTGTTTTTACTCCCTAATGTTTCTTACATATTTGGGGGACCACCAATGTTAAACATTCACCTCATTTGACTATTTTCTATTCTTATACATGGCCCTTCATGAACACATGTTATTTTTAATAATTGGACTACAGGTGTCAGATTGCAACGAAAATAGTCTTGAAATTCTAGGTTTTATTCTAGGGTTCCCTGCTTCAAGTTTTGTTTATTTCTTTGTCTGGATGAGTGGAAAATGAGTTTTTCATTAGAGGGGGTAGAATGCTGAGAAAAAATCATCTACTTCAAGGTGCAAAAAATGTCTTATGTGAAATTATAATTTTTGAGGAAGGTTTTCTCCAATTTTCAAGTGATTTTGTTCATTGGATCCTTGAGAAATGATGAGGTGTATTGTTGTTCTTTCCCTTCTATGGCATGATAGACATTAATGGATATTGGAAAGTGTGATAGTAACAAATTCACCAAAATGGCTAACTTTGTGGAAAAAATTGTTGTCTCGCGGATCGTGTACCAGTTGAATCGTTGATTGATCTCATGCAACGTTGGGACATCCCCAAGGTGTGGGACCTTGTTTCCTTGGGATGAACCTCTGAATAATGTCGGCTTCCTTTGGAACTTGGAGCACTTGATTTAAGATCAGTGTCCAAGGCTAAATCACTTTGAAAAATAACTCTAATCTACTCAATTCATGGGGTTCAAGGTTAGAAATAACAAATGAAAAGTAAGGTGATGCACCAAGGGAGAATATTACTAGATAATTTTTTGATGTTCCCATTGGAAAGGGTTAACTCAGAAAGGATAAAACATCACAATCTAGCTTCCACTTATGTTGTTTATATAGGGAAAATAAAATGCCACAAATATAAGAGCATGCATTTCCTTGTAAGACACCAAGTATATTTAACAGATAGATCAAGCATACTCAAATACACAATCAACACCTCATAATATTATATGATATGCACATGTCATACATATTTTCCTTTCTATGATAGTTAGTAATAATGTTACTTCATAACAAAAGAGATATAACATTTCCAAAACTGATACTCAAAGTAACCAAATCATTCTTCACACAGATTGAAATAATATAACTAAGATAAAGGTATATTAATCACTCACACTAAGGAATTACTCATTCACAAGGTATGAATTGATCAACAATTAACACAATAAACTAGACATTTCACGGAAAAATATTGTTATGAATATAATTGAAAGGCTCAAAAGTATTCAAAGCACTCTTCCAAGCTTGAAGAGTAGCTTCTCCAATGATCTAAAATTCTACTTTAAACTTAATGCATTTAATTATTTATAAGTTCCAGAGGTTGAGCCATTACAGCTGAACCTTAACTAACAAGTTACTAAAAATAGAGTATAATTAAGTTCAAGGGACCAGGCTCCCATAAAAATAGTAAAGTTGTTGGAAAGGTTTGACTAGGTCAACCCTACAACTTTAACTGATTCAGAGCTTGGAAGTGTCCCAATCATGGTCGCGCTTAGCTTAGCTTGGACCTGACAACATCTCTTTCCCCATTTGGTTTTCTCTTGATCTTTTTCCCACATAGCCATCCGGTGTTTGTAATCAACGAAACATTTGATGATTCCCTGTACCTCTTCTTCCTCTGGTCCGCATGCATAATGATTTACCATGTCTGATGTATCAATCTCTCTTGTAACTTTGGCCGGAAACCTTTTCAACTTATTCACCATTTTCTTCAACAAATTTATCAAATTCTGGCACGAGACCACCCTGTCAATTGAATCACTATTGAATTTTTTTAGTTACTTCATCATCTTTCTTCACCAAATCCTTGAAATTTGATTTAATTTGGTCCGTTAGAAGACCATCAATATTGTCATTGAAAAATTTGTAGTTGATATTATCAAACTCTTTTGAAATATCATTTAGACTGTCCATTATTTCCATGTGCTAATCATTCAGCTTCTTGATCAAATCTTGCAATAACTGGGATCTAAATTCCACAACCTTTTGAAACTCAAACAATTTATAAGTATCATCAATTACTCCTTCTTGTAGGAGTATTTATCTAGGTCTACATCTCTAATCTTGCTCCCCATGTACTAAAATTTAGATTCAAATTAATATTGTCCTCATAGAGGACTTCATCTATCCTGCGAAATGGAGGTTATTTTAATTTGTAAATCATTATACAATTCAACAGCTGTTTTAATCAAAGGATTAGCTTCCTAAAGCATATGTTCTATCCATCCATCCACTGATCTTCCCTTTTGACCTATCTTCTCAATTTCATGATATATGAAATATCATCCAAATTGGAAGAAATTGTCAGAGCAGTTGTAGTTGAAGTATCAATATAGTTGGAGTGGGTTGTGTTACTTTCCTTAAAAGAGTAGTGATTTATTAAACCTTTGAATTCAATTCATCTTTGGAAGCTTTATCTTTATCATACTACTCTACCAAATTTCCAAGGGCCACTTGAACATCCTATTTGGCGTCCTTCATGTTTTGCCTTCCCTACTAAAAACCTAAAGATATGATAATTTGTTACCATAATGGTTTCTTTAGTTTTTCCTTCAAAGGAGGGTACCTATTTCCATGACCCTTTCTCCTGATTGGTTTATTGATAAACTTGAGATAATATTTGGTCGTTCGTCATGTCTCTTCAAAGTAGGTTCCAGCACACTTAAATCTATCTTATCTACAAGAGGCACCTTCTTCTTTTGCTTTGGGGTTTGGCGATATAGCCATTCATGTATAGTGGATGCAGACAAAAGTGGCATGGTTGATTCAGCACCTGGAGCATTAGAAAAATAATAGCACTACTAATGTCAGTTGGCAATGAAATGGAAGTGGTAATGATAGAAGAGGTGGAAGTGAGAATATCCTCGGGAGTGGATGCAATGGAACTGGAAGTTGAAATGGAAGGGAATGAAAGTTGTTAAGAAAGTGGAGTAAAAAATGGAGATCTGGTCATTTCCCCCACTGATAGAATGGGAAGAGATGAAAACACTTGGACCATGGATGGGGATGGAAAAGAAGTGATAAGTGGAGGAGCAAAAGGTAATGATGGTGGAAATGAAGTTGAAGATGGTGATAATGATAGTGAAGGACGGGGTGGAAAATCTTGTGATAGAACAGGAGAATCACTAACTTTAACAACTTCTGATGTTGGTATTGTAGAGAACACAACCTTGGCCGTAGGATATTTTGAAAGAGAGGAACTTCCAACAACAAATTATATCTTCCTTGGAGTTATATTGGCCTTTTGGGTAGATCTCTTTCCTTTTGCGGGTGTAGGGAGACTCAATGTTGGATGGGCTTATATTTTTATAGATTGATCTAATCCTTTGGGTAAAATTCCCAAGGTAGCCAACCAAACATATGTCCTTTGTAGAATGGGAGCTGCCCTTTACTTGGTATTGCAATGTTCCTCTTGATACCAGTTAATCCATGGCAAAGGTTGATTGGCAATATTATTGCTCATGTACACTGGATCTAATACTTCATCATCACCTTCCATTCCTTCTGGAATATCCGCAATACCAAAGTGTTTAACCTCATTCAAAGTTAACCTTTCATATTCTTGTTGTCTGATGATAACCTCATCCCGACAATGAATCCAAATATCCTCTAGTTGAGGCACGTGAGAACTAACAAACCTTGTTTCACTGAACTTACCCTAGTAATCAAAGTTGGTTTTGGGATGGAAAGTTCACAAAGTAACTTCAGACATTTATCCATCCACATTCTTCGCTTTGTAAATACTGGCACAAGTATACCTTCCTGTTGAAATATGAAACTGGACTGTCACCTTATGTCGTTTGTTTTGAATTTTGTGATAATCTAACAATTGTCGAACCAATTCTAATAAAACCCATTTATCGGTAGGAAATCTTGGTAACTTGCTAGGGGCACCCAAGAAACCGGGAATCCTTATGTATGTAAATGTCGGGAACTAAAGATAGATGACTCGCCATCCCCGTACCTCTTTAAAAGTTTCATCAAAAATCTTTCGATTATACAATTTTTTATCAAAACGATAAAGGACAACAAAAAAGGCATCATTGACTGTACGAAAATGTTTATTTCCTTCTTCCATTGTAATTTGAGGATAAAAATGATAAATTTGTGACGCACTTCTAACACCTTTTGTATTCAAACCATTGAATTCCCCCATGGTAGCAACAACATAAATAAGGACGGAAGTCATCAAGAAGATTTTAGAAGTCAAAAAATTGCTCAACTAAAAACAAATTGAGTTGCTAATATGTTCCCCCCATCATATGAAATCCTTATTCTTCTTGATAGTAGCAATATAAAGGAACATCCATTCCTGAAAATCCTTAGCTGAAGCGAGACCCGAAACTCTACTCAACAAGATAATAAGATCATTTACTTCCTCCATGAATTATGAGTGGAACAATGTTTTGAGAAGCTTGATGACATTCCTGGCCAAGTAACTCTTCATCATAACCTTTGTACACAATTCCGTTTCTTTTTCCCAATGTTCAACTACGACTTCTAGTGAAATTGTTGCATATCCTTCAACATCAAGAAGTTTAAATAAATCTTCAAAGAAACCGGTGTCCAACCTGATTACAACCTTGGAATAATTGTCCTTTAACAATTCAGAATCCTGATCAAGATGAGCTGTTGCAGCTAAGACAAACTCAGGACAATGCATGGATGAAGGAAAATCCACAGCAAGAGCGAGCCCACTATCGAATATGGCCTGCATCTAAGGCTTCTTATTAGGGGATTTTAATCTATCCTAAAAGTTTAGAAAATCTATTTGTCCAAGGTCAGTATCTCCAATATTCCCCAAATATGAAGATAGGCATGACTGAGGAGCAACTCCTAAGAATGTGTGCTTCATCTTTCCCTTGCCCTTTGATGAGGAAGTTGACATTAATTCGGAATCCAAATAGTCTTTGAAAATTTTGTAAGAAATCATAAAGGTTCCGAAGTTCGAAAATGGTAATTCCGAAAAGGCCTCAACTCCGAAGTATAAACCTCTGAAAGCCCGAACTCTTCACAGGGCCGAAACCCTGAAAAGTGAATCTTCAAAACCCCAAAACTGCAAAATCTCAGAACTCTTAAGGCAATGCTAACTCTAAAACTCTGAAAATCAAACCTCTGAAAGTCTGAAAGGTAAACCTCCGAAATTTTGTCCTCCGAAAACCTGAAACTGCAACCTCTAAAATTGTCGAAGGGCACACTATGAAAATTGAATGTCGTGAATATTTGAAAGGAAATGGTTGCACAATTCTTGGACTTGATAAAACTAGATGCTTGAATGAATTGAAGTTTACAGTATTGAGAAAAGAATCAGATGACATGGTTAAAGGGCAAACAGAGGATGATAAGGGTTTTCATGTCAAGCAAGAAAAGAATATCAGATAAAAAAGAAAAACAAACAAACAAAAAGCCTGATTGATCTTAACCAAAAAGAAATAACTTGAGAAAATACCTTGAAAACGATGCCTTGAAAGTACAAAATGGTGCGGTAAAATCGGACTATCAGAGAAAAAGCCAGGTGAAAATGGCAAGTAAAAATTTGAGTTTATATAGGAAACCGTAGAATTAATGCTCGAGAGCTGACACATGTGGGGGTAGTTAGAAACTAAATGTTTATGGAAGCTCTGAAATTGAAACCCCCAAAACTCTGAAATGAAGCGCGATCATTGTAATGCGAAACCTGAAGTCCAAAACCTCGAAAGTCTGAAGTTCTGAAATTTCGAAACTTCGAAGTTTCGGACTTCAGAACTCCAGAGCGAAATTATCCACAAAAGTAATGTGAGACTCTGAAACCTGAAAGACTGAAATTCTGAAATTTCAGACTTTCGGGCTTTTAGAGTTCAGAACTTCAGAAATTTAAAACGAAAATAACAAAAATGTCAAAGAGGATTCCAAAACCCCGAAAGTCTAAAAGTCCAAAATTTTGGACTTTCGGGCTTTCGGAGTTCAGAACCCTAAATCAAAAATTTATTTCATAATTGACAAAACTCCAAAAAAAAAAAAACCCTCGAAATTTGTAATCTGAAAATTCAGTCTTCGGAGTTTCAGAAAACTTTGAAATTTTAAAAGCACTTTCAGGAAAGAAGAATTCAAAAAGGTTCAAGGAATTTTGACAATTTTAGGCAACACCTTCCTGTTAAGGTAAATTTTAAAGGTTAAAAAAAATGAACAAAAATGGTGTTATATCATATTTTATCTCATTTTTACGATGTCCTGCTAACCATATATCAAACACAGGTTAAATGTGAGCTTGAGTGTGACTCAAATATGGTTTTCATGGTGAAATGGGGAAAATATGGACAACATGGAAAGAAAATGTCATCTTGGAGCAAGATTATTCTAAGTGTCGGCATGGGAACAAGCGTGAGCAAGATTGAAAAAGTCAGGAAAGCACTCAGGGGGCTAAGAGAGATCACATGGGGGACCAGAAGAGGGGGCTTGTTCATGGGCATAATTTCTTGTCCTTCTTATCCCCTTGGTGCAACAGGAAAAAGGGAAAACAAATAGAGCAAGGTGTTGACACGCGGCAGAATGATGACGGGGATAAAAAACACCTGGGGGCTGGAAAAATCACATGTGGAGTTGTGTGAGGTCACATGAAAAACCAACATAGGGGGATTTCAGATAGGTGCCATTTATTATCCCTCTTGTCTCCTTGGTGAAAAAGGAAAAGGGATAACAAATGGATCAATGGAGCAAGATGATGACAAGTGGTGGAATCTAGGCAGGTCTGGGGAAATGGGGTTAGTCAGATAATCACCTTACGGAGCTGGAAAGGATCGCATGGGCACTAAAGAAAGAGATTTCTCAGGGGTGAAATTTATTATCCCTCTTGTCCCCTTGGTGAAAAGGGAAAAAAGGACATAAAATGGTGCAATGGAGCAAGATTTTGACATGTGGTAGTGAGAAATTTGATGAAGTATGGAGCCTACACACACTTAACACAGTGAGAACTTAACATCTTCGCTCCGAGAGATAGGGATGGTCTTTGGAAGTAAAATTTTTTTATGAATAAGACTACAAAATACATTCTAAGATCATTAGCATAGGTGTATGATTTGTATTCTTCCTATAAATCCAAAAAATGACTCGTTTTTTATTCGGGACAACGAGGTACATCTGCAAAGATTGAATAGTCTCAAGAAATATTCACACCTTGGATAAAAATTGATTCTTCCATAATATAGATGATTCTTTAATATTTACATTTCCTATTTTTTTTCTCCTAACTCCTTGCAAAGATCTCGAAATCATCTGGACAAGTTCATGTTTATAATTTGACTGCTCATTCCTTAAACCTAGGAAAGCCCTCTTTTGCACAAAATGTCCATAAACTACAAAACCTTTACTAACTCTTCCTAAAATGATTACAACACCTTAAAGGCTCTCTAATACTCCCTTTGTATGATCATGATCTTTTAAAACCTTCACAGAGGATGCATGCATGCTTAGAGAAGACCAGAATTAGCCTTGTTAAGCCTGTCAGAGAACTAGTCCTTTGTTGTACTTTGCTAAATGGAAGAATTGTCCAAACCACGTCACTTTTAACACTTGCACAAGCTTATTCAATATATTGTGAGGAATGTTCAAGGTTAATATTGTCATGACACATAATACAAAATACGATGAGGGATTCAGGAAGCATGTGGATCATGATTTCACTTTATGGCTTAATTGTCATGGATCAAATTTTTGCATTTTTGGGCTGGTATTTTCACATGAAAACAGTTGGCTCTAACTCAGGGAAATTGGACCATAAGGGAAAATAAATAACCTCAGCTTTCTCTTGGGCGAGCAGACCAGTTCTTTGTCGAATTGGGCTTTAGAGTAATTACTTCACACTGCTAACATACGCAAAAAACACACACAATGAAAGGCAAAACATGACAAAACATCCTAAATCACCTATGTTCATGTGGGTGACAACCCGCTTCTGTTGAAGCACTAATTCTTACCAAAATCTTACCCATACACGTGTATCATCGAATGCCTTTCTTCTATAAATCCATTGACGGGATCACTAAAATATGATACCTTTCTCAATTGCGTGAGAAATCTCGCATGATTGTTATTGAAATTGATGGCCCACTTATTCAACTCATTGTTTTGGTTACTAAGGAACCTTCTTTCCATCTTTTCATTGATTCCCAAGTTCTTTCCAATTGTTGATTTTCCTTTGTTGTTGTGAAGATGAATCTTGATCATACTCGGATTATTATTTTCATACTGAGGCCTATGACATTTGATAGGGTTTTGTTCTTCGTTTGTCATTTGCTTCATGATCATTGTTTTTGTGAGTTGATTCTTGGTCGATGTTTTGAAAGATTCAATAATATCACAATCCTCTTGACCTTTCATGTTTCTCAATTGATCCAAGCAATCTTCTTTCACGCACTCTGATCTTTCTTAACTTGTTGTTATGTATAGTGTGGTATGTATATTGCTTCATTATCTTGGAAAGAAAATGAGCATAAGGTTGGGCATGCAACATGGAAATCATCATCTTCTTCATCTTCTTCATTTTAAGCTTCAAAGTCCATATTCATGATGAAATAACCTTTTCCTTGAGTGGAGTTGACCTTGAAAGATGCAAGCATATTCTTATCCATACATTCCTTGTTGATAAGGCTTTTGTTTCGAACCAAATTAGCCTTGAGATCAAGCACCATTCCATTTATCTATTCTTCATTGGCAAGGTCTTCATCTTTATAAAATAGGAATGAACATGAAATTGGGGCTAAAATATTCAAGTCGTCATTTTCCTAATCTTGACCACCAAGAAGTAGGGAGTCCATTTTTGTAATGAAGTCATCTTCTTCTTGAGTAGATTCAACTTTAAGAGGTCTAAGCACCTTTTCATTCATGCATTCATCCTTTGAAGAGTCACCCAATCCCGATGGGAAAGAAAAAGCCTTATATTTACAATCATACTTATTGAACACATTTTCATGATGAACTTTGGGAACATGATTAGAAACTTTTTACTCACCTACCAAGAAGTTATTTTCCATCATTTTGCATTCATGACCCACACTTCTCATCACCTTGGGATTTCTTTGCTACAAATCAAGACCTTCATGGCCATCATCACTACTCAGTAGAGAAACTACATTCATGTTCAAATCTAGTGAGAAGTACGTGCTTTCAAATTTTGATTCCATCAAGTCACCATGATTCCCTTCAACCATATCTATGGTACTTGGATATTTATCTATCAACACATGAAGCTCAATGCTTCTTCTGAAGTTATGAAAACTTTGTAGGACCTTGAATCTTGGAACATAATATCTTCCTTTGGGTCATCATGTCTTTAAACAATGTATTTCATTTTCTTGATGGGAAGGAGTTTCTTCATCTTACCCTTAACTGGGATGGTGGTGTGTGACCAATCCATCTGTATATCTCAACAGAAGCTTCGAATAAACAACATACCATATGAGGTTGGCATGTCTACTACAATAATTCTCATTGTGATCTTCTTGTCGGTAAAATTTACAAATGCTACCTTGAGCATCCCTGACTTGGCCAACCAGAGGAACTTCTTTCGTTTCTATGGAATAACTCCAAAGAACTACCTCCCAATGCTCATATAACCCCTTCTCAGAACTGTCTTGCTTCCACACCCTTCACATCTAGGAAGATAGAACCTTTTAGCAACTTTTACAGGCATAACATTTTCAGATGCACTAGAGTCAATGATGCAATTATTCAGTTTATACCTATTGACCAACAAGGCTAGATAGAAAGGTTCTATCTTCCTAGATGTGAAGGGTGTGGAATCATAAATTTGAATTTTTTCTTTCTTGTAATGGTCAATGATGTCAAAAGGTGGAGAAGAGTAAGAACATCAAGAACAATGACAACTTTTACATGAGCAAGATGTGTATTCTTAGGATCAATGAAATTTGAAACTGAATGGCCAACACAACACTGAACCATACTCACTCTGATAGAGGTAGTACGAAGTCTTGATCAAGGTAGTATCGTGCCTCTTCTTGGGTGAAGTTGTGGAAGTGGACTGTGAGAATCATAAATTTGTTGTTGATTTTCATTTCTTGCACCATTTGAGGATCATATTTCTTAGCTTAAGAAGTGAAATAAGAGGCATATTTCTTCGTTTGTGATCAGGTGAACACTGCACAGGAGTAGTTGTCAATGGATTATTCAAAATCTTCATCATTTGAGAATCCAAAATGCCCAATCCTGGAACATTCTTCTTCTTCTTCTTCCCAATGAAATTTGATTTAATATTTGAATCTCCTTCATCTTCATTGATCCTGCATATTGCATTGATTGGTAGAGATTCCAAGGTAAGCCTTCCGGGTGCTCGTGCAATTTGATTTCTGTTCCAGTTCTTGTATCGAGGTAGTATCGTGCCTCTTCTTGGCTGACCTTGTGGAAGTGGACTGTGAGGATCCTCCTTTTGTTGTTGATTTTCATATATTCACCATTTGAGGATCATATTTCTTAGCTTAAGAAGTGAAATAAGAGGCATATTTCTTCGTTTGTGATCAGGTGAACACTGCACAGGAGTAGTTGTCAATGGATTATTCAAAATCTTCATCATTTGAGAATCCAAAATGCCCAATCCTGGAACATTCTTCTTCTTCTTCTTCTTCCCCTTCATTTTTGATTTAATATTTTCTTCTCCTTCATCTTCATTGATCCTGCATATTGCATTGATTGGTAGAGATTCCAAGGTAAGCCTTCAGGGTGCTCGTGCAATTTGATTTCCGTTCCAGTTCTTGTATGATGCATGTTGGACAACTTCCTTCTTCAA
This sequence comes from Taxus chinensis, assembly GCA_019776745.2. NCBI lineage: Eukaryota > Viridiplantae > Streptophyta > Pinopsida > Cupressales > Taxaceae > Taxus > Taxus chinensis. Next base: position 196,741,384 of record CM034150.1, read on the forward strand.
CATTGTCAAATCATTGGCCAAATTCTGCAACAGTGGATCAGCTCTTTCATCTTTAGAATTCTAGGTTTTATCCTTATTAAAGGATTCTTGATCTTCTATGACATAATCAAGTCATCTTCCACTCCAATGAAAAGTTCTTGAGCAATGTCCAAATTGTTCGTTTGAACTCTCCATATTATGAAGCTAACTTCATGCAGTTTGGCATTCATGAAGAACCTTTTCTAATTATCCACAATAGGGTGAGCATCATTAGGAATCTTTTTTATTAACTTATTGAATTTCACCACAAAATATCTCATGGAATCTTGAGGTTTTTTCTTCATCTGAGTTACTTGAGAAATGAGTGCATGTGCATCTTCTGTAGTCTTGAATCTTACTTCAAACTTGCTCTTTATATATTGTCAATTAGTAATCAAGCGTGATGGCAAGTAGTAAAACCAATCTGCAACAACATCTTGCAATGTTTCCACGAATAATTGTATGGAAACATCCTCGTGTTGCACTCCAAGGATGCTACAGGCTGTGATGAAGGATGTAATATGATCATCAAGATGTTACTTTCCATCTCCATAGAACTTGGGAAATTTCTTTCTTGATCCTTTTAGAAGTTCGTAAAGTCGTGGAGTCAAAGCCAACAGACCAGTATTTTGTCCCCGTGGCATAGGTGCGGTCATTTTTTCTTCTTCTTCCTTTGTTTATTCTTCTCTTTCTACTTTATGAGGAATGATGACTAGTGGTTTTATAGCTTCTACTCCAATATGACCTTCAAGAGGGAAACTAAGATAAAATTCAGGAAAGTACTCTTGACTTGTTTGCCTTATTATTTAAACAATGAGAAGTCTGAAATTAGCTCTTTATTGTTCCTCAAATATGGAATCAATAACGACACTTGAGCAATTAGCTCGTGTGTACCTTCTTTCCACCAATTTGTTCTAAGCACTAGAAAGGAATGAAACTGGAAAAATGTAGATTCCTCAATACGATTACAACAAGGCTTTGTAAACATGCATATGGTATTTTTGGGTATTTTTCAATATTTCAATTTTTATGGGTTTTGACTATATGATTTTTTTGTATTTTGAGATATCCTTTATAAGTGCATGAAGGGAAGATCTTCTCCAACAAAGTCACCAAAAAACTGTTGGTAAAATAATTTTTCGTGTGGGTAAATTATTAGTTCTAGCCAATGGTCACAAAGCTAAGCCCATCCTTCTTGTGTATGGGGAGGCTCCCATTATTGAATGTCAACTACCTAAATTACCTAAAATCTATGGGGTGTCGAATAAGCTTGGAATCACACAAGAACACTTCACTCAACCTATGGCAAAGTGCTCATACGATGTACAAGGGAGGAAATTGCAATGAAGGGAGGTAGAGAGGAGTTGGAGAAACGAGGAGAAAGGTTTATGTTGTGAGTATGAACTATCAAATTCTCACTAATAATAACCAAAGTAGGTCCACATTCAATTATAAGAACACAACAATGAAAACAATGATAAGACATAACAAATCATAGACACATAATTTCATTGATTCATTTATCAAAGGCACACACACATTTCTTGCTTTTACAAGGTTATCATGCTCACAAAGTTAGAAAATACAGAGATAGAGAGAGAGCATAGGAACATAAACAAAGGAATAGAAAAATTGCAAATTTTATTGCTTGATGTAGTAGTGGTAATCTCAACAATATACATTCAAGTAAAAAATTTCAACCCCTTGGAATAGAGAAGTCATTCCAATCTATAGAATTACAAATTGTCTCTTCGTCTACTCCCAACATGGCCTTTCATCTATCCCCATGACTTGTGACCTTTTATATTCTTGGGAAATGAGTCTTTTTCTTATTGATGAAAAAGGACTCTTACACTAGTTAATTGAGGGTCACTTAAGTGAATAGGATGAATTAGCGAAAAGTACATTCTTAATGAGAAATTAGAACATGGAGAGAGAGGAAGGAAGAGAGAGAAGGGTTGACCAATCTGATGAAGATGAAGCTTTTTATGATGGATAACCTACTGATTTAAAGCATGGTGATCACAATTTACCCCTTTTTCAAGATTCTTGAACACTCTAGACTATCGAATGAGTGTTTAAGAACATTGTTGTGAGACATTCCAATGTGAGCCTCAGATGACAACAAGCATTACTCATAGTGAGATTCTATCACCATGCTTATAATGACCATTCTCTTGATGAATTTGAATTTCAATGGTGCTCTTGAATCTTTTCTGACTTCATAATTTTATTGGTTTCACCTACTACACATTGATGTGCTCTAGTATGCTCCTTAACATGAATGTGATCAGGATGATGCTTTATGATCCTTTGAAATCTTGCAGAGGGTTAATTTTCTTGTTTGAGCCATGAAACATATTATTAGCCTCGTGATGATGGAAAGAGGAAACAATATAAGAAAAATGAGATTCGCCACAAATTTCTAGGCCAAAATTGGAAACTTTCTATTTTTAGCAGGGCTTAGCTAGGACTAGTATTTTTAGAAATTTTGTAGTATTTTCACTCCTTGATATTTCTTGCATGTTCGAGGGGCACTAGTGTTGATAATTCACCTCATTTTACCACTTTTCTTATACATGCCCCATCATGCACACGTGTTCTTTTTAGTAAGTGGACTGGATGTGTTCAGTTGTAATGAAAATAGTCTTGAAATTATGGGTTTTATTTCAGGACTCCCTGCCATAAATTTTGGATTATTCCTTTGTTTGGATGAGTGGAAAAATGAGTTTTTCATCATAAGGGTAATAATATTGAGAAAAACTCATTCATCCATATCTTTAACAATTAGCAACTCCATAGAGAAATAAATGGCTTCAATCACTAGATTTTTTAGGATCATACCCTCTAAGTTTCAGATGATTTCACCCACCGGATCTTTGAGAAAGTGAAAAATTATTCGAGAGTAGAATTATGACAAAAAAAAACAACCCTCTACATCCCTAAAAATCAGCTATTACATGGTGCAAAAATTGGCTTTCGTGAAAGAAGAATTTCTGAGGATTGTTTGATCCAATTTTCAAGTGATTTCACCTATCAGATCCTCAGGAAACAAATAAGAGTCTCATTGTCCTTTCGTTGTTGTGGCATGGATGACATTAATGGAGGTTGGAAGGTGTGATAGAAAAAAATCACCAAAATGGCTACATGTTTGGAAGAAATGAACAAAAATGGTGTTATATTGTGTTTTATCTCACAAAAATGATGTTAAATGTGAGCTTGAGAGAGGTTCGGATATAGTTTTCACGGTTTAATGGGGACAAGGGGGATAGTAGGGATAGAAATAGTAACCTTGGGGCAATATTATGCTAAGTGTCAACATGGGAGCAAGTGTGAGCAAGATTGAAAAAGCTAGGTAAGCACCCAAGGAGCTGAGAGAGATCACATGGGGGACCAAAAGAGGGGGCTTTCTCATGGGCACCATTTATTGTCCCTATTATCCCCTTAGTATAATGGTAAAAAGGGACAGAAAATGGAGAAATGGAGCAAGGTTTTGACACGTGGTGAAATGATGAAGGGGCTAGAAAAAGCCCCTGCGGAGCTGTGTGAGGTCACATGAAAAACCAAAAGAGGGAGATTTCTCATCGGTGCCCTTTATTATTCCTGTTTTCCTCTTGGTGCAAAGGGAAAAGGGATAGAAAATGGATTAATGGAGAAAGATGATGACAAGTCGCAGAATCTGGGCAGGTCTAGGGAAATGGGGTTATCCAAATAAGCACCCTACGGAGCTGGAAAGGGTCACATGGGGGACCAGAGAATCAGCTTTCACATAGGCACACTTTATTTTCCCTCTTGACCCCTTGGTGTAAAGGGGGAAAAGGGACAGAAAATGGTGCAACGAGGCAAGAAGTTGACATGTGGTAGTGAGAAATTTGACTAAGTATGGAGCCTGCACACACTTCACACAATGAGAACTTAACCTCTTCGATCCAAGAGCTAGGGATGGTCTTTGGAAGTGAAATTTTATATAAATCGCACTCAAAAAAGAATTCTAAGATCAATGAAATAGGTTTCAAATTTTTATTATGCCTGTAACTCCAAGTAATCGCTCATTTTTAATCAGGGTAGTGAAGTACACCTACAAAGATTGAATTGTCTCAAAAAATATTCACACCTTGGATAAAACTTGATTCTTTCACCATATAGAGGATTATTTACACTTTCCATTCCCTATTTTTTTCCCTCATAAGTCCTTACAGAGCTTTCAGAATCATCCGGACAAATTCAAGTTCATAATTTGACTGTCCATTCCTTATACCTCAAAAAGCCCACTTTTGCACAGACTATCCCTAAACCCCCGAACCTTTCCTAAATCTTCCTTAAATTCTTCCAATACCTTTAAGACTCTCCAATACTACCTTCGGATGATCATGAGATTTTAGAACCTTCACGGAGGATGCACACAAGCCTTGAGAATACTAGAATTGGCATTTCTAAGTGTTATACAAAAATACCCACTAGGGTTATTTTGGCTTTAACAAGGTCAAAAAATGGATTTAGTCATTTTGAAGGGCAAAACACATGTAAACGACCATCAAATTCCACCTCTCCAAAGCACTGACCATTGGTGTTTAAAACCCAGCAGGAGGCTCAGCTAATCTATTAACGGGTTATATTTAAAAGGTCGTGTGACATTCATTTGGCAATCAATTTCAACGCCAAGCATTAGACAGGGGACACATGACATAAGATCAACAGTCAACATAGAGACATACGTCGCCATTCCGGCTCTCCTCCAAAGTTTTGGGCTCCACATACGTCAAACCCCAGAATAAGCCACAATGGATAATTTTATAGAGTCCGGGCAACATCCAAGCAGGGTTGAAAGGTCAATGGACACGTGGCCGAAGGCAGAGGCGATACATGGTGCAAATCAAAGGCATCAAATGGACACATGTCGGCATTTTGTCACTTCCTCAAGCAGATGCATTCCTCGTACCTCAAGTCAATGGAATGGACCAAATTTCATAAGGCTTTTGGGTCTATGGCGAAGGTGAAAGTCAAGGGCGGTCAAGTTAGACATGTAGCGACCAAATCATGGGGTAAAAGGTGGATACCCGGTAGCATTCTGTTAACCTCTCGCACAAATACGTTCGACGAACCTCAAGTCTGCGAAATAAGTCGTGTTGGATAAAGTTTCATGTCCGCCACCCCCCCGCAATGAATTAGAAAGGAACATGTGGGTAGAAGGAAAATAAACACGCAGACACACACATGGAAAAAGGTGATTCCCAAAGCCAATCAAATAATGGCACGTGTCATTTTCATGCTCATTCCAACCTGCAAATTTTCAAATGGCCATATCTTTTGCCTTACAGCTCTAAATCACACAAATCGGTCTCGTTAGAAAGGTCTCCTCGAGCCCTTCAATTTGGCATCACCAGAATCAGAAATTGATAGCATTTCATGGGATAAAAGGAAAGAATGTCTCCAAAATTAAAGGATACAATCCCTAGTAGCTCAACTACCAGATATGGTGAGATATGGTGCCTTGGATTCTCCAGCAAACAAACTGACATGAGGAATAGGTTTGGTAAGGTACCCATGATTTTTTCAGAGATTTAATGCTCCTTGTTGGTGGTTCAAAATGGAAATTCGAGTTTCCTTCTTTTCTCTCTTTCATCTTCTATATATTGAAAGAATCTCTCATTTCAGAGGGGAATGTTCTAAAATGCAAAGAAACTCTGCTAAAATTGTTTCTGAGCAGCTGTGAGTTGTAAGACTTGTTTTTGGCTTGGAAAGTGTTCTTGTGCCTTCTTCTTCACATGTAATGGTCTGTGCATATTTTGAAAGCAATAAAATCTTTGTTTTGTGGTGTTTCTCTCACCCCTATTTTATATTTTATTGTATTTCATTGCCTCTTCTTTCTTGTTATGGTATCTTGTGCATGTATTTCCCAATTATACGTTCGTTTTGTTGTGTTTCATGGAAAATAGATGGTGAATGAAGTATTGGGTCTATGTCACTCCTATCTCACCTCTCCCTTCTCCATTTTTTCTCTCCCTTTTCCCTCATTAGAGTATCTCCACTCCTCTTCTTAGTGTTATCACCTACCTTAGTGTAGAATTTTCCTTTTATGCATCTCCCTCTCTCCCTAGTCCCTTGGAAACGTAGAGTAGTGATAGGTAGTTGCATTTCCCTTCCTGGGAGTAGTTTTAGCTTTAGGATTAGGTGGAGGAACCAACCTTCTTTAGAGGTTGATCTCACTTTGTAAGTACCACATTTGTGAGAGTATCCCATGTTAGCAAAAAGTAGGGATCTGCAACGATTAATCCTAGGGTGTTACTTTTTGTGATAACACCTCCTTCTACTTATCCTACTAGTGCATCTTCTACTTCTTCACCTCGTCCATCTGTTCAACGTCCTCCAATGTCTCCATATCCTCCACCTCACAAGCATGTTCCATCTCCTCCACCACATAAGCATCCTCCATCTCCGCCACCATGTCGCTCTTCACCTAAGTCTTTGCCATCTCCGGCTCGGAAGCCATTGCATTTCTCGCATTCTAATAAGCCTCATGATGTACCACGCGCTTTACTTGATAAGCACTTAATTTTCTTTCCTTCAAATTAGAATAATCCTCCTCATCGCTTGCATCATCAGTGTGATTGTCCTTATTGCAATTATCATCGCATCAATGTCCATTGTGACAATGATTGTTGCACCCTTCATGATAAATTGCAAAAATTAGAAGACAAGGGTGTCATTATTTTTGGCTCTCGCTCTTGTGATGGATCTACTTCTTCAATTCCACACAAGTGCGTTGTTATTTCGGTTCACTTGTCTCCTTCTCCCACTTCTAGGGTCATCACTTGTCCACCACCTCAAATCATTATTCATGCACGACCTCTACCTCACTCATCCACCGCCACATCATCTCATCCACCACACAGTGCTCCTGCTTTACATTGGCTTCCTAATCTTTCAGCATTTGTGCTTCCTACCATTGTATCTCCCATCATTGGCACCATCTCATCCGATAGTCAGTTTGACTCATACACTCATGTTGCTACCAGTACCACTTCACATGCTTCCACCGCTCTGTGCCACCCTCTACATCTTTGGTAGGTGATTTTTTTCTCACCTCATTGCCTGATGATGCACTCGTGTTCTTACGGTTCTTACATGACGGTTGAGTGGTCTGTTATAATAGGAACCCCACTCCACCTTTTCACTACACAATTTATTGATTTATCTATCTAGCATACACTATCACACCATTTCCTGATGACGCACTCTTGTCATATGGTTCATTCTCGATTACTGAGTGGTCTTATATAAATGAACCTCATCTTCTCACACATACGTTGGGGGAATCACTTTTTAACCCCACCTACTTCATCATGCTTACACGTGATCACATACATTGTTAGGATCATTTTAATCACAGTATTCATTCCATACATACATCTATTACTATTTATCACATCTTTATTATATGTGTGTGTGTGTGTGCATGCGCGCGCGCCCTAATCAATGTCATCATCCATTTGTCAATATAATCATCTACGCAATGCAAATCACACATCTACATATGCACAAAAGTCATCACATCACATATCAATGACACACCATAAACACAACACATTATACCAAAATAATCATATATATCGGCAAAAAAATCATAGTTACATCAATACAATCGAGGGGGGCAATCCCCCATGCATTGCTACATCATTATATGTCATACATCATCATCAATGTCACTATACACAACAACGGGAGCTCTAGAATTAGATGCTTCTATGTCACTAGTTGCGGCCCCTATATCTCTATACTTGACTGTGTAATAATGCCAACTTGATCGACTGCTCCGCAAACCAGCCCTGTAGCTCTACATATTTCGTGAACACATCCTAGGCTAGGGATCCTCCACATGCAGTCTCCCTAGATCATTGAGTCTCCACCCGTGGCTCGTCACAATCACTCAATAATGTGGTACATGTAGCCAACGCTATCGCCATTGGCTCAAACAAGAGGGCATGTTTTCCCACAATGACATCTACTCAATCCAACATTCTACCTCCCACGAGCACGTCTGTAGGTACATTCTGCGTCAATGTGTGGATGTATACATGTCAACGATCAATAACCAATAAGCATCACCTGTAACCATATATCGACACATTAGTTATTACACATGATGATCACAATCCATCAACTAAGTGACAATCAACAACTCACAACAAAAAAAATACTCACGCTCCGCTAGCACCTTGGCTATACCATCGCCATAAAGGGCAGGTGCATGCCCCTCTGCTCCCCCAACTAGTGGTGCACCCTCCACATCTTCAAACTTTGTAAACAATAGCACACATTGGTGTGCTACCCACCATACACTATAGGCATCAGTGCATCCCGCATCGTGCACTTGTATCGTCTCTTTGGTCACATTTACCTCAACCTCACCGAGGGGCACTAGTTGTGCTCCTTTCAGGCCTCGTCTAGCTCTTGACCTCCTTGGTGCTCTAGTGGCTCGCACCCATACATATGGCTCTAGGGCACATCCTGAGCCATACCAAACTGACGTGATGCACGCTCTTCGTGAAATAGCTCAATGAATGAGGAAACTGATCCTCCAACCACATAGTACGAAGGACACATCATAGCTCTACCCCATCCTCTAGACACCCACCATAGGATCAATTTGGCCTCCATATAATGGCCCTTGGCCCCATACGATCCAACATAGCTCTATAGGTAGTATTATCTAGTCTCGTACTACGCATGCTTGTCCACCTTGCTGCTAATATCTCGGGCCTTGCCCAATTAGCACGCGGCCCACTGATTGGCCTAAGTATCTTAATGTGCTCATAGGCCCATACATGTAATAATGTGGTGGCTCTAAGTCCACCTTCATGGTCCTTCTGTGTGAACTTGTATAATTCTCTATACATATGTGTCAATACACATCACACCCACGCATACCTAGTCCCATCCTCCTCTATATGCCAACAGATATCATGCATCTTATACAATATGCCCATGCCTCCACCCTCTACTGTCAGTGACGAAGCAATCACAATTGTAATGAACTTTCGCAATCGCGGAACACCTAATCTTAGTATGACATCTAGGCTAATGTGGGTTTCTGTCTGTACTCGTATCCCTGTAAAATACCGCCTAGCTACTCTCATCTGCCTCTAAGCATCCTCTACTGCTATCACCTAGACCCTCTCACCCACAACTGCCAATCGCAATATGCGATATACATCCTCCGGGGTCACAGTCATCTCCTTATTAGGTAACCAAAAAGTACAAGTATCAGCACACCATCGCTCACATAATGCGGTGATCATATGCATGTTATGGGGTGTCTCCCCCAATCTCGTTATGTGTCGTAGGCCGACACAGTCTATTATATCCACTCAGTGTCGGATAAGCCCAATCTCAACAACGTACTCAAGTATTGACCTCCATGAAATTCCCTCAAATGGATATCCCTTTGCACAACACAAAATACCAATAAATGCGCAACATTAGCACTTCATATACACACGAAAAATGACTATTCATAATACCAAAATGCATAAAATTTCACATTTATCATGTTTTGAAGTCAAAAGAGCCTCTTCGGTCACCAACACCCAGGAGCAAGACGAGGGCTCCCAGGAGAAAATCACCAACACCTAGAGCTACGCGCTGGTGTCCTGAAGGACATTAGTACCTTTGCTACTCTTTCCTATGTTAGAAACATCTAGAAATTCGAAAACTCAAATTTTGCAAAAAAATAACAAAAACAAGCTCATTTCAACTCATTTTTCAAAAATAAGCACACTTACCAACTCATCAGTCGTCTGTGTTGCCATGACCGCCACCACCATCTCGAATCTGCTCAATCTCGTTCCTTTAATTTACAGCATCCTCACAAGATCAAAGCTCAAAATCACAATCAATCGAAGTTCAAATAAGGTCACTTTTCACCATTACTATATATAGCACTTCTCTCAATTCCTCATTTACTATAGTCACTATTCATGCTTATTTTCCAACTATTACACACAACATGATTTCGCCCACATTTTGAGCTTCACCACTCCGTTTTCTTCCCCATCTGTGCCATTTGGTTCAAAATTCTCCCTACCACTGTAATGTACACTTTCCACAGTGTTATATTCCAATTTGTCACATATTCAACTTGATCTACACATAATTTTGCAACATCTTCTATACTTCATTTTTGCTCATTAATCCATCATTTCACATCTACTTTCAGTTCAACATTCATTCTTTTTATCACTCTTCCTTTCGAAGAAAGGGGGGCATAAAATTGGGATCACCCTGCAATCCCTCTCAGGCTACTATGAGATCACTACACACTCCTAATACATTGTCATCAAAAATGCATTCATATAACACGTGACATTTTCTAATGCTTTCTATCTATTCCCCCTAATGACCTAATCTGGGGGCAAAAAGTGAAAAATATCTTTATGAGTAATTTATCTATACATTCAATCTCAAAACAAGCGCTCGATGTTTGAAGTAAACCAATCAATCAGTACAACATAGTGCATCTTACTATCTCTCCAAGATGACCTAACTTGGGAGTTGCATCACTTCGTACTTTTCCCAGATGACCTAACATGGGAATCGTTTTTACATCGCTTCCAGATTGCCTAACATGGAAGGAAACTAGCATTAAACTTATCGCGACATCTAAGGAGCGGGGGAAATGAGACGTCATTTCCTTTCATATACCACTCCTATATGGGTTATTCACGTTGGATCGAAATGGAACAAATTTGGTCTTTATCTGTTTGCAACGGCTGGACCTTTTGAGGATGTAGTCATAGTTGGAGTGTAAAACTAGACCTCTCTACCTAACACTCTTCCTCTGACATCAAGATACCCAAATCCTTCAGTTTTTCAAACATACAAAATCGGGTTAGGAACTGATCACTCCCTACCCCGTCAAATATCCATCATCGACAATTCAAAATATCCAAACCACTCAAAATAAAATCATAAATTTCTCCAAGTGCTCCTTATAATGGTTCACTGTCTCTATTTACGCCACATAGATCAGTGCATTGATCCATGGTTCACCACGCTACATGTCCTCATATTCTGCACCTACTTCTACAACAGGGCTTCTCTAGACTTCTCATAGGTATGTTCCTTATTTCTTTTACACTAATTGAATTCCATAAAAATAACATAAAGGGGGGCAAATGTAGACACAAAATCACGCACATACTAATATTCTACTATACCACCAAAGTATGTCGTTTTATGTATGGATCTTGAGTAAGAAAAGTATTCACTGGTGACACACCTCCTAGTCTGTCCACTTTCTTTGATTGTTTCTATTGTTTTTATCTCTCGCATCTGTGACTTCTACAACCAGTTCTGGTCAAATCACAGGGATCCTTGTCCATCAGTATTCTCACATTTGTATTCAATTGTGTCAGGACACTAGTGCCTAGGCGCTCTTGTCCAACCTGAGCACTCCTATCCTCTTCATTTTTGTTCACATTTTTGACATTTGTGGTCGGCCTTTTCAATTTTATTACTCCTATCCTGAGGTCTTAGTCGGCATTTCATGTCACTAGTGTCGAAATTCAAATAAGACGTCCCTATATAAATACAACATACATACCATTATGAGGGTGGACACTTTTATCAAGGGCTATCTATCTACATACTATCAAAAGGGACTACATTTTGGGCTTATTACTATGCATACACTCCATAAGAAGGGAAAGTTTTTGAATTCCATCCCACACATTGCATTCTATCTAGCTACAGTTTGTTATCTTGGCGTCACCGATGTGAGGGCAACCTAGGAGCACTATTGCACACACAAGAACATAAAACTACATGGAGTCTAAGATGTAGTGCAATGATTGGTCATAAGTTCACTCTATTGGGTGACAATCGAGGACAATCTGAATCCCCATTTTGCATCTTTCTTTTTTAGGATTTGATGTAGTTTGGGGATTTTGTAGGAGATCATTTGTGTTGCAGGTTTACAGGTACCTCGGCGATCCAAGTGCGAGATACTGTAGATCAACAACAAAGGATAGTGAAACCCTTACGACACTGAAGAAATCATGTCCCAAGATTTTCTACAGACTTCAATGCCCAGGAAAGGTCTCTAGCGTCCCAGGCACCCGTGTCTTGACTAGTCTGCAGGTTCCAGAATTTTTATCGAGCATTCCCAACATTATGCCCAACATTTTCATCAGTTCTTCTAGTTTGGATACACTTCGAGATGCAAAAAAACAAAATAAGTGCCCTACCTCCCCCATTTGCTTTCATAATTACATCTATAAAATTGCTTAACATTTGTATCTTACTGTACATCATTGTAACAATTTCTGAAATTACATTTTACTAAAATATCAAATTTTATTGAATCAAATACAACATGAAAGGTTTTTTTTCGATGGATTTTCTGAAATTTTTTCCCACAAGTTTAGCCATGCTCAAACAACCTCACATGAAAGAGGTTCAACTTCATGAATATGCATTGCATTTGATCCGTTACAATGACAATCGCTTTGGTAGCCACCCCAGGTTCAGATATTTTTTCCTTAGCCTCATCACGCACCATTGTAGCCAAGCAACGACTTTTATTTTCATGAGACAATATATCATTCAAAACATTCCAGAAACAATAGGTGTGTTGTGGAAACGCCTTCAAGATAATCCAAATGATTGCCTCCCAAAAAATATGATGTAGTTTGGAACCACACTTCGAGGAACAAGGTCTTTCTGGTCCAAAAGTAAAGGTGATATTTCTGACATGATTAAACAACTGGGAACACCCACATTGTTCTTTACTTCAAGTGTTGCTAACAGTAAATGGCCAAAACTCCATAGTGTAATGTCTAGCACTAGCACTGTAGATCCTTGTGAAGCATAAAGGTGGAGGAACCATAACATTGTTTCCAAACCTCATCATGTTTCTTCTTACTTACACCAGAGATTCACATATTTCGTGAAGAAGTCTTGTAAAAATACCTAGGGGCAACAAACTATTAGTATAGGTAATATAGAGTTAGATTCAGATCATTGTGGAAAATAACACAATAATGTTTTCTCAAGATAATATATTCTCGATAATATTACTTTGTATTCTCTATTTATCATTCGAGGATACAAGACAAATATATAGGAATATGATTCCTATTATCTCTCCACCGTTTTCTCATACCCGAAATCCTATACTTCAGCAAACCACTAAATATGATATATTGTTCCAACAATAAACAATATATCTTAACAATATAAATTCTAACCTAATATTTACTATTGTATATAACAATATTAAATATTAACTAATAAACTACTTATTTACCTTTCGGTAAATATCCCATTATAATGTAAACATTATATTTCCTAACATTCCCCCCCTTAATGTTTACATGGTAATAAAAGAACTTTCGCACTTCCTCTGCAGCCTGCCGCTCGTGCTTGCTCATGATCTTGGTACAACACTCAAACTGAAGGTAGAAGAAGGAACACATCAACTTCTTATCAACCATGCACTGTCGGGAACACATCTGACCGACGAGGATGGGAACATGCTCAGGAATCATCTACTTATCAACCAATCACTCTAGGGAACACATCTGACCTGACAGTGTGGGAACTCAAGCAGGAACACATTTGAACAACCTTCAATGGTTTTCAGGAGGCTAACCACAAACCTAGGTACGAACAAGAACACATTTGACTATTCTACCTCATCAAGACTCGTGATGTTGCTTTTCATTGTGATATCTGTTCTTCACTATGTTCTAGCATTGGGGAATTATGTAGGAATAGCCACATACCTGTGAACAGGAACATAACACATCTGTTCTTATTTTTCACACCACGTTGAAATGTTGAAATCCACACTATACTGCAAAACAGGTACTATGAAACTGAATCACACAACTGAAAGCAAATCCACACCACAAAATGCCACCACAATTTCGTGCAGCCCCGTCGTTGGTGACTAACAAGAGGTCACTATCTGACCTCTAACCTCCGATGCCTTCATCCTCCAATAACATGTTGCTAAATCAGCAAGATGTAAACATGAATTACATCTATTTCCACATTGAACTTATTATATCTTCCCTCCCGCAATGTGAAACACTTTATTTTTTCGGACGTCGAGTAACACCGAAAATGCATCCGTGAGGTAAAAAAAAAATTCAAAATTTTGTCATTGACTCTTGACACTACCTAAAATCACCTATTTGACATGATGTTGACAAAAACACCAAGGACTACATAACATATGATGACTTTGTGGTACTTTGACACTATAGACTATGACCACCAATTTTTGACTTTTAACATATAACTCAAACACCTATATGATGAGTGAAAATACTTATGCAACGCTAATAGGTATAAAAGATATTTTTAATATCAATAAGACTATACAAGTTTTGACTCCTACACAATGATGACAATAACAACATTAGGAAGCCTATATAACCAACTTATAGTCAGGGATTTAAATTTATAACAAATTTCACTTAAAACCAATTATTATTGAAAATACCATGGGCTAGAGAAAAAAACAAAACCGCTCGTTTTTACGAGAGTAAAAGAAGACTGAAGCTTGTTATGGATGTTCTCCCACTACAAATTTGAATCTAGAACTTATGTACAATGTCAAGCGATTGTATTTTGTGCATGCACATACAGGTTTGTGTCTAAGGCATGTATAAACTGCTCCGGGACAACAACTGGTTCATCTAATCCAGACAATTCCCACACAACTCATGCAAAGACCGAGATCCACAAACAGCAATGATCCTGAACGCTGAGATATCTTTCTTTCTCCTCAAATCTGTGCCAACACTTTGCAGAATGAATGTGTGGAGGTTGTGAATGGCATTCGCAATGAAATATCAAAATCTTTATGATGTCGCACTCTTACACTATTACACCTTGTGACTGATCAATGATTCCTTTCTCAGGTAAATAATGATCACTGATGACAAATGTTAAACAACCAATCGTACAATCCTATGGACATTGCGTATGAGTTTAGTTGCACGTTGAGTCTCAAATACGCCAAAGAGACATTCTTTCAATTGATGACCAAATGGAAGATAAGTGTTGTATGGCGATTGAAACCTCTCAGAACAGATCAAAGAAACTGCAATTTCTTCTTAACACTCTCATTATTGACAGGGACATGACCATTGATGCTCTGATACCAAATATCGAGTTACATTCAAATCATCATGGAAAATAACACAATAATGTTTTCTCAAGATAATATATTCTCGATAATATTACTTTGTATTCTCTATTTATCATTCGGGGATACAATACAAATATATAGGAATGTGATTCCTATTAGGTAAGACTTGTCTCTTTATTTTTTTCCCCTTTTACAAACCTTCTTTGTACTTATCCATCTCTTTCCAGGTACGAATGACAACATTGAGGGTCCGCACATGTTCATGGATTCTTATGGCTTATGGAGGCCCCCAATGTAGAGATAATTGACTAGAGTGGCATATTTGTTGTCAACCAATTTAGAAACTACTTCAACAAATTTGTTTCCGCATGGAACCCCCATGCCATTTCTTGTAGGTCATAATACATTCATGTTGGACCACGATTGTCGTTAGACCAAAACCCATAGGTATTAGTCTCTGCTACAATCACCAGAGTTAGGATCTATGAGAGGCGGTTAGTCCATGTCACGAAACTCACGGGGAGCGTTGGACACACATGCCAACAATCTCCCCCTCAACGTTACTCGAGTGAGTTTCGAACTCGAGACCTGTCGCTCTGATACCATTTGTTGGACAACGATTGTCATTAGACCAAAACCCATATGTATTAGTCTCCGCTACAATTGCCACAAGTTAGGATCTATGAGAGGCGGTTAGTCCATGTCACGAAACTCACAGGAAGCGTTGGACACACATGCCAACACTTCATCATCTAGTCTAAGATGATCCTTGCTTATTAAAGACATCACGAATATTGGCAGTCGACCCTATTTTAGACTTGGAAGAATTTTTGAATCGTGTGCAAAGACACACCAAATACATTAAACAAATGTTCCTGCGAAAGAAACAAGCTGGATTGCAATGCCAATACAAAGCACCTTGGCCACTATGTGGACAATCATCCCTTATCCTCGGTGATGCACAAAAGGTCCAGTACATGCCAACTAGAAATGATGATAGATTAAACGTCCACAACCCCGTAATGTTGTCCATCTGGAGAACCAATGTTTACTGGCAACCTGTACTCTCAAAGCATGCAGTCCTTAAATATATCACTAAATATGCTTCCATGATAGATCATCGTTCTGAATCATACCATCAAATGCTCTCAAGGATTTCTTCCACCTCCGATCCTTAGCAGCTAACCAGGGTAGCATTTTGAAAAATTCTTACAGGTGTGTAGCAGATCATGACATGAGTGCACAAGAAACATGTCACATGTTGCAGAAGTTAACTCTTGTTCTTTATAGCCTGTCTTTGCATTCCTTGAATGTTGGAAAAAAATTATGCGCAATGTCTCTGAAACAAATGATCAAAATACTGAGTCATCAATTTTTTCAATCCGTACAGGATGCACTCTCCAAATATGGAATTCGTTTCACTAATTGAAATTGTTAGATCTTGGTCTTACAACAAGTCATGTGTTGGTGTCAAATGAAAACAACGAACAACAAAGGTTATTATACACGTGTCTCCTAGATTTTATTGCATCCTCAAGGTTCATTCCCCTTCCTTTGAAATTTTATGTTGGAGTGAACTCCTCTACAAACCTTTTCGCAAAATTCCAACAGATATTAGAAGCACAACAAAACAAGTAATTTCTAATTGGCTATTGCTGAGAAACATTTATCACCCTTGGCTTGTCAAGCGTGTCTCTACAACAAATGATTCATTTTCCTCGAACGAATCAACATGTGAAGATGAAATCTTAGGGCGATCTCCAATGCAAGCTGAATGGGAGCTTTTATCCCAATTCCATCCCATTAATCACATGGGCCTTAACAGCCCTGACATGTTAGGTCATCGAGACTTTGACCTACATCATAATTGGCTCCAGAACGATGTTCCAATTACTTTGCATGAAAGTGGCCCATCTTTCATTGATATGTGCAAGACCACTATAACTATCCCTTTCAATATGCATAAATCCACATCCACTACTATGTCTTTCTCTGCAAAACAAAAACAAGCTTTCGATACAATTCTCAATCATTACAAGAAAGGAATACATTCACATCCTCTAAAATTGATAATTCAAGGTACTGCAGGCACATGTAAATCATACCTCATAAATACTATCTGCTCTGCAATGTCTTCAGTAACCCCTCAATAACCATCCCCCTCCTGCTTCTTGCTCCATCATGAGTTGTCACATTCAACATTTTTGCATCGACTATACATGCCTCATTAAGTATTCCAGTAACGGATATCAAGCTGCTCGATGATCAGTCACTCTCCTCTCTTCAACAATCCCTAAAATATGCTCAGTACATTCTCATCGATGAGATGAGCTTCATAGGTCCTAAACTCCTTGACAAAATCGATTATCGATTTCATGAGGCCTTCTCGCACTTCAAATCTTCCACATTTGGTAACAAATCCATCATTCTCATTGGCGACCTTGGCCAACTGCCTCCTGTGAAGGATGTTTCACTTTAATCTGGAAACTCATATGGAATAAACCTTTGGTTTAACTTCACGACATGTGTCACGCTCAAGACAATCTTCAAGCAACAAGGTTCAGATCAAACTCAAATTTCTTTTCGCCAGCTCCTACTAAATATCAGAGATGGAATCTCGCAGATTGACGACTGGAAAACACTTCTCCAGTGCACGGATTCACAAATGGCAAACAGCGAGATTGTTCCTTTCCTTATAGCTCCACATTTGTTCGCAAAAAATGAACTTGTCCATCAACACAATCTCAACATGTTGAAATCCCTCAATGTTCCTATAACATGTTCTAATGTTGAGCTTACCAAGCTCAACACTTTAGAGGAACCTAATGATGAACAACTACAACACAATGTACTACTATGTAGAGAACAAAAGGTTATTCTCAGTGCCAATTTATGGGTTGAAGCAGGACTTATGAATGGCTCTATAGGGATTGTTGTGGACATTGTGTATGCTCCTTCCTTGATTCCTCGAGCTCTTCCACTTTTTTATCGTCAAATTCAACAAATACAATGGCCCTCCTAGGAATCCAAATAACCCCATTCATGTTCCTGTACAACCAATCTCCAGAGGCAACCACAAACAACTTCCTTTAAAAATGGCCTGGGCCCTTACAATCCACAAGTCTCAAGGCCTTATTGTACCAAAGGCAACTGTAGATATAGGTTTTTCTAAACGACCTGGCCTAACATTCACCACACTGTCCAAATTGCCCTCACTTCATGACCTTTGCATTTCACCTCCCTTCTCTTTCGAACGTTACTCCAAAATGTCCCTCTTCCATCATCTCGTCAAAAGAAATGAAGTTGAATCCCGTTTGAAATATCTCCACTTCTCCACTCACTAATATAAAGTGCTCCATTCCATCTTCCCCTACTCCTTACAACATATACATTGATGATGTCATTCCATGTTTGATAATGGTACTCTAATTTCATTTCATTCTTTTTCTTTTTGTTCATGATTAGGTTCACAATTATCAAGCTTCCATCCTTCCTCCCTCCTTTGGTTCTTGCCACTATTCTTCCCCTCTCATCGTCCACATCACACGGTCATACGCGGATTGATAGTTTAATTTTTTTATTCAAAAGTGTATATCGATTAGTGCATGTTCCCTTACCAACTTCCTATTTAATATATGCGGTTTTCTTTTTGCCCTTTTTTAATTGAATCCAAAGGGTTTGGTCGGTCACGGAATTACGAAGTATCCACGGAAAGTTGTAATTTAAAATTGTTCGTAATTGACTCGGAGAAAAGTTGCCGTACGCCCAACTACTACATGCCGCCACGCGGCGTGATGACTCGCTTCCCTCTACTATATACGCCCCGCTAATTCCCAACCTTTGCAAGCAGACAGACATAAGCATAGCCATGTCTAGTGTTCGAATCCCTCCGCTGGCCCCCCTTCCCAACCAGGACGCCATTGAGTTGTATCGCGCCTTTAAAGGTACTTACACACCAATTTGCTTTCAATATATATATCTATGATTTTTTGTTTGGCACTCGCTGGACTCTTTTCACAAGTCCACTATGACGATCTCGTTTTTTGTTTTGATATTTATTCTGGTATCTGTAAAGCTTTTGGACAAACTGGGTGTCTAAGTCTTGTGTTAGTCTAGAGAAATCCCATGGGTTAGAGTGTCTGATAACGAGGAAGTCTCTGTCACTTGACGGGAACCGCTTGATCAAATCAGTACAGTCGTTTTCAATTTTCGTCAAAGGAATCTTAAATTCGCCATTAAACGTGGTTGTGTAATGAATAGAGTTTAGAAGGATTTTAAAATTTGGAGGCGCGAACTTTTATGATTGTACATGTCACTGTATCAAATTAACAGAAAATTGAAAAATACTGAAATTGGCAGCCACGTTAACGCACAAAAGAGGGGTTGTACAACATTAACCCGAATCGGGGAATTCAGCTTCATCCCTTTTGTTAAGAGAGAATGTATTTCCGTTCATTAGATTTAAGTCGGTCAAAAACATGTTTGTAAAGTGGCCCTAAGGATATGCCTTTCTGTTAGAATCGATCATACAAGCACAAACACTTACAAACCCAACAGGACGAGAAAATACGAAGAAAATTGTACAACTTTATTGATCTGTACACAATAGTTATAGGGTGAACCTTCAGTTGGGCTCTAAAGATACCCTTTTGTCTTATCTCACAACCCACCCATTTCCTGTTACACCTTTTACCTTTCAACGTTCTGGGATGGTGGTTAAACGACCTTGTAATCCCCAGTTGTTAACCGTCATCTTACGTGCACAAATTGCTCAAAGGCAGAGCACACAAAAAAGAAAAACACGCTATTTTTTGAGAAATCGGTTTGTACTTAGAATTTGTGAGAAGAGGCATGAATATCAATATACTTGTCCTTTAATGATTGAGAAAAGAACCTTTTGAAAGATATAAACTATATGCAACTGCTGGGCATCTAATTTTAAATAACTAAGCTACCAATGAAGAAATTGATATAGACGAGATATTGAAGTGCCAAAATCATCTCAACAACTACTATTGTAATGGAGGAGCATCCAAGGTTCAGGGCAATCCTGCACAAATTTTGGCCAAGTATGAGTGCGCGCAAAGTTGGAGAGCGCATGGAAAAGGAAGAGGAAGTGCAACAAAATAAGAGGAAGATTGCACAGAAGTGTGCAAGCATTTTGTGCAATAGAAATCAGCAAGGGTGCAATGCGTGTGGAGTGCGCAGTTGAAGGCGCAGAAGATTTGGCGGAGTAGAGTAGGTGCAGAAGAATAATACACAACAGTGCGTGTATGATTTTGGGAGTGTAAGAGAGTTTGACTCAACCTAGTTGACTAGAGGCGTGCAAAGATTACGAGAGGAGTTTTGCGTAAAGGTAGAGAGTGCACAAGAGCATGATTGAAGGATTTTGCAATAGCTGGATTGCGAAAAGGAGCACATAGATGCTTTGGAGAAGGCTTACTAGCTCAAAGCTTAGAGTGCACGGTAGACCTACGACAAGGCGTGGCGAAGGAGAACAAGCAAGGAGTGCACGGTAGAGTTGGTGGTTAGCAGAAACAACAAAAGATGTCAAAAACTGTCTGATCAAGGATGCTGACAAGGACTCAACAGTCAGAGCAGCCCAACAACCAGGTCAACATGGCACAATAAGATGTCCAAATGGCAATGAGGTAGCTTAGAGCATTTAATGAGCTCAAGTTCGAATTTGAGTTTGAGCAGGAAGATCTAGAAATATCTAGAAGGAACCATCTTGCCAAAGGAGATTTCAAAAGAGGAGAGAGAAGCGGGAAAGCGCGGCTATTTAAGGATGACAAATTCACCATTTTGGGGTTGTTGAACCTAAAGCTAGAGGTGAGTTGGGCGGTGGCCAAGTGAGCCAAAGAGCCAAGGTTGTTGAATGCGCATGAAGGCACAAGAAAACCAGTCTAGGTTAGGTTCATAGGAGAACAAGAGTTTGTTCATAGCTCAAGCTAGAGTTTGTAAGCTCCATAGAGAGCAGTTGCATGTAGATGTCGTCAAGGCTTTGACATTAATATAAATTTGCAACCCATTTGTGCAGCCCGCATGTGACTTTGTAGCAAGGTGGAGTCTGCCTTGCGCCATATTGGCATGGCATAAGTGCAAATTTCTGGTGCTAACAAATGTTTGGTGATGAAGAGGTTTAACCTTGTTAAGGGTTGAGGCAGTCCCAAACAACGGGTTTTGTGTTTGCCATTGACTGGAAATTGTCAAGTTAGATGTTGACATCAATGCCAAATTTCATGTTGTTGGTACTGGCACCTAGAAAGATATTGGAACTATTGGCCTTGATGTTGGCATTGAGATAAATGTTAAGAAGAAAGTTTTCATTGAGAAGTTGTGGTTGAAGTTGATGATGAACTTGGTGTTATTGAGGACTTTGTGTCCTAATCATTCATAACCTCTTGGAAAGTGGCTTCAACAAGCAAGGAAACTTCCTCTAATTCTTCTCCCTTGTGAACTAGTTCGCCTGCACAAGGAGCTGACTTGCTTGGATAATGCAAAACAACAGAAGGGCTTGTTGCAAGTATGCTTCAACCTTTTTCAGGGATATGATTATGGATGACATGAATCATTTAATGTAGATCATGTTTTTTTAGATGATCGATTTATGGAATATATTGCTCTAGTAGGGGTGGAAAGTAGGGTTGAAGTAACTCACAGTTAAAGACCAAATGAAGACCAATGTAAGATGGGAGATAAAGCTCATAATGTTGTTTCAAACATGCCTGGTGATGGTATATGTTTAATAATCCAAAAATTTGAGTTTATGATGAGGACCTGAAGATCAATCTTGAATATGAAGCCAAACTTTGTCACATGATGTTGAATTGAGGGACATAGTGCTGATCAGGTTTTATTTGGCAGCAGTTTTCTGTTACATATCGTTAACTTGTAGTTGTATGTTCAAGTTATTTTGCACAATCTTAGTGGCATTAGCTGCTCCCGTTTGTATTGAAACAAACTTGTGGCGGCACTACAAAATTGACATCGATTGATGAAAGAGGTTGAAAGTACCAAGAAAACCTACATGGGTCTACATTTAGTATAACTGATGAGTTCAACTATAGGTATGTTGGATGAAAGGAAGAATTTCACCTCAAGTATGCAAATGCTTGCGTTTGTATATGCACAAAAGATGTGTGGTGGCATGCTCGGCAACTTCAGTCTGACCACGATCTGTGGATGAAAACATCATAGACATGATAAACTTTGTATCTATAGGGGACCAAAATGTCTTTCAAAAGGTTTTAAGAAATCTGGGATTGTGATTAGAAATGATGGTTGGAAGAAATAACGATTCCAAACATGTAAAAAGAAACCACAGGTGTCGAGATGAGGCTTTTGGGCTCTACTAGGGTTTTTGGTTTGGATTTCCTAGTTTGTCATACTACTCAGTGATTTGAGATTGAGGAAGGATATTTCTGTTCCATCATGCATTCGTTGCGCTGCTCCAGCATTTACTCTAGCCATTGGGCAGTGGGTCTTAGCCTTGCCTTATTAGTGGTCGACGTGACAACTCTTGCATCTTTTGATGCATGCAGTATTGGTGGAGCTCTTGGCTATCATGGCACTGAAATGCACAAGGGAATTCATTTGGAAAGTGCTTCACGAGGTAACGATCAATTCCTAGAGGATTCTATTCCTAATATTGTTCTTGTCTCTCTTGATTTTGACAATGCTTGTTGCTGGTTTAAAATTTTTACTTTGGTAGGATATTTTGGTTGGCTGTATCCCCTCAGAAAGCATGCTTAAGAGTTGGGTTCACAACCACTGGCAGCCTCATGGTGTTAAACTAGAGGGTATGTAAAACTTGAAAAATGTTTTTTTTCATTTTAATTTTGCTACCAAACTCAGGCTTACCATTTTGGTAGAGTTTCTTGGTCTTCATCTCTCCCTTTGGGGTTTTGTTGACTGGCTTATGAAGCCATTAGACCATTTTATCTGCCACAGTAGAGTAAATTCTACGTTACTTGTCCCCAAAAACATGTATGTGTTGAGATTGATCTCTCCAAAGACCTGAAAGAGACTATAGACCTTCAGATAGGAGATAAGTGTGACACGTCCTTCACATTAATCTGCCCAATATTTGTTTTAGATGCCAAGCTTCGAAGATGGAATGATATGAGAATTCCTGCTCATGGAAATCTCTTGATTAGTCCTGCAGCTTAAAGCCTCACTGTAGAGTAAGAACGTAAACATCACCTCCGATTGTTGTACTATTGTAGCTAACAGAAAAAAGCTCACTTGCAATCTTGAGGTTCTGCCAGGCCCCAAAATGTTGTGTCCAAACCCATTGGAGGTTCGGTTGTGGCTGATAGACAAGTGGGGCCTTTCACCTCTCAAGTTGCACCTCCATTATCACAATATTTGCATTTTGCTGCCATTTTTCGGTCTCACAGAGTTAGAAATTGGTTTTCCAACCATCACAACTTCCTTTGGAGGTGAAAGAGAAGGGCTCGGTGGATTTTCTGGTGGTGTTTGAGCATAAATTGGTCATATGTCATTCAGGCAGCCCTTTGCCACGTCTTGAAGATGGTGAGTATGTTCAAGACAAATGGTGTCCTTTTCAAATGAGCATCTTTTTGCATTGGCAATCAACAAAGATTTGTTTCAACCACCGCTTACGCAGCCCTAGATGGGTTGGAAGATTGGACAAACATGAACCTTGATGTTTCTCCGTGATTGTTTATTCTTGGAATGTTTGAGGCCTCATTGATTTGCCCTCTAAGTACATGGTTAGGCACAATTGTCAATCTTTTGCTAATATGAAGGTGTGGTATATGCAAGAACTTAAAATTACTAGATTTTTACTTCAATTTGCTGCCAAGCCAATTTGGCTAGGTGTGGTTTGTCAGGTGTCCAACCATGCTCCAGTTGGAGTTGGTGTGCTCACATTACTTTCGCCGGATTTAGTGCAGTACATTGTTAATTGGGTTTCCAACCCTAGCCATCGGGTTGTGTCTTTTTTATTTTGGCAGTTGGACCCTTGGTATTGTTATTGTTTACGCTTTGAATGATGTCATGGAGCAGGCAGCATTTTGGCAGTGGCTTACAGAATCACTTCCAGACACCCACTGGATCCTATGTGGGGATTTCAACATGGTGGAATCCATGGAGGACAAAAAAGGGCTTCTCCCCACGCGATGGTGTGCTGGTGAAAGAGAGCATTGGTTTTACATGTGAAATAAGCTTGGATTGTGTGATCCTGACCATCACCTGCATTATGCCTCCCAACTCATCCTGCTTTACCTGATCCAACCATTGACAACGCAAAGACAGGTTGCAAAAAAGATTAGGCTGAGTGTTGTTAGCTGAACTTAACCTCTTCTTGTTTTCCAACCTTGCTAACCGCTCAGTCATTGTTGTTTTAGAGGTGGTGTTTTCCAATCATCTCCCCATTTGTTTTTGTCTCGAATGGGCTGTCCAATAGGTGACTAAGCTCAAGTCCCAGATCTAGCTAAACACAACTCACCTTTATCAAGAGCGAAAGCTCAACCATATCAAGTGAATCTGGAACTTGGTGCCCAAATCTGCTGGCAAAATTGGCTGGATTCGCTGGAGAATGAATGTTATTACTCATATCACCGCTTTCCTTAGAACCTATGGCAGGCAAGCTGGTATCTGTAGACAGCTAATTTGTGAGGCTGAAAACCATGAATTCATTATAATTTCACAGGATCTTGAACTTTCTCCATTCGATGAATCCCTTTAGCTTCAGGAAGCTAATTGGTGACATAAACTCAAAGTTGAAGCTCACCTCAGGGCACATATGCATTGGTTGAAGGCTGGAGATTGAGTTACGAAAGAGTTCTCCACTCTCATTCGATCTCGGCAGGAGGTTTACATGATTGATGCCATCCGGGAAGCCAATCCTCGACTCATATCCCCCTACAAACGATTTACATTTTTACTTGGGAACTATATTTGGGTAGCCTCATCATATAAAAGATGGATCTGAGTTAAGCTGGAAATTGTGGGCGGTCTTATTTTGGAAAATGTCCAAGTGCAATGTTTTGCATTAGCCTGCAAGTGGGTGGTATAAACAAAGCTGTCTGGAAAGTCCAGTCAGCCTGCATTAAGAACTTTGTATGGGAAAGGGATGAGATTACTCTGCTCCGATCAAGGCCATTGTCATTCATTTTGCCATCTTCTCTTGTTAAAATGGACTGTAATTGTCCGGGTTGGCTTATATTTCCCTCAACTAGTGAAATTTTAGTTTAGAAATGGAGCTGCGAATAATTATAGTTATATGAGACAAATGCCAAGATTGATACTCTTGGTTAAACATCCAAAGATTTTCCTCCTTTCCATTAGACAACCAGATTAAAATTGGTTTGCAATCTTTGCCTCCCTCCACTGGGGGCAAAGATTATGATGCCGAGAAGCATTCCTACAATGGCAGCCAGGGCTGTAATGGAGTGAGTTGTTCACTTTTATTCTCAACATTAAATTTGATATTCATTTGACCATTATGTGACAGTTCATTCATAAATTTGACTTCCATAGGACTGTCACTTAAATAGTTTTGTTTCTTTTTTCTTGGAGAATTCAATCAAAAATTAGTAATATCTTAGCCATGTAATAATGTTTGGGCCCTATATTTTTTTGGGACCAACACAATCATGTAGCTAAATGATTCCATTTGCCACAAATCAAGAAGAAACTGATAGAGAATTTAATGAAGTTGTTGACTAAAGTGGTATGCGAAAAATCTAAGCTAAGAACATTGAAATTGATGTAATTGTATTTCATATAAGTAACCTTAATCATTATATATTTACTATATTATTTTTAATTTTATTGTTATTTTTTTGGTATATTCATACTACACTAGCATAGCTAGATACGTGCCTCGAGATTGATACCTCTGAGCGTACTTTAGATAGATGTATTTAAGATGTCTATATTAGTATTCCCTCCACTCTAGGCATAATGAAAAAGAAAAGGACTATAATTTCTATCTTCATATCCCATTCCTGCATTACAGGGTTAAACACAAATCTTCATCATTCATACTTGCATATGCTGATTATACAAGCCGAGTAGGATTGATAGTGTGCAAGATCCTTCTTTTGGCATGAAAGAAGGGATATAGAGGGATAAGAGAGAACTTGATCAGTCAATGTTGAGGGAAACAAGTCCTCTTAAGCATTTCTTTATTTTGGGATTATGGTATGCCAATGTTGCATGGGAGTAAAGTCTTGTATTTATATTGAGATTGTCCCAAGTTCAGACCATTCTAGTTTCTGCACAAATACCTAGCATCTTCTTAGTCAAGCCTTTATCCTAGGATATGGCTCTTTTTAAGGACACGTTTTTTAGTTAGGGATCTTCTGGTTTCAAGGCATATGGTTAGGGTTGAGGTTGTTTGGACTCCCAAGAAGTTGAGTGATGGATTCAAACATGAAGGAGATTTAATCAATAGTGTACTACCACATCTTATAGATTCCTTATTTGGTAATTTGGTTCAATGAACGAGAGCTTACTTGTATGCAAGAGATCCAATGCTTCATCTATTGAAAGTTTTTCTCCTTTGAGTCACCTCAATTTTGAACATTTTAAGATGCCTCCTGAGGATATGGGCCAGCAAGTGGTTCTACAAGTAGTTGGTCATCAGATTCAGGATATTGTTGGTTTCTCAATTGCTCCCATTTCCATCACAGAACAATTGCAGGTGCCAATGCAAGTATCAGACCCTTGTGCCTTTAGGGCCCAACAATTTTGTATTGCTTTGAATCCAAACCTTCAGTCCAAACTTCTAATCAACATTGCTTGTCTTGCTATGGAGATGTACCTGCTTCAATGTATTTCTTTAGAGAGCTTATCAGGTTTACTTCCTTTGATATGCCTTTTATGTTTTTTATTGGATGCGTGTATCTTCTTTTTCTCTGTGTGAGGTATTTTGTAGCTGTTTATTCAATTGCTTTGTTGTCCATTAAATGTTATTACATTGTGCTTGTTCTTTGAAGAACTACCAGATATTTTTGAAGGTTTCCCAATCTAATTTTTTTTTATTATTGATAGAAATCAAGTCATTGCAACAAAAAGACAAGAAACAGCTAACAATTGGAAATTGTGAAAAAGTTTAGATTAGCATCGTCCATTCTAATTTGCTGCAAAGAAGAGCACTATTGCAACAGTCTGAGCATGCATTACATTTAAAAGAATGTCTTACTATTATGAAACAAATTAAGTATGGCAGAGTGGAAAATCTATCCAACTGTGAATTTTTTGCTTAATAATTCACTTTATCTATGTCTTAATCAATTAAGTCAGACCCTACTGTATTGTGTGCTAACTTGTGTTCTTAAGAACCTAAAGCATTTCCCTTTAAAAAGTTTGACTTACAGGAAAGTTATCCCATTTAGACAATCTTGCAGGCTATTTTACAAAGACAGCAATATCTTTTCATCTGCACTGGTGTCTCTCTGATCTGGTAATATTGGGGCCATTGTCAGTAAAGTACAACAAATTCTATTTTTGTAACTATAATTATTAGACCACAGACACACACACACACATGCACATGCACATGCTTAAGCCTTACACGCACATGCTCACACACACACGGACAGGTGCACACACATTCTATATTATAAATTATAAGCCATTAAGAGTGCAATAATAAGTAGAATGAGTGACAGTCTTGACAGCTAGGATCCTCTCACAACATAGGCAATGAGAGCTATCATATTTTGTCCCAATGTCTAGAAAATTGGTATCTTTTCTGAATACATCATTTGTGACCACAAAATGGGTAGATAGTTCCATTTAAGAGGACTCTATCTCTCCCAGATGCAGCAGATTTGAGGGGGGGGCATGAAAGGTAAATTTGCACTTGTGTCTCCAGAGAAACGAGATACCAGATGGTGTAGCAGACATCATTTCCATATTTGAACATTCCAAACCAATGTGTGGGTTGCCAAGACTAGCATAAGTCTATGATTTGTGCCAAGGCCAAGTGGATATTCTTTTAAACAATTGGATAGTGTCTATTGCTTCTCAAATTTGCAAACATAGACCTGAATATTGTTTATGATAGGCGTGTGGAGATTTGCAACTGAGAATCGGAATCTAATCTTTAGCATTTCATGCTTGAATACTTGTACCTACAGAGTATAGGCTCATACACTGGAGAATTATACTTGTGACCATAGTTACCATGTTCGTACGAACACAGCCCAAATTCGGTTCGGAACGAATTTTCAGGGAAAACCGAACTTGTTCGGTAGATTCATTCAGGGTTCTGGGTCTAAAAAAATTCTTTCCTTTTTTGGCATTTTAAAGAAACAAAAAAATTTGCCATTTTTGGAAAGGGTCCGGGAAGATGTAGCAGCAAAAACTTGCATGTGCCATAACTTTCATTCTGTGGCTCCGTTTCAGGTGTCGTTTTCTCGAGCTCTACGAATTGATAGCAATATTTTTCTTATTTTCATAAAATCCATTTTTGCACCTTTTTGGACCAAGCAACTTCTTATTATTTAGAGACATATTAATAATTTAATAGCAATATGTAGAGATTAATACTTAATAATAGTAATACTTGAATTTATTACCGAATGTTTAAGTTACTTTAGTAACTAGTTACATAAATTTAATTATTTTAGGTTTAACTTTTAGTATATTATTAATAAGTATTTTAGTTTTTATAAATTTTTTGGTAATTATTCATATTTTATATTTTTTTAAAATTTATAATTTTTTCAAGCCAAACCGACGCAAACCGAATTTTTACAAAATTCCAAACTTCCAAACATTTTTCCCTGTCCGAACAACCCGAACTTTTCAAACATGGTAACTATGCTTGTGACTAAATTATAAGGATGTAAATTTTAGCCTAGGAAGCCATAACTTTTTATTTTTGTTTGCTGACGGGGAATGTTAAACCGGGCCCCAGTCCGGTTTTCTATGTCGGCCCATCTAACTTCAATGGGGTTTCAGGACTAGCCCACGGAGGATTGAACTGAAGAGGAAGCTATACCTGTAAATAGATATATCTGGAGGCTATTTGGGAAGAGTTGTTCACATGTCAGGTTTTGGGTCACATTGGTTGGATGTCATGGTTGCAATTTTAAGTGATAGGGAACCTAAATGCGTTAAAAATTTAAAATTAAACACTATTGAATAATTAAATGTGGGTCTGTAAAATCAGCTAGCTTGGTTAAGTTAATTACTGCCGGATTAAATTTAAAAGATAGCCTGATATTCATCTTAAACTATATCAGGAGGTATTTTGTAAAAACACAGAAAGCAATGAAAATATTTTGACCTATACATACCTAACTATTTCCAGCTATGGAAATTATCCTCGAAAGAACTTTGTAATGATTGAGAATCAATGCTAAGTTTGCCTTCATCAACTTCTGATGCAGAGTATGACAGGTGTTCTCTCCAGTTTTTTTTCCAATTATTCGTCTTAAAGACTATTTTCATGTAGTTAGAAAGTCTTGCATTAGATATGAACATGCTGACTGAGGATCCTCTTCATGCTTTCACCTTGCCATCCTACTGTCCTGGTAGGTCATATAAATCAAGATGGAGGTCATCATCCTTTTCTAAATATCAATATGCTTGCACTTTATCCCAAACAAAAATAAAATGGAAGGTCTATGGTACAGTAGGTTATCTAAAGTTTGAGTATAATATAATTATTCACATGTTGAAGATAAGAATAATGCTAAAGTCGGTTATATGATTAATGTGCAGGCCTCGGTTGCAACACCAAAAAAGTGGTAGAAATCCTCGGTCACAGAGATGCAAGACAACGACCAATGCTACGGCAAGCATACACGACTATGTATGCAGATGATTTGCTTCGTCGCTTGAATTCAGAGCTGAGAGGAAATTTGAAGGTAACCTACATTTCTATGAGCATTTTCCATTTCCTATGAGCACCAAACTTTAACTTGTGAATATGCATACTTACAAGGTCTGACAGAAAGTGTGATATTTCTTGAAGAGGGCCGTAATGCTTTGGATGTATGATCCTGCGGATCGTGATGCAGTTTTATTAAGAGATGCATTAATAGGAGCTGGTACAAAAGATAAAACTTTAATAGAAATTGTATGTTCTCGGACTCCTTCTCAGCTTCAGTTAATAAGACAAGCATATCATGTAAGATACAACAGATTTGTTGAGAAGGATGTTGAGTCAGACACAAGTGGTCATTACCAAAAGGTAACAAGCCTTGAACTCTTTGCAAGCTGTCATTATTTGATTGTCCTCTCTTCTGTTGACATTTTTCTTTCCTTATTCACTTTTATTTACAAAAATAGAGTGTATTTAACAAATTGAGTATATGAAGAGCTCGTTTAATAGGCATGCTGATTCCCATTTTTTCTTTTCAGTTGCTCCTTGCATATTTAAGTGCAACTCGCTATGAAGGCCCGCAAGTAGATATGAGGTTAGCAGAGATGGATGCAAAAGCACTCTACAAAGCTGGTGAAGCAAGATTGGGAACTGATGAAGCAACCTTCATTCATATCTTCAGCACACGAAGCAGTGCGCAACTGGCAGCTATTGCTTCTGTTTATCATAACATGTACAGACGTGATCTTGAAAAGGTTGATAACCAGGCACAAATTTGTTTTAAGTTGTAGATATGAAAGATTCTCTTTTACTATCTGTTTTGTGATTAGTATCCAGGATGGTGGTAAACTAGAAGGGCTCGCGTTTGTGAGCATCTTCTGATGAACTATAACTTTAATATTTGCTTTCATGAAACATATGGACATATCCATCTTACATGGAAGTTTGATGGACAGGCTATAAAACGTGAAACATCAGGTGACTTTGAAGACGCTCTTCGGGCTATTCTAAAATGCATTCAAAATCCAGCAAAATATTTTGCAAAGGTATGCGACTTCTAGCAAATGAAGATTCATCATAATTCTTATGCAAGGAATATTCTCTGCCAGGAAAAATAAAAAATTAATAGCTGATTGACGAGACAGACTTGACACTTATAATGCAAATGTTACTTGTATTATAAATTTATAACCATTCTATTTTTCTCTGATCTGGCTATTGTATTATCATTTGGCTTCTGAAGCACACGAGCAGATCTTATATTCCTAGATGGCTTAAAAGAACGAGCCTCTAGCAAGTAGAGGAAATAGTGTTGCATGTGAAAAGAAACTCTCATGTAAACAACCTGTGCTTTGGAGAATAAAATAACATATTTTTGTTGACTGTCAACTGGCTAACATAAATTAACACCAAAAAGTGGTAAATATGCAAGGTCTTTAACAGTTGAACGAGCTAACATGCCCACTCTATAAGCTCTTCCCAAAATGATGGTCTCTAGGAAATTAATCGGAAATATATGTATTATATGCCAATTTTGAGGAAAATCATAGGATTGACTGACATTTCATGCATATTTTGGTGAATCTCGTGATTTGAAGCTAAGTCACAGGGTTTGAATTTACGTTCATGTTTGACGAGGATAAAGTTCGGTTCAGGTTCGCCAAGGGATAAAGTTCAAGAAAATAATGTCTATAAGTTTGAACAATTTTTTTCTATCATTTTTATTTTTTGAAAAAAATGCATAAATATGTTTGAGGGACCCGAGTGGAGAGATTTTTGTCCACCACTTTAAGTCAGTATATGTATATATATACAATGTACATACATTTGTAAAATAATGCAAAATCGTGTCAAAAACTTCCCGTGTAAAAGTAATGGATAAAGTTGGAGTTCGTGTTCGAAGAAACTAAAGTTAGGTGAAATGAGAACTTTTTCGATAAAATTTGGGGAACCTTGTGACATTGATATTAAGTACATTCTATGTTAAAATTTGGTGAATATTATAGCGAAGCTTGCTCATTGGTGAATCTAATTTTTAATATGAAAAATTAGCTAGTTTGCAAAAATACCTGCAGGGGTCTGTGATTTCTAAAAAGCAAATCTTGATTCAAGTCCTTCGCAGTTAGTATGGATTTCTCAAAATGTCTTTAACCATAATCCCCTGGCTCCGAATCATTAATATCCTTTCAGGGAAAAGGGCATTACAATGACACTAGCAACTTTCAGTCTCCAAGATGCTTATAGTTTAGTTGTACTTGTGCCATCAATTTTCTGGATTCTTTCGTAACTCTTTTACAATTTTGTTACAGATTTTGTACAAGTCAATGAAGGGTTTAGGAACCAATGATGCAGCTCTCATTCGTGTCGTGGTCACACGGGCAGAAATGGACATGGAATACATCAAAGCAGAATTTTTTAATACTTACAGAAAGACTTTGGAGCATATGATTTCATCTGATACTTCTGGGGACTATAAAGCTTTCCTTCTTACCCTCGTTAGCGGACAACCTAAGTAACAATGTTGTATTTGTCTTCTGTTATATTATATGTACACCTCTGTAACTTTACACAACTATGATTGCCTGCATGCCAGTGCCCAACTAAAATGTCAATGTGAACTCTCACGTTGATGGTGTTGTATTTTAGTATTCTATGGTTATTCTTGTTGGTGAGCAAAACCACTGATGATACAGTATGGGTAACATATTAGATTGTCTTCAAAAGATGTTACAGGCAATTTTGGATTAGTTTTTCTGATGTATTTTATATTGAGCGATATTCATATGTAAAGGGAAGGAAAAGAAATACCAATAAGTCTCAAGCTTCCTCAGAGGATTATATTCTCCAAGTCTTAGAATTCATTCTATCGTAAAGTTTTTCTTTCCTAGTTTTTACTATATTAATACAAACCTCTTAATTCTAAATTTGCAATAAATGATGTTTCGACTGTTTCGTTCAAATTATCTTTAGGACATTATTTTGAGCTATAATTTGATTTGCTTCCAACTGCTGGAGCTGTTTGGTGCTAATTCATAAATGGACGAAGGGACGATGGTTTTATTATGATATTGGTCTTATAAATAATTAATTAAGATCTTGAGAAAAACTACAATAATTAAAATCTTCTTGAGTAAAAACTATGATGCTAAGAAACTTTTGCATCTTTCTAAACCAAATTGAGATATTTTTAGTAAGGAACTATCATTCTATAACAGAAACTTTTATGTACTTCGTGCTATTGAATTTTGTGATGATGGTAAGTTTAATAAATAAATTAAAAGGAGCCCAGAGATAAGAAGAGAAAACAGGGCACCACCCTTATGAATTACAAGCACTAAAAAGCAAGGTCAAACTTCATTGCGGTCCATGATGAGAAATTGTGGTCCGCAATGAGAAATTGGTAGGAATGAAACTTGGTCAATAATTGTTTCTCATCATTAGTAGAACAATTTTATACTTTTCTAAACATAAAACTATTATCTTGTATTTAACACAATTTCTATGTAAAGTAATTAGGACTTAAGTCTCTAAGTCAAATGCATCGTTGTGAAATGAAAATAATATCATAACAAATATTTTAGTTGAGAGTGAATTACAAATACTTTCACAAGCCCTCGATCACTCACCTTTCGATTTCCATCTTCAAACCCAAGCTGCCTTTCAGCAGCGTAAGCTCAAGGTGAAGGAGGTTTACAAAGTTTGCGGTGCTCAACTTTCAGTTTTTATGCACTGGCTAAAAATAGGTGATAGAGTCAAGAAAGATTTTTTTTTTCTCTCCTTCACTCCAAGCAGACTATTAATCGAATTAAGGTGATTAAGGATTCTAATGCTAGATTTACTAAATTACCTGATATCATGGGTGCCTTTGTCCATCATAATAACGGTGTTTTTGCTACTCAATCTTCCCCTCTCCTAGGGACAATGCATTTGTGCAATGCCTCCAAATTGTCCCCTACAAGCTCTTAGAAGCCCATCGAGTAGCATTTTATAGACTTCTACTTTGAATGATGTACAGGAAGCCACCATGTGGATGGGCAATGACAAAGCGCTTGGTATCGATGGATTTCCATGTGAATTTCATCAAACACTTTGGGCCATGGTGGGGTTTGATCTCCATAAAGTCTACTTAGAAGCCTTGCAAGCTAACACTTTAGGTGAGTTTATCAACCCAGGAAATATTATATTTTTTCCTAATGAAGGATATCCAGAGTAGATCAATAATTGGTGACCTATTACCTTTCTCAATATATCCTATAAGATCATTTCCAAAGCTTTAGCCCTTACACTGAGGGATCTTCTTCCTCTAATTGTCAGAAGTGAGCAAATTGATTTCATTCAACATAGATACATTCTTGATAATGTCATTGCATTCTAGAAATGTATGGAATGAGCTCGACTTTTTAATCAAACATCTATTTTCCTCAAAATTGATTTTGAGAAAGTCTACGATAGGATTGAAGGACCCTTCATCGTAAAACTATTGCAAGCCTTAAGATTTGGCCGCATATTTGTGCACACTTTCAGTATGTTATTACATCATGTTTGAGCCTATATCACCAGTAATGGAACTCAAATACACACATTTGGGCATTTTAGATCAATTTTTCAAGGCTACCATATGTACCACATTTAGTGTTATGAAATGTCCCACTTCCTAAGATAATCATGACAAAGACTCTTAAGCCTATTTTGTCCTCTATTTTGTCCTTCTGGTAGTTCAGGAATAAACTTAAGGGGGACTTAAGTTATGATAGTTTATTATGAAGTGCAAATATATATATATATATATATATATATATATATATATATATTATAAAGCACTTATAATAAATTATTGTTAACTAAATTTTTTTTTAAAACATAAAAAATAAAAATGTATTAACAAGTGTTATTTTTTCAAGAGAAAAATGTGACTTGGCTAAGAGAGAAGCAAGTGGGGGAAAGTATTAAATGAGGGGAAAATTCTAATTGGATGTGAGGGTAGCCATTTGGGCCCTATTCTTCTTTTTAAGCAAGTCTACTTGCTTGAAAAGACCTCACTTGATTATTCTCTAATTTTTTATTGTGTTGAGCAATTTTACTTGCATCTTCACTCTTGAAGTCGAAAACCTCCAAGAGTTCTAGAGAAGGACGAAAACCCTTCCTCTAGCTGAGAGGATTCTCCACCTTGAGGTTTCCATAGTACATGAAAGAGTTATCTGATTTCTAGTGGTTTTCAAATCATTTTGAGGGTTGGAATTTTGTAGAATTTCATAAGGTTTTGAATGGAAAGATTGGAGCTATTTTCTACCTTTATTTCCAGCCTCTTCCTTGGTGGTACGACTTGCTCAGGGACTGATTTGCATGTGTGTGGAGTAGCTACAAACTAGATTTGGTCACTATTATCATTGCAGCTTTTTAGAGATATGAATCAACTTTTGTGGAGGGGATTTTGACTCCAAATTGTCATTTTTACACACTTGTGTCTCAAGGCAAGTTCTATTAAATTCATAATAAAATTATTTTAGCCTCTTTGTGTCTCAAATCTGGAATTTTTCTTCATATATTGGTTTTATAAATTTAGTGGATCAATTTGGGGTGGAAATATCATAAATTAATTGCTGATTTTTATGAGTATTTTTCTCTACCCTAGTCACATTTCCTTTAGAAAATTCATGTCTACAATAAATTCTCTAATCTGCAATTTTAGAGTCGGTTTTTGCCAAAAATTATTTTGGGGGTAAAAAGTGTCCTTTTGGGGACATTACGGTGTTGTCAAAGCAAAGATTCTCCCAACATATGAAGGGAAAATCATATTTGCATGGAAAGGTGGCGAGGGTTTTAGATACTATTACTCGAGAAGAACTCCAGGAAGGGGAAATATGGATGATAGAGAAAGACCTCCTCCCAATAATGAGTTGAGTTATATGAATGAGATATTCTCTAGAGGTAATAGAGGGTTGCATAACCGTTTGATGGAGTCACACAGAGATCTAAGAGACTCCTTTATAGGAGTCATTGCTGATTTGGGTAGATCCCTACAAAGGATAAGTAATAACAAGCAAAACCCTCAAGGAAATCAAGGCAATCAAGGTGAGGGAAGCTCTTCTACTCATCACGCAGATAGGGTTTCAAACAAGACTGCTTCCAAGTTCTTTCATGCTAGTTTCCTTCAAAGAAATGAGCCACAAGAAAAGAGAGAGAAGCCACCAACACATGGGTTTGCTGAAGAAATAAACCTATGTGGAGATGAGTATGCATCATTGAATCCCAACACAAGGGATTTGCTCTCATTCAAAGACTTTTGCCAACTTTGAAAAAGTGAAGGACCAAAGGAGAAGGTGAATCATCCTCAAGAGCCAAGGAAAGATATTCAACATAGATTGGGTAAGATTTCTCTTCCTACATTTGATGGTACAGATAAATGTTTTGCTAGACCCTGGTTACAAAAGTTAGATACTTGTCACTAAATCCTATGTATGAGGAAGAGGCTCTCAAATTTGTCACCTTACATTTAGAAGGTGCAGCTCATAAATGGTGGTATCATGGTCTAGTGACGCAAGGACATGGTTCCATTGACACTCTTGAAGAGTTTAGCAAAAGGTTAACAGAAAGGTTTGACAAGAAGGATCTAGAAGTACATTTCAGGGAGTTGGCACAACTCAAACAAGAGGCATCCGTGGAAAGGTATGTTGCTGATTTTCAAATTTTAGCAGCCATGGTTTTAGATATTAGTGAGAGAAGGTTAATTGTTATGTTCGTGGCGAGCTTGACCGTACCCCTTAGAGGTTTGGTAAAGGCTTTTGCGCCTCCATCTCTTCATGATGCCATCAAAAGGTCAATAAATTGATTTGGTAGAGCAAGAATACACAACAACAATTCTTCTCAATATTCATACGAGATGGTTATACATTTAAATAGGCTTTCATACTCTTATATTTAAGGAGTGTTCCTCAACAGATTCTCCACAAATTTCTCTTTTACAAATAGCTCTCTAATTTGTATGAGTTGTTATAACTTACAATAACCTATTCACATGGAGAACTAACAATAAATTCCTAATACCCATTCCCCCCTTAGTGCGAACATGGGGAAAACATCCACACACTTATCTGCAGAATGATCACCCTTGTGAAACATGTCCTACTATGTGACTCATGATCTTGATCAAAAGAAAGGTTCACTCCTTTCCATGGTTTTAAATAGGCTTACCAAAAACCTTGATGTGAATAGGAACCGATCGATTATCCACCTCGTGTGGTTTTCTGTATCTCCCAAAAACCTTTTCAACATCCATGAACTGACTTAATCTAGTGCTTTTGTTTACCACTATGATTATACATCATGGACTTATACATGAATCATATCTCACTTATTACAAAACTGCACATATAGAACATACTCACACTAAAAATATTTCACAGTACATCCTATAAGAATCGTAATGTTCTTAATTATAGCAATTCTTATCGATCGATGTCACTCAATCTCGAACTAGCTTAGGACAACCACCACTGTTATTAGAAGCTTCCTTTGACTTTAGTAGTTTTAGATGCAAAATGGGAATGGAATAGTGGTGTCATGTTCCCCCCCCACAATATGAAATTTCCACCATTCACACAACCAAGAAAATTAAAAAGCAAATCATATCGAAGCTGCATACCATTGACCACATCTTGTTGTAGTTGGATCTTGTTCGCACATGATCACTATTTCCAAGTGAACGTATTTATTAACTGGACTCATATTCCAATGAAGTACGGACAGTTAGAGAATAACCACAGTCATAGGATCTCTGACAGTCATCTACTGCTCCAATATAACTCATTTTTCCAGTCATTCACAACAAACCACACAAAGCAGTAAAAATGAAAAGAAACACATTGCAACAACTGAAAAGCACATACTCACACCACAATAGATGCCACCACAGCGGATATGTGGTCCCTTCATTGGTGACTGACGAGAGGTCCCATTAATTGACCTCCTAACCTCGATGCATTTGACCTTCGGTAATTATGTCTGCTAGCTTAACTCAATTGATATTTATCAAGGATCTCATTATACAACTTTACCCCCAAAAAATAGACTTTACGGGTTACAAGTGAAAATGTGTCCAATTATTGATAATTGAGGCAATTTTTTTATAGTTTTACAAAAAAAATTATTGACTCTAAAACACGACTATATTCGAATAGTGATGAGAGGATAACTCTATTGACATTGACTGACTATGAACTTTTCACATATCCAACCCATAGACTTCTATATGAAAATGATTTTGACTTTGACAATTACTCTTATTACTCCAACACTCTCCTGGAATTATACATTAGTTTAAAATGTAATAGAACCACTTAATCCTAAATGATGATAGGATTCTTGACCATACTCTATTAGCTAAATCATTGAAGTGATAAAATAAATGACGAAAAATCATTATCATTGAAGGCAAAATTAGATCTACGAACTTCTAAGATTATGTCTAAGATAAATCAAGGTGACTCAATCTACGTATATGAAGACAACATATATCTTGCATATAATTTTAGATTCAACAGATCTAACCTTCAAAAGAATGGTGATGAACATATGTTATTTACTAGGCATTTTAGTGAGTTTCAAGCTAGTACGTGTGATAGATCTGTGGATACCAAGTGAGGTATTAATGCATTGGTGTTTATCGTGGATTATGACAACAAAAATTCTAATGACATGTAGATCCTATAAAATATTACTCATTCGAATTTGTTATAGGGCGTTGGCTTAGTATATTGATTTTGACTCTTCAAATGCCTTTAAGGAAAAGGTCTACAGAATTTTGGAAATACACATACCGTGGGCTGGGACAAAGGAACCTTCAAAGGCATCGATATACTAATGGAATTTCACCCACAACATCAGAGGAGGTAGATATGATAATGTCTCGTATTTTCTGTTGTTTAGTGGAGACCATGTCTTCATGCAATAGACTTTGATTCCATTGTCAGTGTTATTCCGTTGAGCGATGTCTAGATTCCTTGTACCAGCAAAAAAGTTGCATAATGAGATTTTTATTGCTATTTTATCCGCTACTTCAACATGTTGGCATCCACGTTTAATTCTCTCTAGTGCATGCATGCTAAAAAATCACATAGATGGTGCTCCTCTAACCTCAAAGTTACTGTTTGAACAATTCAATCCATATTCCAATATTTTTGCAGACCTACAACTATATGAACATTTCTTTTAAATGCAATTTTCCTACTGTCTAAAATTTCACAACGCACTAATTACAACAATCTATAATTCTTGACCTGCTATTAATATAAATTCATTTTGGACAAATCTGAGACTATTATCTCTCAAGGGCAATCGAAAGTAACATATGTCTTTTCCCCTATGAAAATTAACTCTGCATTATATGGATCAGATGCTCGATCTGAGTACCAATTGAAGCTGGTATGATCAAGAATTCACATAGCAATAATTCGTCTTTATGTTCATTCGGCATGGTTATACATTGAGATAGGCTTTACATAATCCTATAGGTGAAGGAGTGTTCCTCAATAGATTCTCCAGAAACAACTCTTCAACAATACAACTGAGTTGTTCTATACAACTCGTTAATAACTTACAATAACCTATTCATATGTAGCACACACAATAGAATTCCTAACATAACTCATTAAATTATCCCATACGAGAATACAAGTTTCACAAATCATGCAGTTCTAAGCAATAAATTCCTAACACAAAGCCTTTGGGGCATCAAAAGCAGTACATTTCAGTTACCCATAATATATCCAATTGATAAGGGAGGGGCAACAAATAGTGTGCAATTGAGCCCCTGCATCCCCAATGGGCATGAACCAGGTCTGACAATTGCACCAAAGAACCCCTTAAGGAGCAACACAATTATGCTTTGATTGTTATGAACCATTGACACCCAACCATCGTGGCCTAAAGGTACGGGATATATCCACTACATTGAGGTGGTTTCAAATAAAGATGATGATGAAGATAATGCTACAAGCAAACAGACCAAGCAATGGAATGTGATTTCATTGTCATAGCTGGTAGATTTGCTAGGGTTGACAACGTTAGCCTAGTCCTTATCTCTCCACATGTGAGTAGTGATCTTCATGGCCTTTAAGACCTCCATAAAATCATCCCTGACTTATGGACCACCACATATACTTCATTGATGAACCTCTAATAATTACCCCTGGTGTTGCAAGAAGAAGACTTCCAAGGATTCAATGTGATTGTGGCGGATGGACATTCCCAACTCACATGCACCAAGAAGATTCCTCAACTCCAATTCACCATTGGAAATCATGAGGTAAGAAACAACATTCATGTAACAAGAATTCATAATTTGGATTTAGTACTTGGTCCACTAATGGTTTCAACCTTTGGCTGAATCTCATCTAAATCTAGCTCAAACCTACTGGAGTTTATAGTCCTTAGTTCAAGGACAAGGAAATTGTTTTGTAATGTATGAGGATGTGAAGTCATAAATTCGATTTTGTTGTTACCAAGAGCATGTGCCATAGGATTTATTCACAGAATGGAATGTATAATAGCAAGATATGAATATTCAACGAATGAATACCTGACATTACAACAGCTGAATTATGAGGGAATTCGCTACTTGTGGATCAAGGTGACATCATAAAGGTATGCTCCATCTAAGATACAATCATATATATTGCATATGGTCAGAATGTTTAGAGACAATTTCTGAATCCCATGAAGACGTAGAGGATCTGCAAGTCTGAATTATGTCATAATTGGGATGCAAATTTACCAATGTGAGGAGCTTGTGAGTGATAAATGGCATGGCAAGTTAATAGCCCACTTGATAGCTATTCAAGGGTTACCTTCTTGATCCAACTAAATGGTATGTTCTTCTTTATCATAGTGCATGATTAGCTTAGAAACAAGAGTTAGCAATTGCTTGAGGGTATAACAACCTCCTTGGGACAGGGAGAATTGAACTGTCCCACTTCCTAATAAAAAAATGTACGAAGACCCTTATCTCATTGTGGCATCCCGAAGAGCTAAGGGAATAAACTTAAGCATGTACTTCTCTTATGGATCATTTATTATAAAGTGCAAAAAAAATAAAAGAAAATGATTATAAAGCACCTAGCAACTAAATTCCTTCATGGAAGGAAAAAATGCATTTTTTAAAAGGTTTAAGGCAAAAGGCCACTGACATGCGTTATTTATTCAAGCTATCAAAATGTGACTTTCCTCATGTGATCCATGTGCTTATATGCGGATGAAGTATAAATACGAGGGGAAAATTATGATTGGATCTGAGAGTGGCCATTTGAGGCCCTATTCATATCTATTTATGCAGGTCTACTTGCTTGAAGAGACATCACTGTCCATTATCCCTTTGGAAGGTGGCACTGTGCGTTAGAGCAATCCTAATGGCTTAAGTCTTCACTCTATGAGGATAAACATGCCCTCACTTGAGTTAGAAAGAAATTTGTTTTCAATTTGTTGAGCACACATAATATGTGATACTTAAGGAGAAGACACACATAGGATGTTCGTGTCGTGGGAGCAAGGCGACATTTGAAGGCACTGAAGGATAGGGAAGGACACGCACATAAAGACAAGGGCAGATTCAGGAATTAGTTGTTTTCACATGTACGGGCTATTTTTGGAGATAACGTGCAGAGCACACAAACCGGATAAAGACTTACAAGACACACATCGACTATTTTTGGAAGAGCGGCCACTAAGCGCTTTGCATGGGTTCAAAATAAGAATAGAATTGCTACTACCAATTAACAAGAAGAGGTCTATTGTTAGTGCACTTGCATGTATGGCTATTATTGTAAAGGTGCATGGCTATTTTCAACATGCGACCTATTTTGGGAGTTATGCAAGTGGTGAAGGGAAAGTCCCCACCCTTATAAATATGTAGTGATCTGCATAGTATAGGAGGACTATGTGAGAATTGAATTTTTGTGAGATTATACTGCCAGATCTGATGTGCGCATGATCTTATGGTATTACTTGTTGTAATAAGCTTATGTTTATCTATTGTGGTTAATATAATGGAGTGTATTGGCCTGAATCAGAGTATTAATCTTGAGTATAATTGGTTTTTGCATGATTGACTTCATTATGGATATTATTTAAATTTGTTACTCTATAGATCTAAATCTGGACATGCTTTGTAGAATGTTATATTAATTATTGATCTGAATGCATTAAGTTTTCATCATGCTAACATTCTGCAACAACAACCTTAAAGTGTGACCTGATACCTTTGTGCGCTTCGGGTGAGCGCTCAGTCTAGGTTGAGTGATGTGCCAGTGCACCTGGGTGTTTTCTGGTGAATTCTAGGTTGCATCATTGGTTCTATTGCCGGGACCTCTTTTTTAGTTGTTTTCAGGATGGTTCATGATGAAGACATACCGATTGACCCTAGAAAGTGTTGAGGAGTGGATACATGATCTAGAAGAATAATACTCATGGAGGTTCAACACCAGATCTGAGTTTAACGCACGTGCATGGGTGGAACAAAATCTATATGACAATTTGTATGAGATCTTCTTCACTATTTTTCCAGTAGAACTGTATGAGTGGCTAGTTGCTTATGCATCTAAAAGGGATTGGAGGTATCACGTAATTGTTTGGATGCAGGAAGAATTTTAGGCCCTCTATGATGTTGATCTGATTTGGACACGCGTTGTGGATACTTGGTTTCGTGGTGTTCTGAACAACTATATTATGGAGTACTCAATTTCCACTTATTCTTGCCCAGAGGTAGCATAATTCCAATTTTTACAATATCCCAGGGGAACTTACCTGCAAGGCATTCCACTGGTGCAATCAAAATCTTGATGGTAACCCTAAGCTTGGAAATAAAACTGATGGCTAACTAAACCCCACCACGTATGGGGGAAGGAGTAGGTTTGGTGAAAGATGACAGACCTAGTGATAGAAAGGCAGAGAGAGGAAAGGTGGCTTAAGTATAATGAGGCACGTGAGAGGGAGATAGAGAAGCAACGGGATGTTGTAGAGTGAATGGCATTGTGGAGAGAGATGGCTCACAAAGGATTTGAAGTTCACGTAGAAGACGTGGAACCAGAGCATCAAGAACTCCCCCATTTGGGAAAACATGACAGGGAACCCCCTCGGCCTCACATAGAAGCATGTCAACAGAGACGACCTGGGCCGTGGGTGCGCATCTGAATCTACCTGGCAACCTTGCCCTTGCGCTTGGTCTTCCAGTATCTAGTACGACAAATAGTCAGCAAGCTAATTTAGGCAGTGGAAAATCAGGAGTAAGTCATATATCAAGTACATCTATGGTAGGGAAAATGTCTTCATTGTTGTTTGGAGGTACCTTTTCAGGTGTATCATCCACACAAAATTCAAGCGCACAGAATTTTGGACTCACTTCTGGGAGTGGTAACACTTTACAGACTGTAGGGTTGTAGTTCAGTACTACTATTGGAACATAGGGAAGTACATCATCTGGTCCATCTCTGGCTACAAGTGGAGGATCAAGTAGTATAGGAAGTTCTAGTTCTGGTGGATCTTGTGCTTTTGGAGGTATAGGAAACACAGGAGGTTCTGGATCAGGTGGGCAAGGTCCTGCGCCAACCCCTTAATATTTACATGGAGATGTCTCTTCATCTTCCAGAGTATAGGGGCATAGAAGATGTTGAACACATGCACATGTGTGAAATATTGTGGCGCGCAAAAGGAATCACGACTTCTAAGCGCAAAGCAAGTCAATTTGCCACTACATTACAAGGGCACGCACACAGCTAGTACAGAAAGTTTGACCCTGATCAGACTTGCGTAGGATATGTAGCTTTAAAATATTTTTTCCTTAAAGATTTTCACATCCCTGATTTTGAGCAGAAGAGTATAAGTGCGCTCAAGGATATTAAGCAAGGCACTATTGAGAGTGTCAGAGAGTATGATGCCCATTTCAAAACACTTTTGTCTAAGCTTTCTTAT
Source organism: Taxus chinensis (assembly GCA_019776745.2). Lineage (NCBI taxonomy): Eukaryota > Viridiplantae > Streptophyta > Pinopsida > Cupressales > Taxaceae > Taxus > Taxus chinensis. The sequence goes on from CM034150.1 coordinate 196,785,333, forward strand.
GATATTCATGTAAGCTAGCATGTGCAATGGTTTGTTGGAGGTCTGATTACACCTTTTAGAAGGGCACTATCACATAAGACATACACTGATCCACATGAAGCACTTGAAGTAGCTTTACGCATTGAGGCAGTCATAAGTATAGACACTAGGGTGAGCCCATTTTTGGAAGCACATATCACATCCATGGCGAAGCATTTAGAGAAGTTATCTACAAATTCAGCACATGAGACATGCACGGGGATTTGGTGCACAGATTATGAGGTGGAAGGTCACACCAAGGATAGTTGTCCCCACATATCAGTATGCTCATTACTACTAGACTGTGAGATATGTCATTTAAACCATGATTTTAGCCACTACCCATTATTACAATGTGCAATAAGGAAGAACATATCTTGCTACTATAAAATTTGTAGGTCCATAACTCATGACACAGAAGACTACCAAATGATTGGTCAGATCCATGATGCTATAGATATTGGTGTACAACAGACAAGAGTATCAAATAAATCTGAAGGCAAGAATGAGCATCAGGATCGAGATCATAATCAAGCACGTTATGATCAGAATGAAGGGCATTTTGAAGGAGGTTCATGGCAAAGGTCGAGGATACCATGGTGGATTTAGAGGATGAGGTCATGGTGGTGGATGAGGTGACTTTCCTCGTGGAACATGTTATACATTCGGATCTCCTGACCACTACAGGCACGAATGTCCTCAGAATATTACATGTTATTTCTGTGGAAAGAATCATAGTTATGAGGAATTCCCAGACCTATATGAGCATCTTAGTAAGTAGCATAAAAAAGAAAACAAAAAGGCACATGGATGGTTAGGATACAACATGCTATGGAAAATTAGTGGATGCCCAAGTTAGAACCAGAATCGAGGCATTTCCTGTAAAGATCACTACCCAAGCTAAAGCAGTGCGTGCCAAAGAAGCATTACAACAGAAGCCTACCATCACTAAGGAGGAGGTTCTACATGCACGGTACCCAGATCCTGTCCATCAGAAGGAGGTTTATCAGGAAACCATGGAGGTACTCAGAAATATTCAGGGTGAAATACAATATTTAAAGGAGCAATCACGAAAGATGGAGCAAAAGAAAGTGTCAAAAATAGTCCAATATGATATGGATGACTTGAAAGAAGTGTGCAAGATGTTGCGCCAGGAGAATAGCATTCCACTATTAGGGAATTGGTTAAAGGGAAACACTCCGCATGTAAGTATTGAGACTGGATGGAAAATTTTACATGCAAATCTTCCCCCTCATAGCTTAGATTATGACAAGGAAATCACTCTAAATGTTGTTGTGGCTGGGTGGATTTTGAGTAATATATTGATTGATATAGGCATGGAAGTCAATGTTCTTACTTTATATGCATGGGTATAAATGGGGATACGTCCATTGCAGCCATCTTCAAATGTACTATTCATGGCTAACCGAACTAAGGCCACTCCCATCGAAGTTTTAAAAGATGCATCCATTACCATACAGGGAGCCAAGTTCACTCAAGATTTTGAGGTTTTAGTGTTGGCAGAGGTAGATAGCTTCCCAACTCTACTTGGGCATCCTTGGTGTTATGAAAATAATGTTGATCTTTGGTTCAACAAGGGTTTTATCATTTTTGAAAACAAGGAGGAAAGTGTTATTATCCCTTTAATAGATGGAAAATTGTGCCCTATGTTGAGCCTTTGAGTGAGGAATACCTTAATAAGATTTATGTACGTGCCATCTGCGACCTAGAGGTACTTGAACCATCTAAAGAATGAATCCTTCAATGGGAAGATGCACAATCTATTAGCAATACTACAAGTGTTGCTTGTGATAATTTGGCTCATAATACTTATGAGTTGGTAGGGCTCGAAGTAAAGAGCACATTTGCACGGGACAACAGACCTCATTGTATCAGGAGAATAGGTAACAACTCGGTACCTCGTTACACTGGAGAAGGAGATCCTATGGTATTTCTATGTGCCATGGAGGAATAGTGGATAGACCAGTTGGAGAGACATAATATGCTAGCATATACCCTACGCAGGACAATAGCTCATTAGTGGGTGGTTCACAAGGATAATATTATAGGATGGAATGAAATTAGGATTGCTCTTTCTACTAGGTTCTTCCGGAGCAATGCACCTACTCAAATCTGCACTTAACATGGTAATCAACCTGTTCAACACCATGTTTAGTAGTGTGAGAGACTCTCGACAGAGGGGCGGGAAGCTTTACCACCTTCACTCTGGGTGTACAATTTTTATTCCACTTTACAAGGATGTGCACGTGCTTGGTATGTATATGCAGAACTCCATAGAGAGACTAGAAATTGGTAGGAATGATCCAAACATTTGACTATTTCTCTACTAAACCTCCGGTAGAAGAGGCATTAAAAGTTATAAAGTGCTTAACTATGGGAGATAGTGCCAAGGCAGAAGAACTCATTCAGGAGTTGTTTGATGAAGAAGAATCAGGAGCACATTTTGCTGAAGAAATAGAGACAGATGCCACACTACTTAGGTGTGCTTGCCTTGAGAAGGAAAAAGGAAAGATGGTCTACTTAGTGGATGATGAAGAAGTAGAAAATATGGATGTAGACCATTTAACAGGTAGGCGTGAGGTTTTGAATAGTGTAGATATGACCACACGTGCCTATCATGAACCTATGAAGACAAAGAAAGTGAATATTGGATTAGATGCTAAGCCTAAGGAGGCCATAATTGGGGACTATTGGTCTGACTCTGAAATAGAAAAAATCATTAAGTTACTATGAGATTATCAGGACTTATTTTCTCGAGGATACCATGAACTCAAAGGCATGCATGAATCATTAGGATAAATGAAGATAAAGCTTAAGGAAGGTGTGCACCTGGTCAGAAAGAGACCCTACAGGATGAACCCCAACTTGGGCAAAAAGGTCAAAGAAGAAATTGACAAAATGTTGAAGTCTAGAATCATCAAGCCCCTGGATGAGTCAGAATGGGTTAGCCCAATGGTGATCAGTATCAAGAAGGATGGTTGGATTAGGATCTGTGTGGACTACATGGAGCTGAATGTTGCATGTGTGACTGATCCCTTTCCTATGCCATTCACCGAGGAAATACTAGAAGGCATTGCAGGGTGCGAAATCTATTCGTTTATAGATGGATTCTTCGGGTATCATCAGGTTAGGATTGCACATGAGGATCAGGAAAAGACTACTTTTACTACTGAATGGGGAAGCTTTTCCTATACTGTGATGCCTTTTGGTATGAAAAACATGCCTGTTGTATTTTCACGCATAGTTTTTCAAGCGTTCAAAGATTTTATTCACAACTTCTTGCAGGTTTATTTAGATGATTGGACATGTATGGACTTGTTAAGGATCATTGTGACAATTTATGCCTAATGTTTGAAAGATGTCTGTAGTTAAGCATCTCTTTGAACATCAAGAAATGTGTATTTACTACACCATTTGGAATATTGTTAGGGCACATCATTTGCAAAGAAGGTTTGTTGGTTGATCCAGCTAAGGTTGCAGTCATTATTGGCCTGGAAGAGCCTACCAGTCAAAGTGAGGTGCATGGATTCTTGGGTCACATTGGGTATTATAGAAAATTTATAAAGGGGTATGCTAAGGTTTCCGCACCCTTGGAGGAGTTACTAAAAGGAAAAGGGACGTTCTACTAGGGAGAACCAACAACAACGTGCATTCGAGACATTGAAGGAGAAACTTACTACAATGCCTATTCTGCACTTTCCTTCATGGGACCAACCGTTTCATGTACATGTGGATTCCTCTGACATAGCCATTGGCACGGTGTTGGCTCAGCTTGGAGAAGGTATTATAGATCATCCTATCTATTTTCCTAGTAGAAAGTTGACTCCCATAGAGCAAAATTATACAACTATAGAGCGTGAAGCTTTGTCGATGATCTATGCATCTACATAAATTCAGACAGTACAACTGTTAGCAACACCATGTGTATTTTATACAGATCAAATAGCATTGAAATATTTGGTAAACACACCCATTTTACAGGGGTGCATACGTAGATGGGTACTCTTATTCCAAGAATTTGATTTCATAGATTTGGTAAAACTAGGGAAAAGTAATTCTAGACTAGACCATTTATCCAGAATACAATCGGGAGAAGAAGCGCAAGCAATTGAAGATACCATGCCCGATGCACAGTTATACAGGTTACAATGCATGCCATCGAAATTAGAGGACATTGTTTTCTTTCTACGAACATGAATGACACCAGAAGGAATGAAATACTTTGAAAATAAACAACTTTCCATTCGCGTGACACCGTTTATGTTGATTAGTGGTGACCTGTACAAGTTAGGCCGAGGATGAAGTATTGTACCGCTTTGTACTAGAACATGAGCACACAAATATCATGGAGGAGGCTCATGGTGGTATTACAGGTGGCCACTATGTAGGTGACGCCACTACACACAAGATTCTACTCGTTGGATTATGGTGGGAGACCCTGTATAAAGATTGTAAGGCATATTGTAAGGCTTGTGATCACTGTCAACACCTTGGAAAACCAGGTCAAAGAGATGAAATGTGTCTAAGACCTATTACTAGTGCAGAACCATTTGAAAATTAGGCTATAGATTTTGTGGGTCCTATTTCACCAGTGCACGCGTAGGACTAGATCACGATATATCATTACTTGCATAGACTATCTGAATGAGGTGGGTAGAAGTAGCACCTACAAAGGATTGTACAACAACTACAACAACCAAGTTTCTATGGGAAAATATTATTACAAGGTATGGATGCCCGTTGAGTTTGAACAATGATAGGGGCACACATTTTTTGAATGAGACAATCAAAATTTTATTAGCTGAATTGATGATTTCACACCATAAGACTACACCATATCATCCTCAGGAAAATGGGACGACTAAGGATTTCAACAAGATTTTGAGCCACACATTGACAAAAATTTGTGATGTTGGAAGAAAGGATTGGGATGATAAAGTTTCTACATTACTTTGGGCGTATAGAACAACATACAAGAAGTTAAACAAGGCCACACCTTTTTAATTGGTGTTTGGCACAGAAGCACCTCTTCATATGGAATTCATGTTACCTTATTTGCATATTACGTGCACGCTGGAGGTCTAGCTAATGAGTAAGCATTAGAAGAATGGATTGAAAATTTGATTTAGTTGGATGAGTGACAAGAAATAACATGCATGAGTTAGAAGCAAGAGAAAGCCATGTAGAAAGCATGGCATGACACGCACATTAGGGACAAAAAGCTTGAGATAGAGAAGATGGTGCTTCTTTATGATTTTAAGTTTCTGTGCCATCCAGGAAAACTCAAATTACATTGGTTAGGGACCATATGTTTTCACTCACATACTTGGAACAGGGGCTTGTCAGTTAGAAACGCTTGATGGAATACGGTTACCCGGTTACTTCAAGGGGAGTAGGCTAAAACCCTACTATAGATAAGTGGTCTTGGTGTTTGTAATAAGGTAGTACTGCCATTTAGATTAGGTCTTCAATTATGTATTCCCTTAATGTGTTTCTTTCTTCGTCGCTATGCTTCATCAATTTAGTTGGTGTTTTGTGAAATAAGCACATTTTCACGCCATAAGCTAATTACCATTTGCAGTATTTTTATGTGTAGAGGACTGCACATGCCATTTGTGTGGGGTGGGTATTGAGAAATGGATACACATTATTTATTTTGATCTGATCATTCTCTTTGTACATCGCAATCACCTCAAAATAAGAAGAATTCAGTGGATTTTATTGCATTAATATCTATACAAATCATAAACTTAGATAGAATTCAAGTTTCATGAACAAAATGACACATGGTACAGATATTGAGAAATATAATCATATACATAATATGAATATATTACACATAGTGAAAAATCATTTACCGGGGATAAAACGGCTAGATGTTGTAGTCCATGATGGACGCTTTCATCCTAGGGGCATATTTTTGTAGACTAAAAAATTCTCAGATTCTCACAAATAGCTATAGGTTTCTAATACATGTTTAGGAATATATTTACACAATTTAGATTAGGTTCTACTACATTTTGGTACAGAATGTGGCGTGTTTGAGTACATCATATCTTATAGACACCACATAACTTGAGCACAATTTCACTACAGTGTATAGGGGAATGACCATTATTTTTTTTTTACTATATTCATGATTGTATATGTAATACTCACATTGACATCACATAGTGGGAGAATGAGATGATTCATTCCCTTTCAATTTTTTTAATTTTTAAATTGGACATATATCCATTTACAGTTGTGTGGTTTATGGGAATAATATTTTAGTGGTAACTATACATCCATGTGACACCCCTTGTTAGTTTTAGAAGGTTTATTGGGATGACAACAAAATTTTATGGCATACTTTCTTTTGGTGTCGGGTCAAACGACACAAAATTCCTCTACAACTCTAAATCTCCTTCAATAAAATTGGGTATTGATCACACCTAATATTTCAGTAGATCAATTCCAATCCCAATATTGAAGTTATTTTTTAGGATATTCTCCTTTAGCAAAGAAAACAAGTGAGATCCTTCCACAATTTTTGTAGAATCTCAAATTTTGTAACTTATGCTTTGGAAATAACAAGTTTGTCTTTGTTCCTATACTAAGGTAAATAAGCTTCTAAAGTAGATTCTAAGCTACATTGATATATCCTTCTTTCTCTATCTCTCTCTCTCTATCTTATTACTTTATAATATCTACACAATAATTCTTCATTCATACATGTAATAATAATTATCTAAACCAATTTATCCTCAGGAATCATTCCAAGGCCAACTTTGTCATCATTAATTTATTGTAAAAAACTATACAATTTGGGACAGTACCATACCACATATGTTCTTACCTATACATCCCCATCCTCCCTCTTCTAACAACTTTGTTCTTTATTTTAAAATCTTATGTGCACATTTCATCTTCTCTAGGTATGCCATAATAAGTTATTTAACCTTTGAAATCCTATATAGGAAATTCAAATGCACTTCATATCTTGCATGGAAATCTTAATCAATACTATTAAAAATAGCAACACTAAATCACTTGAGGCTCTCCCAATCTTCCTAAAGTAGTTGTACATTCTTTACAACATCCACCACATAGGTATGAATCACTTATGGGCCAAGTTCAAGAGTCTTTCTTCCTCCATCAATAAGTCCTTTAAAGTAATTAGAGCTATGTCTGAGAAAGGTCAATTCACTCCAACAATTTCTAAAGGTCTTAAGGGACTAATAAAAGATTTTATCATTTGAAACACATCACGCTTCATCTTCCTCCATTACTAAGTATTTGAAGTAATTAGATCTATGTCTGAGAAACAACAATTCACTCTAAGAATTACCTAATGTTTTAAGGGACAAATCAAATTAGTTTTATCATTTGAAGCACATCACACCACACTACTACCATGTTGGATACTTCTCTATTATATCTATAATTATTCCCTTTATTCTTTAGTTCATGATATGTGAGGTAAACACGGGGGTTGGCTTTGATTGCATTTACTACTTGTACCCACACTACCTAAGAACTACATGATGTTTCTCCTACTTCTGGGGATGTAGTGTAGTGGTTGGATTAGTATAGTAGAGTTTGACTGAGCATGGAAATTCCAACCTTACCCACACTCCTCTTTTATCTAATCACTTGATGAAGTTTTATGTAGGTATATGGTTTATATATAAGGATAAAGGTTTTTTATAGTTACCCTGACCCTGGTACAATGAAAATCAGATTCCTTTGATAACCTAGATATTAGATTAAGGACAATACAGAGCACATTCTTTGTAGATCAAAAAGGAGTAACAATCAAAAAATACAGAAGAATTAACAGTCCAATTGCAATACACTATGTAACAAAAATAGTCATCGACGGTGCACAGTTTTTACCCCCCTAAAATATTTTATGAGGTACTTGATATGAACCTTAATAGGATCCAATAGATTCCTCCCCACATTATTAGAAAGTCTGAAGTCTTATTACAACTGACCTATGTCCAAGAACTCTATAAATCAGGGATCCCCAGTTGTTCAAACTTCATAAACATTTATACAAATTATTGAAGCTAGGACCTTCCCAAGAAGCTCAAAATCATTCAATCTTTCTTCTCCTATTATCTGAGGACACATAAGAGTAGAACCAAGTAAAAATGTGTTAGATGTCCAGTCATGAAATCTGGTAGAGGAAGTGTCCCCATTAAACATTTCTTCTTAGTATAATTATGTAGCCCTATCTTCTTCTTCTGGAGTTGTGACATGTTTTGAAGTCATCCTGACTCCTCATCCAGTTTGATGGGTGATATCTCTTGGTCTCTTCTAAACTTTTATGCTTCCAAGGATTATGTGGAACATGCTCATCTTATGGAATTCTATGGAAGATTCACTCCTCTGACCTCAATGGATTCCTTTATGGAGCTTCTTAACATGGTCCACCACTTATGAGGTCTTATAGATTTTTCGCCTTTTCATCTCACATGCAACCCTCAATGAAATGGGGCATCCTCCTTTTATGTCTAACAAACTTATCGGTAATTATGCTACAAATTCATCTTCTTGAGCAATATCTTCTTCTATTTACTACTTCTGGTATCTGAAACTTGGTCCTTCATTCTCTAAGAAGATCCCCTTCTTCCCTAACAGATAATGGATCCCTTTCATTATGTGGCCTAAAATGTTTTTTTTCCCTTCTTTTACATAGAAGGTTCCTATTGAAGTCAAATCACATCACCCCCCGAATGGCCTGGTCTGAGATGGGGCATTCAATGTGATTGTGTAACATGGAGCTATCATGAGTGTGGGACATTGCAAAATGGGATAGCTCTCTGGAGAAGGTTGGTTCCTGCTCCTAACCTACCTGTCCACTAACTACTCCTAATGTAGGAAAACCACTAACTAATCCTAATATAATGCTTTCAAGAGGATAGGGAAAGAAGGATTACATTGAATGAAAACCTGCACTAAGAGCAGTCAATAAACCAAGAAAAGAGTGTTGATCACTTCCCCATCCTGCAAAACAATGGAATAGATGAACCTATGAAAGGGTGGAACAACACAAAAAACTAAATTACATCCAATATATCATTCCCGAATGAGCAAAAAACACAAAAATCATGTAATAACCAAGGGAATGCACAGATTAAGCAAGCACAATGAAAGGTAAGATGAAGACAATAAACCATGAGAGGTTAAAGAGATCAACACAGACATGATCTTATTGCTCCATATGGATATACACAATAGATTGTTGTAGCAGAAAGAGGCATGAAGCCATTACACATCTTGAGAGGAAGGCTTGAAGCTCCCAAGCCAGAATAGAGGTTGCATGGGAGAGAAAATGATCAACCCTTTTTCACATGCAAACCCTTTACAATTTATAGAAGGAAGAAATGAGGAGAGAGAGGGAAGAAAATATTAAAATGCACTCCAATCTACTACAAAATCCATAATTTTCCTTGTAGGATTCATGGGAAAGTCTGCCAAGCACAGACTCCCTTGTACCTTTCTTGTTGAGGAAGAAAAGAAGCCCATACCTCATCATTTTGGTAGGTGAGAAATTTGGAAACATTCCTCTATAATGGCGGACTGTATTTCCTCATTTTTTAAATACTTATCCTATACTAAAAATTAAGAAAACCAGTCGTAGTTGTGTAGAGGAAAGTGAGAGCTTTCCAAAAATTCTGATTTTGTGCAAATCCGAGCTCTCAGTCAAAATTTATGGCCATCTGAAGATGAGGGTGTCATACCGTAATAAATGCGAGTGGTTGATCTGCTTTTTCGGACTCCAACCCTATATCACATTCTCCGAAATCTGAAATTTCAAACTTTGTTAATTCAGAACTTCGAGCCTCGGAGATCACTGTCACTATTCATCTCCTGAGTTCGTGAAACCTACGAAATGCCGAAACTCCTAAGTCCGAAATTCGGACTTCGGGTCTCGAGCTTCAAGTGGTGATTTGCATGCATTGGGGCTTCAATGTTTCAAAATGCCGAAACGGGTTTCGGACCTTTGTGTTTTTGGGGGTTTCGGGTTGTCGGGGGTTTCGGGTTTTCGAGGGTTATTCATCCATCCGGTTGTCACATATCTCCAAAACTCCGAAACCCTGAAATCCGAATTTCAGACTTCGGATTTCGGGCTTTTCCCCTTCTTGCATGGCACTGCTCATCACTCTGAGCTCATGAAACCTTCAAAACCCTTAACTCTGAATTTCGGAGTTCGGGTTTCAGACTTCCTAATCCTTTTTTCCCACTTCTTTCCGTTGAGTCCCCGAATGCTTCTATGTCCGAAATCTGAATTCTTCGAACTCTGAAATGTCTCTTCAAACGTGCATCTCGTCACTTCAACTCGCTCAGCTCAACCCCGAAATGTGAGCTCCCATGGCCGAAACGATCCTTTTATTTTCTCTGTGCAAGGCCCTGTTTGTCCAATTTTACCTAAGGGGCCAAAATTGGATAACAAGGCCTCCCTTTTTCTGTCATTGATGGACTCACATTATCAAACCCTTCTCCTATTCGATTATGTATTGAATTGACCTTTGCCCAGCCCAAAAACCATAAGTCTCAATTTTATCTCAACACAGCCCATCTCAAGTACAAGAAGACTGTGGGACATATTATTCGAGTTTCAAATTTAATCCCTCGTCCTCGAGGTAACTAGGGCTGGATTGAATAGTGGACTAATATCACGGCCCACACCACCTCCTTTCTTAGAATTTATGGAAAACAAGTAACTATTTACACACACAACATGTGCATTAAGATCCCTAATGTGAATTTCAAATTATTTCACAAGCCCTCGACCACTCACCCTTCAATCTCCATCTTCAAACCCAAGATGCCTTTTGGCAGCATAAGCTTAAGGTGGAGGAGGTTTGCAAAGTTTGCACTACTCAACTCTAGATTTTTATGCACTTGCTAAAAATAAGGAATAGATTCATCAAAGTTTTTTTTCTCTCCTTTGCTCCAGGTAGGCTACTAATCAATCAAGGTGATTAAGGATTCTAACACTAGAATTACTAAATTACCTGATATTATGGGTGTCTTTGTCCATCATTATAATGGTGTTTTTAGTACTCAAGCTTCCCCCCTACCAGGGACAACGCACTTGTACAATGCCTCCATGTTGTCCCCCAAAAGCTCTTAGAAGGCCATAAAGTAGACTGTGATAAACTTCTTATTTTGAATGATTTTAAGGAAGCCACCATGTGGATGGCCACCAATGAAGCTCCTAGAATTGATGGATTTCCATGTGAATTTCTTCAAACACTTCAGGACATGGTGGGCCCCGATCTAGACAAAGTCGACTTGGAAGTCTTGCAAGCTAATACTCTGGGCGATTTTATCAACTAGGGAAATATCAAATTTTTTCCTAAGATCAATAATTGACGACCTATAACCTTACTCAATATCTCCTATTAGATCATTTCTAAAGCCTTTGTCCTTAGACTAAGGGATCTTATTCCTCTAATTATTAGAAGTGAGCAAAATATTTCCATTCAACATAGATACATTCTTGATACTGTCATTGCATTTTGAAAAGGTGTGGAATGAGCTCAACTCTCTAATCAAAAATCTATTTTCATCAAAATTGATATTGAAAAAGCCTATGATAGGATTGGATGGCCCTTCATCATAAAAATATTGCAAACCTTAATATTTGGCCCCATATTTTTGCACGTTATCGGTTGTTATTCCATCATGTTGGAGCCTATATCACCATTAATGGAGCTCAATCTTACATATTTGGGTTTTTTCGATCAATTTTCCAAGGTTGTCCACTTGCTCCATCTCTATATGTGTTTGTTGTTAAAGGCTTTAGCTACCTTTGGGCCAATTATTCTTCCAAGGGATTGATTAAAGGTATTTCCCTCCCTCAAAGTGACCAAAAAGACATCAATGGCCACTTTTCAAATGATTTTTTTCTAACCTTACTTAGAGAAGAGCATTTTTTCTCTACGGTTATGGAATGCCTAGACATCTTCTGTTTAGCCTCTGGATCTTCCATTCAAAGGTGCAAAACCTAGTGCTATAAATAATCCACGTCCCCTCCCTCAGTTTGGTAGGATAATTTCAAACAACAATGGATCCATCTTGGGGTTCAATTCAAGTTTCTTGGCATCCCCTTCGTTTTTCAAGCCTCTTCGACTTAGTTTTGGCCTTATGTCCTTAACGGGGTGGCGAAAAATATTTCATTTTGGATCACTAAGCTCCTCTCTCTTAGAGGGAAGTTCCATATTTTCTCTAAAGTGTTAGCTGTTACACACGTTTGCTATACCTCTTATTGGGCATCCTCCAAAGTTGCCTATGGTAAAGTTGAGAAATTATTGAGGGATTTTATTTGAGTTAGCTCGGAAGGTAGAAAAGGATTTTACAGAGTGGCGTGTGACATTTGTTGCAAACCTGGAGAAGTTGGGAGGCTAGGGCTTATTGATGTCAAGATACAAGGTCAGACCCTTAGTGCTAAAGGGATCCTGGAAACTGTTGCTCATAAATTGCATTTTTCAGGAAACCCCATTGCGAAATTGGCTTGGATAGGATTAGAATTTTAATCTCTCCTCCTCACAGTAGTAGCTTTCCAAATTGGAGGCACTTCCATTGCCAAAAGTATTTAGAAATACCAAGAGACACCCAAACCCCATCTTATCCAGGTTGGGAATGATCTAAAAAATGGTCTCTCCATCAATTCTTGTCCCATCTAGTGGTCACCCATATTTCACATGTAGAATGTTCCTTTGGGTATTCTAACCAGATAAAAAGGCCTAAGCCTTTTCAAAAAGGATTTTCCTAACTTTACTAACATTTTTCAAGGAAACCAGAAATTGACTCCCTTGGCATGTTGTCAAGCAAATTTTTCTACTAAATAATTTGAATTCCATACCAATCATAAAGATTCAAAATGATTTCCCACAAGATAACCTTCACAAAATCGGTGTTTATTCTCAAGCTAATTGGTGGTGTGACTGGAATTGCCCAGTCGCCACCCCTTTATGCTAGCACAAACCCCTGATTAGTTACCATTTTAATATGCCCAAGATATCCCTATGGATTCTTTAAACCACCAATAGAACATTGACTCTTTGCACCAAGTTTGGGTGAGGCAGTTTGATAGACTATGGAAAATACCCACTGAACCTAATACGGCCCACTTCCTCCAATCTATTCTTTACCATGGGCTCCTGGTTGGGGAACGAATTAACCATATGGATATTCTCAATCCTATTTTCCCAACCTGTAGCCAACTCGAGACCATTAAACATTTATTATGGTTTTGCTCTCTTGCCCAATCTACCTGAAATTGGATACATCCTTGTTTTAATCCTTCCTTCAAAATGTATTTTCGTAGAAAATGGTTTTACTTGGGGACTCAACCATGCTAAATGCAAAATACAACCAAATTTGGCAATTATTTAGAGAGATTTTTGTTTGAAAGATAGAAATGATGATCTTTTTAATCATATTCCAATGGAAAAAGTGTTTCCTATTTATAATAAATTTGATGTCATTGCAAATGTGTTGTTTCATACCCAATTCCAGGGAGAGAAAGCCCATCTGAAAATGGAACATCTTTAACCACTCATTGAACACTGGGGAAACACACCATGCACAATTAGCAAGGAACCACTAGATTGTTCGCAACAACGCTCTCCCCTTGGGTTTATGGTCATAATATTCCCCATCACTTCTCACGAAGATGATGTTGAATATTTAGCCCCATATCTCATCCACCCTCTCGCTTTTGAGGGGGTAGTGGAAGAAATTCGACCACCTCTAGGGTGGTAGTGTTGGTTGTCATTCTGGTGGTGTGCACGACAGTGGATGGGATTCACCTCCCCATGATATTGATGGTAGTAGAGGAAATGATACATGCAATTCTACTCGGGGTGATACCCCTTCTACATAATTCCCTCACCTCTCATTGGTTATCTCCCCCAAATAGGAGGAAAAAGATGGCAGTCATGGATAGGAAGGTGTCCCTAATCCAGAGTTGTCTTAAGTTGGTGAGGGAGGTGGAAAACTAGATATCCCTTACTCACCTCCACTATCATCCTCGATGTTTGTCATTGTATCTTAATTCGTAGTAATTGTTAACAATTTGGCCCATGTGCAATTCTTAACTCTCGAATTTTTCTCAATGTGAATTATGTGGTGTGCTCCCATACCATCATTTTTTATATGATTAGCTCTTTACTTTAATTCCTCGTTAATAAAGACTTGTTTTTCAATCAAAAAAATAAAAGATGGACGGTTTTGATTTTATCATGATAATAAACAACCAATCTTAAAATCTTAAATGTTAATCTTTGAGAATTTCTTAGTTGTGATTCTAAGGTTGATGACTCAGATTAAATGGCCTTTTGGATAAGCGATCAATATTTTAATCACAAACATGTTTTTCAACACTCTTTTGATCCATGCTTGGGAGATTGAGATTCCATATTTAATCACTCATTGAGATCAATGAAAATCTTGAAATTGTAACTATTAAACCTTGATCAATTTTGAGGCACAATTATAAGATTGACGACTAAGATTTAACAACTTTTTAGATTGATGACCTATCCTTGAATTTCCTATACGATTTGAACTCGTCTTCGAGCTATGCTTGGAAGATTGACGATCATGATTTAATATTGAAAATCAAATCCAAAGGTCAATCACAAAATGTCATTTTTTTCAGACAATTAATCATCCCCATGATGTTCAAGATCACCCAACTGAAATAGTGAGATGAATTTGTTCAGGTATCTCGCAGTGAAGTGGAGAGTCTGTTGAGTGGACAAAGCCAGGGTCCCATCTTGTACATAACAGAGAGGCAATGGGAGAGTCTAATGCCACGTTCCGACTACATCCATGGATGTTCATGGCAATGGAGCTTTTTCTTACAGTCCTTCCTCAATCCGCGGAAGAGGACAGCCAAGAAGTTTGATAGCTTTAACGTTTTAAACAAGAATCCCAACTTTGAAAACGACTATGGATGGAGCATAGCATTCAGCAACGTTATACTCTTCTCTCAATGAAGCAGACATTGGATTATTTTATGTCAACCTTTCCGCTGTAAGAAAAAAAACACCTACTCTGTTTTTTGTTTTCTTTTGCTTGGGTGGAGATGGGTATTCATATTTAGTAACAGTGGTGTTACTGAAATGCAATATTATTGTTTCAGGGAGCCATGGTGGCTCATCATTATAATCCAAGGGGTGCAGAGTATGGAATAATCACAAGGGGAGAGGGGAGGATTCAGATTCAATTTCCAAATGGAACAAGAGGAATGGATATGGATGTGAAAGTGGGAGATGTGTTTTGGGTGCCGCAGTATTATCTAGTCTGTTAGATTGCTGCCAGGAGGGGTCCCTTGGAATTTTTTGGCTTCACTACCTCTGCTAGAGGGAATTGTCCTCAGTTCCTTACAAGTAATCTACATTTTCATAATTAATTTCATTTTCTTTAGTCAGGATTTTTCATTTCCTTGAGATTCGGTATTTTTCACAGGAAAGAATTTTGTATTCAATATAATGGGAAGCCGAAATTTGGTGACAGCATTTAATATTAGTGAGAAAAAAGTGCGTAACATTCCGGGTGCACAGACAGAGGCTGTCATTCTTCCTCCCTTGAATCCTAAAAAACAAGAGGAAGAAGAAACAGAAAGAGAGAGAGAGAGAGAGAGAGAGATACGGAAGAAGAAACGGAAACGGAAAGAGAGAAAAAAGGAGAGCCCCAATTCTTCAATATTTTGAGGAGTAGGTTTCATTAAACTCCCAAGTAAGAACAGAATATAAAATAAATGCGCAGGTTGTGCAATATCTTTGTACATTTGCCTATGTAAATTTTAATGGCCTCTGCTTTATTTTAACATTGTGCGTAATGTTTATATTTATAGAACGTGTTTTGCACGTACTTTGACATTTTAATATAAAGCTTTGATTTATTTGTTTAAAAAAATCCGGCAAAAAAAATAAAACTGTGTCATATAGGCAGTCTTTCATTATAGCAACTATAAAATTCTGTGTAATATAAATTCCAAAAATCATTTTGATTATGTGCATATTGATTGGTCATAATATTATCAACTCGCTCCTCCTCGAGAATAATTGTCTCAACTATTTGGTTGAGAAACAAAAAGAAAAAAGAGAACATAATGAATAATAATAAATAAAATTTTATACCCTATACATTAAACTTCTTAAAATATTCAAGGGATCACACAATACAACTTAAAAAGTGATTTTAAATTTTAGTTTAATCATAAATATAAAATTTTATTTCAATGCTTGGGTGTTTTTTCAACATTGCCATGGATCAAATTTGGCTTCAAACCAGCAAGTAGACTATATGTTTCATATAAACATAACTAGTTATTATCCTATCGTAGGCAGGTGTATATAGGCTTCAACAAAACTAATTTCACTTTTTTGTCTGACCAATTATAATGATGCATATAACATTTTACATCATTTGCACATAGTTTTCCAAAATTATATATTTATTTGTTATTTTCAAAAAATTGATTTGATTTTTCTGATTGGCTGAAAATAAATTATAGGCATCTCAAGAATTTTCTAATTAATAAAAATAGAAATTTTAAATTTTTTCATTTCTATAGTTTAAACATTATAATTATAAAATTGCAATAAATATCACAAGTACAATATTAAATGAACAATAAATGTTGCATATTCCTACTTCAATACAAATACAAATCAATTGATTTGTAGTTATTAAGAGATCAGACTTCTACAGTCGCTACAACTATCCAATTATTGCTAAATTTACAACATTAACTTGGGTTTTTGCGTAGTTAAAGCCTTGGCTCTCAAATAAAATGCTTGTATTATTATGCAAAGGTCAGCGCGCCCCAGGTTAACGCGGTGTAATATCCAGACCTATATTTTTTCCGCTCATCTCAAATCATTCTCAACCACGGTTAATGATCCAACGATACATGATGCTACTTCGGCAAGTACCAGTCATAAACAATAGATTCTTTTGTATTTTCACCTCCTTCCAATCTCAGAAATGTTTAACGTTTATGAATAGCAGGAATCTAAGACTAATTGCCTTGATCAACAATGTCACATATTATTATACAGGTGTTACGATTAATCTTTTTCCTCTATTTGTGTTTGAATATTTTGATCCTTGTAAGCCCGGAAGCTCCTAAAACTTTCCACTCCAAACAACTTGGTCAAGATAGCTCCTATTCATTTGAATCATTACTGAAGCTATGGTGAAGTTGAGGTATATTTCCCCTGACAAGGTTAAGAGACATAACACAGAGAGAAGTTGATGGTTCATAATTGGTGATCAAGTAAATGTTGTTCCGCCTCTTGCAAATTATTTAGTGAGGAACTTAATTTTATTTGGCCTACTATTGCTTTGGAATTAATAAAACCTCCAAACCCTCAAAATTATTCTGTCCAAAAGAGGTTATAACAAAGTCGTTTGCATGTCAATATTTTTGGACGTGAGCATGAATTGCACCCATTATGTGAGTGTGGCTTGCGCAGCCACACTTTTGGGAGATTCAAAATTTGAACAAGGCAATTAATATTTTAACAGAAACTATAGCTTTTTCGTGCTACATAATTACTTAAAACAACTAAGCCTCTATGCTTTTTCACTTCAGTTATTTGGGGTTCGGAACTTAGTACATAAATTAGATATGGGAATTTAAATAAACAACTTAGATAAATATGTTGTGTTTATTTTACCTATGTTGCAAAAAATTGATATTTGCGGCCCAAAAATCGCTTTTTCACTTTTGAGATATGTATATGAAATGATCTATATCTAATTCACAATATTTTTGTATTCATAGTATATGACAATATTTTCCTATTAAATTGATATTCTTCCACTATGGACTTGTAGCCTTGAGACAACAACTTCAAATAAGTTTGTGTTTTCCATAATGTGAAGTTCATGTTTGGTGTGTCTTTTCTTTTTTTTTCCAAGTTTCGAACCCACTCCCTATTGGGAATCAAGAGAACCCGTTGTCAGATTTTCTTGAAATTTCAAACAAAACATTACGGTAAATTATTGCTACAACTTTACCCAATCACTCTTGTCCGAGTCAAATCCTTTGTTTGAAACAGCTAGGGTAACAAATACTTTATTAACCAATGGTTTATTAATACAAGACACACATTCAATAATCTAACCGCATGTGATCTTTTGCATAAGGTTTTCTTCAACGGCAAGTAGAAACAACCACAATAGGACCACATAATAAATATATACAATCAATAAATGTAGGTTTAAACACCTTCACATATTCATTACAAAACAACTCCAAGATCCTTGATTCGAGGGAAGCTTAAACACCGATTTCTTCATTAAAACCTTTACATATTTTCATGTTTTTTCTCCATTTGTATATATATTCTTCATAGATTATAATAGTATTATTAAATTTGCAATAAAATGACCACTCACTATCAACGACAGTCTATACAATAATTTTTCCCCCTTTGGGAAGAAAACATGTTGGTAAACACTGAAGCGATAAAAGAAGCAACAACACCTAAAGTAAAAGGAAATATTTGGGTGTGGTTCCCTATGTTAGACTTTTGTGTTTATCAAACACTTCTAAAAGTACCCATACACTAGTTAGACTTATAACTTGCTTTGACACCTTAGAACTATGACATTAACTAAGCAGAATTTTGGGCATGCTCTTTCCTATCAGATATTTGCTTCCAGCTAAGACGAAGTTTTTCCTTGGTTTCGCATTTAAAATTTCTACCCAACAAATGTCGAAGTTTTGACATGCATTTGCATTTGGGATCCTCGACCAACACTTGTTTGGCTATAAAACTCATTCCAAAAATAAAATAGATTCACTTCTTTAACAGAATATGCCATTCATGGCCTTGTTTGTTATTGCAATGACATTATATAAGAAAGTGGAAGTGGGTTCTTTTTCGTGGAGGGAAATTAATTTACTTGAAGGTGCATTTTTTTATTTTCGAGGGTATTGTTTTGCAAGACAATTTGTTTCATCTTTTGTATTTCATAGTTAAAGGCC
Organism: Taxus chinensis; assembly: GCA_019776745.2. NCBI lineage: Eukaryota > Viridiplantae > Streptophyta > Pinopsida > Cupressales > Taxaceae > Taxus > Taxus chinensis. The sequence continues at coordinate 196,804,381 of CM034150.1, forward strand.
AGAGGATGAGGCCCGATTTTATAGGTGGTCATACTCCCCATAATAAACTTTTTATAGTGTTCTTTTTCTCTCCTTTAAACTTCTGAGATCTTCTTCTACATATAGAGTCTATTTTACGAGTTATTTTTTTTTGTAAATACATAATTTTTCACGCTCTATACATCTGTAAAGGATATTAATCTAAAAATGCTAGTTTTCCCCCTTATTTTGTACATGGTACCTAAAATGACCACATAGTCAGGACCATCTTGAGGAGTATTTTGTCTTAATTTTTTACTTGGTATACTTTTCTGGTAGAACTCATAATGCACTTTTAACAATGTTCAAGTAGTGGATTTTATTCCACTCAATGCAGACAATTCATTATTTCCATGTAATTTTGACAAAATACATAGATTATCAATCTCCTTGTATGGAGCTATTCTGATGAATATAGTGTCAACATGTCTTCTTCAGTGATTGAGTAGTGGATTTTGAGCCACTCTTGCAAGGAATTTTTGAATTGATTTGAGTTTTCTCACCATATTGAGTAGTTCTTCTTCTTGTTCCATTTTCTTTGAGACATCTGAGGCCCCTTTCTATGTGCCTTGTTGCATTTTCTAGGGGAGATTCTATGTTTTCTACAAATAAGCACTTTTGTGTGCAAATGTGCTTTCTTTGGTTTAGCCCAATAATGAGTTTGGATTCCTCACATGTACATGGGCATCTAATTGGGCGCATGTTTTCCAGAACCCATATGAGGATGTAGTATGTCTAATCTTTTTTTGGCATATATTGGTGTGTTCTTCTATATTTTCAGTACCTTCATTAGCAATATGACCATCTTCGTCATGTGAGAGACATCTGGTTTTATATCAGAAATTGTCAACATTTTAGTGTTCGAGTAGTGGATTCGT